>JAEOAD010000003.1:77470000-78130000 GCA_036365145.1 Orientallactaga sibirica | reverse complement strand
CCTCTTCCAGATTCCAACCAGGTCACTCCATGTTTCATCCCAACAGCATATGGTGTCTTTGGCATTAGGGTCTTACCATTAACCTTTGGTGCATCATTAAGAACTCTGACAAAAATCTGTCTTCTTTTGGGAAACCTTGTAGGTCTCTCTGATCAATAGCTCATTGTGAAAGTTAACCACATGCTGGTACTGGGAGCTACAAGTCAGCACCAAGGAAGATGGAGAAAGAAAAAGATAGGTAATATAAAAGAGAGAAAGAGCATAGAGAGGAGAGGGGAGAGAGAAAAAAAAAAAAAACAGGAAAAGATTAAGGTTAATCTTCATGATGTCCTCTCCAGGTCCCTGTGGTTCAGGTGTTCCCTCTATAGACCTGCTGAAAGATCAATGTTTTAGCCTGTTGTTCAGAATATAGAATTTTGTGGTACCATTTCCATTTGGGTCCCTATTTGCCCCCCACCCCCTACCTTCCCTCCCACCCTTACACCCCCTCACTCTTACCCTCCCTATTGTCTTGTCCTCAAGGTACTTATTAGGCATGACAGCATCTCAGGTGGATTCAGGTTAGGAGCCACAAGATGAGTGAGACCATGTGATGATTACCTTTCCATGATTGGTTGAGCTAACTGAGATCTTAATTTCGCTAACAGATCCACTCAATGGAATGGAACTCATAGCTGGAACTGGGAAACAAGGCAAAACCTTGTCCAAAAAAATGAGCCCATTCTCCAATATCAAGCTCCCACCAATTGTGGGCTAGAAGAGGGCCACACATATAAAATTGTCTCAAAAATAACAATGGCCATCCCATCTATCTGGTACTGACTTCTCTCTCCATTGTAACATTTGCTTCTCTTTTTCAGATGGATGCCAAACCTGAAGGGAGGATCAGCCTATCTATCGCACCTCACCAGGGCCCCAGCTGAAACCATACAGTAACAGGGGAACTGGGCAAGAGTGCAGCTTTCTTGGTGAAGCTGACACCAGAACAAGGCTGAAGGAGATAAACATAGAGAACATTCAACTCCTACTAACCTGGATATCCAGAGACACAGAGGCTCCCAAGACCTCACCACTGAAGTAGAACCAAAATGAATCCAATGTACCTCAGGGAATTCGCAGAAGAGAGGGCAGAAAGAGCCACAAGTGGGGTCTTTATGCACAGAGACTTTGCCTCTTTCCCATAACTGTTGGCTACCCCCATAAGGCACGACCCACATTCCCCAATGAGGAGGGTCCCTTTGGAGCGGGAGGACAGGGAGGAGGCTACTGGAGGCACCGACATGAATGTAAAATTAAAATAAATAAAATTACAAATAATAAATTACAAAAATATTTGTAAAATTGTTTTTTTAGTCTAGATAACCATGTTTTGTTGCATATAGGAAATAATGGGGAAGAGCTGTTCTCGTCTATACATGGCTGACGGCTCTTCTGTCCCTACTATGGGGCACTTGAACACTTTCCCTAGAGAATTCTGGCTCACAATGAAGAAAGTGATTAACTCTTTGGTCCTTCAGAAAGAATCTTTGCTGCCTACATGAGTCCATTGTTGAAATCCCACCAAAGACAAGAGTTCTCAGGAATGCATGGTTCATTGTCACTTACTAATAATATTCCATAGAGTTAGACTGGAGTAATCCCACCTGTTCTGCCAAAAGCTCTTCTTTACTCAGCAAAGCTTTGGCAACCCTGCCACAGTATCTGTGGAGGTATTTTGCAAATAGAAAGTCTTTCTAAAGCAAAGGCCAGAGGCAGTGGTCTCCTGGTAACTGAGTAAGTGTAGTCAATATATTTCAATAGATTTTCTTCTCAACACAAATCTTCTCCTTCTGTCCACAAATGGGGAGACTTTACACTGGCCTTGAGCTCATTCTCTGACACTTAAAAATCCTCAGCAATGCTTTCCAGTGAGGCATCAGGTAGCCTAAAGGAAAAGGAAAAATTAAGATCCACAATTTTATTTAGCAAATCCTTAAGACTAGATCTGTTATGAATATGTTTCAAGTCTCATGCAATACTCTACAACTGAAACATAGTAATATTTATCAGAAAAATATGTGACTGTTTTACCATAAGACATAAGACACCTATAACTATGTCAAGTCAGATCTTCTTTTCTAGTAGGTGAGTTACATAAATATGTTTCCCAGAAGGTTTTGAATTTCAAAATGCAAATACAGAATTGAAGATCTGTATTTCAAAAGCAAAGTGGAACAAGGTTATGAAATATGTAAAATTTATTATGCATACAGTTCCTAAGGAAGTTAAAAAACTGCCATAGAAATAATGTTACCAAAAATGCTTTTGTTTTGCAATCCAACTTCCACAACATGGAGAAAACATGCATGAAAAGTACATCTGAATTCCCACAAGGGAGGCAGAAAATCAGGTTGAAAAAAATCAAACATCGATAGAGAAGAGACTCTTCTCAACTTCACATCACACCCTGTGCCCTGAGTGGTCTTTACAGAGTGTGCTGTTTGATTTTATTTATTATTTTATTTCCCTTTATGAGGCATCTTCCTGACTTAAATTCCCCCCCCCATGAGTAGTCAATGTCAGACATGGACATTGCTGTAAACGCAGGTTTCAGTCCTTTTGATTTTAAATAACACATTCTTCTTACTTTAGCTAGTGGCCTATATTTCATGAAAGGACTCAGATAAAGTCACTACTTGTGCTTTGTGGGGAAAAGGAAGGGTAAAGGAAAATTTTTGCTAAGGAAAAAATCAAATCTATTGCAATAGCTCTCCTTAGGATTCCCTTAAGGGATGTATGTAGCTCAGTGATAGTGATAGTGTGCTTGCCTAGCATGCGTGAGGTGTTCAGGTTGATCCCCAGTACTCCTTGGAAAGAAATAGTCTCACTTCAAGGGTCTTGAAAACTTCTATAATGATCTTCACCACATTCTAATAAATATGGGAAATTGAAATGAAATTGATTAAGTTTTATACTATTTTCCAGAAAGTGTTGTCACATGCTTTTTTCATTGAATGTTTTTTCTTTTTAAAAAATATTATTTTTATTTATTTGCAATCAGAAGAGAGAATAGGGGTGGTGGATATACTAGGGCCTCTTGCTATTGTAAATGAACTCCAGATGAATGCCATTTTGTGTATCTGGCTTTATGTGGGTACTGGGAAGTCAAACTTAGGACATCATGCTTTGTATACAAGTACCTTTAACCACTGAGCATCTCTCCAGACCCTCACAATTTTCAGCATCATGACATACTTTGGAAAAGCCAGTACTTCTATGGTTCCAATGACCAGTAAAAATCCTCCTGATTTCTGATTGTTGTTTGAGGCATGATCTGTGCATTGTTATACAAACCTGCCTTCCTCGCTATCTTTCCTTCAGAGGAAAGTGGTAATTGGGAAGCAGTGAATATAGATTGAATTCAATTTATTTCATCAGCACTTCTGTTAGATGTACTGGAAGACCCATTCTCGGGAAACTGTTTCCCAAAGGGAAAAAAGTCATCATGAGGCTAAACTAGGGATTGCCAATTCCCAGAAAGTGTGGTGATTTTGGAAGAAATTCTAGTCCAGATTGAGTACTTTAATAAAGCATTCAAGTTCATTTTCTCCTCTAGTGATGCCATTCACACCAGGGCCTCATTGCTCATAAAACTCAAATACTCAGAAAGTTATGTCTAAGTGTGTTTCCCTGACTAATTACATTTAGGCTATGAAAATGAGTGGACAAGAAAACCATAACAATACTCTTTCTTTCTTTCTTTCTTTCTTTCTTTCTTTCTTTCTTTCTTTCTTTCTTTCTTTTCCTTCTTTCTTTCTTCTTTCTTTCTTTCTTTTTTTTTTTTTGTTTCAAGATAGGGTCTCACTGTAGCCTAGGCTGACCTCAAATTCACTATGTATTCTCAGCATATTCTTTTTTTTCTTTTTTATTTTTTTATTATTGACAACTTCTATACTTACAGACAATAAACCATATTTTCCTCCAGTCCCCCATTTCCCTTCAGAATTCCACTCTCCATCATATTCCCTCCCTTTCTCCATTAGTCTGTCTTTTAAATTGATGTCATCATCTTTTTCTCCTGTTATGAGGGTCTTGTGAAGGTATTGCTAAGCACTGTGAGGTCATGGATATCAAAACCAATTTCTGTCTGGACAGTTGCATTGTAAGGAATCGTACCCTTCCTTTGGCTCTTCTTTCTACCCCCTCTTCTGCAATGAGCCCTGAGCCTTGAGGGTGTGATAAAGATGTTTCAGTGCTGGACACTCTTCCGTCCCTTCTTCTCAGCACTATGTTGCCTTTTGGCTTATCCCAGTGGTTGTCGGCATCCAACCAGAAGTGAGAGTAGCATTAATATGTGAATATGAACATTAAGTGTAGTGCTTTCAGGGCAGTTTGGTGGGAATAATATATACCTTTATCCAGACAAAAGCAGGCTTTATACCCCTAAGGTGCATGACCCCCCCCTGCCATACACTTTTGATTAGTGTTTTCAGTAGCAAGTATATATCCCCTCCCATAGAGTGGGCCTTCAGTCCAATTAGGGACAGTTGGTTTCCCCACTAGCAGACATGCCACTATTGCACCTGTATGGGTGGAAACTGGAAATCTCAGCATATTCTTGAACTAACAGGGATCCTCCTACCTCAGCCTCCCAAGTGCTAGAATTAAAGGTGTGCACCACCATGCCTGGCTAACACAGCAATGCTTTTAAATGTACATTGAAATGAGATTGTCATCTTTAGCATGGTGAAGTTTTACTAAACAACCTACAATTCAGAAACTCAAGAAATAAGTTTGGAATCTTCCTGTCATAACTTTTCCAAAT
The DNA here is from genome assembly GCA_036365145.1 of Orientallactaga sibirica. Taxonomy (NCBI): domain Eukaryota; kingdom Metazoa; phylum Chordata; class Mammalia; order Rodentia; family Dipodidae; genus Orientallactaga; species Orientallactaga sibirica. Next base: position 78,125,196 of record JAEOAD010000003.1, on the reverse strand, counting down.
CAACCAGACAATCTTTTTTTTTATTTTTTTTTGTTATTTTTTATTTATTTTTGGAGAGAGAGACAGAGAGAGACAGACAGAGAGAGAGGGAGAGGGCGACAGAGAATGGGCGCGCCAGCAGTCTCTCAGCTGCTGTGAACGAAATCCAGATGCTTGCGCCCCCTTGTGGGCAAGTGCAGAATTGCGCCCTTGTGTCACTTTGCATCTGGCTAAACGTGGGACCTGGAGATTGGAACTGCTGGACATTGGAACCAGCGTTCTTAGGCTTAGCAGGCAGGCGCCTTAGCCACTAAGCCATCTCTCCAGCCCCCAGACAATCTTTTTTAAGGGAACAATTATGAATAAATCAGTAGAGGTGAGGGTGAGATGCAACAGCTTTGGGGATTGTGAAGAGGATAGTTTGTGTCATTATAATCATTGCTTAATAGTTCCAGCTAAACATCAATCTTACAGAGCTTGCCTGAAGATTAGAACTCAAACTGTCAGGAAGGTCATCTTCAAATGGGATGGTGTATATGACCAAAAGTTTTTGTAATCATAAGTCAAAAAATCTTTTGAGTTGGAAGGCAGAAAGTTTAAATGGATTTTTTTGGGAAAAGCGGGGATAAGAAATATTAACCTGTACTCCATTGTAACAACTCTTCAATGAAATAATGTATTTACTGGGAATTTAGAATATCCATAACAAGGAAACAGAAGCAAGGCTCCCAGAAGTCCCCAGGAATAGAAGGAAAATCCAGGCCTAATGTCAGAAGATCTTTGTTGGGAAACTTAAAACCAAGGCACAGAGGCTGCCATGGAAAACCATACAAGGAATCTTTGGAGCAAGAAAAGATGTTCCATCCCCATAAAGACACTAGTTCTCTCTTGGTATGCATTATTCAGCGTACCCTACATTTCTTATAAAATATGCACATGGACTGGAAAGATGGCTTAGTAGTTAAGAATGCTTGCATGTAAAGCCAAATATCCCAGGTTCAATTCTCTAAGGCCCACATAAGCCAGATGCACAAGGTGGCACTTGTATCTGGAGTTCATTTGCAGTGGCTAGAGGCTCTGAAATGGCTATTCTGCATCTGCCTGTCTGTCTCTCATCGTTTCATAAATAAATAAAAAATAAAATTAAAAATAATATGCATATAAGGCCACACCAAAGGAAATAATTATAAAAATTGTGAAAATAACTCTGAAGCTACTCTCTAATGCACCCAATTTTTCTTTCTATATCTATTACCATTTCAGCCTGTATCTTCATGTTCCTTCAAACTCAGGAACTTGTTAAAGTGAGTCATTTTCTGATTTATGTAACCAGTCAGTTATATTTTCATTTTACTAGTTTGGTATAAAAGTATGAAGTGAAATATTCTTTGCTTTATTCAAATATTTCAAGATAAAATATAGATAATTTTATGGAGGTCACTTAACACCCCCAAAATTCATGTGTCTAGTTTAACAAAATGTTGTATGTATGTATGACTTGTTAAATCACAAGTTGTTAAAATTTAATCTACCCTAATCAAACAAAAATGCCTCCTTTCATCACGAGGAAAGAAGATTATTTAGCCAAAGAGCTACTACTTTTCATGTAGAAAGCAACCCAACCCTCTATCCTGTTAGTAATGCCTTCCTTTCTATACAAGCCACATTCACCAATTTTTAAAATTTTGTTCTTAACATAATCCTGGCAACATACTACATAATGAATATCATATAATAAGTGCTTTTAGTAAAACACAGTCAATATTAATTACTATGACAATATGTTTTTCTTCATATCTCTGTGTGTGCATGTGTGTGCACATGAGGCACACATGTATGTGTACAGACTCATAGCTTGGGCTTTAAAACACAACTCAAAATTGAACCTTAATCCTGCTAATAAACAAGTGGGAACATGAGGGCATAAGAAAGTGTAATGGTGAGTGTGTATAAATTCAAAATTCTATGTAGAAAATATAAATAATAATAAAACAATATAGAAACATAAAAATAAGATTGTATTAACCAATCTGTTAACATTTTCTTATTATTAGTTTTCTAATTAATGCAATGAGAATATTCCATGTGTATTATTTCTTCCTTCTGTGGAAATTTCCAATAATAACATCTGTCACAGCTCATAGTTTACTAAATCATCTCTTCTAACAAGAGTATGCATTTGCAATCTATATTGCTCCTGATCAAAGCTCTAAAAACCTGTAGGGCTTAAGTCATTTGTCATAGTCCCCATATTTCCTGAATGATGAACTATAGGATGTTCCTAAAGAGACATTGATCCAAAACTCGGATATGCACTATTATTCAATCAGAGGTTTTAAATTTAATTATATGAACATTTATCATTCAATCTTTATGTACACATTTATTTGATTGCCAACATAGTCTATACATTTAGATTATTCCTACATTTCCAAAAGTACATTTCAACAAGAACACATTATTTATGGAAAGTAAGTTTGACTAGCATGTTTGAGATTTATTTTGTTCTGTTTAACAGAAGAACATATGCATTTCTTAAGAAATCTGATAAAATATATTTCAAGGATAAAAACAAAATTGGGTTATATAAATTACCACACATCATCAGAATAGCTCATGTCTTACTAACTTTATTAAGTAGCATGTTACCCAGAGGTTCATTAGTTTTAAAAATATCAACCTGGCAGGCTTTGTGCTTTGCATAGTCCCAGAAGGCAAAACACCTTGAAGCTACCTAAAAATGTGCTATGAATGAAGGCTGTTTATTACTATCTGGGTACTGCACAAGGATATAAGGTAAATTAAGGCAAATGGCAAAGGTGGCATTAACAAAGAGATCAACATGATGTCACCTAGTCATTAATAAGAAGAGAGGAATATGAAAAAGTAATGAAGAGGACAGAGGATATTATCCCTATTAGCTAACATTAAGTAAAAAAACATATTTTAACTTTTTAATTAAGGAGAAATTTGTATAGACACGTCATATGTGGGTACCATCATTTCCCCCTTCCCTGCCACCACTCCAAGTGCTTTTTAGTGGTATTGCTGGTATTTACCATAGCATTGTGGGTTATGAGTTGTTGGAGCAGCAGTCAGTCATTGTGGGTGGAGGTGATGCTTTTGGGTATTTCCTCCCACCCTCCCTCTTCTGCAGAATACCCTGAGCCTTAGTGGATGTGTTTTAAGTCTAATTTAGTGTTGTACTTTCGGCAGCTTCTAGATTTTTGCTTTGGTATGCTTTGTGTATCCTCAGTGCCTGTGGCCATCACCCTGGCTCTTCTTGTCACTAACAAGACTTCTTGTCTCCTCCTCTCACTAATTCCTCTGTGCTTTCATGTTTTCCCTAGTTGATGTTTGAGGGGTGGCTCATGTCCTGATAGGGAGCTAGCTATCTTTTCTTATTGATAAATTTTGGTTGTCCTCAGTTTTCACTGCATTCTGTAAAAGAAAAAACAGATTCTCCAACAGACAGTGGGCTCAAAGAGGTTAAAAGGGATAGGCATAGTTAATTTAGAGAAATTTTGATGGGTGTAGCCTTTTTTGGCCAAAGACTAGCAGAAGCTTCTCATTGGAGTCCATGATTCTTGTCTCCATTGAATCTGACTCCATTCTCAGTTCCAGCTATGGGCTCCTTTTCACTGAGTCAATCCCTTAGCTAATCAAACAGCCATTGGTTAGCCACCTACCCTGGGTGCCACCATTGCGCAGGTGGGGACTTCTTTGGCTGGTGGTTTTCATACAGCAGCGTCCCCTACTGGCTCACAACAATGTTGGCCAGTGTCCTCCACCAGTTCGTGAAGCTCTTTCCAGGCCAATATAGGCTGACCATCTAGGAACTGGCTTACTTACAGATTCCAGCTGGATCTTTAGATAGTCTGTGTCAACGGTGGATGGTTTCTGCAACAGCAGGTTCTTCCTCTTTATCTCGAGTGGGTAATCAAGTGCTTTGATTTGTTTTGGGGACCTGGTAGGTGTTTCTGATCAACAGCTCAATATGGGTTGTCAATGATATATGGTACTGGGAGTTACAAGCCAGAGACAATTGCTTTAGGGTTAGATTTGCTCCCACCCTCTCCAGGACCATCTTATCCGATGATTCCCCCCCCCATACTCCTGTTGACGGTGATATGTTTTAGTCTGTTATACAGTGTTATACAGGAGGAAGGTTTCTGGAAAACCTCTCTGTAACTCACTTGTTCAACAATAAAGGAGTCCTTCTTACCTGAGTAATGGAATAATAATGAGTTAAAAAAATACTATAAAGTACAAAACTTATTGGTAATAATTAAAATATAAACAAGTGCAAAATCTTAATGTTTTGTGGCACAAATATATTTAGTGTGAAGAATAAAATATAAAATAAAAATGACTATATTATTTTATTAAGAGATGTTGGGGCTGGATAAATGGCTTAGAAGTTAAGGTGTTTGCCTGTGAAGCCAAAGGATCCCAGTTAGATTCTCCAGGACCCATGTAAGCCAGATGCACAAGGGGCACATGCATCTGGAGTTAGTTTGCAGTGGTTAGAGGCCCTGGAGTGCCCATTCTTTCTCTGTCTGCCTCTCTTATATATCTCTTCCTGCTTGAAAATAAGTAAATTTTTAAAAAGAGATGTTAAAAATCATATAAAAAAGGACATCAAATATACAAAATGTGAGGAGGACATAAGGGCATAGATTTTATTAATATATTTATTAGAATTATTTTTATTTATTAATATTTTATAGTATATTTATTTCTTAGTATAATTTCACTATCCAAGCTGCTGGAAGGATAAAATTTATTAACAGTATGAATAAGCAGTGGATCATGCAAAGTAAAATATCATCCAGCCAGGCAAGATGTACCCATCATTGCAATACTGACACATATGTTATAGGGAAAATCAACTGATCTCCGATTGGATATGAGGCCCTTTCAGTGAGAAGTGAATCAATGGCTGATACTGAGAAGTAAGTCAGAAACCTATGGCATGGCAGGTCATAGACACTAAAAGAAAGCTTGCACTGTTGTATGGCTACACAGACAGGTTTTGCCCATCAAAAGTCTTATAAATGTACATGTTTATCATTTTGATTAATTCTTCTCTTACTTTTGTTTAGACAACCTACTTTTTATAGATGCCAATGAATATGAGGCACACACAAGGTCCATTAAATCAAAAATAAGTAAAAGAATATAGAAGGCTCCAGAGAGCTCAACACTAAAGGTGACTAGTCTTAAAGTGCCCTGCAAAGCTGAAGGAACATTTTGGAAGAGGGGCCAGAAGAATGTAAGTGTCATAGAGTGGGAAGGCATATTGTGATGCATTGTCCTCCCCATGGGAACCGCCTATTGCATTAATAACCCCCACCTAGAAGGCTCTTCAGTGAAATGGGAGTGAGGGAAGGCCACTTTGCAGCATGTTCAAGAATTAAAGCTCTCAATAAAAAGTATGCTTAGAAAAAAAAAGAAAAGTTCATAAACTAAGACACCAAGGAAGAAATCATAAAACCTGAAAGCTACTGTAATGGTGAATAATGACCTGCTTTCCAATGTGTATTCAAACCAATCTTCCTCTCTTCTCTCTGTCTCTTTTTTTCCTTCTAGCTCTCTCTCTCTCTCTCTCTCTCTCTCTCTCTCTCTCTCTCTCTAAGTAAGTAGCCCTGAAAATACAAACAAATTCCAAAAGCCTATTACAAAGATTATTCACCATAATCAAATGTTTCCCATCTATAAGATGCAAGTATTACTCAATATACATAAATCACTGAACATGGTACAGAGCTCAATGTGGAGGCACACACCTGTGACCTCAGCACTCAACACAGAGCAATGAAGCAGAAGGAACATAAATCCAAGTTCAGGGAGGAATATGCAATGAGAGCTTGTCTCAAAAGAAAAAAAGTGAATAAATAAATTTAAGCACGATACAACACATTAATGGTACAAAGTACAAAATGTATTATTTCTGTACATTCAGAAAAGTCATTTGCTAAAATTCACCATTTCCTGGTAAAAATGTTGAAGAAATTGGGTACAGAAAGAACATATCTTAAAATAATAATGTAATGGAGACAATTATGATGAGTTAATAGTTCATACAATATTTAATGGAGAACAGCTGGAATCTTCTTCTATAATAAAAACAATAGCACTTTGACCAGATAATCACCTTGCATTTACCACTGACAAGTGAGGGGAAACCAACAAAACCTCCTATGATCTTGGATGAGTGTACAACTAAAGAATGGGTATAAATACAAGTAATTCAAAGGCAATTTGATAGCATGCCCATTTAGCATAACAATAGCTGAAGGTACCCCCACAGGACTTTTAACCTCCCCCACTATTGATCAGGTTTATAGTCCCAGATATTGACTTCAAAATATACTACATAGATGTCATATGCTCACAAAATAAAGAATGGAACAGAATACAGTATATAGAAGTAAAGCCATGTGTCTAGAAACCTATGTCAAAAAACCCAACCATTTATTGATAATGGTGCAAAGAACATGAAATAAGTGATGTTTGGGTATTTATCATCTCATCTCTATCAACCCTCCAAGGACTATTAGAGGGAAGGGGACAGAAAGAATGTAAGAGCAGGAGGATGGACAGGTATAGTGATTTCTCCTGGACATCCCAGGTCGATTTCACCAATGAGTTCACCACAGCAATGGGTTCCTGCACAAGTTGAGCCTGCAACATCCCATCTAGGAGGCCTCACTCCTCTCAAAGGAGCTATTGGCAGTTAATGGTTGGTAGGGCATGGGGAGTTATGTTTGTGAAATTTTTACCACTAGTAAGTTTTCCTTGTGCTAGAAAACCCATAGTCATAACTTAACTCAGTGTGACACAGAAAGTAATAAGAAAGAAAGAAAGAAAGAAAGAAAGAAAGAAAGAAAGAAAGAAAGAATAAAGAAAGAGAAGAGAGGGAGAGAGAGAATGAAAGGTGAGAGTAGGGAGGGGGGAAGAAAGGCAGAGAAAAAGAAAGAAGAAAAAATGAATGAATGAAAGAATGGAAGAAGGAAGGAAGGAAGGAAGGAAGGAAGGAAGGAAGGAAGGAAGGAAGGAAGGAAGGAAGGAAGGAAAGAAGAAAGGAGAATAGTTTGGAAGAAGGTGCTTAGCTGGAGCAAGGGAGTTAAAGAGGGAAATGAGGAAGTAGATGTAGTCAAAATACATTATATACATACTTGAAATTGACAGACATAAAATAAGAACAAAATGGGTTTTTGAAGAAAAATGACATAAGTTTCAACTACAAAAATATATATAAACCATTCAAAAGCATCGCCACCAGAATAGGTTAGATATACTTAAAAATAGAGCTTTTGTAGCTAAGTGCACATCTGAATGTGTACATTTAGGATCTTTCTTTCTCTTCCTCTCTCTACATATCACAAGCTTACATATGATTATTGACCATAATGGAACCCATAATTACAGAATCTAAGAAAACTTTAAAGTGTTCATTTACTTGCTGGAGAACCATGGGAACTGGAAGTGTGGCTAAGTCTATAGCATTAGCAATTAGGAAGAGGGCAGTGTAACTTTACATCTACAGTGGAACTTTGAGTACATGTTTTAGAGTTTTAAGGCTAAGGAAACAGAAGGAAGCAGTTTAGGAGTGACAGGATACCAAAGTGAATAGCTTTCTCCTTGAAATGAAGAAATTATCCTTGTGCCAGTAGAGGAAGATCTAGGTCATCACACTTTATGACAGGTTAGAAATGGCAGTTCCTTATCTCTGCCCCTTTGGTAGTCCTTCCACTCCCTTCTGAGAAGACCTGTCCTTTTCCAGAAATCCTGACTCCAGACACCTGCTGTAAGGACTAGACTGGCTAAACCAGTTGTCCATCCATGGTACTTATACAAAACCCGAGTCTTGAATTGTGCTTCTTGCCTACCTGGGCAAGAATATTTATGAACCTTGTTCTTTGGTCTGTGGATTTCATTCTTTGAGTACCTAAGACAAGAATCCTGAGGCACCCCACAGTACTGATGGTGTTTTCACACAAAATTTTGTTTTCCTTTTTCCCTCTTTCCCCATTCTCCTTCTCACTTTCTACCCTCACAACTTGGCTTTCTTTCTGCTTTCATACCACAGGTACTGAAATGTAGTACACAGTTGCACAAGAGTTTTACCCAACTATACAGCAAAATTAATTTATGAATTAATAGGGAAATGAATGGAATTGGAGACAATTATACTGAGGTAACCCAATCCCAGAAAGACAAAAATCACATGTCTTCTCTCATAATGTAGATCCATGTATTTTTTTTTATCCTAGCTCTCTAATAACAGAGAAGATCCGACATTATGTTTGTGGGACTGACTTATTTCATTTGACAATTCTATCACTGTTTTGGAAGAACATGAATTCATTCTTGTTTATGGCAGGGTAAAAGCTCCATTGTGTGCATGTATGACATTGCTTTTAACCATTCATCTGTCGATATTGCTGCAGTTGTCACTGATCTCCTTGAGAGGTTCTGGGATGCTCAAAAGTACATGAGATGAGATGAAGTGAGATGAATAAGATGGAGTCAGGCTACCACCTAAGAGCTACTTAAACTTAAGCACTACAAAGTAATGGCAGCTAAAGTTATGACAAAGACAACTACCAAGTTTGTGGTAGGCAAGGGATGTGTATGCTGAACAAAGGGAAGATTCATATTCTGAGGCATAGACAGCAGGATGGGGTGAGATTTACTTTTGAACCAAAAGGTTGGCTTAGGAAGATAAAGAAAAAACTGTTTGTGTGATATATCTATATTTAGAATTGGAGAGTATATTAAGTAAACTAGGGTATTTATGAACTATGCAACAGGCTAAATCAGGTTGACAGATGCTGAAATAAGGGATCAAGAAATTATCATAAAATGAATTTGCATGACAGATCTAAGTTATTTTTACATCCTTGTGGACAAACTGTCTTTTAATCAAAGCAGCTGTAACTAGCAGCTGATATGTGAAATCAAAATTCTCAACCATTCCCTCCAATGTCTTATTATATTGCTTAGAATGCCTGCCTTCCACATCGTGACATTGAGCCATAATACATGACATCAAGATGTAATATGAACTGGTGAATTAGAGATAAAAGTAACATTTGAAGTTGGAAACAATAAAATGACTCAAAAATACCATTAACTGAAGACATAGGAAACAAAGTGAAAATAAACACTGTAGGAGATGTAAAAGTTTTGATACTCACAAACACAGAATAAAATTTTAACTTCTAAATATTTCTTAAATTTATTATTTGTAATAATAATTATTTGTTTATTAATTACATATTTATACAATTAATATATATTTTTTTGAGTACACCATAATATTTTTTAATATTTCATTTACTTATTTATTGAAAGAGCAAGGAAAGGCAGAGAAAAAGAGAAAATCAGCCTTCTAGGGCCTCCTGCCTCTGCAAACAAACTCAAGATACATGCATCCCCTTGTGCATATGGCTTACGTGGGTCCTGGGGAATTGAACAGGGGTCCTTATGCTTCACAGGCAAATGCTTTAACTGCTAAGCCATTTTCCCAGCCCTGCCAGATTATTTCTGAACCTGTAAGATATTAGCAGCCTTCTACATGCTGGCATTCTGTCACAGAATAAACTTTGGAGTGAATTTCATCAGTGGCACAGTGACACAGCTAATGAGACATAATTTGTTCTTGAAGAAAGGATTAGGTTCAACTGCCTGTAAAGAAAAGACTGTTGCTCCCACAACTCATAACCCACACCCGCATGGGGAATACCTGCAACCAAACTAAGAATGGCGTCCTGCAGAATGGGGGCAGGGACCAGGGAGTGGATGGTACTAACACATGATGTATCCATACAAAGCATGTTCTTTATAAAAATAAAAAGAATCAAAGAATCACAATAATAGTGGTTTGAAAAGGGTGGGAGTTTATTTTTCATTCCTCAAAACAAAGAGATGTTAATTAATTAATTAATCAATTTATTTTTGCTTTAGCCCCTTGACTACACAGATTGCTTTTCGGAAGAAAGAATCCAGGAGACTTGTAATTTGCATAATTATATTCTTATAGGCAGCAAGAATAAAAGTAGAAGAAAAATCCTCATTTCACTGAAATTCAGCACCTTGCCCATATCCAAAGGCTCCACAACATTTTCATTTTCCTCCCCTCAGGTGGAACTTGATCATCTACCACTGTTAGAAACTGAAAATGTCTTTTGACTGCTCTTTCCCTGCTTAAATGAAAATGAAAATTCTATCCCAAAATAAAAATCAACTAATACAATGATATAGTTAAAAATTATAGACTGCTATAATATTTTGTGACCTATATGACCCTATTTTTCCTTATTTTACCACATACTAATTTTGTAAAAAAAAAAAAATGCTAACATCTAATTTAACTGGTGTAGGTAGTCATGGAAATGCCTAAAAGATTAGAGAGGTATCTGTAAGCACAGCAGCCACTCATATTGTTGTCCCAATCTAAACATCAAAGTTATAATGTATTTTTACAGGTACCATATACTCTGTATAAGTTATTTATATAAAAACTTTCAAGTTACTGATTATTTTTCAATTTAATTTATTGATGTTTTTTAATAATAAAAGGTTGCACAAGTAGACCCTTCTCTACCCCAGTTCTGCTGAGGGTCTTCAGTGGGATTACTGGTGATCATTGTAGGGACCAAGAAGCCTCCTCCATATAGGCAGGGATGGAGAAACACAGTGTCTCTCATTATTCCCACCCACCTGAGGTTCTTATACTATTTCTGCCCCCCTCTTCCATGATACTTCCTGAGCCTTATTGGGCAGGGTAGTGATCTGATTTAGTGTTGCTTTCTCTGTAGAACCTGCATATCTGTTTTTATGAGGTTTGAGTGACTATACTGTCTGTCGCCACTTTCTAGGAACTGGTTTCCACGCTAGCCATGACAGCTGTATTTGGGTCACCCCTTTCCCTCTAGTGACTTCTGGGCCAGAACAGATGAGGTTGAGGTGACCCATCTCATGGTAGACAGTCAGTTCTTTATGTATTGATGTATCCTGGTTCTGATTATTTTATTTTTATGTACAGGTTTTAGGAAGAATAAAATTGATTCAGAGGGATGTGATTAAATTTCTTCTCTATTAAAGACTTAATCACCCCAAATGGAAATAATAATTAATAGTGCCTGTTAATAAGCAGGGTGAGTTGGAGATCGCTTCTGTACTAGGACTGTAGGACTGATGATTATTTATGTCAATCAACTCCATGATATATAGTGGGCATGCCAGTTCTTTTATTAAGCTGTTGTACTTAATCGTAGTAATTTAGATAGTCATTAAATGCCAAGAATTCTCTCCTATCTCAAGGATTATTATCCTTGTGCTCTATCCTTGTGCTTCTCACTTGAATATGGACTGGATTCTGGATGGAGAAAGAGGATCCCTCATTTATGTGATTCTGTTCTCCCTGGCATCTAATAGCCATATTTCAGTACTATTTCGGCTGGATTATTGTTTTAAGGCTTGGAATTTGAATGGAACATAGAAACCTTGTTTGTAATATGGTATGATGACTCTGTTATACAACATGTAGCCAAATGCAAGGTGAGTCAAATGAATTCCCAATGTCATTGGGGTTACACTTGGGTTGCAAATTACCTAAGCCTTTTATATTATGAGATTTCTCTAGAAACAGGAATGATTTCTGACTTCAATAATTACCATTTTCAGTAGAAATCTACACTACATGTCAAAAAATAAAAGCACAACCATAAAAGAAAGAAAAATATTTTGTTAAATGCTTCTGAATTAGGTTTATGAATTACATTAGTTAGGTACCCAACACTAGAGTACTGAGGCTGGGGGGACAGCTCAGAGGGTCAGGAGCTGGCTTGCTTTGCAAAGATAAGAACCTGAGTTTGAGCTCAGGACCACACTAAAAATTTCCAGGCATGGCAGTTTACACCTGTTATCCAAGAACTGTGGGGGTGAAGATGAGAGGATGCCTGTCTTAACCAGCCTGATTTGAGCATTCTTAGCCAATGAGATAGTCTGTCTCAAAAAGAACAGACAGTGTTCCTCAAAAGAACACCCTGGGTTGTCATGTGGGCTGAACAAACAAGTATACATGTGCATAATCATCCGCACTCATATAAGCTTGCCTATGTACATGCATGTACAACACACATGCACTTAGAGTGAAAAGAGCACTTTTATAAATGGTTCAAAATGAATTAATAATTATAATTGGCTGTAAACAAATCCCCAAAGACGTTCAAATCCTAATACTTAGAACTGTCTTGTGAATATCACCCTACCTTGTAAATGTGGTTGACGTTTGTTACATAAAGGGCTATTCTGAATTATCCATGTGGGTCCTTCATGCAATCATAGGTATTGTTTATGACACAGGTAGAAGGAGGTCAAACACTCAAAGAACAGGAACAATTCAAAAGAAAGTTGAAGGTAAATTGTAGATTCAGAAATACAGTTACCCAAGGATGGAAGAACAAACAATGTATTATAGCAAGAAATTTTGACAGATTTTGTCCACCTTGATACCTTGATGTTCAACCAGCAATTTAGATTGCAACATTTCATCTTCCAGAACAGGAATGGGTAAGTTTCTGTTGTTTAAAGCCACCCAGTTTACAGTGATATGCCAGAATATTGGCAGGAAACTTACATAGTAGTTTTATTCAAGAATAGTTTGAATCTTGATTTTTGCTTTTAGCTTTTAAATGTTGTGGTATTTTGAATATATGGCCCCCAATATATTCAATATTTTATTAGTTTATAGTTTGCATCTGTAATCACCTTGCTAGAGGCAATGTCACTGGGGGCCGGTTTTAAGGTGTGGTGATGGTTTGAGATTCCATTGTAAAGATATGCAAAGTGTGCCTAATAGGAGTTCCTGAAGTGTGCTGTGGCTTTTGGCTCTGTGTGCTGTGTGCATGGTTGGATTTTTTTTCTCTCTCTTGTCTTGTCCTGTGAGAGCAGGCCTCTTCTCTTGCCATTATGGAACTTCACCTGGATCTGTAAGCTTCAATAAATAATATCCCTTCCTCCATAACTGTGCCTGGTCTGGAAGTTCATCTCAGCCAACCTGAAGCTGTCTGCTACAATGCGGATTACTTTTTGTTCCCAACGTTATACAACTTGAATTTTGAAAAACCTAAATGAATATAACTTTGTAGAGCTATGGACACAGGAAGAGGATACACAAGGGGTTTGGAAGTCATCTACTGAGTGTAAGGGTTGATACAAGGCACTGGATACAAACCAAATCATCTGGAGGTGGCAGGCTCTTGCTGCAGACTGCACAGTTTGGTGGGCACAGTAACAGATAAAGTGATGAATGAATGGTTATAAGTCAATATGAAATAAAAGCAACAAGAAGAGTTACAAATATCAAAGTGGAAAATAAGCAATTTTAGACTAAGAAATGGCAAAAATTCAAGTACATGAGTTTAAACCATAACATAACCAACCTTTAGTTGCAATCACAGTGACATGTCAAATCAGATACAAATATGCATTCTGGCATTTTTGCTGTACAATAGACTGCCTATAGATAGAAACAGTGTAATGTATGTCACAACATCTAGGAGAGAGGCTTTTAAAGTTTTTCACCATAAGAAATGATAGAGAATTAGCTATTTAAATACATGTAAACATTATGAGAACCTGAGTATGCATGTATGAAAACATCACATAGGATGCCATTAAGATATGGATATGATTTTATGTACCATTAACCCAACTTTAAAAATTAATAATTCAAAATAAAACTAAAATATAACATATAGAATATAAGTATATACATATTCTTGGCTAGTTCATGAATAAATTAAACCATATTTTCTGAAATTCCTCTGTTAATACTTCCTGTCTTCCTCTGTACAGGAATAATTTTAAGTAAAAAAATTAAAGTGATTATTTCACTGTTAATTAAAGGAAATTCATTAAATTATGAAAATTTATTTTTTTATATAGCTCTCACTTGAATTTACACACATACACACACACACACAAATGGTCACAGTATAAAGTCTGTCTCATTGCACAGTATGGAAACTAAAATTTAAGAGATATCTTTGGGGTAGAATAAATAGGATATTCAGAGGTTCAAAAGAGAAGAAGAAAACAGTTTGAAATATCCAGGGAGCTTAGAGAGGCTATAAGCCCCACTTTGGTGGGCCCTGGGTGGAACAATGAGGGATGGGGCAGTGTGCAACTCAAGCAGCTGCAGCTGGGTGTCTGGGCAGAGGCCAGTAGGGCAACTCATGAAGGCAGGTGAGTTCTGTCCTGAGTTCTGGTTTTGTTCTAAAGCAATTGAAAGCCAGTGGAAGTTGTCAGAGTTAGCTTTCCATTTTCAAATGAAGTTTCTGCTCTGTGAATAGTGTTTGTGAGAAGTGTAGAATCAGGGATTATGCCCCACAAGATACAGCTGTGCTTTCAGCAAGAGACGACGGCGGTGTACACATAGGTGAACAAAGTTAGGAGACAGATTCTACTGGGGATTAGTCAAACTTACTCATAGATGACATGTCAAAAATGTTATATTTTGACTGATTTGGAATTAGTTTCCTTTCCATCCTATTTTGTATCTGGGTAGCACTTGACATATTAATATATGTAATTGATTGAAATTAAGGCAATTTCTTTCCTTGTCTTTTTTAAAAACATTTTTCAATGTTTTTATTTATTTAGTGTAAGCAGTGTGTGAGAGAGATACAGAAAGAAAGTGAGAGGGTCAGGGCCTCTAGCAACTGCAAATGAACTCCAGATGTACATGCCACTTTGTGCATCTGGCTTACGTAGGTATTGGGAAATTGAAACCCAGTCATTAGGCTTTGTAGGCAAGTGCCTTAACCTCTGAGCCATCTCTCTAGTTCCTGTTTCCTTCTCCTAGTGTATATTAAGTTTGATCACTTGTTATCCTTCTCTTTCTTGCCTTCAATTTCCTTTATTATTTTTTCCAGGAAGTAAAGATTACAAGATGCTTAAAATTTAGAAAAAGTAAAAATAAAAATGAAAGATAAATCTCCCTTCCTATAACGAACAGGACACAGGGCTAAAGAAGCTTGCTTGGAAAGGCTTCCCACCTAGGTCCTATTCTCTAGACACCCATGTAAGGCTGAATAGGCATTTGTTTGCAATAGCAAGGGACTCTGGCATACACACACACACACACACTCACATCCAAGTGCAAATAATTAGGTTTTTTTTTTTTTTTAAGCATACAGACACAGTGTAATGCTTAAAGAATTTAACTGATTGCTACTGTCAGCTTTAGGCAACATTTATATAGCTATTTTCAGGACTAATGTTATGCCAAGATTTCCACATTCAAATTGAGCTCAGTGGTTGAAAATTTTCATTGATAGCTTGCTTGATTTTACTTTTGTTTTCCATTAAACTTTTTCATCTAAGGAAAATTTCAAGGTATGGAAAGAGTTAGAAGCAGGTTGAGTCCACAGTAAATTGGAACCAGATTTCAGTATTATTTCAATTGGTTTTATAAATCAAGAAGCATTCTTCTCTTAATTCTACTGTAATTCATGTGTGAAAAAACACACACAAAAAAACAGAAATTGCTGGGAGGTTGACATGTCCAAATTAATTTGTTCTATCTATTCTTCCTAAATCTCTTCTTTGAGTCATGCATACATAAAGGTGGCTATTGATGGGGACATTTAATAAAATTTATTTTTAAAAATATTTTTATTGATTTATTTATTTGACAGAGAAGGAGAGAGAGAGAGAGACTAGGAGTCCCAGGGCCTCCAGCCACTGCAAATGAACTCCAGATACATGTGCCCCCTTGTGCATCTGGCTAATGTGGGTCCTGGGGAATCAATCCTGGGTCCTTTGGCTTTGCAAGCAAACACCTTAAAAACTAAGCAACCCCTCCAGCCCTGGTATATTTTATTTACTGGTAACAAGTTCTTTCCTCAATGGTATATGAAACAAATACCGAGATGCTGTAGAAGGGGAGGAATAGCCTCATGCTTGGCCAACTCACTTCTTTACTATTCTCTTTTGTTAAGGAAAAAGCAAGGCTGTGACTTACACATGAACATTTAAGTGTAAGAAATCAACACTCCAGTGCATGATTGTCCTTCCTGCATACTTCTCAAATAAAGGTTCCATCCAAAATTGCTTTATTTTGTCTTGAAACAAATAAGACTTTTATCCTGCAGGTTTTGGATTTTGAATTCAGTTTTACTTCTACAATTTTATAAGGCTGGTGTGCAAAGAAGTTGGACTTTGTAGCATATACAAAAATGATATATCAAAATAATCACTACTCTAAGAAACTTGGGATAACTTAAGGAATATTTTAAATTCACTTATAATTCAATTTCTTATTATAAAGAATAATTGTGTCCTAGTCAAAGTCAATAGCACTTGACTTTGTTCAAATGATTGTATCCAAGCTTTCCACAAAGATGTCCCAAGGATATACCTAAAGGCATGGATGCACTTTACCTCAGTGACACAAGAGCCACTATACAGGGATAATGATCACCTTGTGTCCCCAGTTGTATAATTCTATGACTCTCATATACTCCAGCACAGAACGGAGAAATCTTATTACTTCTGGTTCTGTAGTTTCATTCTATAGCCACCCAGGGCCAAGATAAGTTGAGCAAATAAATCAGTTCAGTAAATACTACCTACACATTTTTTTTGACTTTTTTCTCTTTTTGTTACTTTCTTATCAGAATTACCTTACATCAACATGAAATATCTAGAAGTGATTAATCACATTTCTTGTTGTTATGTGCTTGTTCAGAAGCCTGTATTGTGTTTTGCCTTCAAATTTCATTAATTGCCTTTTTCCTTGACATAAATCTCTATACTTTAAAATTTTTCAAATAGAAATCCCTCTAATGGAATTTACCAGTAAGCAAGTGTAGCCAATCTCAGTTTTGTGAGCCAAGACTGGCACCTACTGGTTAAATACACTCAGTTCACAGATAGAATAAAATTTTCAGTCACAGGCATATTGTATTGTGAGTTCTTGTGATCTTGCTTTTGTTTTGGTTAATATAAAATAAAAATTATGAAATTCTCCATGTCCACCATATAAAATAAAAATTATATCAAATGTATATATTTATACATATTTATGGAGAGAGATTAAGAGAGATAAATATATATTTACATATATATGTTTATATAGAGAGATGTTAATAAATGCAGTAAATCTACAAAGAGTTCCTTTGTTTTTATTCAAATCAGAACATGACTATTGAAATTCATTTTCAAGAATATATATGATCCAAAGGTTTTGGTCCAGAATCATGGATAAATATTGGTTAGATATTCTCAGACCAGTTTAAGACAATGTGAAGTTTGGTTTACCATATCTCATAAGTCAGGTCCAACATGGATGCTTCTAAGCCTAAGCTAGATAAATATGACTTTAGATTCAAAACAATAATAAGTGTAGGAAATACAAGGTGGACCAAACAAGGTAAGATACTTGCTTATTGTTTTACTTGGGACATCCATATCTGTCTTCCTCATGTTCAGCAGTTGGTCTACGTCATTGCTGAAACCTCCATTTCAGAACTCTTTTTATTTTCCCCTGTTTTATTTCTGTATCTTATTAGCAAATGCTCTAACACTCCATACTATGTTACATATTTTTTTAGTTTTTTAAAATTTATATCCAATCACAGAGACATACAGAGAGAGAGAGAGAGAAAGAGAGAGAGACATGTGCACACCAGGGCCTCTTAACCACTGCAAATGTATTGCAGATTCATGTGCCACTTTGTGCATCTGGCTTTATATGGATACTGGGGCAGGCAGGCTTAGCAAGCAAGTGCCTTTTCTGCCAAGCCATTTCCCTAGCCTCTATTTTACAATATTTTGTGAGGAGGAAATTTGAGGTAGGGTTTCTCTCTAGCCCAAGCTGACCTGGAATTTTCTATGTAGTCTCAAGGTGTCCTTGAACTCATGGCAATCTTCCTACATTAGCCTCCCCAGTGCTGGGATTAAAGGCGTGCACTAACACACCTGGTTTTTTTCTCTATTTTATAATTTTAATGCCATTGTAAGTAATACTATATTTGTAATCCCATTTTGTGATTTTTTTATTGTGACATAGGTAGAAATGATCTTTTTTGATCTTGTGTTCTAAAAAAGCTTATCATTTTCTCCATCACTTACTTCATCCCATTAAATATCTCACATGTATTATGTGTGACAGAAAGAGATTTTTAGTTTTTAAACCTTTTTTCCAGTGTAGATGCTTTTTATTTCTGACTTTTTCATTACTATAAGAAGTAGACCACCCAGATGAACAGTGATGAAAATTCACATGCCTTTCCCCATCTCCTGTCATAGGTGGAACACATTATTCCTTCTCAATATTGTTCTTCAATCATTAGTGATGAATAAAATATTGCAAATAAGGACTACATTAGCTGCAGGTTTTTCACAGATTACCTTGGCCAGGTTGAAAAAACAAAAAAGCACTGACTCTTAATATGTTTCTTTTTATAATCCAGAAAGATGTTCTTTCTGCATCTGTAAGATAATCACATGATTTTACTTGTTAGATAATTGATATGATGGATTCCATGTATCAGATTTCTAAATGATAAACCAACCTTGAAATCCTGAGAGAAAACTTCACTTATCCTACATGGTTCTGATTGATGGAAACATGTGGTTGAATTTGATACATGTTTTGAAACGGTTACTTTAAGATAACAGAGATTGGGCTGGAGAGATGGCTTGGCAGTTAAGGTGCTTTCCAGCAAAGCCAAAGGACTGAGGTTCAATTCCCCAGTTCCTATGTGAAGCCAGATGCACAAGGTGACACATGGATCTGGAGTTGGTTTGCAATGGCTTAGAGGCTCAAGTATGCCAGTTCTCTCTCTTTCTACCTCTCTCTGTCTCTGGCTCTCTCTCTCTCTCTTTCTCTGTCTCTCAAAAAAATAAATAAAATATTACAAAAAGAAAACAAAGATTGAACTTGGGACACCTGCCTGCTTGAAAATAGCTCTGCCACTAAGCTACATTCCCAGTCCTTCATTGACTTTTTAACTTTGAGACAGTCTCTATGTAAGTTGCCAGGCTGGCCTAGAACTCATTCAGGCCCATTTTGGCCTTCAACTTGCAATTCTGCTTCAGCCCTCCCAGATAGCTTTGGTTATGGTCCTGAACCATCAGGCTTGTCTTGTACACCTAGTTTTGAAGAATATTGTTCCTTAACCTTCATTTCTTTGTATATTTTGCTCGAGTTTGAGATCAGAACCTCATACCAGCATGTGCCTCACATAAAGAGTTTTGATTTCCTAGAGAGTTTTTGCTTTATTATTGTTGTTCTTTATAAGTTTATAAGATTTCACTGTCAAGGCACCTACTCCTATAGTTTTCCTGGGGAGAAAATTAACTCTAAATCTTTGTTGATAGATGTATATAGTACTAAGAAAGTTACATATTCATTTTAAAGTGATGGTTTATAGATTCATCTTTTCTAATATTTTATTTATTTATTTACTTGAGAGAAGCAGGAGAGAGAAAAAGAGTCAGACAGAGAGGGGGTGGGGAATGGGTGTGCAAGGGCCTCTAGCCACTGCAAACTAACTGCAGAGGTATGCGCCACCCTGTGCATCTGGCTTTATGTGGGTCCTGGGGAATCGAACCTGGGTCCTTTGGCTTTGTAGGCAAGGGCCTTAAGCACTGAGCCATCTCTCCAGCCCTAGGTTCATTTTTTAAGACATTTTCTATTTCAGCTAAAATTTTAGATGGAGATGTTTATGATGTTTATAATTTTATCTTGTCGTTTTTACTATCAACAGAATCTGTGATTTTATTAATTACTGGGCCAAGATATTTACTATATATTGTCCTAATATATTTACCTGGAATTTTAATAAATTTTTGATCTGAAAGTAACAAAAACTTCAAGATTTGTTCACTTTCTTGCTTCTATTTATTTATTGCAAATAAGGACTACATTAGCTGCAGGTTTTTCACAGATTACCTTGGCCAGGTTGAAAAAAAAAAAAAAAAAAAAGCACTGACTCTTAATATGTTTCTTTTTGTAATCCAGAAAGATGTTCTTTCTGCATCTGTAAGATAATCACATGATTTTACTTGTTAGATAATTGATATGATGGATTTATTTAAATATTTATTTTTATTTTTATACTTTTGATTTCTTCTCTGCTCCTTAGTTTTTACTTTACTTTTTTTCAAGCTGATTTGTTATTTCCTAGTTACTTAGATTGAGGACTGAAGTTACAAATTCGAGACTTTTTCTTTCTAACACAAAAGTTATATGCTATAGCATTTTTTTTTTTCTGAACAACTTCTTTAGAGATGCACACAAAATCTTTCCAGTTTGTCATGTTTTCATCTTTTGACTCACAATTATCTGTGATTTTGTACTTTGGTTGCATTTTTGAACCAAAGATTAAAAGTAGTCGAAATATTTGATTTCCAAATATTTGGGGGCTCTTCAAAACATTCTCTAATAACGTATAGCTTCATGATTTTTCTGGGCAGACAACATACTTTCATGGATAAGAATTATTTTTGATTTATTGAGACCTCTTTTATAGTTCATGATAGGGTCTTGCTTCATAGTCTGTGTACTTGAAAGTAATGTTCAGTCTGCTCTTGTTAGGTGAAGTGTTCTAGAAATGTCAAGCCAAGTTGATTGATTGGGCTATGCAAGTCCTCTGAATTCATATGGATTTTCTGTCTACTTCTATGATTTTGCAGAGGTACTGGGTCCTCTGACTACAGTTGAGGTATACTCTGTTTCATTTTACCATTCTATCAGTATTTTTAAAAAAATCTTAATTAGCTATGTAAGCACTTCTAAATCCGATGTCTTCTTGTTTTAATCGCCATATCTTTTTTTGTCATAAATTGAATTTTGTTGTCTATTTTTTTTTTCCTAGTTAGCAGTGACAGCTGTTTATTTTCCTATCATTTCAGGAGTTAATGCTATAGTATGTTAAAATATAACATAAAAACTATACTATCAAGTGAGAGAATGCTATCCTAACCACAGAAAACTAGACATGGTGGCATACACATGTAAATCCAGCATTTGGGAGGGAGAGACACAAGTATCAGAAGTTCAGTGTAATCCTTGATTATATAGGTAAGTTTGAGAACAACCTGGTCACATGAGACCCTGTCTAAAAATAGATAAATAAATTTAAAACAGCAAAGAAGAAATAAAAGTTAGCAACGTTTTTAAAGCTAAGGTTGCAAAGCATTTGTTAAAAAAGAAAGCATATTTTCAAGATAGCTTAGCATAAGTATATATACAAATAGGGTTAGATGAAATTGATCCTGTAACTGATGAATTTATGGGTTCTACTCAATTTACTACTGAAAAGAGAATTAAAATGACTACTAGGGCTGAAGAGATGGCTTACTGGTTAAGTGCTTGCTGGTGAAGCCTAAGGACCCGGGTTGGAGGCTTGATTCCCCAGTACCCACATAAACCAGACAAGGTGGGGCATGTCTCTAGAGGTCGTTGGCAAGGGCTGGAGGCCATTCTCTCTCTCTCTCTCTCTCTCTCTCTCTCTCTTCTCTCTCTGTCTTTCTCAGATAAATAAATAAAAATAATTTTTTAAAAATGATTATTAGAATGCTACAATTATCATCTTTTAGTTTTTATTCTAATATATTTATATCTATTATGTAAAATGTTTTATCACTCAAGGATATTGTATTAATGCATATTATTTCAATCATGTTCAAGTAAGACTTTCGTTTTATTTATAAATCTTTAAACAATTTTACAACCCTCATGTATTTCTGAGTTGAATGTCTTTCAGGAAGATTTTCTTTTCTGCATCGTCAAATCAGATGAAGCCATGGGTAAAACAATGTTCAATTAAAGAAATAATTTCTGTATAGACCAATTTACAGTAATAGCAAAGCAGTTTTGCAAATGATGTCCATATGATGAGTCTATTATTTTCATTTATTGTTTCAGATTTATTAGTCTGGATTAGCGTAACTTAGAAATATAAGTGCTTTTGTATGACATTGATATAAAGATGCACTGAACTTTTCCACAGAAATTTATTTTCCATGTAGAAAATCAGATAAAATCTGATTGCATATAGATAGAATTACTGGAAAAAATATAAACTGACACTTTATTGTCCAATAGTATTAATTACAAAAGATAAGATACCCACATAACAAAGTGTAAACTGTTTCATATGATTCTTTTTTTCTCCATTTGTTATTTGTTAATTATGGGCATACTTAGTATGGATACATCATAAGTTGGTACCATCCTTTCCCTCATCAAGACTTCCCTCTGCTGGAAGCCCTCCAGCAGAGTTACAGGTATTCCCCATGGGGTTGTGGGTTATGCATTGTGGGAGCAGCAGTCAGTTGTTGGTGGGGGGGTATGACTCTAGGCATGATGTCCCAACATGTGGCTCTTACAATCTGTGATGGTTAAGTTTTATCAACTTGATTTGTTTAGGAATCCACAGACATTCCTCATAAGTGGGTCTCTGAGGTTGCTTCCAGTGAGAATTAACTAAAGGAGGAATCCTTCCCCCAGAGTGGGCTGCCCTTCTCAGAGGGGGGCTTTTATCTAAACAAGCTCTGGTAAAGAAAGTATGTCTGCCTTCCACCTGGCTGCAGGTGCTGCTCGCTGCTTGCTACAGACCAGTGTGTACTGAAGAGCAGCATCTCTCCAGGACACCTCCAGGCCTTCAGTACTGGATTGGGACTGCTGAGGCATCCAGCCTCCTGGAGTGAGCAGCTACCATGTTCCTTGACTCTCAGACCTGCAAACTGCTATTTTGGGACTGTTGTAAACTAATCCAATAAATTCCCTTTTAATACAATTCATTCTATTAGTTAAGTTCCTCTAGAGAATCCTGACTAACACACAATCTTTCTGCACCATTTTCTGCAAAGTTCGCTGAGCCATGTTGGGTGAGTTTTAAGTCTATTTCAGTGGTGATGAGCTCTTAGGAGCCTCTGGATTTCTGCTTTGGTAGGTGTTAAGTATCCTCAGGGTGTGTCTTTTTGGTGCTGGTTGTCAGGCTCAACATGGAAGCTGCATTCTTGCTCATGTTCCCTATTCCTCTGTCATTTCAGCTGAGGCTTGGCTGAAGTGTGAGAGGTAGTTTATCTCTTCTGGTCTCACTACCTTCTGAAAGAGAAAAAACAGTCTCCAACGAAGAGTGAAGTCAGCACAGGTTAAATGGGTTGAGCCTTAATAATTTAGGGATAATTTGATGGATGTAGCTCCATGATTCTTATATAAAAACTTCAAAATGTAGTGTACATTCACTGGGACAAATATTTTTAGTAAATGATATGCCTAATGTCCCTATTGGGAAATACCTAATATGAAGCTATGAAGTTTTTTTCACCAACATTAGTTAAATTGTATTTCATTTTACATTTTTAGGGGCAGGAGCAGATATTCTGAGACAGGATCTAATGTAGCAAAGGCTGGCTTCCAACTCTCTATGTAGCTGAAGATGATCTTGAACCCTAGATCCTCCTTCCTCTACCTCTCAAGTGCTGGAATGAGAGGCATGTGGCACCACCAGTCTTGGCTTTCAAGTAATATTCTTCAGATCTTTTCTTTTACCTTGGCAACATGTTCTAAAGCTTCTCTGGGGAAATACTGATATTATGAGAAAAAAGCAACAAAAACTTCTTTAATAAAAATCATAACACTTTAATTACCTGCTATACTCAGAAATAAGCCTATAATTAGTAAGACCGATAATGGAAAAGATTGGATGTTCAAATAAGACAAAGAGAATCATATCTGTATCAGTCTTTCAGGATATATATATATATATATATATATATATATATATATATACACACATATACACACACACACACACTCTGACTCCTTAAGCAACATTTGAAAAGAGGTTAATGCTGATGAGATTAAAAAATTGAGACTGTAACATTAGATTTAAAGATTCTAATTCAATAGTACATAATTTATAAGTTAAACCACACACTCTCTAAAATGATATTTAACAATTAAATTGATAATTTAATTATGCAATAACCAATATATTGTCTCATAAACTATGTCAAATTATCTTCACATGAGTAATAATATACTATTAAAATATCCTTGATGAATTTTAAATGTACATTAGGCAGATACAGATTATAGATGCATAATGTTTGCATGTTTATTGTTCCCAAATTCTATTTGGTTCTTTAAGGTGGTATTATATTAGGACTTCGAGAGTTTCTTCATGCAAAGCAATGCATGGAGTTTAAATTAATAATTCCACTATTGTGTCCTTGAATTTTTTCAATATAGCATAGAAATATTCTTGAGCTGAAAATTTCTTTATGAAAATTAGCCCTATACAAGCCCATGTCTCCAGAATGCCTTAGTTTGCTTTCATATAACTGCTGCCCTCACCCCCACACAAGCTTGGCTTTATTCCCGTTACCATACTGTACTCTGCACATAGTACAGTGCCTGGTCTTAAAGGGAACTAAATATAAGTTTTTGTTAAACAATGAGTGGCTAATGGCCAGAAGAATTAGACACAAATGAGAGGCATGTGAAGGCAGAGTGCATATAAAGTCAGAGATTCACATAAGAGAACATATCAGGTTACCCCAAGGAATGAAGAAAATGGAGGAGAATGACAAGGTGTAACTAGGGAGATTACAGAGCTGGGCAGGGCTGCTTTATCTTTGGCAACCAAAAATGGAGTAAAAGGAGTACATGTAATTTTCAGAAATCTCATATGAGAAGAAATGTAGAGACTCAATTGACTTGGTATTATTAAAACATTTTGAAGTATTGTAGATGGTCCTTTACCTTTTATCCATCCCTTTAATAAGGAGTTGTTAAATTACTGCAGTTACTAAATATTTGCTTTGCTGACTCAGCATCAGGTGGTGATGTATTGGTGAAAGATTGCCCATTCAGCAGTTAGTATGCAGATATATCACCTCTAAAAATTTGTAAAACTAAGCCTAATTTACCTAATCATCCCTAAAATAGTTCCACAACATCACACTCCATCTAAGCTTATAAGAAATTCTTGATGTACCAAATGGCACTTAAAAATGCATTATGAAACCATGACCACAACCATTATTAGACTTCACATTTAAGTGATTTTTTTCCCTTACTTTACCAGTTAGTGATGCCATTTCTGGTTTTCAGAATGAAACCTTTCAGCTTATCCTAAAGCTTTTGTCAAGAAACACTCAAGTACCAAAAATCAAATATCTCTGGAATTTTTTTGTCATTAGGATTTATGAGCCATTACATATGTATCTACTAGAAAACTGCTAGCACACCCATATTTTAACTGCAAGAAGTGAAGTCAAACAGACTATGATTACCACATGGGTAACTACAAGGTATAGGACAAGTCACAGAGCATTTTTCATACCCAGTTAATACATGATATCTTACGTAACATGGATTGGGCATTCTTCATTAAAAGAAAGTAGGGCAGAGTTGCTAAATTAAAAAAAAAAATGTCAAGAATATCTGCAACTCACACTTAAACTTCTACCTAGAATACTTTTCAATTATTTCTAAAGACAATAGAGGTAACCCCTAAAATATACCACTTACTTTGTTCCAAGGCAACGTTTCTGTGCCATAAAGACAATGTGAATGTTATATGCATAGATAGTTGCTAAAATATTTCTGAAATTATCCTTTACCAAAATCTGGTAAATAACAAATTAAATCTTAGTTTCTATCTTAATCTGTCCAATCATTACTAATTGATTCAAATTTCTGTAGAGGCTAAGCTACTTTTTCAGCTGCATCTTTAATGGGCTTGGAGCTTGGTTACAGCACTTGCAGGTTGGGCCCTGCCCGGTGTGAAGCCGAGTGGTTAGCCCAGCCAGTCTTGGCCTACTCCTGGTGAGGCCTAGTCGAGCTTCCAGAGCCTGAATAGAGTTTGGTGACCTGTCCTTGAAGTGACTCAGCACCTAAGCTGAAACTGCCTCCACCCAGCTGCTGCTGACTTGGTGATTGGCCCCTATACCTTTCTCTCATCCCCTCTTCCCGCCCCCTTCCTCAAAATATATAAATACCTCCCCATGACAATAAATGGAGAGATTCCCACCTTAGACGGTCTCCTCGACTCAATGTGGTTTTTCTCCCCGGTGTTTTGGGGGGGAGGGGTTTGAGTCACCGACACCCACCTTCTCGCTCAGCCTCAAGAGAAGCGGCTGGTCTGGTTCTCTCTCTCTTCCACTCTACCTGCCGGTGGTGGAGGGAAAAAACCCCCGGCAACTGGCGCCCAACGTGGGGCACAACAACTGGTGCCCCGTGTGAGGACGTGTGAGCATTCAAAACAGACTACGGACTGCCGACGTGACAAAGAAAAAATTCAAAATTAAGCTGACAGGCTAATTGTACTGCTGATGGGTGTATCCTCATAATTTATGAGGTAATCTTCATATTTAATATTCTAACCTTTGCTTCTGTAATCTGTGCTTGCTTCAACTTCCTTTCTCTTTCCTTTCATTTCTGGTTTGCCGCCATTTCTAAATGAGTACATTCATGGCGGACGCACCACGTGGACAGACCTAGAGGAGACTTTAAACGTTTTGCCTCCTCATTTAAATGAAAACTCCTTTCCCAAAGACAAAACAAACCTGATGGGGAGATCTGCTCCCAGCTGCACTGTGTTTAATTTCATTGAGCCATCCCATAAGGGCACAGGCTCACTGGCTGTCACAAATCTAAATCTAAACTTAATTCCACAACATGTTTAGCTATTTTTTGAGACTTTATGCTTATGTTGTACTCATATATATTACTATTGCCCTACTCCTCCTACAGTGTGACTCTTGGGACAAAACTTTTGTTTTAGCCCCATGGATTAATTTAATCCTCCTTGCCTTAATTGCCAGCCTTAAAGGCTTTTCCAGGGAAAAGTTCATTTTTGCCCTTAAAAACTGTAAAAAAAGGCTAAGACTCACTTTTAAAATCTCCTTTCTTCCAAGACCACCACCCATGCCGCCACCGGCCCTGCTGTCTTTTAACTGTAACTGCTGCCTAAGACAAATGTGCTCAAACCCCTGGTGGGGAATGCGGACATATCAAAATTCTTCCACACTAACATTCTTTGGTAAACTTCTTTCCTCATACAGCTCCTCCGTGTAGCTTTCTATGGATATAATCTGTGATCAAATACAAGCTCGAGTTCCCCAAACATCCCAAACCGAGGTTAACTTTCCTCGCAGGCATGGAACACAAGTCATTGGTCTGCAAAACAAAACTTGCACGCTTTGAGAGGAGGGACAACAGCAAGGCTCCGCCGACATCCCTGCGAGGCAGTGAGCCGAGTGGGACGGTCCTAAGCGGTGGCTCCAGCCCGGGCCCAAGCACTGCCCTGAGCCTCACTGGCTGCGCCTCGCCGCACCTCCAGGCATCACTTTTGGTCACTTTTGTCAAAAAAAAAAAAAGGCCAACTGACAAGGAGACAGGTGGGCAGGCTCCTAACTTGCTTTAAAAATATCTTAGGAACAGGCGGGCGGTCCGCCATGAGGCCATGAGGTGAACCACTGCCATTCCCGCCCCTTACTTCTGGGAGCCCCTTTATGCTCTTAACAAAGTGTCTGGCGGGGCCCAAAGTATTTACTTTAAAAAAAAAAAAAAAAAAAAAAAAAAAAAAAAAAAAACAGCTGGGGACATTCATATTGCCCTGCTAAAGGTAAACAAACTTTAATGGGCTTGGAGCTTGGTTACAGCACTTGCAGGGAAACAAAAATCTGTAAAGACACCTTTTTGCTAATCTACATCAATATTAACAAAGTTCCTCTAAGTAGCTGCATTTTGAAAATACTGTAAACTTAGATTTCCTTAGTACTAAAATTCATATTTTCTATTTTCTAAAAGGTTATTTGAAAAGTAGATATGTCTAACTCAAAATATTTCTGATATCAAGAAAATTAATATTAATGATGAGTATTTAAGTTCCATGCATCTTATTTATTACTTATAATGTATGTTAATCTTGTCATTATTGTCTTAAAATTAAATTAATTTAAGTATATTATTCAAACCATAAAGGATTTTGTGTTTCACTAACCCATTCATTACAGTTATATTTTTCTGGGGTGAGGGAGATGGGTGTATATGGGAGACTGAATTACACTGACTCTAGGTTATATTCTGGACATTACAAACTATTTGCTTATGCATTAATTCAGTTATTTGTAATTGATAAGCAATTATTGGCTGGACTTTTGTAGTGTACAATGAAGAAAAATTCAAATAATTCATCAATTCCATTGTTTCACCATAGTATTTAAAATCTATTTTATGTGATTTTGAAATGCACAATAGTGTGTGGTTATATATCATCACCATGAAGACCAACAGATCACTAAGTCATATTCCTCCAGTATAATGACATTGTGTACTTTGGTCAGCATCTCTCTCCATCTGTCTTCCTCTCCCACTCTTCAATAGCCACTTTTTCATGGCATCTAAATAAAATGAAAATCCAAAATGAGGGGCTGGAGAGATGCATCAGCAGATAAGGCACTTGCCTGGAAAGTCTAAAGACCAGGGTTCACTTCCCCAGTACCCACCTAAAGCCATATAGGCAAAGTGTCACAGGCATCTGGAGTTCATTGGTAGTAGCCAGAGCCCATGGCTGGCCCATTCTCTCTATCTCTTTTGTCTCTCTCTGCTTGTAAAAATGAAAAATAAAAAAGAAGTTACAGAATGAGGAGAATACAGAGTGAGACTCTCCCTCAAAAAGAAGTAAAGAAAGAAAGAAATAAGAAAGAAAGAAAGAAAGAAAAGAAAGAAAGAAAGAAAGAAAGAAAGAAAGAAAGAAAATGCAAAATGAGAAGGAATAACAAATAATTTTCCTGAGTCTAAAGCTGCTGTAGGCAAATTGATTGTTTCAACAATTTTTAAGACAACTATGAGGGAAATATTTTTATTTATCAGATTAAAAACCAACATATTTTTACTATATTTAGCTTTGTCAAAGGAATGGTGAATCATGAGATCTTATAAAAATTACTGTGAAGTTAAAGAATGCAAGGTGTATATAGAAAGTAATTAAGCAAAATCTGTCAGTGCATAGTATGAACAAATGTATTTGTAATTCAACTAGAAATGTTGTACAATACATATTTAATCCTTTAGCTGTCTACGTATAGCAAACAAAGACATCCACACATTGTTGCTCATTTTACAAAGTCATCCAGGAATGGTAAATGGCAAGAGGTAATATATGTATGTTTCATAATGTGCAGGAGATGAAGGGCATTACAGTAGAGAATATAAATATAATGTGCCACAGTGAAGGGGAATGAAGAACTTGCATATGCCAATCTACAATGTGGAGTATAACTTTATTTTATTTGTCCAAAAATTTTGTCTGTATTAGGAATATTGATATTCAAATGCCCCATGGCTGCCTCTGTGGAAAGAACTTGTAGGTATCATGTGAGAATAATGCTGTTTTAAAGCAAAACGTGATCTTATATATCTTAATTTGTTCAGGTTCATACAATAATACTTGATGTAAGTCTGATACCAATATCATTTTAAATGTTTCCTCCCCATCCCTGTAACATGGATTTTGCTGAATGAATTCCCATTATAATTTAAAGATAACTTCCTTATAAAGCTCAAAATGTTTGATTTTAAAGAAGATGCTTTCAGGGAAGATTAAATACTTGTTTTCAGCTCAGACCAAGCTGTTCCCAACTGTTTGTTTGTTTGCTTGATTTTATTAAGAACATACTTTGGGAGTAGTAGTGCATGCCTTTAATCCTAGCACTACGGAGGATCACCATGAGTGTGAGGCCAGCCTGAGACTACGTAGTGAATTCCAGGTCAGTCTGGGCTAGAGCAAGACCCTACCTTGAAAAAAAAGAAAAAGAAAAGAAAGAAAGACAGAAAAGAAAACATACTTTTAGAAATATTTTTTTATTTATTTTTTTATTTTATTTTTCATTTTTTATTTTATTTTATTTTATTTTATTTTATTTTATTTTATTTTATTTTATATTTTTGGTTTTTTGAGGTAGGGTCTTGCTGTAGCTCAGGCCAATCTGGATTTCACTATGTAGTCTCAGGCTGGCCTCAAACTCATGGCAATCCTCCCACTTCTGCCTCCCGAGTACTAGGATGAAAGGCATGCACCACCATGCCTGGCTTGTTTTTATTTCTTTATTTGACATAGATGGAGAGAGAGAATGGCCATGCCAGTGCCTTCAGCCACTGCAAATGAACTCCAGACGCTAATGAACTCCAATAGCTAATGAAGCACTTTCTAGCACTTGATGGCTAACTGTATGAGAATGGTTCTCTTCTGGATTTCAACTGGGTCTCTTGCTCTTCTGTGTCAGCAGCGTATGTTGTCCTCAGCAATAGAGTTTTACCTTTTACATAATGTGGGTAATCAAGTACATTGACAGAAGCCTGTCTTGTTTTAGAGACCTCATTGATCTCTCCAATCAACAGCTCAATGTGGGTAGCACTGATTGCTGGTACTGGGATTTACAGGTCAGAGTCAAAATTTTTTAAGGTTAGGCTTCATCCCATGCTCTCCTGGGCCCTTCTTTTCAGGTACCCCTCCCACCCGCCCCCCATACTCTTGTTAAGGGTTAAATCTTTTAGTCTACCATCAAGGAGAAAGGTTTCTATGGTGTGACATTTGGGGTTTAGTTTTGTGTTTATTCTCCCCCCCCCCTCCCTTTCACATCCCCTGAAAGCCTTCCACCCCTATTGTCTGGGCTTCAAGTTACCTATCAGGTATGCAATCTACTCAAGCTGATTCAGGTTAGGAACTACAGATAAGTAAGAACATGTAGCATTTGTCTTTCTGTGACTGTGTGTTCACTGAGTATGATCTGTTCTGAGTCCATCAATTTCCTACAAATTTCATTACATTGTTTTTTCTTACTGCTGAGTAGAATTCTATTGTGTATATGTACCACCACTTTGTTATCCGTTTGTCCAATGATGAGCACCTTGGTAGATTCCAGTTCTTAGCTATTATAAATTGAGCAGCTATAAACATGGTTAAGCAAATATCTCTGTAGAGAAGCATGAAGTATTTAGGGTAAATGCCCAGTAAGGGAATAACTTGCATCTGTTGGTAGTTCTATATTCATCTTTGTCAGAAATCTCCATATTGATTCCCCTAGTGGTTGTAAAAGTTTGCTTTCCCACCAAAAGTGAATGAAGGTTCCTCTTTTCTCACATCCTAGACAAATTTGTTGTTGTTTGATTTGTTACTTACTAGGATAAGGTGGAATCTCATAGTTGTTTTAATTTGCATTTCCCAGATGGTGAAGGATGTTGAACATTTACTTAAGTGTGTGTTAGCTATTTTTTCTTCCTCTCAAAGTCCTCAGTTTCCTTCTTGAGTGTTTTTATGCTTTTATTATATAGGTCTTTAACCACCTTGGTTAGTTTTATCCAAGACATTTGATTTTTTTTTCTAGTTTTTAAAAATAGTATAGCTTTGCTGATTTCTTTTTCTGTATGTTTGTCCTTTGAATATAGAAAGGCTACTGATTTTTGTGTGCTGATTTTTTATCCTGCCACATTGCTGAAGGAATTAATCACTTTTAGAAGTTTTGAGGTGGAGATTTGTGGTTCACTTACGTATAGGATCTTGTCATCTGCAAATAGGGATAATGTGACATCTTCTTTTCCTATTTGTATCCATTTATTTCTTCCTCCTGTCTTATTACTTTGGCAAGGACCTCTGGTATCATTTTGAAGTGCAATGGTGACAGTGGGCACCCCTGTCTTATTCCCAACTTCAATGGGAAGTCCTTGAGTCTTTCCCCATTAAGTATTATTTGGGTTTTAGGTGCTTTATGTATATCTTTTATTGTTTTGAGATATAAACTGTCCATACCTATTTTCTCTAGCATTTTGATCATGGAATGATGTTGTAATTTGTCAAAGGTCTTCTTTGCATTTATTGAAATGATCATGTGTGGTTCTGACATTGATGGACTTTTTTTTTTTTTTTTTTACTGAGGTAGGGTCTCACTCTAGTTTAGGCTGACCTGGAATTCACTCTGTAATCTCAAGGTAGCCTCGAACTCTTGGTTATCCTCCTACCTCTGCATTCCAAGTGCTGAGATTAAAGATGTCTGCCACCACGTCCAGCTTCCAGCTTACAATGACTAATTTTTGTGTGTTGAGCCATCCCTGCATCCCTGGGATGACTACTGCTTGATCAAGGTGGATAAAGCTTTTCCTGAATTTATGGAGGAATACTTTATGGATTAATATATGTTCTATTTTGGATGTTCTCTGGACTTTTGAGAAAACATTGTACTCTGTAGAATTGTGGTGGAATTTTCTGTAGACATACATTAGGTCTAGTTGATTTGTGGTGTTCTTGAATTCTATTATTACCCTGTTAATTTTCTGCTTGGATGATCTGTCTATTGATGATATTGGAGTGCCCATCTATGAGGGTGTTGGTATTTATTTATCGTTTGTTGTCAAGTTAATAAAGAAAATTCACATCTAATTTGTGGATTCAGTATTGAAACTCCTTTCTTAGAAATCATTTAAAACAGTTAGGTATATATGAAAATGACTGATAATTAGAAGCACAGAGTCAAAGATAATACATAGATGCTAGAAATGAAACAAACATGGAAAGTTATAGAAAAGTAAGTACTCAAACCCTCAGTGAACACTGACATCATTTGTTATCATTGTTCTTCATTCATATACACAAATCCATGCTATCAAACTCTATTCATTTTTCTTAGGGTTCAAATATAATAAGCTATTGTGCCTCTTTTAAAAGTGTTTCACTTTAAAATAAGACATTTCTTGTTAACAGAATGTACTTTTACACAAAATATGAAGAAATGAATGCAAATCAAATTCCTTAATTTCACAGATTTAACCAATATAATTGTCATAAATTCCTGTGATATGTACTGACATGTCTTAACTATAGTCTCTTATACTTTGTCATTTTCTTTTATATTATACTTCCCTACTTATCTCCAGGATTGTATTTAAAGCCTCAATGCATTGGAACTATTGCTGAAGACATTGTCAGAGCTTTCTGAATTCTGTCTATATCAGTGTAAAAGTACTCCATTAATTAAAGTTCAAGGAAAGTAATCTTTATTTTTTTAGGCACCAGCAGAATTTTGTAGAACCTCCTTCTCTGCCTTCATCTCTTCCAGACTGTGAAATCAAAAGACTGAAACAGTGAAACAGATTAATTAAAATATCATGCCATGGGCTGGAGAGATGGCTTAGTGGTTAAGACACCTACCTGCCAAGTCTAAGAACTCCTATTCAATTCTCCAGGTCCCATGTTTAGCCAGACGTAGTGAAAAAAGGGTGCAATGATGCACTTTCCCACAAGGAGATGGAAGCATCTGGAGTTCTTTCACAGCAGCTGAGAGGCTGCTGGTGTGCCCATTCTCTCTCTCTGCCTCTTCCTCTCTCTCTGTCTCTCTCTCTCTATCTCTGAAAAAAAAAAAACTAACATGTCACTAGGTTGTGTTCACGATTTAGATATTTTCTAGTAAATATAAAATAGCATTTCTTTCAAGTTAGTTGGTTATCAGTCTAACAGTTCAGCCTTTCTTTCAACTACTCAGATGACTGAGAATAAAAAGAAACTGTTTTCATCTGAAACCTTCTCTTAATCATTTTTGTTTTAAAATCAATACACTTAGTAACTGACATGGAATAACACTCACTAAAACATAGTGCCAAATAACTCTGAATTAATAGTCTCAATTTAGGATGGATATATCCTAGTATGTTCATTAGGTCAAGCATACCCATTCAGACAAATGCTGAATTCATTTAACTTTGTACTAGTTCACTTGATGAAGCTGACATCAAGTGTAGTATGTGGTATGAAAGTCTGTGTATGAATATTTCACTCCCATTAAAAAATTTAGCAATTCATTATTAATCTAACCTTACAAGAAACAAGGACCATATCTACTTGCTTTACTTAACATTTTTATGCACACTTGGCTTTTTGTTAGTAAATTTAACTTTTAGGGAAGAGATATAATAGATATTGAATATAAATTCTCACATGAGACATTCCTATCAAAATGCCCTAACTCCTCCCCTGCCACTACTGAGTTCACATGTTCAATGTGTCAGAAAAGTCAAGGCCAACCTCTGAATATCACCTCTTCAAGAAGTCACCTAGGATATACATACACCCTTAGCCTCTGAGCTAAAAACTTAGCCTCACCATGTTTCTTGCTATGGTTTTGGTTTTTCTGTTTGTGTGAGGTTCAGTTAAACCTCTCAGAACACTATATTCTTCTCTCTAAATTTAATTAGAATAAAAACAAGTCACATTTTGTAATCAAAATTTTATTGATAAGAACTCATAGGACTAGTGAGCTTTATAGAAAACAATTTCATATTGTAAGTCTGAGCAATTATGTTACAGTTTTTTAGATTCATTATTTCCATCTTATTTCCACTGGATTTTGTTGTTTTATTATTTACTTATTGTTATTGTAATAATTGCAATAACTAATCATAAAAAAATTATGTTTTTTACTTACAATTTTAAGTGGGATATTACAGGGCTGGAAAGATTGCTTACCAGTTAAGGCATTTGCCTGTGAATCCTAAGGACCCATGTTTTACTCTCCATGTCCCCCTTAAGCCAGACACACAAAGGTGAGGCATACACAAGGTCACACATGCCCACTAGGTGGTGCAAGTGTTCAGAGTTCAATTTTAGTTGCTGAGGTCCTGGCATGCCATCTCTCTCTCTCTCTCTCTCTGTCTTTCTCACTCACTTTAAAAATTTAAAAATAGGGTTAGGGTTCTCTCTCCCTCTCTCTCTCCCTCTCCTCTCTATACTCACTTTCTCTTTCATATTATCTAGCTTTTTCTTCCCTCACCTTCCTAGGCGCTGACTTATAACTCCGAGGGCCAGCACGGGGTTAACTTCCACAATGAGCTGTTGATCAAAGACATCTACAAGGTTTCTCAAAAAAGATAGATTTCTGTCAGAGTTCTTGATGACCCAACAAAGGTTAATTGTAAGACCCTACTTTCAAAGACAGCATACGTGTGTGAGACCAAACATGGAGAGACCTGGCCAGAATCTGGAAGAGTGTCAGTCCCCATACAGTTAGCTAGTCTAGTGCCAGAGGGTGCTACACAAGCAACTGGGGGATAATGGCCAACATCTGTCCAAACAACATGCAGTATAAGATACCCAGCAGGAAAACAACCTGATGTAATGCTCAAACAAGTGCAGGAGTGGCACACAGCCATGGTGGGTAACCAATTGCTCTTGATTTGGCTAATAGATCCACTCAGTGGGATGGAACTCATTGCTGGAACTGGGAAATAAGTCAAAACCATGTACAAAAATTGTGCTCAGTCTCCAAGATCAGGATACCACCAAATGTAGGCTAGAGGAGAGCCTACGCATATAAAATTCCCTCTAAAACATCTATAGCCATCTAACTTCTCTCTCTGTTGGAGAATTTGTTTATCTTTTTCAGATGGACAACAAACCTGAAGGGAGGATCAGCCAATCACACCTCACCAGGGCCCCAGCTGAAACTATAGACTAATTCAGGGGAAGGGCAAGAATACAGCGTTCATGGTGATCACGACACCAGAAAAAGGCTGAAGGAGATAAACACAGAGAACATCCAACTCCAACTAAGCCAGATATCCCGAGACACAGAGGCTCCCAAAACCTCATGACTGAAGTAGAACTAAAATGACCCCGATTTGGCTCAGAGAAATTCATGGAAGAGGGGGCGGAAAGAATGTTAGAGCCACAAGTTGGGGCATTATGCACAGAGACTAGGGCCTACCCCCCAGAACTCTTAACTAACCCCACAATGCATGACCCACATTCCCAATTGATGAGGGTCCTTTTGGAAGAGGGAGGACAGGGAGGAGGATAATGGAGCCAACACTATGAATGTAAAATCAGAATAATATAAGTAAAAAAATAAATTATAAAAAATAAAAAATAAAATAAAATGACATTATGCATGTATAATTTTTATTGCAAAAGGATATATTTAGGGGCTGTAATGGTGGCTGTTAGTAGAGTACCTTCTTAGCATACACATAACCCTGATATGGATTCCCTGCTCATATGTACTGGGTATGGCAGCACATGCCTATAATCACAGTGATTGGGAAGTGGAAAGAGGAGAATCAGATGTACACGTTCATACTGAACTACATAGCCACATAATTAGTCAAAGGCCAGAGTGAGCTACATGAAATGCCCTAATAAAAAGAATATCTTTGAAGTTTAAAATAAATTACACAATGGACTCATGACTACCCCTGATGTAGGTTTTCGTATCAGGGATGTATTTCCTCCCATGGAGCAGGCCTCTAGTCCAAATAGAGAGCTGTTGGTTTCCCCTATAACAGATGTGCCACTACTGCACCCGTTGGCTCATTTGGCCTGGCTGGCCAAATTTAAAGCTTGCAGTGTTCACTGTTGCGTATCTTCACTGGTGTTTTCTTTCTCTCCCATTGAACTGCATGCAGCATATTTTTTCCAGCTTTCTGTCAGCTGGTCCACATGGGGGAGGCTTTCAGCTCAGCTCCAGCAGGATTTTTCAGTGAACTTGCAGCCCATGTATGTGGAGTCTTCAGCAATAGGGTCTTACCATCTATTCCTGGTGGGAAACCAAGGGCCTCAGCAATGGCCTATAATGTTTTGGGGGTATCTGTGACCTCCCTGGCCAACAATTCACTGGAAGGTATCCCATCCCTGGCACTGAAAATTTTCTAGTAACGATCTATTGCTTCTGAGTGTTCCATTGTCCAGAAAATTAGGTTTCCATACGATTTATTTATATACTCTTGGATTTTGATTAGCCCTCCCTCCACTTTTACTTTTCTCAATCTCTTCCCTTGACCTCACTTAGGCCTTTTCACCCCCATTAATCTGTTCTTCTACTTACAAATATACAAAACCATCCTATTAAGTCCCTCCTCCCTTCCTTTCTATTCCTTTTATATCCCTTTTCTAGCTTACTAGCTTCTGCTACTGAGTTTTATTCCTAATCACATAGAAGTCCAATCATTGTAGCTAGGATCCACATATAAGAGAGAATATGTGACATTTGGCTTTCTGGGCCTGGGATACATCCACCAAGTATAATCCTTTCCAGATCTATCCATTTTCCACCAAATTTCATAACTCAATTTTCTTTACTGCTGAGTAGAACCCCATTGTGTAAATGAGCCACATCTTCATTATCCAGTCATCAGTTGAGCAACATCTAGGCTGGTTCCATTACCTAGATCTTGTGACTATAGTGGCAATAAACATGGTTGAGCAAGTATCTCTAAGGTAGTGAGATGAGTCCTTAGTATATATGCCTAGGAGTGGTATAGCTGGGTCATATGGTAGATCTACTTTTAGCTGTCTCAGGAACCTCCACACTGATTTCCACAGTGGCTGGACTAGATTACATTCCCACTGACAGTGTAGAAGGGTTCCTCATTTTCCACATCCTCACCAGCATTTATGGCCAACAGGGATAGTCATGAGCCCTAGGGGTGTTATGTCTGCTGGTGTCTGGCTAAATGTATATATTATGTTCACCAGACTGCTCAGTAAGCACTTCTCTAAATATCCATACACATATATTAAAGCTACTCTCACTTTTGGTTAGAGAAGCTTCTCTTTTCAGATCGTGGTGACCTTGGGATGACTCAGAAGGCACCATGGTGCTGAAAAGAAGGGACAGAGGAGTGCTCAACACTGAAACATCTCTAACACACCTTCCAAGGCTCAGAGTGCATTGCAGAAGAGAAGGTGGAAAGAATGTAAGAGCCAAACTAAGGGTAGGACTCCTTACAATGTGCTCCTCCAGACACAAAATGGCCTAGATATCCATGACCTCACTGTGCCTGACACTACCTACACAAGACTATTACAATAGGAGGAAAAGATGATGACATCAAAAGAAAAGAGAGACTGATTGACAGGGGAAGGGGATATGATATAGAGTTTAGTTTCAAAGAGTAAAGTTGGGGGAGGGAGGTATATTGTCTAAAATTAAGGAAATTGTCAATAAAAATTAATTAATTAATTAAAATATAAAATAAAATAAATGATATTAAGTAAAAATATACAATGGAAACATAAATATCAGAATGTAACAAGATAGTATTTTTATATATGCAGAATTTTCTATAATGAACTTCCAATGTTTTCTTTTTTTTATATTTACTTATCTATCTGCTTTAGAGAGAGATGGTGAGAAAAAGGGAAAAGAGACACACACACACACAGAGAATAGGTGCACCAGGGCCTCTGTTGGCACATACCATTTTGTATATCTGGCTTTACATGGGTACTGTAGAATTCAATCCAGATCTTCAGGCTTTGCCAGCAAGCTTCTTTAACTGTTTTTCCAACCCCAATGTTCTTCATTTAAAAAGTGGTTTTTATTTTTTAAATGAGTCAGAAAAAAAGCAAGATTTTTATATTACCAGTTACTTAATTTTGTGGGTTTTCATTTCTTGGAATTTATTTAGATTTTTTATGTTCAAGATCTTATAGCTCTGAAATAACAGAAAATGTGTGTTATGGAGACGAATTTTTCAGAATAGCATCTGCCACTCAAGATTGAAGACCAACACCTATATAAATGCTGATTGGTTGTGGAAGCTTCCTCTAATCCCAACTAGAGTGAGCTGTGAGTCATAGAGAATATCATGGCAATCTTATCTAGACTGGGTAAATCAATGAGCTCCAGACTCAAGTGAGAAACCTTGCCTCTGTCAAATAATGAGATAAACTTGGAAAGACCACCATCAACCTGTATTATACACAAACACACATGTGTGTCTACCTGCACATACATACCAATGAATATCACCCACATAAAAAATAATATAAGCAAGGCGTGATGGCACACACCTTCAATCCCAGCACCCAGGAGGCCAAGAGAGGAGGATCACCA
Organism: Orientallactaga sibirica; assembly: GCA_036365145.1. NCBI lineage: Eukaryota > Metazoa > Chordata > Mammalia > Rodentia > Dipodidae > Orientallactaga > Orientallactaga sibirica. Next base: position 78,086,289 of record JAEOAD010000003.1, on the reverse strand, counting down.
TAAGTTCAAGGCTATCCTGAGACTACATAGTGAGTTCCAGTTCAGCCTGGGCTAGTGTGAAACCTACATCAAAAAACAGAAATAAATAAATAAATAAATTAGTAAATAAGAATAAGATATAAAGTATATTGTTAAACTTTTAAAATTTATTTATTTTAATTTTACATTCATGTTGGTGCCTTCAATAGCCTCCTCTCTGTTCTCCTTCCTCTGAAGGGACCCTCCTCATTGGGAAATGTGGGTCATGCATTGTGGGGGTAGCCAACACTTATGTGGAAGAGGCATTGTCTCTGTGCATAATAACCCAACTTGTGGCTCTAACACTCTTTCTGCCCCCTTTTCCACAAATTTCCCTGAGCCATGTTGGGTTCATTTTGGGTCTACTTCAGGGATGAGGTCTTGGGAGCCTCTGTGTCTCTGGATATCTGGTTTAGTGGGAGTTCAGTGTTCTCTGTGTCTATCTCCTTCAGCCTTGTGCTGGTGTCAGGTTCACTGAGAAAGCTGCACTCTTGCCCATTTCCCAGGTTACTCTATGGTTTCTGCTGGGGCCCTGGTGAGGTGTGATAGATGATATTCCCCTCAGGTTTGGCATCCATCTGCAAAAAGAGAAGCAAATTCTCCAATGGAAAGAGAAGTCAGCATCAGATAGATGGGATGACCATTATTATTTTAGAGAGAATTTTATATGTGTAGGCTCTCTTATAGCCCATGAGTGGTGGGAGCTTGATCTTAGAGAATGGGCTCATTTTTTCGACGTGGTTTTGACTTGTTTCCTAGTTTCAGTTATGAGTTCCATTCCACTGAGTGGATCTGTTAGCCAAATCAAGAGCTGTTGGTTACCCACCATGGCTGTGTGCCACTATTGTACTTGTTAGAGCATCACATCAGGTTGTTTACTGCTGAGTAGCTTAGAATATGAGTTGTTTGGACAGATGTCAGTCATTTTCCCCCAGGCACTCATGTAGCACCCTGTGGCACTAGACAAGCTAACTGCCTGGGGACTGACCCTTTCCAGATTCTAGCCAGGTCACTCCATGTTCCATCCCAACAGCATATGGTGTCTTTGGCAGTAGGGTCTTACCATTAACCTTTGGTGGGTCATCAAGAACTCTGACAGAAATCTGTCCTTTTGGGAAACCTTGTAGATCTCTCTGATCAACACCTCAGTGTGAAAGTTAACTGCATGCTGGTACTGGGAGTTACAAGTCAGTGCCAAGGATTATGAAGTAATATAAAAGAGAAAGAGAGTAGAGAGAGAAGAGGGAGAGAGAAACAGGAAAGGTTAAGGTTAGTCTTCCTGATGTCCTCTCCAGGGCCCTGTGGTTCAGATGTTTCCTCTACGGGCCTGCTGAAGGATCAATCTTTTAGCCTGTTGTTCAGGATATAGGATTTTATGGTACCATTTCCATTTGTGTCCCTATTTGTGTCCCCCCACACTTACTCTCCCCCCACTCTTACCCTCCCCTCCTGTCCAACCCTTTCTATTGTCTGGTCCTCAAGATGCTTATTAGTTATGACATCATCTTGGGCAGATTCAGGTTAGGAGCCACAGATGAGTGAGAAACAAAATAAGGTTACCTAATTGAAAAAGAGTTGATGGGCTGTAGATATGACTTAGCAGTTAAAGACACTTGCTTACAAAGCCTGATGGTGATGCTTCAGTTCCTCAGTATGCACATAAATCCAGATGTCCAAAGGAGTGCATTCATCTGAAATTCATTTGCAGAGTTCATTTGTTACATCCATTATTTACCTACTCTCCCCCATATATCTCTCTCTCTCTCTCTCTCCCCTTGCAAAAATGTTTGTTTTAAAAGATTGAGGCCTGGAGAGATAGCTTAGATATTAAAATGATTGCCTGCAAAGCCTAAGGACTAATGTTCTGCTCTCCAGGTCCTGCATAAGCCAGATGCACAAGGTGACACAAGCATGCAAGGTTGCACGTGTGGACAAGATGGCATATGCATCTGGAGTTAGATTGCAGTGGCTGGAGGCCCTAGTGTACCAATTCTCTCTCTCTCTCTCTTTCTCTGTGTGTCTTTCTATCTCTCTCATACATGCACCTGTGCACTCTCTTTCTTATAAAAGAAGAAGGAGAAGAAGAACACTTTCCAAGGATTGATAGAAAGGGGCAGTTCTCAAAAAAAAAAAAAAAAGTGTTGAGTTACTGCTGAACACTTTCTTTACTAACAGTGACTCCTATCATGCTTTACAACCTCATGGAATGTGTAGACTGAAATATAGTTTAAACTCAATGTTTGTATTAATGTCAATAGCCTTAGATTGTTGAAATATATTAACCAAATTGGTTATCTCATAGTATTAAAGCCTACCTGTTTCATGTCTTTGTATTTGTCTGGTGTATCAATTAGATTTGCCCTTGAATCTATTCCCAACTTAATCAGCCCCTCCAAATAAGAATATTATAATGGGCAAGTAATGAAAATTTGTTAATATTTTATTTGTCTTTATTTATTTGAGAGAGAGAGAGAGAGAGAGAGAGAAATAGGTAGGGAGACTGAGAGAGAGCGTGCGAATGGGCATGCAAGGAAATTTAGCCACTGTAAATGAACTCCAGACTCATGTGCCCCCTTGTGCATCTGGCTTTGTAGGTCCTGGGAAATTGAACCTGGGTCCTTTGTCTTTGCATTTAAGTGATTTAACCACTAAGCAATCTCTCCAGCCCTAACAAAATTATTTTTAAGTTGTAGTAATGGTAGACTGATGCAGCAGTAAAGCTGCTGGTCAAATGAATGAATAATAGATGTATGGATGGTGGATTTTTAAAAAATTTATTTATCTGCAAGTAGAGAGAAACAAAGAGAGAAAGTGATATAGAGAGAAAGAGAGTGCACCAGGGATACTAGCTGCTGCAAGCAAACTCTAGGTGCATGTGGCACTTTGTGCATCTGGCTTTACATGGGTACTGGTGAATCCTCTAAGCCATTTCCCCAGCTCCTGAATGAATGCTTTTGAACTTAAAACATGGTATTCATTTTATAGCCCTAGAGATTGGATATCAAGGACAGACCTTCTTTCAGCAGTTGTGTATAAAAATGAAAAAAATGTCTTAGTGCAACACAAAATGTTAATACAATCAATTATCAGTTATCTTCCTGCTGCAGAAGGGAATTATATTTTTATTTGTGTTTGTCTTGATATTTATCATAAATCAATTTTCTCCTCATAAATCTTTCATTTTGAAACATGTCCACCTGACAGTATGAGGTGCACAGTATGGATGCCCTAGAACAGCACAAGGATAGTAGACCCTACTTTGAAGTTACAACAGAAATTAATCATATCTTCTTTAATAATTACACATGAGTTTAAAATGAATTTTGATCATATCCCACCCCATAATATCCAATGATTTCTTGAGCTAGCTCACACTAACTGCCTTATTATTTTTGACAGTTTTTCATTTATCAGACTGTTTTTGAAAATATAATTCCTTTCATTACAATCTCCTTAGATGAAACATTTTATCTTTATTTCTACAATGCCTCCTTTTTAGGTATAGACACTTCGGCTGTGATTTCACAACTTCATTTTCCCATGTACAACTGGTCAAACACAAATAACATTTATAGAATAAAACCCATGGACCCCTGCATGCTTAGGATACCTCAAGTTACTGACAATGTGGAATAAATGGGGATATCTATATCTATCTATCTATCTATTATCTATCTGTATATCTATCTATATCTATATATGTAGCTGTTTTAGATTTGCAACCTCACAAGATTATGAGTCCAAGTCAGGCAAGGTCATGATAGGTCTGTGTTCGTTTTCTAACAGTTACTGTTTCTGCCTTCTGCCATAACCCATATGCAGCCCCGGATATTTCTTATCTTTATACTAAGGACTTCTGCATGTCCTTTGAAATTTCATGGCTATTTAGGATTCCACTGCTTATTCTACCTCTTGGTAAAAGAAATGCACTTTTTTTTTTTCATGGATTGTTGGAGAAAAGGAAGACACGACCTCAGCAGTCAGACTGAGATTCCTGAGGAAACTGATTTTGATGTTTCCACATAGCTCTCTCTTTCCTCAGACACTACATGAAATCATTTTACATAGGGCTCTTGTTATTTGGAATATTAAGTATTATTAATGGGTAATTGTCCCTATAGATTTACTCTCTGACATCAAGGTGCTTAGTCTGTCAAAAGCATCTCTACAACCTCTACAGATGAAAGATACTGAATTTGTACACATACACCTGTACACATATGTGTGTTATGTGTGTGTTTGTGTAGGAGTGTGTATGTTTTAGTTTTGTTTTATCTTGTACATATATATGCAAAAATTGACTTGAATAACAATGTCCAAATACTATCATGAAATAGTATAATTTATTTTCCCAGAATATTTTATTCTAAGTAACTCTGACAGGTTAAACAGTACTATATTGTTTTCTCTTTGGGTGTTAATTTTTTTTTCAGAATCTGATGAATACCTCCAAGATATGTCAAGTATAAAAGTTACTCTTTGTTTTAAAATTCATTTATTAATTTCTAGTTCTTTAAAAACCTTAAGATGTATAGATGACTACAAGTTTTAAACCTGAAAATCATGTTTATTCTGTCATTAGAGTGTTAATCAGTACAGCCAGGAGAATAAGCACCATTGAAAAATACTAAGGAGGACTTCCCATCAAGATGGCATCTGCCTAATATCACCTCACCTCACCAGGAAAGAAAGGCAAAACCCTTAAGATTCCGGGGGCTTTTTAAGGGGTTGCTGATTCTAGTAGGCTCCCAGTGGGAGGGTGTGGAGGAGCAAAATAGGGAATCTACTGATTCCCAAGCTCTAAGGTAGCGCACCAGTTCCCCAATTCCCTCAAGCAGTCATCTTAGCTGCTGGTCCAAGCCAAAAGTCCTTCCTGCACTAACTGCAGGCCAAGTGGACCCAAGTAGCAGCCTAAGACCTCTGGCCCAGGCTTTCCCGCCATTGCACAAAGCTCCACTGGCACAATCACTGCTCCCAGCCTTTCTGAGCCCTGTGCACTAACACAGTCCCACTCCATGGTCCAGCCCCTGAGAAGGGATCCAGGCCAGCAGGCCAGTATCCCATTCCTAGCATTTCTGAGCCCTGTGCATGACCCCGGTCCCAATCCCCAGTTTTGTCCCCAAGTAGGGATCCAGGCCAACAAGCCAGTGTCCCTGTCCTAGCCTTGCTGAGCCCTGTGTGCCACCAAAGTCCCACTCCATGGTCCTGCCCCTTAACAGGGATTAAGGCCAGCAGGCTAGTGTCCCCACCCTAGCCTTTCTGAGCCCCATGTGCAACCACAGTCCCACTCTCCATCCTCCCACTGAGCAGGGATCCAAGCCAGCAGGCCAGTGCCCCAACCCTATCCTTTCTGAACCCCATGTGGGACCAAGGTCCCACTACCTTGTCCCACCCAAATCAGGGACCCAGGCCAGCAGGCCAGTGTCCCCTCCCTAAACTTTCTGACCCCTGTGCATGTCATCCCTGGTACCTTCTGCTGACTCCTCCCACCCCTAACAGGGACCCAGGCAAGCAGGCCAGTGTCCCCACCACAGCCTTCCTGAGACCTGAACATCTACCTGAACCACTGCTGACTCCTCCCACACTGAACAGGGACCCAGGCCTGCACCCCAGCCTCTCTGAAATCCTCTGGCAATCACCCTCACACTCACTGCCACCCCTCCACCCCAGGCCAGCAGGCTAGCTTCCCACACCATAGGCTTTCTGTACCATTGTGATGGGCAGACCAAAGGGAAAAAGGAATAGCATGAAAAATCAGATGCAAATAAATCCAACTAGATTGCCCAGTCCCACAACAGATGTCTTGAATGAAAACATAGAAGATGCAATAGGATCAGTACCCCAAAATGAAGAGACAAGCTATGTAACCATGGCCAAGCAAATAGCAGAACTTGCAGAAACTCAACAAAGAGCCAATAATTGTATGAATGATGTCCTTGCTAGATTAGACATAATAGAACAGATCAAGGAAGGGCTCCAAAGACAGTTAAATGAATTCTATGCAGAAGTAAGGAAAGATGAAACAAGGAAATTTGAAAAAAAAATGGTCAAACATGGAACAGATCATCCTCAGCGAGCTCACCCAAGAACAAAAAGATAAACACCACATGGTCTCGTTTATCTGTCGCTCCTAACCTGAATCTACGTGACATGCAGCCAAACCTAACAAACACTCTGAGGACCAGACAAGAGGGAGGGTGGGAAGGGGGAAGGTAAGGGTGGGAGGGAATGAGAGGGAGGGGAAGGACAAGGGGCAGGGATACAATTGGGACCCAAAAGGAAAAGATTCTATAAAACCCTTTATTCTGAACAACATGCTAAAACATTGATCCTTCAGAAAAAAACCACAGGAATCTGGAGAGAATGAAACCTAATCCTGAGGTTTCTCTCTCTCTCCCTCTCACTCTCTCTTCCTACCTCTCCTCTCTATACTCACTTCCTCTATAATATTATCTATCTTTTCTTCCCTCACCTTTCTAGGTGCAGACTTAAAACTCCCAGTGCCAGCAAAAAAAATGAGCTCTTGATCCGTACACCTACAAGGTTACCCACCACCCCAAAAAAGACAGACTTCTGTCAGAGTTCTTGGTGAACCAATTAATGGTAAACCCTACTGTCAAAGATAGCATAACCAAACACAAAGAGACCTGGCCATTTGGATGAAACCTACATAACCAACTAGCTGAGCTCAATGGAGACATTAAAAAAAATGAAGGTATGAACTAACTCCAAGAAGTGTTAAGAATATCAGAAAATGACACTAAACAGAGGGATGGAAACTATACATAAGAAAGCAGTAGAAAATATGAACCAAATTGAACAAGCCCCAAACTATATAGAAGCTCCCAAGAATAGTCAGCAAAGAGGAGGATAGAAACTCAGAACTGGAAGACTAAACAGAAAAAACAGTTTATGAGTCCAAAAGTTTCAATAAGTTCAAATTTTTCTATGAACAGAATATGAGGGAAATGTGGGATACCCTTAAGTGACCCAACATTCGAATAATGTGTATACTAGAAGGGGAAGAAATACAGACCAAAGGCATGGAAAACCTGTTCAACAAAATTATCAAAGAAATGTTCCCACTCTCTCAAAATAAAGTCCCATCAAGACACAAAAATCTAGCAGATCTCCAAACAGACTAGACCAAAGGAGAAATTCTCCAAGATATATTATCATTAAGACTCTAAACATCAAGCACAAAGAAAAATCCTAAAAGCAGTTAGGGAGAAGCAACACATTAATTATAAAGGAAACTCCATCAGAATTAGTTCAGAGTTTTCAATGGAAACCCAAAAAAAAACAGAAGATCCTGGAATGGAATATTGCAACTCTAAGAACTTATGGCTTCCAACCCAAACTATTCTATCCAGAAAAAGTATCACTCATAATAGATGATGAAAGAAAAACTTTCCATGATAAAAGTCAGCTATACAACTATATGAACATAAAGCCAAACCTACAGAAAGTACTTCAGGGAATTCTATACACAGAAGAATCAAATAACCAACCTCAAGTGCCCACTAGAAGTAGATGACAATAACCATACCATGAGAAGGCACAAAAACTACAAATACCAGGATACCAAACCACATAAACCACCACAATATGGCAGGTATTAAATCAAACCTCACAGTTATTACCCTAAATATTAATGGCCTTAATTCACCCATCAAGAGACATAAGCTAACATGGTGGATCATAAAATTAGACCCCTCAATCTGCTGTCTTCAAGAAACCCACCCCACCATTAAAGACAGATACCTCTTCAGGGTGAATGTGGAAAATAATATTCCAAGCAAATGGAAACAAGAAACAAACAGGTGTGCCTATACATATATTGGATAAAATAGACTTCAAACTAAAAGTAATCAAAAAAGACAAAGAATGCTACTTCTTACTCATCAAGGGAAAAACCCAACAAAAGGATATCACAATCAACAATCTTTATTCACCAAACACAGGTGCACCACTCTTCATAAAACAAAATATACTTGACAGCAAAACAGAAATAACCACCAACTCCATCATAGTTGGGGACTTTAATACTCTACCATCAGCAACAGACAGATCATCCAAACAGAAAATTAACAGAGAAGTAAGAGAACTCAACAATACCTCAACAACACCATAGATCAATTAGACCTAACAGACATCTATAGAACATTTTACCCAACATCTACAGATTATACATTCTTCTTAGCAGCCTATGGAACTTTCTCTAAAATAGATCAAATACTGTGTCATAAATCCTGCCTCCAAATACTTAGGAGGATCAACATAATTTCCTTCATGAAATCAGATCACAATGTGGTCTTGCTAGAAATTAATAACAAAAGATGAGCCAGGAACCCAACCAGCCCCTAGGAACTGAACAACACACTCTTAAACAATGAATGGGTAGTGGATGAAATAAAAAATGAAATTGCAATATTTCTAGATATGAATGACAATGAGAACACATTGTACCAAAACTTATGGAACACAATGAAACTAAATAAATGTGAAACTGAGAAGACAAGAGAATTGATCGAACAAAGAGCTGGTTCTTTGAAAAACAAAACAAAAAAAAGCAAGATTGAAAAACCTCTGGCCAATTTGATCGAGTGGAAAAAAGAGACAACTCAAATTAACAAAATTAGAAATGAAAAAGGAGAGATCACAAGATACATAAATGAAATTGGGAGATTCATCAGGACTTCAAAAACCTCTGCTCCCACAAATTGTATAATATGGAGGAAATCTCAACTTCTTTCTTCACAGAGATAGAAAAAATGATCTCAAAATTCATATGGAATGGGAGAAGGCCTCAGATAGCCAAGCATATCCTCAGAAAAAGAAATACCTCTGGAGGCATCACCATACCTGATCTTAAGCTATACTACAAAGCCATAGTAATGAAAACAACATGGTACTGGCATAACAACAGGATGATAGACCAACAGAACAGAAACAAGGATCCTGACTTTGGGTCAAGTAACTACAGCTACTTGATATTTGACAAAGGCCCTAACATTGTAGACTGGAAAAAAAGACAGCATCTTTAACAAATGGTACTGGACAAACTGGGTAACCATATGCAGGAAAATGAAACTCGATCCACACTTTTCACTGTGCACAATAATCAAGTCCAAATAGATCCAAGACCTCAATATAAGACCGGAAACCCTGGTAGTATTGGAAGAAAAAGTAGGATAAACTTTCCATGATATAGGAGTGGGAAAAGACTTCCTGAACAAAACCCCAGTAGCTCCAAAAATTAAAAAATCACCCAACCATTGGGATCTCATGAAGCTAAAAATCTTTTACACTGACAAACATACAATAAGCAGAGCCAATGGATTACCCACAGAATGGGAGAAAATTTTTACTGGATACAAATTGGACAAAGGCCTAATTTCTAAAATCTACAAAGAACTCAAAAACCTAAACAATAAAAAGTCAAACAACCCACTCATAAAATGGTTCAGAGAACTGAACAGGTTGTTCTCAGAGGAAGAAATGCAAATGGCAAACACACACTTAAGAAAATGTTCAACATCCCTAATCATCAGGGAAATGCAAATTAAAACATCTATGAGATTCCACCTTACCCCAGAAAGGATAGCAAACATTAAAAAATCTAATGACAACAAATGCTAACAAGGGTGTGGAGAAATAGGAACCCTCATTCACTGTTGGTGGGAATGTAAGCTGGTACAACCACTATGGAAAGCAGTATGGAGACTCCTAAAAAGGATGACTATAGAGGTACCAACAGACACAGTTATCCCCTTATGGGGCATTTACTCTAAAAGCTCTAAGGCTCAGTTCAGAGATATTGCTCAACCATGTTTATATCTGCTCAGTTCATAATAGCGAATTGCTGGAATCAACCCAGATATCCATCATTAGATGAATGGATAACTAAGATGCGGTATATCTACATGATGGAATTCTACACAGCAGTAAGGAACAGATCATTCTCAGTGAACTCACCCAATCACAGAAAGATAAGTGTTACATGGTCTCACTCATCTGTAGCTCCTAATTTGTATTTTCTTGAGAAGCTGACACACCTAATAAACATCTTGAGGGCTGGACAATAGGGATTGTGGGGTGGGAGGGCAGGGAAAGGGAGGGGTAGGGGGGACAAAAAACTCGACCCAAATGGAAATGGAACCATAAAATCCTATATTCTAAAAGACATACTAAAAGGTCAAACCTGCATCAGGTGCTTAGAGAGAACACGTGAATCACCAGGGCCTGCAGAGGGTATGATGAAGACTAACCTCAATCTTCTCCTGCTTCTCTCTCTTTCATTCCCTCTTCTTTCTCTTCTTTCTTTCTCCTTTTCATATTATCGATATTTTTTCTTCTTTTCCCTTGGCACTCCTCTATAACTCCCAGTACCAGCATGTGGTTAACATCCACAATGAGCTATTGATCAGTGAGACCTACAAGGTTTCCCATAAGAAGACAGATTTCTGTCAGAGTACTTGATGACCCACCAAAGGTTAATGGTAAGACCCTACTGCCGAAGACACCATATGTTGTTGGGATGGAACATGGAGTGACCTGGCTAGAATCTGGTAGAGGGTCACTCCCCATACAGTTAGCTGGTCTAGTGCAAGAGGGTGCTACATGAGAGTCTGGGGGAAAATGACTGACATCTGTCCAAACAACTCATATTCTAAGCTACTCAGCAGTAAACAACCTGACATGATGTTCACACAAGTGCAGTATTGGCACACAGCCATAGTGGGTTACCAACTGCTCTTGATTTGGCTAATGGAGCCACTCAGTGGAATGGAAACCATACTTGGAACTGGGAAACAAATCAAACCATATCCAAAAATTAGCCCACATTCCAATACCAAGCTCCCACCAATAGTGGGATACAGGAGCGCCTACACTTATTAAATTCTCTCTAAAATAATAATCTTTATCCATGTATCTTGCACTGACCTCACTCTCTGTTGGAGAATCTGCTTCTCTTTTTCAGATGGATACAGAACCTGAAGAGAGAATCAGCCCATCACACCTCACCAGGGCACCAGCTGAAGTCATAGAGACATAGGGGAAATGAGCAAGAGTGCTGCTTTGTTGGTGAACCTGGTACCAGCACAAGGGTGAAGGAGATAGACACAAAGAACACTCAACTCCTACCAAATCAGATCTCCTGAGACACAGAGACTCCCAAAACCTCACCACTGAAAAATAGACCTAAAGTGAACCCAACATGGCTCAGGAAATTCATAGAAGATGGGGTGGAAATATTGTTAGAGCCATGAGTTGGGTCAGCATGCACAGAGTCATTGCCTCTTCCACATAACTGATGGCTACCCCCATAAGGCAAGACCCACATTACCCACTGGGGAGAGGACATGGAGAAGGCTAATGATGGTACCATCATGGCTGTATATACACTATATATATAACTAATTAAAAAAATAAAAATAAAAATACTAAGGAGTAGCTTTGAATTATACCTATAATTGGTCCATTGCTATAGAGTTGGATAAACATGCATAGCATCTCTCTTGGTGCAGCTTCACTCTGTGCTTGCATGTGGATGCCCCATGTTTCTGACATTTCCAGCATTTTGGAGTCTGAATTACAACTCAGAATTAACTTTCAAAACTTCATGCTGTGGCCTTCCTGCTCTTCCATACATTGCCTGGCCTTAATGATGCTCTTAAACCAGGACATCAGTTTCCAGACACATTTCAATCATACTTCTGCATGCCTGAAAAACCACATGGGCAATGCTGCTAAGTTCTGCTGCCAGATCTCGATGGCTTCTGGCCCTATCAGACCACAGTTGTACATTTGAGAACTTACTATACAGATTCTGGGGAAACTCTTTCCAGTTATTTCATAACCATTGAAATCCTTCATTGGCAGTCTTGGTTTAAGCTCTGTTAGTTCAAATGAATTTGCTTTTTCACAAGATTGAAACTTCAGTGTATCCCACCCCCAGCGTGCCTTTTGTTCTATCTGAGTGCAAAGCACTATCTTTCCCTTAGTGATGCTAATCCCCCGACAAATTACAGATCCTCCCAAATATGCTTTTACTACACATTAATTCAATCATGCTACTTTCCTCAGCACACTGCATACTTTTCATACTCTTTATTCCACTACCAGTCACTCTCTGTTGCCTTGAATAAAAACAGTAATCATGACACAGCCTAAGTACTATCCTGTCTTGAGATTCCCTGTACCAAACAAATTAGTTCGTATACTTGAAATTAGCCTCAATTACCTTCTCAGGATATGAGTAGAATGCAGCCAGATTTTATGCAAGAATATCACATGAACTGCCACCAGCCTTATTCTTCACCGAAAACTCAAGAGTTCATTTGCCTCTGCTCTCAACATTCTTGCTTTCCAAACCCCACTTGAAAGGCTCAGTAAGCTGTTTAGAGCATTCTAGATCACTTCTTGCACCAAATTCCAAACTTTTCTGCATTCCTACTATAAACCAGTACCAGAGGCCTTAGAAACATATAGTCAGGTTTGTCATGACAATGACCTCTCTTCTTGACACCAATTTCCTGTGTGTTACTTTTCTCATTGGTGAGACAAAATATCTTACAAAAACAACTCAAGGAAAGAAGGGTGTATGTCTCTCACAGCTCAAAAAACAAAGTGCATTGTGGTGGAGAAGGAATGGAGAAAGGAAAAGGAAGTGTCTGGTTATCATGCAGCTAGGAAACAGAGGGATACCAGGAATTGGACTAGGCTAAAAATTCTCAAAGATGCCAGCCCAGTGGCTCTACTTCCTAATTGTTCCACAACCTTCCCACACAGTGGCAGAGCCAGGGACCAAGTTTTCTCACACATGAGTCCAAGAAGGCATTTTCCATTGAAACCACAACATCAACAAATTATTGGGCTCAGTGCATTGGTAATGGTGACTTTACTTTGCAAATAATGATGATGCATTAATATTTTAATTAATTTATTTATTTACTGCAGAGAATAAGGAAAGAGAGCAAATGGGAGCACCAGGGCTTCCTGATGCCACCAATGAACTCCAGAGGCATGCACCACTTTCTGCATCTGACTTTACCGGGGTGGTGGGGAATTGAACTCAGGTCATCAGACTTTGTAAGCAAGTGCTTTTAAGCACTGAGACGTCTTTCCAGCACAGATATATTAGAATAACTATGAAGAATTATTGGATTATGTAAGACAGAAGTGCTGGTGCAGGAGAAAGCTTGACTGGATTCACTGAAAAAATATTATTTAATTCCAATTATTTGTTTCTCTATTTCTCTCTCCATTTCTTGTTCCTTTTTCCTTAAATCATCTATATTCATATAAAGCACACAGAATTTTTTTTGGAAAGTGTATAACTTCTTTCTAAAAATCCCATAACACTCATTGCTGGAGGCTAGAAGGTATTCAGATTTTATTGACAGAGCCCAGGTCATATGAGCCAAGAATACACCTCATAGGAGTTTTCCCGAATAGTTTATTCTTGTATAATTAATTAAATGATATATATTTTTTTTCTTTATTAGTTATGTACATACTCAGTGTATAAACAGCACATGTTGTTACCATCCTTAACCTCCTCCTGTCCTTCCCCCGACTGAAGGGACCCTCCTTTTAGGAGATGTCAGTTATCCCCATGTGGATTACAGATGGTTCATAGTGGGGGTAGTGATCAGTTATGGGGAAGAGGAAATATCTCTGAGCATGATGTCACAGCTTGTGGCTCTAACAATTTTTCCACTCCCCTTTTCTGTGAATTTCTGTAATCCATATTGGGTTTGTTTTAGATCTACTTCAGTGATGAGGTTTTGGGAACCTCTGTGTCTCTGGATCTCTGGTTTTGTCAGAGTTGAGTGTTCTTTGTGTCTATCTCCTTCACCCTTGTGCTGATACCAGGTTCACCATGAAAGCAGCACTCTTGCTCATTTCCCTAATTACTCTATGGTTTCAGCTGGCACCCTGGTGAGGCATGATGGGCTGATTGTCTCCTTGGGTTCTGCATCCATCTGGAAAAGAGAAGCAAATTCTCCAACAGAGAGTGAAGTCAGCCCCAGATAAATGTTATAACTATTATTAGTGCAGAGAGAATTGAATAGGTGTAGGCCTTCTTGTAGTCCCAGATTGATGGGAGCTTGATATTAGAGGGCAAATTCACTTTTTTTTTTTTCTTTATTGAAAACTTCCTTAATTGTGGACAATATACCATGGTACTTCTCTCCATCCCTGCAGTTTCCCCTTTGAAACTCTCCACATATACCCTCCCCCTCTCAATCAGTCTCTCTTTTCATTTTGATGTCATACGAACTCATTTTTTGGATATGATTCTGACTTGTTTTCCAGTTTCAGCTATGGGTTCTGCTCCACTGAGAATATCCCTTAGCCAATTCAAGAGTAGTTGGTTATGACCATGGCTGTGTGACACTCTTGCACTTGGGTGAGCATCATGTCAGGTTATTTGCTGCTGAGTAGCTTAGACCATGAGTTGTTTGGACAGATGTTGGCCATTTTCCCCAGTAGCTTATGTAGCACCTTCTGGCACTAGACAAGCTAACTGTCTGTGGAGTGACTCTCTTCCAGATTCCAGCCAGGTCTCTCCATGGTCCATACCAATAGCATATGGTGTGTTTGGCAATAGGGTCTTACCATTAACCTTTGGTGGGTAATCAAGTGCTCTGACAGAAGTCTGTCTTCTTATGGGAAACTTTGTAGTCTCTCTGATCAACAGCTCATTGTGAATGTTAACTGCATCCTGGTACTGGGAGTTACAGGCCAGTGCCAAGGGAAAAGAAAGAAGAAAAAGATAGGTAATATAAAAGAGAAAGAGAGAAAAACAGGAGAAGATTAAGATTATTCTTCATCATATCCTCTCCAGGGTCCTTTGATTCAGGTGTTCCCTCTAAGGACCTGATGAAGGTTCAACCTTTTAGTCTGTCTATGCTTAGTAAAAGAGCAATTAGCATGATCTAGATATGTTGGTCCAGGAGCTACAAATTGTTACCTGTAATAGTAATAATTGGTGAATGCAGAAGTCAACAATAAGAATGAAAGACTCAGCTTCAAAATAGAAAGTAAGGATCAATACCCAAAAGTTATCCTCTAACCTCAACACTCATGTTGTGATGGGTATGTGCCCACATTCAGATACATTAAGATTTGCATACACACACACACACACACACACACACACACACACACACACACGCACACCAAAAATATAACAAATAAAATGAATGAATTATTTGGGATCATAGGTTAAGTCCAAAGTCAAGTAATCTCATTGCTTTGAGATTAACATACAATGGAATTTTAGGGCAGGATTCACATGGTAAGGAAAAGTTGCCTTTTTATCATGACAAAGAAAGCCACTGAATCAAGTAGAAGGAGAGGAAGAGAGAGAAAAATGGAACACCATCTGAAAGGGAAGTTAGAGACAAGATATATAAATTCAGGGACCCCAGTAATATACTTTTTCCAGCTTGGTTTAAGTTTTTTTGTACAATTAATACTATTTAAGCCACTGGCATGATAAGATGTACACACTTGTGCAATAGTGGCACCCAGCCTAGGTGGGTAACCATTTGGCTCTCTGATTGGTGAAGAGAGATGCTCAGTCAAAAGGCACCCATAGCTCATTCAAAAGGAACCAAGTCAGAATCCTATAGCAACCAAGATTTTAGACTTCAATGAGAAACTCCCACTGGTCTTTGGCCAAAACAGAGAATATACTCACAAGAATTTTCTCTAAATTAATAATGCTTATCCTTTTAACCTGTACTGACCTCACTTTATTGGAGAATCTGTTTGTCTGTTTGTTTTTGTTGTTGTTGCTGTTGTTTTTCTTTTGCAGAAGACAGTGACAACTGAAGACAACTAAAATATATCAACAAGACAAAAAATGATAGCTGACTCTTTGGCAAAAGATGAACCACCCCTCTCACATCAGCTAGGGCCCAGGGGAAACTACAGAGGAATTGGCAAGATGAATAAGAGTTTTTCTTCCTCAGAGAGCCTGACAATCAGCACCAGTGTGAGGAAAATAGACATTGATGATACTTAAAATGTACCAATGCAGAAATTCAGAAGTTGCTGTGAGCTCAACACTAAGTAGATTTAAAACACATCCACCAATACTCAAGGAATTTTGCAGAAGAGGGGGTGGAAAATATGTAAGAGTCACAGAGTGGGAGGGAATATCCAGACACACCCTCCTCCCCCCATCAGAGTGACTGACTGCTGCTCTCATAACTTATAAGCCACAACTCCATGGTAAATACCAGCAATTCCACCAAGAAGGGTCCTCAGTGAAATGGGGACAGGGAGGAGGGAAATGATTATATCAACACATGATGGATCCATACAAATTTCTACTTAATAAAAAATTTAAAAAGCCACTAAAAGTACTATTTTATTAGTTTCACAAACTCAGAGAACACATGCTTTACCACAAGAAGGTGAATTTTGTGGATATCTTTATTTTGTTTACAATAAATTCACAACCTATATTACTTTTTATTTCATACAATAGGTAACTATATACTGTCAATTTATAATGCAATTTTAAAAGGGTAAAGATCAATAGCTCATGTCTTAATAGTCTAAATGTCAATTTAAGGGCATCTGGGAATACTCCCTTTTTCAGTTTCCCAAAACTCAAGAAATACAAAACTTTGGCCACCATGATGATTTTCTGGGAGGCATTTTAAGATTTCTACATGTAATTTCATCCTTTATATCATTTGGGAAGGGGGGAGAGACCTGCCTTTAGGGAATGTCTTCCTAATAATATTTTCATTTTCTGTTATTTTATTAAATCTTTACTTTTGACTGTTTCATATATGTATATGATCTATCTTGATCTTATTCCTCCAAATTACTCTCTCTTATGCTTTTCTACCTCCCACTAAAAATCTTCCTTATTCCCAACAAATCCCACTCCAATTTTCATGCCTCCTTTCTACCCGCCCCCCCTGCCCTCCGAGTTAAATTAGAGTTGTTTGCATGAGCATGGTGCTCTGGATGGTTAATTACCTGTTGTCAATATGATACTGGTTAGGCATATACAGGTATTCCTCTGGGCTGGTTCTCTGAGGTTGCTTTCTGGATGGATTGACTGAAGGAGGAAGTTCTTCCTCTAAAGTGAGCCCATTTCCCCAGAGGTATATTTTACATTCAAGACATAGCAAAATCCCTTCACCTTTGTCCTATTGTATTGTATGCTGTAAATTTTTACTTACAAAATTATTGGCTCTGTCTGGAGAGATGGATGGGCAGTTATGTGTGTGTCCTGTGGAAATATGAGGGTCCGAGAGGGCTTGGAGACTCCTTGAGTTTGAATATCCACAAGCCATGTTAGCAATGGGACATGACTTTCCACATCTGTAACCCAGTCCTGTGGGAGAGTAGAGACCAGATAATTGTTGCAGCTCACAAAAGGCAATCAGTAAGAGATTCTCTAACAAGAAAACAAGTTAGTTGGGTGTTAGAGGGACACTGCACATTCCCTCTGGCTGGTTGCCAGATCAACACATGGCAGGGAGCATCAGCACATGCATATACATCACCATACATGCACACCACATTTACAAAAGCTCACTGAATTTAGCCTGAGGGCAGTATTTATAGACCCATAATGTATGGCCACATACCATTAATGCATTTAACTCAATATTGATCAATAATTTTCCTGTATCAATGTCTAGTTTTTGTTAACAGTTAGGAAAATATAAATGCCACTGTAATTGTTCAATTTACGTTGAATTACCAAGGCCTGTCTTTCATTTCTTTATTAAGCTAAATGTCTTTTACTTATAGATATAAAAGAAGGCAATCTGTTACATATGACTCAACAATTTTTCTTTCTGTTGTAATTTACCTTCTACATTTCTTGATGGAGTGTTTCTCTGTAAAGACTTTTCAAAACTTTTGAATATTCCCATCTATTATTCATCATGATTTATATGCATTGTTGGTAGGAGATAGCAATGGTTAGACAGTTAGGTAACAGAAAACCAAAAGTAATGTTTTTTTTATTCCTTGACTAAAAGCAGAAATTGTCACTAAGCTTGCAGAAACGTGGATGTTACACCCTCCAGGAAAGATTTCTAGATTAAGCTTGCACCCTTTCTAAAGGACAGAAACTCTGATCCTTACCTAAAATAACTGGCAAAGCTGTAAAATCTGGTCTTTGTCCATAGCAACCAGCTGAACTAGTGTTCCTTACACAGTCACTTACCCATAAAAATCCCAGATCTGAGTCTCAAATTGGGTTTCTCAAACCTCCTCTTGCCTCTCTGGGCAAGAGCACTACCTTGCTTCCCTTTCTCATGTTCTAGGCTTAAATCCTCCTCTTTTAATAAATAATAAAATCTTTCTGAATGTTATCCTCTAGTCCATGACTTCATTCTTCAAATTCATATGACAAGGATTTGGGAACACCCCAAATTATTGGTGTATTGGCATACAAAGAACCCAAAATTCCTGTATCATTGTGACTTGTTGAAATGATAATTACTAGAGGTACAACTTTTCTCCAAACAGTACAAAATCCAATTAACTATTGAGGATAAATCTATAGCTCTTTACCTCAGATACACATTAGAACAATTATTGAAAGAAATAGTAAATCAAAATAGAATTTACTTATGTCAAATTATATTATCATTGGACTAGGTTGGATGCAATCTAAAAAAAAAAATTATGTCCTGTCAAGAATCTCAGAATGTGGCTTTATTTAGTAATACAATTGCTGGAGATGTAATTAGTTAAGCTGATATCATACTGCAGTGGCCCTTAACCCTACGTGATGTCTTATAAGAAAAGGAGTAGACATAAAGATTTGGACTAGGGGAAACACTGTACAAAGACAGAGCAGAAAACAGAGTAATACAGGTCAAGTGTGCCCTGGAGAGTCTGCAATAACCAGAAGCTGTAAGAGAAACTGGAAGACACTCTGGCTTGGTGAGTCCCTTAGAAACCAACCCAACTGACACTTTCATTTCATACTTTCAGCTTTTGGTATTGAAAGAGAATAATTTTGTATTGTTTTAAGCCACTTTTGTGCATTTTAAAGCACTGTTGTGAGACCCATGGAAATTAAGGAAGATAGGACTAGAGATATTATTTAGTAGAAATGACATCTTCAGAGGTCTAGCAGCAGTTCTTTATCAAATTTTAGAAATATCCTTCTTTTCCTCTTTCTTAAAAATTAATTTTGGACTATGTTGAGTGTAGTGGCCTTTTATTAGACATAACTGAAATGAACTAATGGTTTTCTTTTGTATTACATTCATATTACAGTAGGTTTAAAAAAATCTTCATCAAATTTCTTAACTTCCAGGTAGGAACACAGTGTCAAAATAGGGCTTTGTAGCATTTGGAAGCAAGCTTCTGTTTGTCTTTGAATCTCTGTTGTTTGTGTCTCAAAATGTGTGGTCAAAGCAGCATTTTACAATTCAAAACCTGGGTCTCTAAAGGAATTTACATTTGCAAGCTTCTTCTGGAACCTGACCTACACTATGGGGACAAGTCTGAGATGTGCTGATGGTTTTTGGATTCTTCACAAGCCAGCAAACATCCTATTACCTATTATACGAATGTGGCTATCATGTGCTAACTCACCACAGTCCATGTGAGTCAAGCCTGTGGACCAGGAGCAATGCCCAGCTTACGGGCACACTCAGATGTAATTGTTAGTGTTTGGGGACACTGTGTTTTGAAGTAATTTGTCACACAACAAACACTGCTATAAATATAAACAGCTGTATAAATATGTGAATATTTATGGATATATTTAGATATATGCATAAACTAAAATGGATATATATGCAGTTTAAAATGTATCTTATAAAATTATAGAATGATTGCTTTCACTTTTTAAAAAGTCTCATTCTATGTAATATAAAAATATATAAATAAAGCCGGGCGTGGTGGCGCACGCTCCCATTCAGAGGTAGGAGGATCATTCGTAATATAAAAAGACCCTACCTTGAAAAAAAAAAAAAAAAAAAAATATATATAAAATAAATATACAATATTCAATTTCTTAATGATCCATGGAGAATTTTTGCACATATAGTCCTAAATAAAGAGCCTTGGATTTGCAGTCATCAAAATATACTGCTATTTCACTAAAATTTAAATAATAGGAATTAAGCTCTATCATTTACATAACACTAACAGATATTGAAACACATGCCCAACCCTTGGTTGGACCATCAGAAATAACCTATTTCAATTTCTTTCAGAGGTAAATTCTTAAAGAAATTGGTAATTAAAAGTGAAAATGAATCTCTGTAAAGTTTTACTCTTTTAGTAATATAGCTCAGTGGTATAACACTACCAAGCACATGAAAGGCTCTGGGTCCAATTCTACCACTGGTTTAAAAAAAAAAAAAAAAAAAAAAAAACCTTTATAAATATTTAATGAAAATAGCATAAGAGGCAAATATATGAATATTCATATTT
Organism: Orientallactaga sibirica; assembly: GCA_036365145.1. Classification (NCBI taxonomy): domain Eukaryota; kingdom Metazoa; phylum Chordata; class Mammalia; order Rodentia; family Dipodidae; genus Orientallactaga; species Orientallactaga sibirica. Next base: position 78,065,823 of record JAEOAD010000003.1, on the reverse strand, counting down.
TAAAAATGAAGCAAAACCAAACCAAGTCTTCCACAGAGTAAATAACAAGGGGAAATTATAACATATATGCAGATGACAAGATCCAGAGTTTGAAATCAGACATAAATTTATCTGATTTAATCACATTTTCCCACTGTAGTATGTACTTTTCCTGAGGAAATTTTATACCTGTTAAGGCTGAATGTATTTTAATGGAATAGGTCTCTCACATAGCACCGTTGATGGGCCAGAGTGCAACAGCATCCATATTCAGTTTTCGCTGACTGAGGAGAGCAGAGCATTGTCTGCTCTACTCTAAATAAACAAGACATTCAGTAGCTCACTGCTCTTCCCATTTCCAATACTACACAGTCAATTTTATCAGCAAATACTGGCATACTGCCAGAGACAGAAAAAGATATTTGCTTAAGTTAACACACCTCAAAATCTTTCATTTAGAGAGACAGGCACACCATCTAATGAGAAAACACCATGTGGGAGAGTAACTATAGATGGCAGTGTGAGCGGTTTGAAATACGAGGATGGGAACGTTCCATAGTTTTTGAATATTACATTACCTTGTCAGAAAGCTAAATTCTAAGAAAGATAGTAAAGTATGGGGAACAAAAATTGGTCTTTAATTTCTTCACACTTCATGGTATTTAATTCTTTCATAGCAATTTCTGGCAATCACACAATCATCAAAACAATTAAGGAACTTCTTAACTAGGAAACTTAACACCTACTTACACTATTGTTAGCTCCAGTAATGCAAAGAATGCAAAGTCAATAGCAATTAGAAAAGAAAACCTTTGTGGAAGAGAAAGATAGCTATAAAATACCTAATGGTTTCTCTTACAATCTACTGCCCTGGTACCTGCAAATGCTAGTGAAAAAAAAGCATGCCCTGACAATGTATGCGATACCTTTCATTATTAAAGCTTGCATTGTACTAATGTTACTGGATTATAATTAATGTGCAAATGATTCTAGAAACTTAATCCTCACCCTCTATTTGTTGCTTACCAACAATAAGCTGAGTGAAAAGCTGCCAGGGTGTTTCATGGGTCATGATGGATGAACCTGCATGGGAATTATTGCAGTGTGAGTGTTCTCTCTGGAATCTTTTAAACAGCATTTCTTGGTAATTTAATTGAAGCAAACTTGTCTTCGTATTGGAAATCTCATGTAAATAAATTTGGGGCCATATGAAAAGGTTTTAATTGTATAGTTTTATTATAATAAATATGACAATTATTTGTCTTGAACACAGGGGATCCTCTTCTTGCTTATAAAAGTAAGTCAGTCTTAACTGTTAGACTTCGGGATTGACCAGGGTGTGAGGAATATAAGAAAGAAAGAAGCCCACAACAGCACAGACTTTAATGGAGTACACCAAGGGGCAGCCTTCCCCTGAGGGAGATTTTAAGGAGTTAGGTTCAGGACAGCCTGAGCTGGGGGGAGTGGGTGTAGAGTCAAACTTTAGGTTGTCTTTATCCACTGTTTACTTTTCTTTGGGAGTGAACAATGCGAAGAGAGAGTCTTTTCTTCATTGATCATCCACTAAGAGGGGATTAGGGCTGCTTCTTAAGTGGCCATCTTCAAATTTATGTTTTATGGTCCCAAAGAATTCTCCATCGAGGTAGTGACTCATAAATCCTTCATTAACTATGCTTTACATTGCACATGCATTCATTTTTCTTTCTCCTTAACATCAGCAGAACAAGTAGGACTCCTCACTGAGTATTCTCTGTGGTCCACCAGCCATTCTGTGCCCACAGATACAAAGAGAATAAAGGATGCCTTAGATAGTTGTCCAAAAAGTTATGTCCAAATCTCTTCCAATAAAAAAATGAATCAAATAAAGATAAATGCATCACTTTTTATTGTGTGCAGAGGCTCACATGACTGCATCCACCAAGTAATGACTATCTGCTACCTAACAAACTCAGTTGCTACTGTTGGTTGCCTCATAGCCAAGTGAAGGACCATGAAAAGCCTTTGAAGTTTGATGAGCCTTTCTCTCTCTTTCTCTCTCTCTCTCATCTTTCTCTCTCCACCCATCCTTTCCTGTCCACCCTTCCTTCCATTCCTTCCCATATCCCCATTCCTCTTTCTGCTTACTGTCTCAAAATTATAGCCTTATGATTTAATCTTTATTTTCCTTACCAAAGTCACAAGCACTTAAAATATTTATCTGACATTCTAAAATGCATTAAAATGCAAAGAGGTTTGCTACTAAATACCTCTGCTTTTTATATGTGTTTTTATGTGTTTTTAAGAATAATGAAAGCTTAATGAAAAAAAACACTCTATTTCTAAACATTAGTTTTCAAGTATACACATAGGCACAAACAAATATGTTTAAACATGACTTAAGATTTGTGTCAATAACATAATATATATACCTTGGTGATACCATAAGATTATAATGGAGTTGAAATTCTTGTTACTTAGTTAGGATATGAACATTATGATATGGTAATAGTGTATTTCTTGTGTATCTGTGGTGATGCTGATGTAGTCACACCTACTGTAGTGCAAGTCTCATACATTACAGCATTGCAATTATGTACAGTGCATGATACTTGATAATGATGGATAATGATGTTACTAGTTTTCATGTTTATTACACTGAACTCCTAATAATTAGTTAAAAAAAAAAAAAACAATAGTTCTACCTGAAATTTTTTTATTATAAAGCAATACTGTGTATTAAACCTCATACAGCCTGTGTGTAGCAACTCTTAGTTGTATCATTTTTTGAGTAATTTAATTTCATGTTGTTTGTTTATTGTGGCTTTAGAAGCAATAGGTATGTAATGCCATATATATATGTAAATTTATAAAATATAAATATATGAATCCTACATATTTAAATACTTAACTATGGAGGTTGCTGTTATGTTTAAAGTTCATAATGGAGGACCAAGACAGACAGGTTCTTGGGCCCAAGGTTTTATTTATTTTAAATTTAGGTATTTTGGGAGTACCTTAATATATGGACATTTGTAAATTGGTCATAATATTTAACATCAGTAGAAAGCAATGGGACCCAAAGCAAAGGGGACGGGAGATTCAAAATGCCAAAGAGGACTAAAGCGATGATGCCTCCAAGCCCTGAGTAAGGGCAGGAAGGTGGTTTTCATGGCTTCCAGAAGAGGAAGGAGGGAATTAGGGTGAGAGGAAGGGACTTGAGCACCTCTGATTTATGTCCATATGGTGCAGGGAGCATTCCTCATCTGAGTCTTGATTTTGTGGCAATTTCTCAGGGTTCTGCAGATTGTCTGCAGAAATTTCTTCTGGTTAGTGAGTCTTGAATTGCCATATCTTCACTGAGGACCACAGGGAGTATGACTAAGAGGAAGCTGACCCTGGGAAAGTAAGGCTTTGTCAATTTCTTTAAAGTAGAAAGGGATTCTTGTAGTCCTAGGGACAACTGTTGGCAAGTGGAAGACAGGAAGGAGAGAGCTTTCTTAATATCTGACAGTTACACCATCTAGGTTTGTGTAAATACACTCTGTGATGGATCCATGAAAACAAAACCACCTCAGGACATATCTCTCAGAATATTTCCCTGTCATTAAGCCTTGTATGACTACATAGATAGATGATACATGCATACATACATACACATTCTTAACAATTTTAAAATTAAAATTATAATGATAAACATGCATTCTTTAAAAATCTGTAAAATATTAAAAGAGTATACACACACATAATTAATAGGACCAAAACCAGAACACATTCAAAGAAAAGGTCATGGATTTGTAAATATTTTTTATGCATAGCAATATAAAGACACATAACAGTTTAAAATTGGTTTGGCATCTCTTTTAGATGTCATATGAATATTTAAAAAGAAAAACTATGGGATGGAGACATGGCTTAGCAGTTAAAGTGCTTGCCTGCAGAACCAAAGGACCCAGGTGTAAGTCCTCCAGAAGCCATATAAGCCAGATGCACAAAAAGATGCATGTGTCTAGAGTTCATTTACAATGGCTAAAGGCCTTTGTGTGCCCATTATCTCTATATATCTGCCCTCTCTCTCTGAAATCAATAAAAATAAATAAAATAAAAAATAATACCAAAATTTAAGCTTGGCATGGTGGTGCATTCCTTTAATCCCAGCTCTTGGGAAGCAGAGGTAGGAGGATTGCTGTGAGTTTGAGGCTACCCTGAGACTACATAGTAAATTCCAGGTCAGCCTGGGCTAGAGTCAGACTCTACCTTGAAAAAAACAAATAATAATAATATCAAAATTTAAAAAAAGGAAAACTATATTTTTCCATTGCCATATTATTTTAATTCATTTAATTCATTTTTGAATTTACAAAATGATATCTTAATAAAATAATTTTAGCTAGCTAATTACTCACTGACAAATATGTTACTAAATTAAATAAAATAGATTTGCTTTGAGTAATGGATGAAACATGAAAATATGTTACCCAAACTTATGGTAACTTAATTCTTCTGCCAGATATAAAGCCATAAAATCAAAGTAATTATGATACTGTCTGGGCAGTAGTATACAAAATATGTTGTATCCATCTTCTTATTCTTATGCTACCATAGCAGTGAAGACTTTCTTCATTTTACTCATACAATTCAATTTATCATCTTCTAATAGCAAAAATCCAAAAAGAAAGCACCTACAACTAAGAGAAGATGTATGAATATATAGTTTTTAAGACTGTAAGTATACAAATTGTCTAGTTCAATTAAAACATACTCTACAATCAAACATATAAAGAGAATTTAGAGGAGGTGCAAACACAGACCACTCTCCCCCGAGGAGTGACTGATTACTTCATGTATTTGAATTTATTATGACAGCATAATCATCAAGAGGAGAACAATTTACTACTTTCTTAGAACCTAATAGAATGAGATATTACATTATTACTTAGCTTTATCAGTTCTCATTATCTACTCATGCAGAACAACTTTGCTATTATAATTCTACTTCCTATGTGAAATTGCTTGCAAAAGAAAAAAGCATGTGAAGGAACAGATATGATCATTCAAATTCACCAGACAATTGTCTTACTTATCATAATATAGAAATAAGATGCCTATAGGTAGATAATGCTTATGTTGGTTTTATAGCTAGGCAAATAATTTAAGCTTAATTATCTTATTTTAAAATCTGGTCAAAATCAATTCAAACCTCCTCAAGATTTTAGAACTGAAAAGTATAATTGAATGACAATTTTGGTGAATATTAGATATACAAAGAAATTATATAAAGTAATCACTCAAGAGAGGTGACTCCAGACAATCTGAATAATGAGGTCTGAAATGATACATATCTACTTCTAAAACTTGGGATTGACTATAGCATGACTAAGTGAATGCAAAGTAGTAGAAAAGGTGAAATAAGGGTTGGAGAGATGGCTTAGTGGTTAAAGTGCTTTCCAGAGAAGCCTAAGAAATCATGTTTGAATCTCCAGGACCCACATAAGACAAATGCACAGTGACACAAGTGTGAAATGTCACACATGCATACAAGGGGACTTGGATGTCTGGAGTTCGTTTGCAGCAGCTGATGGCCCATTCTCTCTCTCTCTCTCAAATAAAGCATAATAAAAAAGAGTGAAATAGTAGAGTATTGGTATGACAAAAAATTAGAAAACAGAAAACATGGGACTGGGGAGCACTAACCTCAATAAGTGAGGATCAGAGTGCAGTTCTCTGGCACCCATGTAAATGCTGCCACACACCTGTGGTCTCAATACTGAGTAGATGAGAAGAGTGACTCCTTGGGTGTCCTGGATAGCTAGTCTACAGCCCATTTGTGCACTCTGGTTTTGATGAGAGATACATTGTCAAAATATATTGTGGGAAGCTAATAAGGAGATACCCAACATTGACCTCTAGTCTCCATACAGAGGTGTGTTCACATGAATATCAGTATGCAGCACACACACACACACACACACACACACACACACACACACACACACATGAGAAAAGAAAATGAAGCAAGGTATTGTTTTTTGTTTTGTTTTGTTTTTAAATTTTATTTTTTATAGGCAACTTCCATAATTGTAGACAATATCCCATTGTAATTCCCTCCATCCCCCCATTTTACCCTTTGAAACTCCACTCTCCATCATATCCCCTCCCCCTCTCAATCAGCCTCTCTTTTATTTTGATGTCATGATATTTTCCTCCTATTATGGTGGTCTTGTGTAGGTAGTGTCAGGCCATGGATAGCCAGGCCATTTTGTGTCTGGAGGAGCACATTGTAACTAGTACTACCCTTCCTTTGGCTCTTGTATTTTTCTGTCACCTCTTCTGCAATGGACCCTGAGCCTTGGAAGATGTGTTAGAGATATTTCATTGCTGAGCACTACTCTGTCACTTCTCAGCACCGTGGTGCCTTCTGAGTCATCCCAAGGTCATTGCCATCTGAAAAGAGAAGCTTTTTTAACCAAAAGTGAGAGTAGCATTAATATTTGGGTATGAACATTAAGAAAAGTGCTTACAGGGAAGTTTGGGGAGCATAGTATATACATTTAGCCAGACACCAGCAGATGTTACACCCCTACGGCTCATGACTACCCCTGTTGTAGGTTTTCAGTATCAGGGATGTATTCCCTCCCATGGAGCGGGCTTCCAGTCCAATTAGAGAGCAGATAGTTTCCCCTGTAACAGACATGACACTATTGTACCTGTGGCTCATTTGGCCTGGCTGGCCAAACTTAAGGCTTGCAGTGTTCACTGTTGAGTATCTTCACTGGTGATTTCTCTCTCTCCCATTGAACTGCATTCAGCATAGCTTTTTCCAGCTTTCTGTCTGCTGGTCCACATGGATGAGGTTTTCAGCTCAGTTCCAGCAGGATTTCTCAGTGACCTTACAGCCCAAGTATGTGGAGTCTTCAGCAATAGGGTCTTACCATCTATTCCTGATGGGAAATCAAGGGCCTTGTCAATGGCCTATAATGTTTTGGGTGTATCAGTGACCCTCCTGGCCAACAACTCACTGGATGGCATACCATTCATGGTGTTGAAATTTTTCTAATGACAATCTATGGCTTCTGAGTGTTTCATTGTCCAGAAAATTGGGTTTCCATATGACTTATTTATATCCTTTTAGATTTTGATTAGCCCTCTCTCCACCTTTCCGTCACTCAATCCCTTCCCCTGACCTCTCTTAGGCCTTTTTTTTTTTTTTTTTAATAAACCAAATTGGCAAGCAAATCAACCAAGAAAAAAATCAAAACACAAGTGAGAATTAGCAAAAAGACTATGGAACTACAACCATTAAAACGATTATAGCAGGGCTAATAGCAGAATTAATCCCAGCACTTGGGAGGCAGAGGTAGGAGGATTGGTATGAGTTCAAGATCACTCTGAGAATGCAGAGTGAATTCCAGGTCAGCCTGGGCTAGAGTGAGACCCTACTTCAAAAAAAAAAAAAAAAAAAAAAAAAAAAAAAGATTATAAGAGAGTGTTTGGGAAAAATAATGTTTGCATATAGACAACACATGGAAAGGAAAATCTTTGAAGAGAGAAATGTTACTTTATTTGGCCATTGTAAATTGTGTGCCTGCATCAAATTACAATACTGAATCTCATAGCTATAAATATCATATATGAATTTAAAAATGATTCATACATATAGTCAATTGGCAGCAATGATGTAATTATAGACTCGGGTAAATCTAGCTAAAATCCTTGAATTCAATCTAAATAAAAGAATAAATGGAAAACCCCAGTGGTATATCTGCTCAATTAGTAATTTTAAAGCATTTTTCACAGGCAAAACTAAATGCAAATGGCCTTTTGATGTTGGAAATCTTCAGATTTCCACCCCTGGTATTTTGAAATGTATATTAGTTGTAGACAGAAGCTGTCCTACTATACAATAGAATGCTACAACTAATTCCTTCATGAACGCATGCTTTGGTCACAATCTATTAATTTTGTCATTTTGGGATTTTTCCTGGACTCTTAACCAATGTGAATATAGACTTAAAGATAGCAAGGATATTTTAACAAATAGAAGGTGGAGGTGTGTTATAACATGACCAAATAGAGTTGATTGCAAGAAAAAAAAAATTGAGGACAATTCAATATGAGGAAATTGAAGGGTTTAACTTGATTTGTTGAATATTGACTTTGTACCAAAGAAGTTATTACTTTTTTAGACATTGCTAAAACTCCTTATTGATGAAAAATTTAATTTCTTTTCCATTGAATATTAATAAAATATTTCTAAATGTGCAATCAGGTAGTTTTTCTTCATTTAATACACATATGGTGTCTCTTTCTCTCCAAAATATCATATAGAATTTTGGAATTTTAGGAATCTAAAGATCTAACATCTAATTAGTTCTAAAATTATACTAAGTACTTGAACATCAGTGGACAGTACAAAGGATAATCTTAAAGTTCTAAATTGTATATTATTAACACACACAAAACTTACACAAACATAGCCAAATTGTGTAGAAAATTAAAAAAATATATTGTGACATTCCTGTATCCACACAGAAAAACTCAAAAGTTTTTTTATTAGCTATTTTGACTTTTGAAATATTGAGAAACTTTTACATCACGGAAACTATTATACATCATTAAGCTTACAAAGAATCATGTTTTTATTATAAAAGAAATTTAAAAGATTATCGAGATATTTCAAAGATGCAATAACATATTAAAGAAGAAATAAAAATTTAAGTGATAAATATTTCAGAAAAGGAATAAACCTCAAGTACTACTTGTAAACAAACTGATTTAAAATTTTAGAACAGTATTTCTTTACAAGTATTTTTGTAATTTTTTTTTTTTTTTGTCATTCCATGATCATTACTATTTCCTTAAGGGTCTAAACAATCATTTCCCAATTAATTTCTTTTTTCAAGATTTTATTTGTATTTTATTTATTTATTTATTATGACAGAGAGAGGGAGTGAGAGATAGAGAGAAAGAATGAGAATGGGGGTGCCGGGGCTTCTAGCCACTATCAATGAACTCCAGATGCATGCACCACCATGTACATCTGGCTTATGTGGGACCTGGACAATCAAACTGGGGTCCTTAGGCTTCGCAGGCATGCGCCTTAACTGCTAAGCCATCTCTTCAACCACAGCCATCTCTCCAGCCCCCCCAATTAATTTTTTGACAAAAATTTTGATATTTTGTGATTCCTCTATTCACTCCACAAATTCTGGTAACCCCTTTGCCCATAATCTTCATTGTTTAAGTAAGAATAACATCATTTTAGGGCGGGAGAGATGGCTTAGCAGTTAAGGCGCCTGCCTGCTAAGCCGAAGAACTCGGTTCCAATCTCCAGGTCCCACATGTAGCCAGATGCAAAGTGATTCAAGGGCACAATGCCTCACTTGACCACAAGGGAGCACACACATCTGGATTTCGTTCACAGCAGCTGAGAGACTGCTGGCGCGCCCATCTCTGTCTCCCTCTCTCTCTCTCTCTCTCCAAAAAATAAATAAAATAATTTTAAAAAATTTTAAAAAGAATAACATCATTTTCAATATGGAAATTTTATTAATAAATAAAAATTGAGTTTTTAACCTAATAGTGTAGAATTCTTACATTTAGGAATACTTCAACTTTTGGTTAACATTTTAGTAGGAGTCCATTGATTTTTTTCTATATTTGACCTTATTGTCATTCACTAATTTCCTGTAAGTTTAAAAATATTTGGAGTCCAATGCAATGATTTCCCTCAGGTTTGGACTTTCATTGTAAGCCTCATAGGCAATTAACTTTCCTTGCATGATCTGTCTGCTTGGCCTCCCAGATCAGCACTGTGAAACATCAGGAGAGCAATTTTCTTGTGAATATTTTTCAACTGAAGATTTCTCTTTCGTGGCAATTACAGTTAAGAGTTGCAACTCATTTCTGAGAATTTATATGTAGCACCTTTTTCATATCAGGCTAGCTAGTTGGGAATCTTAATTCTGTTTTAAACCAGGGTAAATTTCTTATTAAAATAAACTTTGAGTAACTGACATTGCTATACATTTTTTAAAATAATTTTACAGTTTCTAAGCCATTGTTCAACTTTTGATAATCAGTGCAGTTACTCTTCCAATTTTGGTGACATGGGTGCTCAAAACTAAGTATAACAAGAAAGAACAAAAAGGATAGTTCAATAATAATGAGCTGGGACCAGAATTCTACTCAACCCATGTTATTAGATAAGGAGAGATTCTCTTCAATTATTCATTATAATATATATATATATATATATATATATATATATATATATATATATATATGGTATATATAATTTAAAAGCTGATAGACTAATTTCATTGAACATAGGTAGAGAAGCTACAAAACTAATAGGCATCTGCGGTGGTGGTTTGATTATATGGCTCAGGTGTATTTGATTAAGAATGAGCTTGCTACTTCTGTCTGCAGTATGCTACAGTGGGCTTGAGTCTTCTGCTGGGAACGAAGTATGTCACTAGGAATGGATGCTGTAGTCCAGGCCTAAGGTGTATAAAGAGCAGTGTGAGCTCTCATTGTTTGTATTAGCCGGCTGTTTAGTTCTCTCTTTCTCTGCTGTGGATGCATCTGTGGAAGTGAGCAAACTTCTTCTGGCATTAGTGGTGCTTCTCCTGGATTCTGTAAGCCTGAAATAAACCCTTTCTTCCCCTAAGCTGTTTCTGGTCAGGTGTTTCTCCAGCAATGCAAGGTAACTACAACAGCATCACTTTATTAAGAGTCTGGTGGAACCTTTGTTTCCTATTTGGTAACTCATTTAAAAGAAAAAGAAAAAGAAAGAAAGAAAGAAAGAAAGAAAGAAAGAAAGAAAGAAAGAAAGAAAGAAAGAAAGAAAGAAAGAAAGAAAGAAAGAAGAAAGAGAGAAAACCATTTAAACCTGAAGTGCTCAGGGGTTGCTCCATTGTAGAGGTCCTGACTGGCTTCTATAAGGCCCTTGGTTTCAGCCTCCAGCACTGCAGACAAAAATAAAGGGAAGAAAAGAAATGGTAATCATTGTAATAGATTTATATATTTGGTTATATCATTAAGGACCTTTAACATCAGAATAGCTAACCATTAGAAAATATTCCAAACAGAAGCATATCTAATATTATTATGAAAATTTTTATAAAATACATCTCTTAACATCTTTTGTAAAGTCTCAGAAGAAATACTTTCTTTGGTAAAGCTGTGATAAGAAATCATTTAGTAAGTAAGGAATGTTTGCAAGCCATGCATTCCTTAGTTGTTATAATTATTTTGAAAATAGAACTAGAATTCATAAATCTTATAATCTCATCTCTATTAGCCCTCTTTTTTTAATACCTTCCCTTCTGTAGAAGCTTTCTCATTTCTGATGACAGGGGTCATATGATTTGCTTCTGTTCATAGCATATTTATGTGGATGATAACAGTCAAAACTTTGCAAAGTATTTCCATAGTTCATGTGTTATTTTCTGTCTGACACTGAGACAATAAGCTTCCCTAGGTTTCGGCATCTTCATTTACTTGTGCCCTAGACCAAATTACAGCCAAGAAGTGGCAATCAGTTAGAACTGTAGCTTAAATCAAGGCCATATATAGAGAGTGACTGAACTTCTCACCTTCCCTTTCAACATTCTGAAACCTGAACTAAATATTTTTGTTGTTGAGATTTTGCTTTAGAATTACCACAGTGATTGTAAGTTGATACTTTACCAAATTCACATGAAAATTGCACTTGCTTTCAGTTTACTAGATTTGTTCTCAATGAGTATATGAATTCATCTTAGAGTCATGTCTTCATTTGGTATGTGTGAGTGCCAAAGTCACACACAAAGTTAACCAATGGGTCATGTGACTGGTGAATGTTTATTTTTTTTACTTATGTGTAAATCAAGTAAATTTTTTCTTTGGTACCTACTATCTGGGACTAAGGATCTGAAATAAAGGAAATATAATTCATCCCTCTCAACCCTAGAGGTCATGAATATTTATCAAATTTCCCTGAGTGAGCAAAAGGACTTAGGTGAATTTGCAACACCAAAAAAGGGCAGCAATATTCAATTGTAGGAAATGATAAATCTTGGGTCAAGGACAATTTCATGTCTGCTTCCTAAACACATTTGCTATCTTGTCATAGGTTTATTTTCCCTTATTCCATACATACAAGTATAAATCAATGTTTTCATAAAGGGCAGCTACATCTCTAAAGTTTTAAGTATCATTAATGTTTTATTTCAGATGAGATTAGGTGTGTTCAGGATGGTATGATAGTAGATGGCTTTTGGATTTCAATACAAGCTATAAATATAGCTTTCTGAAATTTTGGACTATCTTAATTTACAAATAATCTATTTCCATGATTTCTAAGATTTATAAATCTGTTTCATATATGCAATACTTTCTCCCTTTTTGGAATTGCATTTACATTGGTTTATAATTTTCCTTTCTTCATTCTTCACATGCCAAGTTTATATCAGCTGCTTATTTTCAATCCTCAGAACTAATTCAAGTTAGAAATCACTATGTATGGGGCTGGAGAGATGGCTTAGTGGTTAAGCACATGTTTATGAAGCCTAAGGACCCGGGTTAGAGTCTCGATTCCTCAGTACCCACGTAAGACAGATGCACAAGGTGGCACAAGCATCTGGAGTTTGTTTGCAGTTGCTGGAGGCCCTGCTGTGCCCATTCTCTGCCTCTCTCTCTCTCTCTCTCTCTCTCTCTCACACACACACACACACACACTTTCTCTCTGTGTCACTCTCAAATAAATAAATAAAAATGAACAAAGTTTTTTAAAAAAGAGCCATTAAAAAAAATAAGAAATCGCTGGCTATGAATGTCTTCATTTATTCAAGCCATGTTTTAAATCCTTTGATTCGGCGATTCATTTTAGTTTGTGTTATTTCTAAGAATTGTGTCTTGAATGTGAACACTTCATAGGCTCATATGTGTGAAAACCTGGTCCCTAGCAGGTAACACTGCTTTGGAAAGTTGTGGACCTTTCAGAGGTGAGGCCTCACTGGAGGACATCACATGAAGGTCACAGGGAGGTCCTTGAGGTTTAATAGTCCAACCCATTTGCAGTCCACTCTCTGCTCTGCTTTCTGAGTGTGAATACAATGGGATGAACTGCCTCAAAGCTCCTGCCACTATGCCTTCCCTACCCTGATAGGTTATACCTCTTGAATTGTAATACAATTCCTCCCTTAGTGTACTTTTTGTCAGATATTTGGTCACAGCAATATAACATGTATCACTGCATACACTAAGACTAATGGCACACAACTATTTTTAAAAGGAAACGATGAATCCTTTATTTTTATTTTTTATGTTTACATCTAAGAAAAACAAGTAACTAAATTAATGCTAGAAACTTAGGATGAGGGCTTGGAAGATGGCTCAGCAGTTAAAGGCACTAGCTTGTAAAGTCTGATGGTCCTGGTTCAATTCCCCAGTACCCATGTAAAGTCAGATGCACAAGGTAGCACATGTTTCTGGAGTGTTTTTGCAGTGGCAAAGGCCACAGGGCACCAAGTTTCCCCATATCTCCCTCTGTCTCTCTGCTTTTTCTGTCTTTCTCTCTGTGTTTGCAAATAAATACATATTTTTTTTCAAAAACCTAAGATGAATAAATCTTGTCACAGTAAAGATAAAAAGCAGTTTGCTAATCTTGACGTTAGTATAATTGATATGAAGAATCATCATACTAAAAATACTTTAAGGTTAAATTTGGAAAGTTCTAATTCTGGAAAGAGCTCTCTTGGGAAAACCAACAAATGGTAAGTTCTATTTCATATAAGAATGGTGTGGATGTGCAAGAACAAAGACAGACATTTCTATTATAATCATCTCTCAATTCCTATAACATACAGAATATTTCACCAACACAAATATTTGAATCCTGTAACATCAATCTGAATGCTGACTTCATTCATATTAAGCTATATAAAAGTAATTAAAACTTCTCTTTGAGTTTCAGTTGTAAAGCATTAAGACAGTATTAGAACTGCTGTCTCAAAAACCACAACATGACATTTAATCTAGCCAATCACCCACTGATCTAAGTTCCTACAAGTATCACAACTAGACATTTTGTCCTGTGTCTAATTAGTTTAAATATGAACATCATATTTTTCTCGTCTTTCTGTTTTGTCAATGACCACCTTGGTTTCTTCAATAACTGACACAAAACAAATACACCTGGCTAAAATGTTGCATTCGAAACTATGGACATGATAACCTGAAGTTGAAGTAAAAGATTTAAATGTCTTATCTGGCAAAGAGAAGCACATATGGCAGCCCATAGGAAGCCTCCACATGGAGCATGGTTCAGGTAAAATTCACCAAGACCTGGCAGCTGTCCTCACCTGTGAAGATGAACAAATATAGATTTGCTCAAAGAAAAAGAAAGACAGGCCTGTGTGAACTGACTTTGACAATTGTTTATACAAATGAGTCACCCTTTATTAAGATAATCATTAGCCAACACGGAAATTTAGAAAAACAAATCACTTTGAGTGATAGCCAAAAAGTAAATTGAGATAAATAATTGTGGAATGTTTCTATTGCAGTACAAACAGGGAGTTCTACTTTCTCCATATCTCATTCAGATCTGGAAAATCAGATTCACCTTTTCCCTGGACATTCCTGGCAAATCCAAGTTCTCCGCATTTTTGTCCATCAGGTGACCACCTCCAAATACTATTCAAGTCCACTCATAGTTAGTTTATGTACTCTGGAGATTAGAGACAATTTATTTTGAGCTTTTGAGATTTTTAAATCCATCAGTAACTCACTATGTAGAAGTGATTATTTCTGCTAATGATGTTATATAAATTGCTAATTGTGTCAGGTAATGTTCATCTTTTTAATTTCATTTTACATTATTTCATATCTTTTATAAGTACTAAAGCTATTTTATTCCTTTAAAGATTATTTTTTAATGAGTATAGATTATTCAATGGATTTTTTGACTTTTATTTATTTTTTTTTTTAGAGAAAGACAGAGAGAGGGGGGGAGAGGGAGAGGGAGACAGATAAAGAATGGGCACACCGGCAGCCTCTCAAGCTGCTCTGAATGAACTCCAGATGTGTGAGCCCCCTTGTGGGCAAGTACAGAATTGCTCCCTTGTGTCACTTTGCATCTGGCTAAAAGTGGGACCTGGAGATTGGAACCGGCATTCTTATGCTTAGCAGGCAGGCGCCTAAACCACCAATCCATCTCTCCAGCCCTTAATTTTTTATGTTGACTTTTTTTTTGGAGAGAGACAGAGAGAGAGGGAGAGGAAGACAGATAGAGATGGGTGCGCCAGCAGCCTCAGTCGCTGTGAACGAAATCCAGATGTGTGCGCCCCCCTGTGGTCAAGTGCAGCATTGTGCCCTTGCGTCACTTTGCATCTGGCTAAATGTGGGACCTGGAGATTGGAACGGCTGTAGATTGGAACCAGTGTTCTTAGGCTTAGGAAGCAGGCTCCTTAACCGCTAAGCCATCTCTCCAGCCCTATATTGACTTTTTAAGCACATGTCTGAATGGAAACAGTGTTAAATACAAAGCGTGAAATATTAGATAAAAGACACAATTTTTATTATTTTCAGCTTTTTATTCCCTTAAAATAAAATTATGTACTGTACTTTTATCTAACTAACTAGTCCTCCCACTATACAGGATTTGATATATCTTATTTCTTTCATGGTTTGAGTTTGTTGTAGATCCACATCATATGAAATAAATAAGTAAATACACCTTAAATATGCAAAGTAAATTTGTAACATGTAAATTTTAAATTGTCACTTTGCAAGTGTTTCTATAAAAGGGTAATATTGTTTGTCCCAAAATATTCTCTGCAAATCTTCCCTAGCAGAGAACCATGAAGCTCTGGAATTGTGTTCTGATCAGAGAGAATAAAGTAGAACTATGGAGTTATGACTCTAGTTAATTCTCTTTAAAGACAAACAAATGTGAGCTAGATGGTTATTCCCTTTATATGTGTACAAATACCAAATTATAGTGTTATGCCATCTCTATATAACTTTCTATCAATTAAAATGTTATATAAAATAAATTCAAACAATGACTAGGATCTCTGTCCCTATGCTGATTGATTCCCCTCCTCAACTTTGGGGAGTAAGTCCTTCCTGAGGATGGACTGTTCACGTATATTCAGTACTTCTTTCTTCTTGTTTAAATTCAAATGACAGAAAATTAAGCTCTAATTTATTAAAATAACCAATACTTTCTTTTACATTTTTTTCTCAATCAGAGAATTCTAGTACAGGTATCATCTCAAAGTAAAATATTGATTTATTTACATGATTTTGGTTTCATTCTTATTTTGCAAATACCAACAAAATGTAATACAGATGATTTTAGGAAATCAGTTCTTAGGAAACTGATGCTCAGATTTCCTGAAAGGAACCCAAAATAATGAAGTAAATTAAAAAAAAAAAGACATGGATTGTTTGTTCTTTTATTGTTCTTTTCTCTTGCCATGGCAGTTCCCTTGTTATAGAACATTGTTTTTGCTGTGCACTTAGTACAAGTACACCACGACTAAGGCTAGTGTGTTTTCACAGGAAGAACAAAATCCTCTCTTCTAGTGACTTCTGTTTCTCCCTGATTTATTACCAAGCTTGTTGACCAAATTATGTATCTTAGCTTTCATGGAGAGTGTACCCATAATTTATACATATACATACTCACTGAGACACACATCATTTTACTATATTCAGTCTTACCAAATTGCACAATAGTACTTGTATAAAAACTTAGAAATACAATGGATGGTGAGAAGCAAGAATCAAGAATCAGAGGAGACTGATCAGTGCTTAAAGTTTAGATAACATACAGGTGAGTGAAAGGAAAAAAAGTTATTAATACTATCAAAATACTTTAAAAGCCAATGGCTGGAAGAGAAGGAAATTTATTTGAGAAAGCATAAGAAACTGCAATTATATTGGCTGATGGTAGTTCTATTGAATGTGGCCAGAATCCTGAGTTATTGATTTATCTAGAAATGTATGCTGAGAGCCAACTTTGAAATAAACCATCATTATCTGAAGGCTATTAGCTGATCATTGTTCCTTTTGAAGTATTCTTCACAGTAAAATAATTGAACGAAAAACCGGTAAGTGCAGTGCTTTGAAATTACAGCTCATTACCACATAAATTAATAATATTCAATAATATTTATTGTTTTCAAAAGCACATTGTTTTTAAGCTTTAACCAGAGAGATCCGAGAATTGACCAAATATGGTGGCCCATTACTAAAGCATGTTCCAAATCAATCAATTCCTTTATTTTCTAGCTTTGTTTTAATTGGATAAAAATTAAAAGCGTCAATTTCTCTTTGCAAAAAATACTTATGGTACCAGTTTAGACAAGTTTATGGACTTTTTCATTCCACACTGAAGAAGCCAGTCTAAAAACTAAAGAAATAGACTGGCAAACAGAGTAGCAGAAATAAGATATAGAGAAAATCTTTATAACTTTATTCTCCTTGATTTCATTTCTTGTGCATTTTATAGTTTTATGTCCATAAATTAAATTTTGTCCCTCACTTAAAATCATTCCAGCTGGAATTCCTTCACTTACAACCAAAATAAATCTGATTAATTCAAGCTATGGAGTTTTCTCATTTGCTAAAGATGAGCAATGCATATTCAAGGCTCTAAAATTACTGTGTAGGCTGTTTAAGTTATCCTAATATTTCGCTAAAATTGTAGGAAAACTTAATTTTTAAAATCATAGTTTTAAAAACAAAACCAAAATACTCTGTCATTCCAGGTGAACTAAACTGCACCATGGCTGACTATAAGAGCTCTGTGTTTTTTTAAAGAAGCTGAGTTGGAATTTATTAAAAGTGGATTTTTGGTATAGATTTAAGAACAGAGATAATAGAGATTTTCTTTAATGGGAAGTAAGTCATATCCAAAAGTATGTCCTTCTCAGAGGATGGTTGCTTCTTTTCCTCTATTTTTTTTTCAGATGAAAAACAAATTTCATCAATATGGAGCAGCTTTTTTGGAATGCTAAATTGAGAAAGATTTTGAGGCTATACATAGATTAGTGAAAAAGAGGGCCATATTGATTAGTGGTGTCTTGACAGGAATTATCCTGTGCAGTGATGTTACAAGTAGATAGAATTTGCCCTTATGAAAAAAGCAACCTTGCCCAAAAGTTGACCTCTTCCTTCAAGCAGGAAAAGATGGATCTAATAGAAAGAAAGGAAACTAGGTCCAGCACGCTTCTATAGTGCTTGTCCCTTTCTTCGGAAATCACCTTAGTTTCCATTGCTTCTTCTAAAGCTGAGGATGGGAATTTTCGCTTCAGACAGGTTGTGGGTTCCTGGGTATCAGTTCTACGTGATAAAAGGAGAGGTGTGGAAATAGCACTCCCCCAAAGAATGTAATATACAGCAATGACATAGTGTATGTTTTTCTTTTCAAAACGTAGTTGGCTTTGACTCATAAAAACTGTTGTAGCTTGAATTGATCTTTCCCATTAGATTCAGGAGTTTATTAAAGCTTTACATCTCCAGCTGCCTGCAGGAGAAGGTGTTACTGAGGGAAGATCCTAGGGTCAAGCCCTAAGGTGTGTTTGGGGGAGGATCTGGAATTCCACACTAAAGGTAAGCAGAGTGCTTGCTTAAGGTGCTGGTGGTATTTCTGTCTGCAAGGACCTGTGAAAGGAGACCAGCTTCTTCTGCCAGTATGGAGTTTCCTCGGACCTGCAAGCTTCAATGAATTCTATTCCTCCTGTAAACCATGTCTTGTTTGCAAGTTCATCCCAGCAACATGTAGCTGACTATGACACAAACATCCAGTGAGATTCTCAATGACCTGCGAAGTCAAGGACAAGGGTTCTCAGGTAATGCAGTGCAGAAAGGACAGCTGCAGTGACACCTACCGTGTGTTAGAAGGAGGAAACAGGGATCTGGGGGGATAAATGGAACATATCCTGAAAGAATGCTAAAGAGCGCTAGGGAAATGGATAGAGAAAAGGAGCAAGGTAGCTTCTCTGGTGTAATCAGTAAGTTGCAGAGTCCGAAGGAGAACATAGATACCAAGCTTCCCTTGGCCACTAGAGAGAAACTTCCACCTACATTAAAGTGGCCACTGAGAGCCACTTTTGTATCCCTTACCTTGGAAAACTATTTATTTATTTTTTGTTTATTTATTTATTTATTTATTTATTTATTTATTTATTTATCTATCTATCAGAGTGAGAGAGAATTGGTGTGCCAGGTTCTCAGCCACTGTAATTGAACTCCAGACACTTGTGCCACCTAGTCCGCATGTGTGACTTTGTGCATGCCGCACCTTTGTGCATCTGGCTTATGTGGGATCTAGTGAGTTGAACATGGTTCCTAAGGCTTCACAAGCAGGTGCCTCAACTGCTAAGCCATCTCTCCAGCCCCCTTGGAGAGCTTTTGTGGGTTTTATTCAAACCTGCCATTCCACCTTGCCCCAGGTTGGTAGGCACTTCCTAAGTCTATAATTCTTTCCTCTGAGCACAAGAAAGTATTATTCCTTCTGTGCACTTAAGTCTGACAATGAAATATATCCCAAGTATCTCCTAATTTATAGTTTCAAGGTTATAAAGAAGCTCAGTTCATGCTGTCACATGACAACCAGCTCAGTACCCCTCCATCTACTCAGTTCAATTTGGAAGCTTTACCTATTTTCTCTTACCTGTATCCTTTCTTAAAATATATCTTTAATAATTTACCCTTTGTGTCTACATTTTTCAATTCGTTGCTAGATGTGGATTAATACTCAGTGCTGTATCCTGCATCCTGGAATAGCATCAGGACTGTTCTTCTCAGCCAATAAAAGGAACTCTTGACATAGAACATAGACATATAACGAAAACTGAACCCCCCTATTTACAAGTTCATTGAATTACCCTGGAAAGGTTTCAGAAATATTATAAGAAACCTTCCAACATGCATGAATCAGATGAGATTACAAATGTAATAGTGGCTATTAAAAATAGATTAAAACTAGACATACCAAGGGTAGAGATTAAACTAGATGTCAGTTTACATAGACCTAAAGGACAAGGAAACCAAGAAAAATTTTGCTTGTTTGTTTGTTTGTGTTACTTTGCTACATTATTGCTTTATCACACTTAGGTGTCACCTATTGTCTAATGAAAACAGTGACTTGAAATTTGAATTGATGCAGTCCATTTAACCCTATGACATAGGTGCTATACTTCATTTTTGAACAGAAACACGTACAGTAGACTATTGTTCCTCCCAAGCTAGAAGGCTCAATAGAAAGGTACCACCTCTGTCTAGCAAAAATAAAAGCCATTAGTGAGATGTTTTTGATTGTTAACAGTAGTCATTTTGATAACAAAGGAATCCAGCATGATTTATTTCCATGAGATTATTATTGTCATCTCATCTTCCTTTAAAACTTCCCCATCTTTTCTGTTAGGATAGTATCTGTCATCATGGCAAAAAAAAAAAAAAAAAAAAAAAAAAAAAAAAAAGAGGTAAACAACTTAAATAAGAAAGATTTGGGCTGGAGAGATGGCTTAGCAGTTAAGGTGCATGCCTGCAAAGCTTAAGGATCCTGATTCGATTCTCCAGGTCTCACATAAGCACATGGTGGCACATGTGTCTGTAGTTTGTTTGCCGTGGCTAGTAGCCCTGACACACCATTGTCACTCTCTCCCTCTCTTCCTCTCTCTGTCTCTAATAAATGAATAAATAAAATTTAAAAAAGAAAGGTTTAGTTTTGGCTCGTGGTTTTAGAGGGTCCAGTCCATGGACACTTGTCCACTTGCTTTGGGTCTGTGACAGCACAGTACGTCATGGTTGCAGTGCATGGTGATGTGTTACTCAAAGCATGTGGAAATAGATAGAGAATGTGACAGTATGGGATAAATGTCTCCACATATTCTCTTTAAGGGCACATATAAAGTGACCTACTAACTTCCTCCAACTAAAGGCTCAACACATTCCAATAGTAGCATAGATTTTAACATGTATGCCTGTGGGATGAATTTAAGAACAAACTACTACTATCTCTTTTTCTAAAAGAAAACTTTCCTTAAAATTAGGAGTGATTTTAGTCATTTTCTACTGGAAACTTTAGAATAATAATTAGTGGCTGATTTCCCAAATCCATACTCCATCAAATTTATTTATCTATCAGTGGCCTGTTCTAAAGTTCAGTTTTAAGTGCAAAGGTAATGATTTTTACTTTTCCTGACTGCATCAGGTTCTCCAGAGAGACATGCCCACTAAAGATAAGTGGAAAGATGGATGATAGAAAGGTCTAGATAAATGATCAAGTGGGATAGACAGAAGAATAAGAGAAAGAGGAGGGAGAAAAGCAGAAAAAAGAGAAGAGGAGAGAAGAGAGGCAAAGAGGAGAGAAGAAAACGAGAAAAAGAGTTGGCTCATGTAATTATGAAGCCTGAGAAGGTCCACAATAGGATTTCTACAACTTGGAGGTCAGGGTTCAGGAATATACATCAGACCAAGCACCAAATCTTCACAGCCAGGGAGACCAAGCATAATTGCTACTGTTATTCCAAAAGCCTGGGAAGCTAAGAGGCTTCTGGGTTAGTTCATAAAATCCAGAGGCAGGAGATTCTAGAATACTGGTGTATGATGAGATAGGAGAAACAAGTCCAGTTCCAGGAGAAAGAGGAAATCTCTCCAGACTGGTTTTCTTTTTCCCATCTCTAAGCTAATTGAATACTGCCTTACACACATTGAGGGCAGATCTTCCAGCCTCACATGCCAATTCATCTGGAAATACCCTCATAGTCACACACAGAAGTGTTCAGTCTGTTTTATAAGTATTATTTAATCTGATGAGGTGAACACCTAAAGTTACTATTTCCTGGCTGTAAAACTCTCCTTGCAAGAGCTAGAATTTTTACTTGTGTATGTGTGCTATGGGGACATGTGCCTACATGTTCTTGTGTGTCTGTGCTTGAGTGTGAGCATGCATGACATATATGCATGTGCCTGTGGAGGTGAGAGGTCTTCTTCAATCACTCTCTACCATGTTTTTCTGAGACACAGTCTCTCCATGAACCAGAAGATCATCTTCTTCAACTAAGCTCACTAGCTAGGGATCCTCCTATCTCTGCCTTTACAGTGCTACCATGATCGGCTATGACTTGAATGTGAGAATCTGACCTCAAGTTCCCATGTTTGAATAGATTATTGACTGGACTCTATCTCCCCAGCCACTCATCCCTCCACTTTTGTACATCAACCTTAGCCAGAATGTTTCCATTTGATGAGTTGTTTCTCAAAGTGTGGTCCTTGAAGTTCTTATTTAAATTTCACATTGCAAATCCATTCTGTAAAAGGTAGCCTCAGGGACTGAATAATTAACAACATCCCAGACATTGCAATATTTAGCAAACTCTAAGAATCACCACTCTACTCATAGTATGCTTTTTCTTCTTTCTTATCTCAGTATTGTGGCACTCACCAATTTATGGCATAGATTCTAGATTTGGGGGGAAATGTACATAATTGGATTTCAGACAGTTTACAATTGGGGATATTTCATTTGTATATATATATATATGTGTCCTTAATAATATCCAGGATATTAGTCTGTATATATGCACACATAATAAATGTTTGTTTTATTTTCAGGTTTTTTGTCAAAATTATTTGTTTTATATAATAATAGTTGCATTGTTCCAATCCACACTTTTTAGGATTCATTTCTTTTTTAATAGTATCTGGATAATAGAATGATTGATATGTCTATATAACTATACTTACTCTATTGTGTGCATATTTGTAAATCCTATGTGTATATCAGCATTAACAATGAAGCTTGGAATTTGAAAGTTATTCTCTAGGCATTGACAATTAGACTTGGAGCAAACTCGAAACACTGATAACATATAAAAGTAAAAGATTTAAAAAGAGTCCAAGCTATCCCTGGGGCTAAGAAGATCCCCTGCCTCAGTGACAGCAATGCTCCTAGGAATGTCCCCTAGTCTTTACCCCACTCTTCCACTCAGATCATCTGATGAAGAGCCCCGCTGAGTTGCATGCTTCCTTTTGAAATTATATGTGATTCAGGCAGAACTAGGCTCAAAGGGACCAATTACACTGAAAAGGGAGATGGTTATTTCCTCTTAAAGTCCCTTGGCTCAGTGAAGTTAGCTCTCCTTTCTTAGGCAGTCTGTAGGTCTGTCTTTAGACTGTAAACCTACTTGAGCAGATTTTTTTTTTTTCTTTATAATTCCCTGTAGAACTTCACCTGGCACTCCCTATAACACTTGCAGAACTTTCATAAAACCTGTTAATGAAGTTAATGATGAAATGGTCATACACTATAGTGCTTAGTTAATTTAGTGGAAGCTCAACATATAAAAGCAGCATATTTCAAACAGTACTGATTTACTCTGAGTTTTCCAAAAGGTTAGGACCTATCTAGTTATCCAGAAAGTTTCACATGAAGATCAATTAACCTATTTTTTTTTCTTCCTTGAACTAGACTTCCTTGTCTTTGGGGAGATTGAGTATCTTGAAAACCAGTCAGGAAGGTTTTTATTTAATAGCTCTGTAGACTCACAATTTCCACTTTGAAAACCTTAGCCACAGATAAGACTTTAAGCAGTTAACTCAAACAAACCTAGGGCATACACCCATTATCCATGTTTCACTCGTTCTCTTTGTGGCAGCTCCATCTCAGGTGAAACTTTTAATTCTTTTCAAATTTGACAAGGTTCTGTGAAATCTGTCACTGAACAATTAAAAACAGAATCCAATCACACAATCCAAATGTATCTTAAATTTCCAGCTTGCTTAATTAACAGAGAGAAGACTTTTACCCAAGGAATGAAAATAAAGGTTTGTAAAATGCCTTTTCTTTGCCATTTTATTAGCTATGAGCATATGCATATTGAAGATTATTTAGAAACTAGTATTATTATGTTAATATTTTTGCCACATGATCTTATTGCTAAAAGTTCAGCATGCTAATTTTTCCATATAAAATGAAATATTAAATTACACTTACATATATATTTAAATTATAAATACATTAAACAAAATAAAATTTGCTAGATTGTCATTCTAGTTAGTCCATCTGCACAACAAAAACCATGACAAATCTAATGATAACCAATTATAACATTTCCTGTGGGGGCTATAAATGTACTAGGAAAAGGAAGAAAACCCATTCTTTGCTATATTATCAGTCCTATAGGAAGAACGGGAGTAAGATAGTCCACTTGAATTTTGTCTTATAGAAAGAACTAGAATAAGATAGCCCACTTGAATTCTGTTATTTGTTTTATTGGTAAAGCTCACAAATAAAATTCCAGGTGAAAGTAAAGATGGCATTAGGTAGGAAAGGAGATGACTTAGGACTGAGAACACACATTGTATCTGAATAATACTGTTGATTATCCTTTTCTCAATCATGCAAATATCAAAATGTAAATCAATTCAAAACTATATTTTACTGCACAATCCTAATGTTTTATCTTGTCTCATGAAACACACAAGATAGAAACTACATTTTCCACCAGACTGTAAAACCAAATATTATGCTCCTCTTTCTGTATCTCAACCCACTAGTCCTAGTCAGAAGCCATCTATACAACATTTGAATCAAAGCTTTTAAGAAAAGTGCTTCTTGGATCCAAGTTTCTCTTCCTCTCTGAGGTACTGAGGGATGATAAAATGTGAAGGAGCTGTTTGAACCACCAGATGAGTGCAACACAGTGAGGGGTTGGGCAGTTATAACTCAGGTACAATGCTTAAGTAGAATATGGAACGCCTCGGTTTAAAGAATTTTTTGTGTGTATGAGATGAAATTATTGAAAAATTTGTATGAACCAAAATGCTAAGATTAACTAAATAATTAAAAATGTTTTGGTCCACAAGATATCATACTTCATATGATGAAATTATAATAATTAGGACAGTACAGTGTTGATGTAGGAATAATTCAGAAAGAACGATGACAAATTTTAGAACCTATGTATGCGTAACACTAGGGTATTCCGTATCACCTGAGATGACATACAAAGCTGCATTATTATAACAATGCTTAATTTATTTGGAAAAACCATAGTACATGTGATGTATCTCTAGTTACATATAAAGAAAAACATGTTTGCCAACACTAATTCCAATAAAAATGATAATTAAATGTAGTTTGCAGTATGGAAAATATGACCCAGGAGGAGTTGGAAAAGGTTCTCTGATTTAACTATTGTAAATCTTATGCTGGATTATCAATATATTTTATCATAACATTCAGTATACAATTCCTTATTTTATTAAATTACTCAAAAGTAAAAATAAATGAATAGTGCAAACGTGTAAATAAATGCATAAAATAATAAATACAAGTACATAAACATATTTCTAAAAATGTATGACTACTCCTGTCTGTAATGAGAGACAATTGATAAAGAATGAACACAAAATCTGAAATTATAAGAGAACCAGTTTAACACAAAACCCACAAAATGTAGGTTTGGCCTTTTATGTAAGTTGATGTAATATTGGATGCAACAATTTTGAAAGTAAAACCCATTCTCAATGAAGCCATTCCTTTGAAAGATTTCTTCTTTCTGTCTTTGGGTGAGATAATTATTTTTTCTGCCTCAGGAACATGTAAATCATAACTCTATAAAGGTTCTCACAGGTGCAAAGAGCATGTCATCCTGTTAGGAATCCATCTGCCTCTCTGATTAATATTAAATGTGAGCAATTTCAGACTACTGATCACATTGATCAATAATGAATGCAGTGTTATTGAGGATGACTAAGGTTATTTTTTTAACAGGATCCTCAAGTCACTTTAAACATCTTGGTATGAATTCTTCATGAAATATACCCTTGTATACACTTTGGCAAGCTTACCAGTAAATCCAGGACAATAAGGAAGACAGATTTTTAGCCTTACGTTTAACCAGTTCTGACATTAAAATCTTCAGAGGAATCAAATTTATATTTCATACTTATGTCCATTCTCTGTCTTATTAACATATATGAGAAGGAAATAGAAATAACAGAATCAGAGAACATGTGGTCTGTCAATATTGTAATATGCCAATTGATAGTATCTTTTTCATTTGTAGACCTTCAATCCGATATTCTATCTAAAGGAATTTTTTAACCTATAAGAGAAAAATAGACAATACTATTATATTAACTTAGTTTTTCTTCAAATGGTTCCCTGATTAAAGGAAATTAATATGTATGTATGTACTAGCCCTATCTTGAGAACACAAAAGTTGAGAGAGTAAGGTTGGAGAGATGGTTTAGCAGTTTAGGTGTTTGCCTGCAAAGCCAAAGGACCCAGGTCCGATTCCCCAGGCCCCATGAAAGCCATATGCACAAGGTGGGGCATGCATGTGGAGTTTGTTTGCAGTGGATAGAGACCCTAGAATACCCATTCTCTCTTTCTGTCTCATTCTCTCTCCTTGAACATAAATAAATATTTTTTAAATACATATTTTTTAAATGTTGAGAGAGTTACTCACCTTATTGAGAATTCTAGAACTCAATTAAAGTGCTATTGAAAACAAATGTTATATCTATAATTTAAGACAATCTACAAACCACTTGCCTAGAAGTTTTAAGCATAGCATGTATTGAATATTAAAATGTACTCCTAAAAATCTTAGGAGTGGACAACAAAATACATAGCATCAATGTCTGTTACAATCTGAAGAATTCCGACCTTCACCACATATCTGATGCCAAGCGTTTTATATTGCTCATATTAATAAGTCCAAAACTACACAAAATAAACCCAATATTTAGAGTAAGAGAGAGGGACGGAGAGAGAGAGAAAGAGAGAGAGAGAGAGAGAGAAATGGGGTGGCAGGGCCTCAGCCACTGAAATCAAACTCCAGGATGCTTGTGCCACATACTGGGCATGTGCTACCTTGTGCTTGCCTCACCTTTGTGTGTCTGGCTAATGTGGGATCTGGAGGGTAGAACGTGGATCCTTAGGCTTCACAGGCAAACACCTTAACCACTAAGTGATCTCTCCAGCCCTCACGATAGATGTTTTATTTTTTTTTTTTCTATTTGTGCTATATATACACCAATTGCTTTATAAGATATGTACAACTGCTATGTGTAACAGGATTTTTGTTTCTTGTCTTATTCATTACAATGTAATTGTGTGCTACATCCAATTCCACAGCTATCACTGAGCACATTTGTGCTACCAAGTTGTGGGCTAAATTCTATCTTCTACCCATGAGTAACACAGCCATCACTATAACCAAAATAGCCAAACATCACTAAAGTAGCATAGACAAATTCTGGGTTTCAACTCAATGTCTTATATTCAGTTTCATATCACCAGTTATAATATATTGGATCTCATAATAAACATCTATGACTACTCATATATAAATTTTATATCATACTACTCAGCATGTATACAATATAATGATTTTAATATCACAGACCCACTCAGATTCATTGGGTTATAAGAAATATAAAGCTTTGGGAAGATTTTTGATGTCTATGGAAAAAAAAATGATTGGGAACATTGGGAAACAACATAGGAAAGGCTGAGATGCTTTATTTTTTCTTTGTTAATGTGTGTGTGTGTGTGTGTGTGTGTGTGTGTGTGTGCACGTGGCTTATGCACATATATGTGCCTGTTTTGTGCCCCATTTGTTCACCTGTGATAGAGTGCAGCTTCCTGGAGAGGCCTGAGTACATTTTGCATGTCCCAGTCCATTGTTATCCCATGTGTTCTTATTTGAGCCAGAGTTTCTTATTCATATCAGAGCTTGCCATTTTTTGTAAGCCCCAGAAATTCTCTGATCTCTGATCCCTATGTGACTGGGATTAAAGACATGCATGGTCATGCCCAACTTGTATGCAGGCTTTTGGGATTGAATTTAAGCTGTTTCAGGCCTCTTTAAACCCTTATGTTTGCATAAGAAGTATTCTTAACCACTGAACCATCCATCCGGCCTCTGCCAAACAATTATTTTATTTTATTTATTTTATTTTTGTGTTTGGATACAAGATCTCCTTAGGTAGCCTGGGATAAACTATAACTCACTCTGTGGCCCTTGATCTTACAGTAATCACCCTGCCTCCACCTCTCAAGGTATCCCCATGCCCAGCTCTGACACCACTTTGAAGTGGCTTCAGTTCTCTCAGGTATTACTTGTGAATGGGTTTATTTGACACTTGTTATAGAGCATGGCAGACAACACAGTCAGCGATGCCCTTTCCCAACATACTGAAATTTGCCACCATCTGTGCAATTTAGAAGCAGATGGCTAAAATACACCCCCCTTTTTGTTTTCTTTTTAACCTGGCTTTAAGAGACACACACGAAAGAAAGAAAGAAAGAAAGAAAGAAAGAAAGAAAGAAAGAAAGAAAGAAAGAAAGAAAGAAAGAAAGAAAGAAAGAAAGAAAGAAAGAAAGAAAGAAAGAAAGAAAGAAAGAGAGAAAGAAAGAAGGAAAGCAAGAAAGAAAAGAAGAAAAGAAAGAAAAAAGAAAAAAAAACCTGATTTCACAAATTGGGATATTTAACCTATTTTAGTCCATACAGGTCCTGAAACAAACTGCTCTTATAAATCATTACAGTATCTTTAAATAAAATCATTTGTTGTAATGTACATATGCATTGTGTTTCTTGAATTAACTTTATTTATAACATTTAGAAACATTTATATCTCTGAGTAAAAATATACTAAATGAACATATTGTATTGGAAGTCTTAATATGTTCTGTAAAAATGCTGTCTTACTATGCACAAACTTGATTTATTTTATTAAAAATTATTAACACTGACAGAATGAAAAATAGGCATTTGGGAATTTTTGCATTTACTACTTGGCTCTTTATTTCAAACAATTTTCTGCTGGATGTTGGAGACTTAGACTCCCCAATGTAATGATGATATAGAATGAGATTCCATCTGTGCTACTTATCAACATTTTTGCTTGCATCAAGAACAATTTTGGACTCAAGTAAAATTCATGTACTGCAACCACTTCCCAGAAATGGCAAATACCATGTCTGATACTTTCTGATGAATTTAAATTTCAACAAAATTTGTTAGAATGCTAAGGATATGGCACCAATATAACAGAAAGTGTCAGGTCCACTCCCACTTGACTTTGCAGCCAGTGAAAAATAGAAGGATAGGGATGGGGAAAGAATAACAAAAAATAATTTCCCCTGAAGATAGAATATACCCATCTTATGCACTACAATATTTGATGGACTACAACACCCACCAAGATATGTACTTCATTTCTGTTCATCTATACCCAAATTTCTAGTTTATCTGTGTGAAATTGAGTCTGGCTTGAAACCAGAAAGGAAGACGAGGCCAACCATGCTGGAAACACAAGACTTAGTCTGGCATAAAAACATGGAAGAGCTTGAGCCAGATAGAGTAAAGTCCAGCTGGATGCAAAGAGGAATTGGCATGAAATAGTAGTGGGATAAGTTCCCAGAGCAGTGATGGGGCTAACCAGAAGGGAGGAGAACAGTGGCCACATGGCTGGGAAGAGAGCCAGGCATTCAGGATTCCCATATATCCAAATCAGCCCCATTCCCTAGTGATCCAGATATGAGAAGTTTTGTTTTTGTACTATGAAAAGGCACTGCATTTGGCATTTCACTGAGAGCCAACAGAAGGTGTTTGCCAGAAACCATGGCCTACATCAGTCAAAAATTCACAATGAAAATTTTGTTAAAAGAAAAGTACAAGCACAATTTGAGTCGTGTCTAATATAGTGAATGCCTGAATTTGAAGGAATCATGCTGGCAAACATGATAATGGCATCAGATTGCTCTGATGGGCAGAGGATTCAAATACAGGTAACTTTTATCCAAATTTTATATTATGATACCACAGATGTGACTTTACAAATTGAATGTAGATAAAGCTAATGCTCTTAGAGAAAATATTACACATAATCCTTTCTCTTATATCTACAGTAGGAGAAAGGCAGGGTTTTTATGCACAAGTATATGTTTGATGTACAAACATGTGTGCACTCATGTTCACATGTGTGGGTATATATGTGGGTTTAGTTGAGCATGCACAGGTATGAACATGCTTATGGGTACCAGAGGTTGCCATCAAGTATTGAAATGGGTTTTCACTTTAGAGCACACCCGCTTGGCTTGTCTAAAAAGCTAAAAAGCCACGGAGCTCCTCCTTTCTCTGCCTCCTGGGTGCTGAGATTCCTGGTGGGACACCACACCTCCCCAGAATTTGTGTGTGTGCTAGCATCCATTCTTAGGTCCTCGGGCTTTTTTGGGAAGCACTTTACCAACTGAACCATCTACTCAGCCCATGACCAATTCATAATGTCATGTATGAACTGAATCTCATACTTAACTGATTTTTTTTCTACTTGTTGATGAAATTTCTCTAGTGGATTCTCTTCAAAATCATCTCTGCACATTTTCTTTTTTCCTGTCTACATTATATATTCACTCTTTGTCAAAATGCATTAATGCACACACACAAATACACACACACACACATCTTCAGATAGTAAAATGATTCTTTTTATGGTTTCAAAGTAAATAAAGTCTAGGATATAATTCAAAACAGTCTGAGGGACACAACAGTATATTCTACCATATTAAAATGAGAGCTCTCGGGCTGGAGAGATGGCTTAGCAGTTAAGGTGCCTGTCTCCTGAGCCTAAGAACGCTGGTTCCAATCTCCAGCGGTTCCAATCTCCAGGTCCCACGTTTAGCCAGATGCAAAGTGACACAAGGGTGCAATGCCACACTTGACCACAAGGGGGCGCAAGCATCTGGATTTCATTCACAGCAGCTGAAAGGCTGTTGGCACACCCATCTCTATCTTTCTTCCTCTCCATCTCTTTCTGTCTCTCTCCAAAAAAAAAAAAAAAAAAAAAAAAAAAAAAAAAAGAGAGCTCTCTGTTGGAAGGTATGCTAACAAAAAATCTCACTTATCTCATTGAATTGAAACTCTAGTTTCATCCTTGTCAAGGAAATGAGGGTTTGAAATGAAATCAAGATTCCAGGCAAGAGTGGCCACAAGAAACATAGAAGATGGACAGACAGGTTCCAAAAAGATACCATCACCTACTATCTTCTGACTCAATCAACTTCATGTATTATCTGCTGACCCCATCAATGTGTCACTTCAGAATAAAGGATTAAAGACCTGAAAAACTTTAAATATAATACTTTTAAGGCTTTATCTCCCTGTATCAGAAGTACTTAATCTAATCCCTTGTATTGGGGACCAAAATGCTCATTATGGCTTTTAGGAATGATATTTAAGAATTGCTAACAAAATAATGGAGAAAGAACTGAAGCAATGCATTTTTCTTTCAATTGCTTTATCCATTCATGATGGCATTCATTCACTCTTTCTCAGATAAATATTTATTGATTTTCTCCTCTACACATATTTTCATCTTTGCATTATCATGGAGCACTCTCAGATGAATAACAGAAAGAAGTAACTTACATGATGGTATGATGGCAATGCTGCTCCATGCATGGTATGTGACCAGCTAGAAGATATTTTCAATAGTTATTGTCAAGAAGTTTCATAATTGGTAGAGAGAATTAAAGCAGAAAACTCAACATGGTCTTGCTGTTAGAATATGTTCCTAGCTTAAACAGTAACACCAGCATACAAATTTTAATGTCTCCCATAGTTTCCTACTGAAGCGATGCGGTTAAACTTCTTCAAGATAATTTCTAGAGAATAGCTCTGTGTTGATTTTATTCAGGTACCCCCCCCATAAACTTATGTCTTATGAATGCTAGGTCCCCAGCTGGTAGCAATTTAGGAATTGGTCTCCTGGAGATGTTGTATTGTTGGAGTGTGATAGACAAGCTTCCCCTTGCCAGTGTTTGACATACTCTTCTGGTGCTGTTGTCCATCGGATGCTGGCCAGGAGGTAATGTCCACCCTTTGCTCATGACATCATTCTTCACTGTCATCATGGAGCTTCCCTTCAAGTCTTTAAGCCAAAATAAACCCTTTCCTCCCTCGCACTGCTCTTGGTCTGGTGTTTTCTGCCTGTAACACAAAGCTTACAGCAATAGTTGTATTGGTATGGAGAAGTGGGATCATAGCTGCTAGAAACCTGACAGTGTGGCTTTTGGCATTTGGGGATTGATTTGAGGGAGGAATGTAGAAAAATTTGAAATCTTCCCCTAACAGACACCTTGCAATGCTATAAATAAAGCTTGAGGGACCAGTCTGGTCAGCGTTTAAAGACCTGAATGCAGTAAGAACTATGGACTATGAGATTTGGCTTATGAAGGGAAGACTTTTGTCTGGACTGGGCTAAAGGAAATTTGTGTGAGAGGCTTATTGTTATGCCTGTGTCCCTGTTTCCTGAGAACTTGTGCAGGGTTGCATTGTGTAGAAGTGTACTGATGTGAGCAGAATGATATGGCACAGAAAGAAATGAAACCTTTGGGCTGACCCTGCTGTCCATTCAGCTGCAATTGTTTGAGAGATTACAACAACTGTGATTGTGGCAGCTGACTGGCATTGTAACATCAGGAAGAAGACTGGACATTTTTGAAGTAAGGGGCCTGAATGCTGAAGGACTTTGTTATTCTTCAAAGTCAGCTTTATTCTTACTTCACGAATCAACAAATTGGTAGCCCACCTCATACAATGGAGTATAACATATGCAGGAAAGAGAGGATCATTAGATTTGCAACATGTTTTGTTTTATGGAAGTGACCATGGGCAGTGTGAAGCAGCCTTGTTGAATTACCTTTGTGGAGAACTGGTGGAGCCATGAGGGTGGACTGTGGGTTTCAGTGGAGACCCAATGGCAATGCCAGGAATATGGGATGGATGCCAAGGAGATCCTCTGGCCCTGGATGAAGTCTTCTGTGAGTGTGAGTAGCTAGCTGGAAAGGCAGAGTTGGAACCTGTAGAGAGCTGGCCCTGGATGAAGTCTTTTGTCTTTTGTCTTTTCGATGGCAAGTGTTTTTTTAGATAAACAAGTTTTTATTTGGTTTGCTGGAATAGGGACCTATCTGTATTCACCACGTGGCTTACCAGGGTTGGTTGTTTAACTTTTTAAGCTTTGGGCGGGCAGTCCCGACTTGTGGGTGGATGAGTGAGTCAGTGAGTGGAGTGGAGGAGTCAGTCAGTCAGTCAGTGAGTGAGAGAGTCAGTGAGTGAGCAGTAGTCATACTTGGAAGTTGACAGTGAGTCAGGCAGTCAGTCAGTGAGTCAGTTTTCTTTGCCTGTTTTAAGGGGTAAATCTTGAAAGAAGAGTTCAATTTTTTCCTTGTTATGGAGGCAATGGTGGCCTTTGCAGAACTGAATGCTGGTAAGTTCCAGATTTAAAAACAAGTCTGTAGAAAGACATTATTTTGGACAATACATCTTGTTTGTTTGTGTTTTTTTTTTTAAAAGATTTCTTAAGAATGATAGCCGCCAATTAATGTATATTTGTTCGTGTGTCTTATTAATGTATAAAAGCTCAGTTAAAAGTGTTGGAGTGTGTCTAGTCATATTACATAGGAAACGTTAATTGGCAGTTAAAAAAAAATTAGAGGAAGTGAGAGAAGAACACTGAATAAAACATCTAAAAGAAAAAGTAAGGTTCATTTGCCTCCAAAGAGGGACCTTTCTACAGTCAGGACTGGTAAGTTCCCAGGTTTGAATCCAGCCCAGTATTTTGCCCAAAAAGAGGGAGCAAAAATTCCCAGATAAGGTGAAAATCCGTCAGATAAAAATTTAAAAAAATCTTTTGCAAAGCCATAGGCACATGCATTTTTTTTTTGCTCTGAATGAGTTTGTTTAAAAAACTTAAAGATAAAGAGTACCCTTCCTGGAGAAATGTGATGATTCCCCTCTCTAAAAGTCTTACAATCCCTTCTAAAAAAATTTGGACAAAGATCTTAATTTTGCACCTAAAAAAATTTTTAAAAAAACTGAAAAAAAAAAGGTCAAAAAAGAAATTAAAAAGACCTTTGTTGAAACTAAAGAATGGCTGGATCCAGAAAAGTTTAATCAAGGTTAAATTTATAATGGACTGATGTGCTTGGCTAAAGATATCGGACTAAGATTTTAAGATTTTAAGTTGAAAAATCAAAAACAAAGACACTGAATACACATTAACAATCTTAAAAAAGTAAAAAAAGATGGCTGAAATTAAAACAATGGAAAGGATACCAAAAAAGACTATAAAAATACAAATTAATGACTGCTGATGGTGGTTGAGTTTTTACATTGTTTTAGTTTCTCCTTGCTAATGTTGTTAAAAGACCTTTTATACTAGATTTATCCCTAGGACCCTTAAATTTAAAGAGCCAGACTGACTATAATTTATGTGAATTGATGATGGACCTCTCTTTTACATCTGGGTCTTGGCTGATCTCCACTTTCATCTAAAAATGGGGGTTTGAATGCTGGCCTTCTGTTACTGGTCATGCCCCACCAAAATACAATCATAATCGGCCTCTTTCTTTGTCAATTCCCCAGGCATGGTTAGATAAAAAATAAACAAAAACATCTACAAAAAAGACCTAGCTGTAAAAGACTCTCTAAAGGACAAGTCTAATTACATGTGGGTTGACATCCATGGTCCCACCTCCAGGAAAAAAGATGTTTGAATATCAGGTGCCGCGCGAAAGATGGCGCTGATTAAAGATAAACAAGTCCTGTATTTGGTGACTTTAAAATGTTTGATTGATTCACATTGCATTTTACGCTTATGGATGGTTATCAGTTGGGTGGATGGTGAGTCAGTGGGGAGGAGAATGTCAGTGAGTGTGAGAGTTTGAGTGAGCAGTGAGTCTGTGGGTCATGAGAGTGAGTCAGGCAGTATGAGTCAGGCAGTCAGTGAGTCATCAGTCAATAAAAAGATTGTTTAAGGGGTCAGAAGATTGTTCCCACCTGGTGAAAGAAGAGTCCGAGTTGGCCATCCAGAGACTTGTCACTGCTTAGAATTATCATACTTGGAATTACAGAGCTTGATGTTTAAATGTTTTGGTTCAATTTTTCCTTGTTATGTTCAATGCTGCCTTTGCAGAGTGAATGCTTATTCTCTTTATTCTGTCATTATTTTTGTTGTTTGTTTGTGTTTTGTTTTTTGGTTTTGGTATTAGAGCTCAGTTAAAAGATTTTGGAGCACGATGGAGTTATGGCTGAGCAATTAAGGCATTTGCCTGCAAAGCCTAAGGACTTAGGTTTGATACCCCAGTACCCATGCAAGTCACAAAAAGGGGGCACATGCATCTGGAGTTTGTTTAGAGTGGCTAGAGACCCTTTTGCTGATTCCATCTGCTCTCTCTCTCCACCAGTTTAATTTAAAAAAATTAAAAAGGCCTTGTAGGGCTGGAGAGATGGCTTAGCAGCTAATACACTTGTCTGAAAAGCCAAAAGACCCAGGTTTGATTCCCCAGGACCCACATGAGCCATAAGATGCTCTTTCCAGCCTGGAAGGTCATGTGTTCTTTTTGTCTTTCTCTCAGATAAATAAACAAAACATCTATTAAAAGACCTTGGCCTATGGGGATGTTTGAATATCGTAGGAATTGATTAAAACTATGGTGACTTTAAAAGTTTGATTGAATTCATTGCATTTTACGTTATGGATGGTTATCAGTTTATGGGGTCAAGGGGAAGAATGTGGTGGTTTGATTCACTTATGTATTCTGAATGCTACATACCCACCTGGTGGCAGTTTGGCCATTGGATCCTTTGGGAGGTCATGTATTGTTGGGGGTGGGCTTATGGGTGTAATAGCCAGCTTCCCCTTGCCAGTGTTTGGCACAATCTCTTGTTGCTGTTGCCCACCTTATGTTAGCCCGGAGGTGATTTTCACCATCTGCTCATGCCACCAGTTTATCCCTGTCTTCATGGAGTCACCATTCTATAAGAGCTCTCTGTTCTGGGTGTTTTTTGCCAACAACGTACACTGTACCAGCCTATAGTTCTATTTCAGAGCCACTTTGTGAATATCAAAATAATCCTTTTATACATGTGGAATTTAGTAAGATAGCAGTCTTAGACATCCCCTTGAACACGTTGTGTCTAGACTTCGTCTATAGTTCTATGAGCTCTGTTCTGGGTACTCTTTCAAATTACAGTAGCCTATAGTCTATCATCTGTTGTGAATATCAAAATAATCCCAAAAGCTCTCTCTTTCAGTAGGAGCATATATACACATGCAAATAAGGCCCCGTAAGTATATACGTTAGTTCACTAACATAGTTAATCAGTTGGGTCTTGAGTTATATATGCAATCAATCAATAATTAACAAATACATTAATATTTTATAGTTAAAATCCAAACTAAAAATGTAGTGGTAAGTGTCACTGAATAAAAAAGTTTTATAGCTGCTTCAGGTTGGAGAAAAAAACAATGGTAAATTAATGTTTGAATAGAACTCTTTCTTTGGAATTGAATGGAAAATCCTTTCAATTATGAGAGACATGAAGACAAGAGTAAAACAGAAGTAATATAATTTATAAGCTTGCTCAGATTATTCCATTGTTATTCAAACCAACATTTTCAAAGCTCAAATTAATTCTTCTTCACTCATATATTTGAAATTTTCTTATTCAATTCTCATTGAATTCAAATTCAATGAGAAAAACAATAATTAATATATAATTGATATATACATGCTTGTATTGCTTACATTTATTGGATTTAATTTAAAATGTAAAGTAATATTTACCAAAATATTGCTAAATTTCATTTAGTGTTTTTAGACAATCATGAAATACAATGAGGAAAATAGAAATAAAATTTTATGTCTTTTGGCTGTATATTTATTTCACTGAAATAAATGTTTTCTGGGCTGCAGGTGATAGGATTTCCTTTTTTATTGACTAGCACATATTCCATTGTGCATATCTAACACATTTTCTGTGTCCATTCATCCATTGTTAGATACTGGAATTATGACATATGTTAAATAACTAGATTGAGTTACTTCATAATATATGCAGTTCAAAACATCATGAGTAGATGATAAATACATAGAATTTTTCTGTAAGTTTTAGCATGCACCAAGTGAATAATTATATAAATAAAAATATTTTAATACAACTGAGCTACTGAGACAACAAGGGTCTTGTACATTAATCATTACTACACATAATATCTAGTGACAAATTATTCAGTCATTATCTCAATGTAAAACATCCTTATAATTAGATATAATGTTAATTATATATAAAATAATAAT
This sequence comes from Orientallactaga sibirica, assembly GCA_036365145.1. Lineage (NCBI taxonomy): Eukaryota > Metazoa > Chordata > Mammalia > Rodentia > Dipodidae > Orientallactaga > Orientallactaga sibirica. The sequence goes on along the minus strand of JAEOAD010000003.1, from coordinate 78,028,706 downwards.
ATTGAACTTAATTCTGGAAGTTTAATGTTCCATAACTGTCAACAGGTTAAATATAATGACAACATACATGTCTATCCCTGTAATTTTAAAATATATTTTATTTATTTATTTGTTTGTTTGTTTATTTGCAAGGAGGTACTGTGTGTGTGTGTGAGAGAGAGAGAGAGAGAGAAAAGAGAGAGAGAGAGAGAAAGAGATAGAGAGAGGGAAAGAGAATGGGCATATAAGGACTTCTAGCCACTTCAAAGGAACTCCAGACACATGTGTCACTTCTTGTATCTGGCTTTACATGAGTACTGGGGAATAGAACCAGGATCATTAGTCTTGCAGGCAAGCTCCTTAACTTCTGAGCCATTGCTCCAGTCTCTCCCTGTTATGATTTAACTCAGTAAAAGTAGTCCATAATTCAATAACATAGATCTTCAAATGGACGACAACTAATTTTAGAATGTTATACATCATAGGACACTAAACATGAACATGAAAATACATGTCAGAGAAAAATAATGCCACTATGGGTAGAATCACAGTGCTCTTTTAGCACTCTGTATCTAGGCAAACTTGTGTTTTTAATATATTTTGCAACTATACACTTAAGGGAACAATAAAAAGTCTACTTCACACACCAGTGGCTTTCTCAATTAAAGAAAGTTTTTGTGTTTTAACTGGTCTTTTGTTTTTATATCATTTATGACAGAGAGGTATAAAATTTAGACTCAAATATCTTATTGGGGTGCCAGAAGTGTCGGTTACATTATCTAAACAAAACAACTGGCAAAAATGAAAATAATACAAAAAAATAGAAAGGAATGGGTAAGGATAATGGATGTAATATTAAAGAATCAAAAACAATCAAATCTTAGATTGTAAAATAATAGAAATGGATCTCAGTCTCATATGAGGATTTCTAAGTTAATCAAAACTCACATTTGTTTCTCAAAGATCCTTGTTGGATAATTTTTCCACAAAATATATAAAATTAAAGAAATTTTCTTTTCTTTTTTTTCCCCCTGAGCCAGGGTCTCACTCTAACCCAGGCAATCTGGAAATCACTTGAGCCCGTTCAGACCTCAAATTCACAGCAATCCTACCTCAGCCTCCTGAGTTTTGGGATTAAAGCTGTGAGCCACCACTGGTGGATTTTAAATATATTTACACCAGGATAAAGCACAGTTAAACTACCATAGATAACTTTTAGTTACATGACTTTCCTTAGGAAGTGTAAAGACTATAAAATGACAAACAGTCATATGATGATAGATATCTGACATGTTACAGTAAAATATTAACAAAAATTATATATATAATTTTATTTCTTGAACACAAATCCTAGAATCCAAGAAACTTGTACAATAGGTTGTTGGAAACAATAAGATCAAAAATTCAAATGCAATCTTAAACGTAAAATCCTTAAATAATTTAAAAATATCTTGCACATTTTAACTTTAAACCCCTTTTTCATAATTAGCAAGAGATATTACTATATTTAGCTAGAAAAATATTTTGATGTACAAAACTACTTAGCTAACAGTAGTTATCACATGCTAATTAATTTGCAATAAAATATAAAATGATCAATGGCTGTATTATATATGGAAGTATGAATTTTTAAGATGGCAACTTAAAATAGAAGACAGTTTTACAAATTTGTTCATAGATATTATCAAAGAACAGAGACTTCCGGGTAAGATGGCAGCATAGGAGCCAAGCCAAACCAGAAACAGGGAGGGATTTAAGCAAAACTCCACTCTTGTTCAGAAAAGAGCAGAATATTTTTCTGGGAAACAGAGAAAAGCAGGAGATGGCCAGAATCCCACTGTGGAGTTTGCGGCCCGATCCACAGCAGCCCAGTCCACAGTGGCCCCGAGTTTCCTCGGCCCAGAACCACTGAGCCGCCCCAAGCCACCACGGCACCAACCCACCAGGCGTGCCTAGCAGCAGCAATAGAGACCAAACAAAGAGACTTTCTAACCTCATCAGTCTCCTCCTAGAGCCCAGAAATCTAAAAAAAAAGTCTGCTGAGCTACTAAAAGAGATACAGGAGAACAGTGTGAGTAACTACAGGCTTCCTGAACTCACCCATCCCCCAACCATCAGAACCACAAAATGCCAGCATTCAGCTCCCAGCAGCAGTGTATTCAGCACAGCATAGACAAGCCCAAGCTCTGCAGCAAAATACCAGCAGTGCATCCAGCACAGCTGAGCCAAGCTCCACAGCTCAGGGAGCGAGGTGGGCACTCAGCATTGGTGAGTTTGGAAGCCACACCAAAAGGTAACAAGGCAGGCTGACAAAAAAAAAAAAAAAAAAAAAAAAAAACAAACAAACAAAAAAAAAAAAAACATAGGCCTGCACTGGAAGTGCTAATCTCTCTTTCCAGGTCAGGGCAGGTTATGGGTTACATATTTGTGGTTGGCTTTACCATTTTCAAATAACCTGAACATGGGGTGTTGAATATTGCTGCTTGTAATACTTTTAGATTTAGAGGGCCTTTATCTTTTGCTTTTGTCATTATTGGGGAGCAGGGTCTGATCCAGATCCAGGCTGACCTGGAACCCAAGTCAGAACAAAATCCTCTTCCTCCTAGCTGACAGGATTAAGGGTGTAGAACAACACACACCCTTAGGGATTTTGACCTTATAAGACTGTTTGTTTTAATTCCCACACTTGTATATGCTGTGCTCATTTTAATTGAATGTGTATTTTGCTCAGTTGAAGTTTAGAACTTGCCAGTAAATTGTTCGACCAGTCCACTACAATACTTGCTTAACAAGCAAATTCAACAGCTAGGATTACTTCTGAGGTTGGACTTGGGTACAAGTGCTACACTTGGCACCTTAAACTCATATCCTGAAAGTATATAAGGGTGGATCACCACATTTAAGAACACTGCAGATAAATAGAAAACCTAAGCATCAAATCAATCCAGGATGTAAAAGTCACTACATTATAATACAAGAAACACAAAGAATCAAGATGCAATCCCACCAAAAATGACAAACCCATCAGAATTGCTTGCCAATGAGACTGTTTTAGATGAAATACCTGACAAAGATTTCAAAAGAATGATGTTATCTATACTCAAATAAATGAAAGAAGAAATAAAAGAAGAAATTTTAAGGAATCAGAGAAGAAAACAATGGAATTAAAGAACAAAACAAACTCTTGAAACAGAATACAGAAAACCAACTTAATGAAATAAATAGGTCATTCCAGGACATGAATAAGGAAATAGCAATACTGATGAAAAACCAGGCCAAAATCCTAGCTCTAAAGAACACAGTCAGTGAAATAAAAAACTCTGTGGAAAGTCAAACCAGTAGAATGGATGAAGGAGAGGATAGAATATCTAAACTGGAAAACCAGATGGCAGACCTATTATAGTCCAACAAAGAGAAAGACAAGCTAATAGAAAGATGTGAATGGGAATTCCAAGACATCTGGGACACTATGAAAAGATCAAACATAATAATTCAAGGTATAGCAGAAGGGGAAGAATTTCAAACCAGAGGCTTAGTAGGTGTTTTCACAAAACGATAGAAGAAAAACTTCCCCAAATTTGGAAAGAAATGCCAATGCATATACAAGAAGCTTTTAGAACACCAAACAGACAAAACCTAGAAAGATCCTCTTCTCGCCATTTTATAATTAAACTACTAAACACGTGAACCAAAGAAAATATATTGAAAGCAGTTAGAGAGAAAAAGCAAGTGACCTTCAAAGGGAAACAAATCAGGATCACAGCAGATTACTCAACACAAACTTTAAAAGCCAGAAAGGCTTGGAGTGATGTATTCCAAGTTCTGAAAGATAAAAACTGTCAACCAAGATTACTTTATCCTGCAAAGCTATCTATCCAAATTGATGGAGAAATAGGGACATTCCACAACAAGAATAGGCTAAAGGAATTTATGGCAACAAAACCATCTCTGCAGAAAATGCTTGCAGGAATCATTCACACTGAAGAGAAAGCAAAACACACACAGCAGGAAATAGGAAAAATAAACCATACTCAAATAACAGTTAAAACAGGTGAGTAAAATGAAAACAGAAAGAACTACAAAAGAAGAAGAATGGTGAGAATAAATACATATCTTTCAATAATAACTCTTAATATCAATGGTCTCAATGCCCCAACCAAAAACACAGACTTGCAGACTGGAATAAAAAGCAGGATCCTACCATCTGTTGCTTCCAGGAAACTCACCTCTCAATAAAAGATAGAAACCTTCTTAGGGTGAAAGGTTGGAAAAATGTATTTCAAGCAAATGGGCCTAGGAAATAAGCAGGGGTTGCTATCCTAATTTCTGACAGGATAGAGTTCAAACCAGTATTACTGAAGAAAGATAAAGAAGGTCACTTTATACTGATTAAAGGAACACTCCAACAGGAGGACATTACAATCCTAAACATATATGCTCCTAACATGGGGGCTCCCAATTTCATCAAACAAATACTATTAGACTTAAGGTCAGAGATACCCCACTCTCATCACTTGACAGGTCTACCCAGCAAAAAATAAACAGAGATACAGCTGCTATAAATGATGTCATGGAACAAATGGACCTAACAGATATATACAGAACATTCTTACCAAATGCTGCAGAATATACATTTTTCTCAGCAGCACATGAGACATTCTCTAAAATAGACCATAAAATAGGACACAAATCAAATCTTAACAAATACAGGAAAATTGAAATAATCCCTTGTATGCTATCTGACCACAATGGGATTAAACTGCAAGTCAGCAACAAGAAAAACTACAGAGCATACAGAAATTCATGGAGACTAAACAGTACATTATTGAACAATGTATGAGTCATTGAAGAAATTAAAAAGGAAATCAAGAAATTAATAGAATCAAATGATGATGAGAATACAAGATACCAAAACCTTTGGGACACAATGAAGGCAGTCCTACGAGGGAAATTTATAGCTCTAAGCACCTATATTAAGAAATTAGAGAGTTCACAACTAAACAATTTAATGCTTCACCTTAAGGCCTTGGAAAGAGAAGAAAAAGGCAAACCAAAAATCAGTAGACAGGAAGAAATAATAAAGGCTAGGGCAGAAATTAACAAGATGAAACCCAAATAATACTACTAATAATAAAAATCAATGAAACAAAGGGTTGGTTCTTTGAAAGGATAAACAAGATTGATAAACCCTTAGCAAATCTGACCAAAAGAAAGAGAGAAGAGACAAAAATTGATAAAATTAGAGATGAAAAAGGCAACATCACAACAGATACCAAAGAAATTCAGAAAATCATATGGACATACTTTAAGAATATATATGCCTCTAAATTTGAAAAGCTGAAAGAAATGGATGATTTCCTTGATTCTTATGACCTACCAAATTTAAATCAAGATGAGATAAACCATTTAAATAGACCTATAACAACTACAGAAATCCAAGGAGTTATAAAAAGTCTCCCAACTAAAAAAAGGCCAGGCCCAGATGGATTCACTGCTGAATTTTACCAGACATTCCTGGAAGAACTAACACCAATGCTTCTCAAACTTTTCCATAAAATAGAAAAGGAAGGAATTCTACTGAAATCTTTCTATGAAGCCAGCATCACCCTGATACCCAAACTGGACAAAGACAGATCAAAAGAAAGAAAATTACAGACCAAGTTACCTCATGAACATAGATGCAAAAATTCTCAACAAAATACTGGCAAACAGAATACAAGAATATATCAGAAAGATTATTCACCCCGACCAAGTAGGCTTTATCCCAGAGATGAAGGTATGGTTCAACATAAGCAAATCCATAAATTTAATACACCATATAAATGGTCTGAAAGACAAAAATCACATGGTCATCTCAATAGATGTATAAAAGGCATCTGACAAAATCCACCACCCCTTCATGGTAAAAGTATTACAGAAACTGATAATAGAAGAAACATATCTCAACAAAATAAAAGCTATTTATGACAAACCTACAGCCAACATAATATGAAATGGGGAAAACTTGAACCTTTTCCACTAAATTCAGGAACAAGACAAGGGTGTCCACTTTCCCCACTTCTATTTAATATAGTACTGGAAGTCTTAGCTATATCAATAAAGCAAGAGACTCATAAAAGGGTTACATATTGGAAGGGAAGAGATCAAATTAACATTATTTGCAATGATATGATTCTATACATAACAGACCCTAAAGACTCTACCAGCAAACTGTTGGAGCTGATAAACACTTTTAGCAATGTAGCAGGATACAAAATAAACACACAGAAATCAGTAGTTTTTCTATACACTAACAACAAACCAACAAACAGGCAGAGGATGAAATCAGGGAATCTCTCCCATTCACAATTGCCTCAAAAAAAAAAAAAAAAAAAAAAAAAAAAAAAAACTTGGAATACACTTAACCAAGGAAGTGAAGGAACTCTACAACGAGAACTTTAAAAACTCAAGCGAGAAATTGCAGAAGACACAAGGAAATAGATAGCTATCCAATGCTCCCGGATTGGAAGAATCAATATTGTAAAAATGTGAATATTACCAAAAGCAATCTACACATTTAATGCAATCCCCATTAAAATCCCAATTGCATTCTTCACAGAAATAGAAAAAAAAAAAAACAATCCTAAAATTCATTTGGAAACACAAAAAACCTCAAATAGCCAAAACAATTTTGTGCAACAAAAATCAGGCAGGTGGTATTACCATACCTGATTTTAAGTTATATTACAAAGCCATAGTAACAAAAACAGCATGGTACTGGCACAAGGACAGACAGGTAGATCAATGGAACAGAATAGAAGACCCAAATCTTAATCCAGGAGGCTACAGCCACCTGATTTTTGACAAAAATGCCAAAAATATTCATTGGAGAAAAGATAGCCTCTTCAACAAGTGGTGCTGGGAAAAATGGATATCTATATGTAAAAGGATAAAAATAGATCCTTGTCTCTCTCCATGCACAAGAGTTAAATCCAAATGGATCAGGGAGCTTAATATCTGTGATGGTTAAGTTTGTGTCAACTTGATTTGTTTAGGAAACCACAGACATTCCTCATAAGTGTGTCTCTGAGGCTGCCTCTAGGAAGCATTAACTAAAGGAAGAATCCTTCCCCCAGGGGTAAGCCCTTCCCCCAGAGTGGGCAGCCCAGAGTGGGCAGCCCCTCTTGGAGGAGGGGGCTGGTTGATAAAAAGGAGCTCTGGGAAGAAAGGCTCTCTCTCCCACCTGGCTGCCGGTGCTGCTAGCTGCTTGCCACTGGGTGCTTGCTGCTTGGTGTTTTCTGCTTGGTACCTGTTGCTTGGTGTTGCTGCTCTCCAGTGTGGACTAAAGACCAGGGTGGACTAAAGAGCAGCATCTCCCCAGGAAGCCTCCAGACCTTCAGTGCAGGATTGGGACTGCTGAGACCTCCAGCCTCGTGGACTGAGCTGCTACCGGGTTTCTTGACTCTCGGACCTGCAACCTGCTATTGCTGGACTGTGTAAGCTAATCCATAAAATTCCCTTTTAATACAATTCATTCTGTCCATTCTGTTCCTCTAGAGAACCCTGACTAATACAATATCAGACCTGAAACTCTGAAAGTGCTAGAGGAAAAGGTAGGGGAAACCCTTCAACATATTGGCATAGGCAAGGACTTTCTGAATATAACCCCAATTGCTCAGGGAATAAAACCACTAATCAACCACTGGGACCTCATGAAATTACAAAGATTTTGTACAGCAAATGACACTGTGAATAGAGTAAAGAGAAAACCTACAGAATGGGAGAAAATCTTTGCCAGCTATACATCTGACAGAGGATTAATATCCAGAATATACAAAGAACTCAAAAAACAGAATAATAAGAAATCAAACAACCCAGTTAAAAAATGGGCTATGGGCTGGAGAGATGGCTTAGTGGTTAAGGCGCCTGCCTCCTAAGCCTAAGAACGCTGGTTCCAATCTCCAGCAGTTCCAATCTCCAGGTCCCACATTTAGCCAGATGCAAAGTGACGCAAGGGCGTGATGCCGCACTTGACCACAAGGAGCGCACGCATCTGGCTTTTGTTCACAGCAGCTGAGAGGCTCCTAGCATGCCCATCTCTATCTGTCATCCTCTCTCTCTCTCTCTCTCTCTCTCTCTCTGTGTCTCTCTCAAAAAAATGGGCTATGGAACTAAATAGAGAGTTCTCAGAAGAAGAAATACAGATGGCATATAAACATCTAAAAAAGTGTTCCACATCCTTAGCCATCAAGGAAATGCAAATTAAAACCACTTTGAGATTCCATTTCACTCCTATCAGAATGGCTACTATCAAGAAAACAAATGACAATAAGTGTTGGCATGGATGTGGAAAAAAAGGAACACTTTTACACTGTTGGTGGGAATGTAATATGGTCCAGCCATTGTGAAAATCAGTGTGGAGGTTCTTGAGACAGCTAGAAATAGATTTACCATATTATCCAGCTATAGCACTCCTAGGCATATATCCAGAGGACTCTTCTCACTACCTTAGAGATTCTTGTACAACCATGTTTATTGCTGCTCTATTCACAATAGCTAGGAAATGGAACCAGCCTAGATGTCCCTTCACAGATGAATGGATAATAAAGATGTGGCACATTTACATAATGGAGTTCTATTCAGCAGTAAAGAAAAATGAAATTATGAAATTTGCAAGGAAATGGATGGATCTGGAAAGGATTATACTAAGTGAGGTAACCCAGGCTCAGAAAGCCAAATGTCACATGTTCTCTCTCATATGTGGATCCTAGCTAGAAATGTATAAACTTGTGTGTGAACTGGAACCGAAAATAGGTACCCGAAACCAGTAAGCTGGCTATAAGGGAGGCAGGAGAGGGAAGGACTTAAGTGTATGGTATTGCACATATGTAGGTAGAAGAACAGATTACAGGGAGGGAAATGGCCTAAGCAAGGCCATGGGAAGAGAATGCATAAAAGAAGGGCAGGGGGAGGGTCAATCAAAATTCAAGATAGTGTGAATAATACTTATGTAAACCTACTTTTTTGAATAATGGCACATCTAGAAGCTGTAAACTTACTAGAAAATTTTCAGTGCCTGGGATGGGATACCTTTCAGTGAGTCGTGGGCCCAGGAGTTCCCGGTAGCCTCCAAAACATTAAAGGCTATTGCCAAAGCCCCTGGATTCCCTTGAGAAACAGAATGTAAGACCCTATTGCTGAAGATATCTCTTGCCTGAGAGGCAAGGTCACTGAGAATGCAAACTGGTGCTGAGCAGAAAACCTTTTCCCTGTAGACCAGCCAACTGAAAGATGGAAAAAGCTACACTGCATGCAGCCATATGGGAGACAATCATCAGCAGTGAAAACAGTGGACACTGAAAATTCAAGTTTGGCCATACAGGTCCAATGACTGAACAGGTGCAATAGTGGCATGTCTGCTCTTGGGGTAACCAACTACTCCATAATTGGACTGAAGGCCCTCTCTATGGGATGGAATACATACCTGGTACTGAAAAACCTAAGCAAAAGTCTATGGCAGGGGAGGTCATGAGCCTTAGGGGTATAAAGCCTGCTCTTGTCTGGCTAAATGTACATATTATTCCCACCAAGCTGCCCTGAAAGCACTACACTTAATGTTCCTATTCACATATTAATGCTACTCTCACTTCTGGTTAGAGAAGCTTCTCTTTCCAGATGGACCACTGGGATGACCCAAAAGGCAACATAGTGCTGAGAAGAAGGGATGGAGGAGTGTCCAGCACTGAAACACCTCTGTCACACCCTCCAAGGCTCAGGGCCCATTGCGGAAGAGAGGGCAGATAGAATGGAAGAGCCAAAGGAATGGTATGACTCCTTACAATTCAACTGTCCAGACAGAAATTGGCCTTGATATCCATGACCTTGTAGTGCCTAGCAATACCTTAGCAAGACCCTCATAATAGAAGAAAAAGATTATGACATCAAATTAAAGGAAAGACTAATGGAGAGAGGGAGGGGATATGATGGAGGTTGGAGTTCTAAAGGAGAATGGGGGAAAGGGAGGGAAATATCATGCATTTTTTTTTACACAAGTATAGAAGTTTTCAAGAAAAAAAAAAAGAAAGAAAAGAACATAGCTGTGGTCTAAATTTTAAGAAAATTTGAGTTAGGAAAAAGGTGTAAAATGGAGTGATTAAAGATATGTCTAGACAGAAAAGACCATTTAATAAAGGAGCCACTACTAATCACTACTAATAGGCAATAACTGCTACAAAAATATTTCCCTTTTTATGGCATACCAAAAATAGTTATCATATGTTACATGTTACATACTATATGTGATACTGCATTCCAAAAATATAATTCCTAAATTTAGGGAGCCTACACTCTGGTGTGTTGGCTAGTTGGCAGAGAAGAAACATTAAAAAAGAATACAGTTTCTACTATAGATTCTTTCAAAGAGGATGTACATAATTAAAATCTATACACTATTCATGAAGCCACCAACATAGGCTTTCATATAAAATCATGTTCAAAAGTATACAATTTTGAGACTTCTTGAAAGAAATACGTAAAGAATTTCAATCCTGGGTCCCATCCAGTCTCCTGAATAAAAAATTTATTGTATGAAAAGTATATTTTCATTGTGCACATTGCCAGCAGTCTATTTTGCACATGAAATAAACTTCCGTAACTCAAAGTCAAGCTCCTAACATACCTAGGAATAGACAGAATTACAAATAATGTACAAATGCTAGCAGCTGTTGCGCAAGATTACCCTCCCTGAGAAAAGGTGATAATGCAGGCCCTTTTCTTTTCTGACAACTATCAAACAAAATAAAGTTCCCCCAAGTGACAGAGGTGCATGCCAACAAAGTATGAAAAAAAAATGGTATGCTCTATGGTGCCTTTTTGCTATGGCAGAATCTATAAAGAAATATTCTAAAAATGGCTGCCATAAATCCACTCCTTTGTTTCACATTCTGCAAATCTTATTTGGAGTGATTGTTTTTTGGCTCAGTAAAGTTATTTCATGAATCTGTTATTTGTTCTTCCAAGAATATCCAAAGGTGTCACCTATGTACTCTTGTCATAATCTCGGAATTTGTCACCTAATATAGATTAACAGTAGTTGGCTCCCATGGCTACGGAGCTCACTTGGCTTTCTGTCTCTGGGGAACTTGAAATGAAACACAGGACAGTTTGGAGTTAGTGGAAAAGGAAAAATAATAGGGGTTATGTTGAGAAGAGATTGCAGAAACTAGTGGGGTCCTTAAGTTCAAATAATTGGGCTCAGAGTGATACATTCAACCAAATCATAATACATTTGTTAGTACTGCAAGAATGATTTGGTATGTTCATTCTTTTTTGACAATTCTCATTAAGGAGGTGAAATTAATGAAACAAAAACACAATCTGTACAATTCCAAATATTTAGAAGCCTTAAACCATTGTTTAATAATTTTGACCATTTTCCAAAATCATATCTGAAGGAAAAATAATTTTGTAAATTTATATTTAATGGGATACTAGTAATATGTGTCAGGAAGAATCAAGAGCTAACAGACAGGCTGGGTACGTGGCACAGTAAGTAAATGGATAACCATGCAAGCAAGAGAACCTGAGTTTGGATCCCCACCACACAGGTAATGGCCACGTGGGCATGGTGGCCACCTACAATGTCATCCCAAGGGAGACAGAGACTAGGTGAGTCAATGAGCTGTAGCATCAAGTGGCAGACAGTAAGTAAAGACTGTAAACAGAAGAATGATACAGGAAGACATTCAACATCAACCTCTGTCCTCCACATGTATACTCGTGTACACATACACACACATAACACTCACACACACACACACACACACACACACACACACACACACACGTGTCCAGGCATGCATGCGAACCACATACCCATATAAAAGAGAATTAACAGTCTTAGATATGGATAGATTAAAATACTTAAGTTTTATAATAAATACTCTATATATGTCTATATTTCTGATCTTCAATGAGACCCCATACTGAAATACATTCTAAATAACAGAAATTGTTTTCTCACAATACTGTTTTAAACTATGATTTCATCTTTTGTAATTGTATTATTAGCAGAAAAGTAAAATTGTATAATTTATCAAATGCATAATTATATTGCAAGTTTATATAAATTATGAAATGACTGAATCTAGAAAATTAAAAAATATATTAATGCATATTTATGATTTTGTAAAAATATTTGACATCTCCTTACTTTGCATATTTTAGGGATAGAATACGTTGCTATTAACTATGGTCCCCATCTTGTAAAGTAAAGCCCCTCACCAGGGCCCCAGCTGAAAACCATAGAGTAACTGGGGAAATGAGAGAGAGTACTGCTTTCTTGATGAACTTGATACCACCACAAGGGTGAAGGAGATAGACACAGAGAACACTCAAGTCCTACTAAATCAGATAAGCAGAGACACAGAGGCTCCCAAGACCACATCACTGAAGTGTACCTAAAATGAACCCAACGTGGCTCAGGGAAATTTGTGGAAGAGGGGGTGGAAAGACTGTTAGAGCCACAAGTTGGGTCATTATGCACAGAGACATTGCCTCTTCCACATAACTGATGGCTACCCCCACAATGCATGACCCACATACCCCAAAGAGGAGGGTCCGTGCAGAGCAGGGAGGACAGGGAGGAGGCTATTGATGGCACCAAAATGAACTTATTCACATTATGTGCATAACTAATAAACAAATGAATTGAAGAAAGAAAAAATGTAGACTCTAACTGAATAACTAAGTCCCTTTTTGCCTTGCATCCCCAGGAGTTAACATTCTTATTTAGCAGATGTCTTCATGCTATCTTGACTCCTTCAGTAATTAAAAATGTATCTAGAGAACAAAATTAACTCTATTAATAGTATTATGGACTCTTTCTCCTAAGATATAGTAAAGTTTAGAAGTAAAAATCAAATAATAAAACCATAATCATGATAAAAAAAACACCATTAGCAAATAAATCATAATTTACATGGTATTTCTGGAAGACTCAATCTCAACAAAAATTACACTTATTAAAATAACCAATTATTTTCATAAAAACTTCATTAAAATAAAAAGCATGTGCTAATTAACTAAAGTATTTTAAAGGAATAATTAATTAAGTAAAGTTTTAATATTTTACATTGAAACCATATTTTTTTCAGAGTCCACATAAATAGTTACTCTGGTCCTAGAAAAATAGTTTATTTTGCTAAAAATGTTACTTCTAGCCCTCTGATTACACTAGAATGCATTTTTATAGTCACTTTTGAGGCCTTGTGTACATATTGCTTTGAAAATGTAAGGTATGATAAAAGAGTCAATTAATTGTATTCATGCTCAATATCATCCTCTACCCAATACTATGTATGCAGTCAATGATTCTAAACCTTTAAGATTTTGTAAGATATGTTTTTAATTTACTTTTCATGCTCAAATTTACAACTTAAATTAATCATATGTTCAAGCTTAGATTTGAAACCACACATTCCCTCAACCTGCCATACCTTCTTCACCAGAGGAGCAAATTCATCTTCTGTTTCTTCAAATTTTTAATACCTACCTTATTCCTTTCAGTGTTTGTTGATTCATATAGTCCATCCTGACACCATTATGAACATAATGGTCTCTTATTAAAACATGTACATGTACACACTTGTACATGCAAGCAGCATATACTTTTATCAGTTACTTTCTCATTGCAAGAAAGGGGTTATCTTAGCTAACAGTTTTAGAAGGAAGTTTCATTATGATAGGAAAGGCATGGAAGGCTTGATGGAATGGAAACCTGAGTCACATGTCCCCTGTGAGACAGGAGTCAGAGAGAGAAGTGGACTTACAGCTAGATTATATAACTCAGTGTGCCCATCTTCAGAGACACACTTGTTCCAAGGCTCTACCTGCTAATTGTCCTACAGCCTTCCAGAACAGTGCCACCAACATATGAGACCATGTGAAGCATTTTACATTCAAATCACCACATATACAAAACACCTGTACTCCCTAAGCTTGATGAGGATTATATTAAGAAATGTTTGTTTTTTTCTCGGTGTCATCTAATGAGAAATATATCGCCTTGTTTCTCAACTTTGAGCAAATAATGAGAGTTGGAAACAGAGAGCGTTGAAGAACATATAAATTTCTATGCAACTGCTAACACTGATTGGGAGCGCCACATCCCCAAATGGAAAGCTACACTTCTGGTTGTTTGTGTGTTTTAATTCATTAATTAAACTTGCATTTATTGAGATCCAATTTAATATTAGACATTATAGTAAAATATTTTAATGTTAATTTAACAATGCAAAAATCAGAACTTGTTAGATTTCAGTGAACCAGATACAATAATCTACTCAATTTGTACACAAGAATAGAGCTCATTCCTTTGAGTAGCCACATCCAGTATATTTTCCCACCTAGTTCCCATCTTCTTAAACCTTTCATGACTCATCAGTTATTCTATAGCGACCAAACTTTCTACAGGTGCTAAGCAACTGGAATTTCTCATAATAAAAATAAAACATAAAGGAAAAGCTTATATTACTCGATTATTTAATAATAAAATTTGATTATTATATAATCAAATGATATAATGAATATTTGCATAATCTTTGCTTAATCATAAGTTTCTAAACCTTTGTGTGGTAGTTTCTTTTTTAAGTGGTACGTTGTTTATAGGCAGGAAAATTTCTTCTTCATTTTGCATTCTGTGTGCTGCGCATGTAATTGATAATCAATATGGATTTACTGGGTTTAATTTTATTATTTATCCACAACACATCTCTGTGAAATGCTGTGTCTACTATTTTACTGAGCAAGAATTTTTTTTCAAATTTTGACCATCCAACAAAACATCCTGTGGGAAGACAGATAAGCAACTTCTTTTTTATGATTTGATATTATTCCTAGGTTGGTATTTTTAATAATAATATATCAAATGCTACACATATTTATTTTGGTAGTTATTACTTCAACAAATTATCCTTTGCTTACTTTGTAAGAGAAAAGACTTCTCTAGACTGAGTGTGTAAATGGTTAAAGTTATTTTGGATTTTCTATTAATTTTTATTGTGGTGGGAAAGACAATAAACGTACCTGCAAAATGAGTAAGATCATTTCAAGTAAAAGGAAATAGTGAGAAAATAGAAACTACTGTTTGGCCATATATTTATTCAGCAAGAAAGAATGAGATGACAGTAAGCTCAGAATTGATTGACAAGGTTAGTCATACGATGTGTGAAACATTCTAGGTCACGAAAGAGCAACTGCCTTCAAAACTGAAATGCAAGGCAGTGAAATGTGATTCTCTGAGGGCATTTGAAGTACATATAATGATATATTCAAGGACCAGAAAAATGTGGAGGCCTTTAGAGAAATGAAGCATGTGTCAATGAATCAGAAATTTCATGTCATCTAACTTAAATTCCAATGGTAAACAATGATATTTCTATTCATACGGTAGTTAATTGAAATGCAAAGACATGGTATAACATGACCAGAGAGTCAGATGATGGAGTTGGTGTGTGAAATGAGGACTTTTGTGTACAAATTTAATAGGTATCCTATTACACTACAGTTGATGGCACTTCTCACCTCTAGAGCACAATTCCTTCTAAGAACTCTAATAGTCTCTGTTTCCTGTCAACCTACTTTGAAATTTTCTCCTCTTCAGATAATTGTTTTATTAAGCTTTTGAAATTTCCTCTAACAACTACTTCAGTATTAATTGTCACAATTAACCAATCAGGCCAACATATAATGTCTACACCTTAACGCATATGGACATATGAGTATGCCATAAGAAATCACCATTTCTGAGGCGTAAGCATATCCTTCACCTCTGAAAATGTTTTTGTTCTTCTCTTGTGTTTATCACCCAAACTACTATCCCTTGTGTCTTATTTTCCTTACATTTCATTAAGCCTAACATTATATTCTACCAGTTAAGATAAACTATGTATAATTCTTGATTTATATGTCTAAAGTTATTTAATTTCTCCAGAAAGAAAAAGAAATGATAGACTTAATCAAAAGAAAGAAAAAAAAATCACATAGCAGCTACTGTTTTAGATGAAATCATTTCAGGCATGAGTAAGCCATAAAGGAAATAGATATCAAGAAAGAAAATTTATTCTAAACAGAAAGGAAGTTTTAAACAGATGGAATCTTTAATGAGTAGGATGATAGAATCTAATTAAGTTTTGCTAAACAAGATTGAGTGGTTAAAAAATGAACTTGATTGTGTATTGCTAGACTCTAGGGTCAGTGAATTCTGGAGATGATTTGATTGGATTTATGGAAATATAGATTCTTCAGTTACTGGGGACTATGACTAAGAATGATCCAATTAGAGCAAAGGACCATTTTATATGCCACAGAGAACTTTAGTAATGTCAGAGAACAAGCAGTTTCAACATTTACAATATCTGATAACAAAGAATACATAGGCATTTCTATAAAAGAAAGATAAACCTCTTTTAAGATATGCTTTCTTTCTGTCAATCTTATGTGAGCAGGTACAGGAAAGATAAATCTTCCACTTATTTGTGCTTTAGAGAAAAGAGCTATGATAAACAAAGCCTCCAGGGAAATTCTTACACTAGAGCTATAACATTTGTTTTCCTTGCTTCTTGCCAAGCTCTGTTGTAATAAGATTTAACAGCAATGGATAATCTTATGAAATTCCACACTAGTCCATTTGGCCATCTCTGTGAGATATTAGCAACTACCTCATGTGGAACATGCCTTAGGTGTCAGATTTTGTTTTTTGTTTTTTTTTTATGGGATTTTTTGTTTGTTTTATATTATATATGTACGTTCTTTATAATTCTCAAAATAATTTTCTGAGGGGAATGTTATATTTGTTTTGCAAGTAAGGAACATAGATGATAGATTTTAAATTTCTTGTCCAAAGTTAGATGCTAGTAGGTTGTGGATCTTAGACTCTAAGCCAGGACCACTCGTCCATTGTCTGTAAACCAAGCAATGCATACAACCGAAAACCATACTATGGAAACTTTTGACTTTAAAATACAACTTTGTTCATTTTTAAATAAAGCCTTTAACTGTTACCTAGAATTAATTGTGTCTTCTCAACATTTTTGGGATCATTATGTCCTCTTTCATTAGTAAACTTTCATTGCTAATCCAGTCAAAATCCATATTAATTCTATAATATATTCTAGTAATGCATTCCTCACACATGCAAACACATGATTTCCCATCTCAAATATTGGTATAACTAAGACCATTTAAGGAGGAGTTTTGTTTGAATTACAAAAATCAGCCTTCTCGAGGTCGTCCACATTAATCTTTTAATAAAGCAATATGTTCCCAATCTCCACATGCCTTCCTAGCAGATTCCTGTCTTCAGCACCCTAGAACTGCTACTTACAATTCAAGCTTAACATTTCTGCATTTAGTAATTTCTATAAGTTGATGACCTAGGGCTCAGGGAAATTTGAGGGGAACCCTTCTATCTTTATTTAATCTTCTTAATTCTAAATTTCTACTGGATTTCAATGAATTCTTTTTGCTACAGTAACCTTCATCACTAGAGTATCCCTCATTTCCTTGCCTCTATGAAACCTGACTTCCTTCTGATAACATCCAGTCCCTTTTGTTCCAACTGACCATTCCCCACTGTCTAAAAGTAGACTTTTGAAACAGGTTGTGCTACTTTGCTACAGCCTTCATGATTTTATTTTTTTTAAACATCCACTGTAGTCTAATAAGAAACTCTTTACCCATCCTCATATCTGACAGAATTTACCAGTTTAGTATGTTAGTGACAATGTTCCATTCTACACCTTCACTACTCTGTTTTTCTGCACACTTTTAATCCCAGCACTCAGGAGGCAGAGGTAGGAGGATCCCCATGAGTTCAAGGCCACCCTGAGACAACATAGTGAATTCCAGGTCAGCCTGAGCTAGAGCAAGACCCTACCTCAAATACAACAACAACAAAAAAATCTTACTGAGTCAGTGTCACAGTATATAGCATTAGGTTTTTTTTTTTTTCACCTTTGTGTCATCCACCTATTTGAATCATATAATGTCATCAGCATATGGTAAATAGTATAGCTATTTATTATGTTTATAATCATAGAATTATGTTAGAAATTTGCATATAGTTTTTTTCTAACAAATGTACTCTTCTGCCACTTTATGATTTTGTGTAAAGTTGCCATCCACATCCTTATATAACTATGACAAAAGCAGGACATTTCTACATAATTTGTTGATTCATTTACTACTTAATGAACACCTATTGTATGTCAACCAGTTTATTGGACCCAAATTTATTACACTAAAATATCTTTATGGTTTCAGACAAGATACATCTTTAATATAATAACAGACATTGTTTGGTGCCATGTAAAAATTACCTACAGTAGTATGCCTTGAGCATAACTACATATATTTCAAATAAGTGGCAAGAAGAGACCTTCCTAAGATAAGGTTTAAGCAGATATATAAATACAATTAGTGAAAGTTGGAAGCATCTGGATAAAAGGTATAGGCAACTAAGTTTGGGAGTAAAAATATCCTTTGTTTATTTGAAAAGTAACAGAAAGATAGTACAGCTGAGTCAGAGAATTATAGGGATAAATCAGTTGACCATTTAATATTTCTTGGTTGTGATTAGGAAATTATGCATTTATTCACATAATCATATTATCATTTTGCCTTTCTCTGTTTTTTTTTTTTAATTTAATGAGTTCCACAAACAAAGGAAACATACCACATTCCTAATGTAGCTGGGAACATTAACTTGTAGGTGTAATTCCACCCAACATGAAATCAATTTCTAGAATTTCTATGTTATTCTACAATCCTCTGCATTGTTCTGCTGAGACTGATTTCCATGTTCTCTTTGCAAACAAGCTCCTTTAACTGCTGAGACTTCTCCCCAGCCTGATTGTTTATTTTCTCTTGAATCCTTAATGTTATTTGAATATCCCTAAATGACTCACTGTATTATTATCAGAAAGAATACTTATAAAATTGTGTCTACTAAACTTCCCAGTTCATATCAAGCAAAGATTATGACTTTCTTGGTAAAAAGTTCTCTCATAAGTAAATTTTATCACATATTGGCTCAATATCACTTCTCCCCTAGTGTTCTTAGATTTAATAATCACTGAATTGACTCAGTAATAAGGTTAATTTTCCTTAACTTATGATTTTCAAGAGGCATTAGTCTACCAGAATTAGATTTAAAAGTTTTTATTGTCAACTTTCATTAGTTCCGAGATATTGAATTGTAATATTGGTACTGATTTCTTAGCTTGTGAATTGGAAATAATAAAATAACTTCTCTTAGGCATATACACTCATATTAGAACACATTTTTCCTTTTCAATATTGCAAATATTTTTTAAAGTGCTTTATTTATTTATTTATTTATGTAAGAAATGAAGAGGCAGATGGGGAGGGGGAGAATGGGCATACCAGGGCCTCCAGCCACTGCAAAGGAACTCCAGATGTGTGTGCCACCTTGTTCATCTGGCTTATGTGAGTACTGGGGAATCGAACCTGGGTCTGCTGGCTTCATAGGCAAGTGCTTTAACCACTAAGCCATCTCTCTAGCTCAATATTGCACCTCTTTTAACGTAAGTCCTGAATCTCCATAAACATTTTCTATTATACTGCAATTCCACAGATATGCTTTTACATGTCACCATAAGCTGCAATTCTTTGCTCTTGCCTACTTCTCTTCTTACAAACACCTCCATACTGTCCCAAAGATAGCTCAACTATTCACTCGTCAGCCACATCTCATTTTTTATTCCCTGGAGAGTTTCCACAGAATTTTCACATATATTCAAAAATACATTTCTTTGTTTTCCATGAGATTGGAAGGTTCTTGAGAGCTAGAAAGAAAATTTCTGTTTGTATCACTTTAAAATCATAATGAAAAACCAAGGGCACAAGAGCAGCCCTTGTACAATTGATTATGTAATAATTATTCTTTTATTTTGTGGATATGCATACATATTTATGCACTTACATGTAAACAGGAAAGCTTATGATATATAATATATATGATATATTTACATATATATATGGGCTACACATACTTAATTTACAAATATACTTATAACATCTAACAAGAGTGAGAAAGATTGCTGATACATTTAACAGCCTTTTTTTTTTTTTTTTTTTTTTTTTTTTTTTTTTTTTGGTTTTTCGAGGTAGGGTTTCACCCTGGCTCAGGCTGACCTGGAATTCACTATGTAGTCATAGGGTGGCAGTGATCCTCCTACCTCTGCCTCCCAAGTGCTAGGATTAAAGGCATGTGCTACCACGCCCGGCTTAATAGCCTTAGCTCTCGAGCAAGATTCCACTTTCCACATCCAGCACTGTATAGCCTAGGAACAGTTAAATCCCTGAGCCTCAGGTGCTAAGACTTCTACATTGGTTTACAAACATTTCAACTTCACAGAATTGGGCTGGAAATTAACTGAGTACCTACCTACAGAACAGTTGGCTATTTAAAACCTTAGATATCCCTTCTCTGTATCTACAGTTCTTTGTGTTTCACATGTGTTAAGGCTCATAGGCATCTATTAGTTCAAAGTGTGTCTGTAGCATTGCAGGGAATAAGTAATCACTCTTAAAGATGAGTGAAGATACATAACTTCACTTTGACAGAAGCTTCAGTAAACAATGTAAAAATCCTAGATACACATTTTTTCTGGGAATACAAAACCAGCAAACGAAGGCTAGAATGCAAATATTTGGCCATTTTATTTTCACAAAGTGCATTTCATTATATTTCCTTTTATTTTATTTTTTCTTTGCTTCATATTTATTTAATTTTATTTTTGAGGTAGGGTTTCACTCTAGCCCAGGCTGATCTTGAATTGTGTACTTGTGCTATGCTGGAGATCAAATCGAGCAGGACCTATCATGTATGACAGACAAATAGTCTACCATTGCGCTGCATTATACAGTTGATGTGTGTTATACATTATACATAAGTGCAGGAAGGCAGGAAGGATGAAGAAACAATATGAGGAATAAGTAAACATACTTGGTTTAATTTATTACCATGGTCTCTAAGTAATTGGGGGCAACAGAAACATTGCTAATGTTTAATGTAATTCATATTTGTTATGTGGAAATGTGCAGCACCCCCCCCCATTGAGCCTATGTTTATATTCCTTTGTTTTTTACTTTGTCCAAGGACATGGTCTATACTTCTCTCAAAGAAAAGCTATCCACCATTATTTCTAAACATTTGACCTATTTAGACATGGATTGTTTGATTCAAAAAGAATCACAATTGCATGAAACATAATGTAATTGATATATACTGAGAGTCCCTAATGTACATTCACTTGCCAAATGAAGGGTGATTTGTTTTTTCCCGCAATAGCAACATGACATTTTTTAACGTGGAAGTGTAGTTAAAGCTCTTGCCTTTAGTAACTGAAAAATAAGTGGATGTACTCATGACTGTAATTGGGAAGAAAAAACCTAAATGTGACACATAATCAAAGATATCACAAAAGAATGGTTCATTTTACTTCTATATCTAAATTCAAACTTAATGGCTTAGACAATATTATGTTAATGAGAATTTCAGGGGAGAAATTCTATATGGTGAGCACTGACAATGCAAGCACACTAAACTGACTAAAAGTAAGAACAGGGCTGGAGAGATGGCTTAGCAGTTAAGGCACTTGTCTGCAAAACCTAAGGACCCAAGTTGCACTCCCCAAGTCCTGTGTAAGCCAGACTCAAGTTTGCATATGAGCACAAGATGGCACACTCCTCTGGAGTTCAGTTCAAGTGGCTGGAGGCCTTCTCTTTCATAAAAACACATTAAAAGTAAGAACATAGCTGGGCATAGTGGCGCACACCTTTAATCCCAGCACTTGGGAGGCAGAGGTAAGAGGATTGCCAAGAGTTTGAGGCCACCCTGAGACTACATAGTTAATTCCAGTTCAGCCTGGATCAGTGAAACCCTACCTCAAAAAAAAAAAAAAAAAAAAAAAAAAAAAAAAAAAAAGTAAGACCACAATGAAAATGTTTAACAATGTGAATGAAGGTTTTAATCATACTTAATTAAATAAACCTTATATTAACTTTTACTCTTTAAGTACATCACTGGAATGAAATACATATTTGAGCATGACAATGTCTTTCAGGAGACCTACATATCAGTCAGCCAAGATAAGGTTTTTTAAGTATGTCTCCCCTCTCATTTCAGTTGTGGGTTGTGAATTACTGTAGGTGATACCTTCAGTGAGAGAGGGTAACCAAGACAGAAATTTCAAGAACAGAGCCAGCTAGGACGATGTGTTAGATACATAAAAGGTTTGCCACCACAGCATCCACAGAACATTCATTCTACTGAGTACAATAGGCTTGCCAATGCTATGCATGAATGCTAAGCCCGCTCACCACCAAGAACACCATCTCTGAAGAAGATAACCGTATCTGAAGACAGTTTTCAGTTGCTTTCGATTTCATTTTGTTTAGTTGTGTTTTCCTGACAGGGTCTCACACTGTAGCCCTCACAAGTGAGCAACTCACAAGGTAGACCAGGCTGGTCTACAGTTCTTCACACAATGCTGGCTGTTGTGTTGGTTTCCTAAAGGCTGGGATTACAGATGTGAGACACCAGCCTGGCTTCAGCCAGTAGCTTTTCAATTAATTCTTTGTGCATCTGGATGCCTTATCTCCAGATTATAAAATCCAGGCTGTTTTGCCAGACCTTTCCCTTCAAGGTGAAGTACTTATTCCTTATTAATTTTTGCTTGGATAACCCAAACTCTGCTCTTCTGACTCCATGTCCTTCGATATCCGCCTGACCTTCTTCTTTATAGCAGACATTCTATAAAAGGGTGGGTGAGTCTAGCATCATCAGAATTCCCTGAAACACTTATAAAACACATAGTACCCAGACCTTTTTCCCCAAAATTCTAAATACCTGGTAGAGTTCCAAAAAGTTCCTAGGTGCTGCTTATACGTTATAATATGGACCAATTCTGAGAAAAAACACATTAAATATTTGCATGATTGTTCATCTATAGCCATTAAAGATTAACTCCGAGTAGTCTCTACAAAATAGATTGATTCGCATGGATGCATGTTTAAGAAGGTGGGATCATGTCTTGCACATAATAGGTATTTAGTAGTATTTTACTGAATCAATCTGAATGTAAATACAAGCACATAGTATTCATTCATTTTTATTTGGTACTACCATCCCAGTTTATTCAGTACTGGGAATCAAACATAGGACTTGGTTCCTTGAAGACAAGAACTCTATCAACTGAGCAATATCCTCTCTCCAATAGTGTTATTTTTTGAATCAATAATTGCAATGTTATGCATTAATCTGAGAGAGAACAGTAGATACCATACCACCCAGATTAAGGACAAATGCAAGATTATAAATAGTGATGACAATAATAGTGATAATAGCACTTCCACAAAGAAATTTTTGAAAAAAATTGGAAACATTATTATGGCCTGAACACACTGGATTCAAAATATTTAAGCAACACATCTCTAGCTAGAGCACACTAGGAAACCTTCATTCAAGGATGTGTGTAGCACAGTACATGACCTAAAGTCAATGACTTCTAACCAGTATGGAAGGCCTTCTCAGGTGTTGACCAACTGGAATGTTTTGCACTTCAGCCAACACCCAAACCAATACTGATGACCTTTTTCTGCTAGAGAAGGCTGCCACTACTGGCTTACCAGAAGGGAGCCTGCAGAGTAAGCATTAAAGCAGAAAGAATATTCTTAAAGCTACAGTCCACCAAATATTCTACTCAGGAGCAAATTAGACACAGTCAGAGCCAGAGTAATTGAAATCCATGAACATGGAAGGCATACTTAAAAAAAAAAAAAAAAAAAAGGCAGAAAGGAAAAGCAGTGCTCCTTAATAGTAGTTTAAGTTCCAAGAATAGTTTGTATTTATTTTAATTCAACAGATACAAAAGAATAATCTAAAAGGAGCCATATCAGCTTGGCAACAAAAGAAAATGTATGTAAAATATTGTGTCAAGAACAACTTGATTAGCCATAGCCATATCTTTTAATTTATAATTAGCAAATTCTATGTGTACCATGTGATGCCAACACACATACATTATATAATAACTAAGTCTTTACTGCTGATGTGACCATGAGAATCATATAAGATTAAATTTACTGTGTGTGGAAACTATTAACATTTTGCAATTATTGATTTCCTTGCTAGCAAAGAAGGCACCATACACCCCATACATTCTGTGGGGATAGATGCTGTAATAAAATGTTTCTTTCTGTTTAGGATAGAACTGACTTCCATCCTCAACTCCTACCTTGTGATCTTACCAGTGGTGTGCTCATTTGCTCATTTCACAAAGACAAAAGAAAATGAAGATTCCAGGGGAAAGATTACTGCTGCAGGCACTATTCTCCAGGCAAAAATTATACTCTAGATGATTTTTTTCAGCCAAGTACCTTTTAAAATATTTCCAACACTTTATTCAGATGTAAATTCATGGGAAAAAGACAATGTTAGAATCAGGAAATCCTCTTTTTTGGTCATAGTTTTCTGTAATTAAGGTTTGTAATGAATTCTTATAATTTATAATGCTTTTGTACACATTTTTTTAAAAATATTTTTGTTGATTTTAATTTATTTATTTGAGAGTGACAGACAGAGAAAGAGGCAGAGAAAGAGAGAGGGTGAGAATGGGCTCCCTACGGCCTCCAGCCACTGCAAATGAACTCCAGATGCATGTGCCACCTTGTGCATCTGGCTTACATGGGTACTGGGGAATTGAGTTTGAACAGGGGTCCTTAGGCTTCACAGGCAAGTGCTCAACTGGTAAGCCATCTCTTCAGCCCTCTCTGTATCCATTTTGAATGTTGTTTAATTTGCTCATAAAAGGACAGAGTTAACCATTCTTCATGCAGCATCTGTCAGTTCTTTGATGTGTTGATTCCAGATGCAATCAGCATCTAGTGATCATCTCCTTCTGGATAGCTAAGTGTGGTTATTAGACTCAACCTACTGATCATCACATCTCTTATGGCCTGCTCCAACATGTCACATCTGCTACCACATGACTCCACAGAACTTGTGCCTACTTGCTGAAAATGTAAACATTAACTGTCCATGAGTGAAACCCACCTAGCTAATGCCATGGGCTTCAGGAAAGTCTGCAGACTTCACACATGGCATGCTGTTTCTCCTGATCCCCAACAACTCCTGGGTATGCAAATCCCAGACTTTTTACCTTCCTGTGGGCACTGAGATGTGTGGCAAATACTAACCTGCTTGTTTTCTCTCCTTGCTTTATTGAGGTTCCTCTATGTCTCACACAAATGACACCTCAGAGCTTATCTTATTTCTTTGTTAACAAACTCTTGGAGAATGGCTGCCTTAATATAAATGAACTGAACTACACAGGCATCCTAGTAGAAACAATTTTCTTGAAAGAAGGACTGATGGTCACAAGTCAGCCACTGTCCACCAGGATAGAGAAATACTCTGTTAAATACTTTTATGAGTATTTATGCCCTGGAGTCCCAGTTAGAGAAAGACCAGAGTTTATGGTCAGTCTCACTAAAGAGACCTCAGTACCAAATTTGAAGGGGAAAAAAGTAATAGTCCAGTAGAGATAAGGGTACCTGACTAACTCTGCTAATATCAAAATCAATTACATACTGATTCAATGTGCAATCTATCTCATTTGTTTTTATAGTAAATATAATGATTTGTTTACTGTATTTCCAATCTTCACCCACCAAATGAAAGTTCCTTGTGGGCAGAAATTGCCTAGTTCACCACTTTATCCTCATGATGAGCATTACCTTAGTGCATAGTTGATGGTCAAGGTATTTTTGTTAGAGGCAAGGGCAGAGCAAAACAGGAAGGGTAGTGGGAAGGGGAAGAAAGAGAGAGGGAAAGAGATATCCCATGGAGAATCCAACAGTGCAGAAGGGGAATAAAAGTACATACATTTTTTAAGTTATTGGATTAAACATATTCAGTTTTGTCACTTTTTTATCAAAGGAAATCCCTAGCCAAGTCTGCTGCAACAAGATGGGACTGAGCTCTATTCATTTTGATGTTGCTCAAAGACACAATACAGATGTAGGAGTGAGATATAGAGTCCACAGACATGCAAATATCCAGTAGCAAGTAAATCCTTTCTATACTGGGAAATGGCAAAAAAAAAAAAAAAAAAAAAAAGATGCTCCCAGTACCAGATGAACTACTGTTCCAGGAATTTGTGCCTTCATTGAGGCCAATGGCCAAAAATATACTAATCCTGTACACTGCCCATGAACATCAAAACATGCATACATCACTATTATAACAGAGAGTAAATCTTTCACAAAGTCTAGGAATGTTCTTGATGAAGTATGAGCATTTTATAGATTTTTTTATCATTAATGGTGCAAAATTACAACTATATATAATTTTTAGTAATGCTTTCACTTTGAGTACTTAGAAATGTAATGAAATGTATAGGTAACTTGTTTTGAGTAATTCACAATTGTGTTACAAGAGGAAATACTAGAATAATTGAAGTAGAAAGTAGTTAAATTTATACCTATTATTTTTAAATAAATGCATCAAATAACTAAAGCACAAAAGTTTAGTAATGAAAGTAATATAGAATGGAAAAATCAAAAAGAAAATATAAGAAATATTAATTACATATTTGAGATTACAAAGTACACATTTTCTGCTTTCTTTCTGTGTGTATGTATGTGTGTATATGTATGTGCATATGGATATATGATAATATATATGAATTTATTATTATGGTTTGAGATATTTCAAATTATAAAATGAAATTTTGGAGCTGTTGAGATGGCTTAGCGGCGAAGGTGCCTGCCTACTAAGCCTAAGAACGCTGGTTCCAATGTCCAGCGGTTCCAATCTCCAGGTCCCATCTTTAGCCAGATGCAAAGTGACGCAAGGGCGCAATGCCACACTTGACCACAAGGGAGCGCACACATCTGGATTTCGTTCACAGCAGCTGAGAGACTGCTGGCGCGCCCATCTCTGTCTTTCTCCCCCTCTGTCTATCTCTCTCTGTTTCTCTCTCCAAAAATAAATAAAAAATAATTAAAAAAATTAAAACAAAATTTTTATTTATGAACTAGAAATATGTATGGAAACATGATGTCCCCTCTACTGAGGCCCCTCCTCAGTGGGATTGCTTGTATTCAAAGTGGAGTTGTGGGTTATGAGTTGTGAGAGCAGCAGTCGTCATAGTGGCAGGGACAATGCCTCTGTATATTCCCTTCTACCCCCTCTGTCATAAGTTCCCTGAGCCATGGTGGGTGTGTCTTAAGACTACTTTACTCTTGTGTTCTCAGAAGCTTCAGGATTTCTGCTTTGGTGTATTTTGAGTATCTTCCGTTTCCGTCTCCATCACCCTGGCACAGGTTTTCAGGCTTGCAATGGAATCAGCATTCTTGTTCACCTTGCCAATTCCTCTGTGGTTTCATATGAGTCCTGGCTGTTGTGCAAAGGGTGGTTCATCTCCTGCCAGTGAGTCAGCTATATTTTATTGTTGTTGATAGAATTTGGTTGTCTTTGGTTCTCACTGCCTTCTGAAAAAGAAAAATAGATTCTCCAACGGAGAGTGAGATCAGCATAGGTTTAAGGAGATAAACATTAACTCAGAAAGATTTTTTTGTGTGTGGGGGTTTCGAGTTTTTCAAGGTAGGGTCTCACTCTAGTTCAGGCTGACATGGAATTTACTACATAGTCTTGGGGTGGCCTTGAACTCACTGCAATCCTCCTACCTCTGCCTCCCGAGTGCTGGGATTAAAGGCATGTGCTACAATGCCTGGCTTAATTCTGAAAGATTTTGATGGGTCTCTACTCTCTTTTGGCCACAAACTAGTGGGAGTGTCTCACTGGAGAGGAAACTCTTGATCTCCATAGGATTCTGACTTATTTCCCAGTTCCAGTTATGAATACTTTCCACCGAGTGGATTGTGTAGCTAATCAGAAAGCCATTGGTTACCAAACTAGGCTGGGTGCTACCATTGCACAGATGTATAAGCTTTGTCAGGCTGGTTGCTTTCATATAGCAATGTCCCCTGCTTGCTCAAATTGTTGTTGGCCATTTTCCCCTATAAACAAACATATGAAGCACTTTCCAGCATTATATGGGCTAACCATCTAGGAACTGGCTTCCTTCAAGATTCCAGCCAGGTCTCTCAATGTTTTTGATGGAGCCCATATTTTCTACAGGTATTTACATGCTGATTTGGAATGAAATCAAATTACAACAATCTGAAGCTATTATTACATGTAAACTTCTAGAACAATTTCAAAAATAATAAACAGGGGCTGGAGAGATGGCTTAGCTGTCAAGGCACCTGCCTGCTAAGCCTAAGAACCCGATTCCAATATCCAGGTCCCACGTTTAGCCAGATGCAAAGTGACATAAGGGTGCAATGCTGCACTTGCCCACAAGGGGGTGCACACGTCTGGATTTCGTTCGCAGCAGCTGAGACTGCTGGCATGCCCATTATCTGTCTCCTTCTCCCTCTCTGTCTCTCTCTGTGTCTCTCTCCAAAAATAAATAAAATAATTTAAAAAAATAATAATAATAAACAGATAAATTTCAGGATTTGTATTGTAAGGAAATATCTCGTAGAATGCAGTTTGTAAAGTTGACAATAACTGTAAACATTTGCATATAAATATAAATATATAAATATAGATATACATAGAGAGAGAGAGAGTCACAGTTGATTTATAAATGATAAATTTAGTCCCTTTTGAAAAGGCATTTTTGCAGGGAGAGAAAATAGAATGACCTGGATTATAGTGTTTGTTACATGAGTTTATATATGTGCTAAAATTTTTATGACTTCACTCAAAAAATTTAAATTTATTTACTTATTTATTTATTTATTTATTTATTTATTTATTTATTTATTTATTTGGTTTTTCAAGGTAGGGTCTTGTTCTAGCCCAGGCTGACCTAGAATTCACTATGTATTCTCAGGGTGGCCTCAAACTCATGGCGATCCTCCAACCTCTGCCTCCCGAGTGCTGGTATTAAAAGTGTGTGCCACCACACCTGGCTAAATTATTTATTTTTTATTTATTTTATTTTTTTAATTTTTGGTTTTTCGAAGTAGGGTTTCACTCTAGACCAGGCTGACCTGGAATTCACTATGTAGTCTCAGAGTGGCCTCGAATTCATGGTGATCCTCCTACCTATACCTCCCAAGTGCTGGGATTAAAGGTGTGTGCCACCACGCCCCGCTAAATTATTTTTTAATTAAACTACATCCAACTACTGAAAAGAATCCCTTAAATTCTTGGAAGTATCAAATACATTCTTAGTCTTAGAATATTCTGTGTTAAAATAAAATAACAAGACATTATCGAAAGCATTCTAACCAGAATATTTTCTAGATACCAATAACAGATTATAATGTGAAACTCCTAAAGAATGGTATGTGCATCAAAGGTAATCATTCCACTTCCATAGGTTTAAGACTCAGATAACGAAATTAAGAAGAGTATTTACACATTTTCCTTAATATACACAGCTTTATCTTAATTTTGAAAAAATTTCATTGGTAGTATTCTTTACTGAAATTATAAGTGTATATCAACTCATATAAGTCAATTTGTGGGTCAACAGTATTCTGAAATGTAGTCTTGATCATCTTCAATGCATTCCAGTTTGGATAACACATTATTTAGTTGCCCTATTCTCATCTCAAATATTTCAAATCTTTAGGCATTAACATTAACATATGAGTTATATGAATGTCCTTACCCATTGCTTCTCTAGCAATCCCTATTCAACATTTTTGTCCCTAAAGTTGGACCTTAGCAATACAGCATTAATTAATTTCTAAATTAATTTCATTCCTATGACTCCTCAGTATACCTTCATGATTACTTGTTATTCAGTGCAATAATGCCTTGTTCCACAGAGAGATGTATATACTTTGCAATAATCAGATGTTTATCAAGATGTTTATCATCTTGATCCGATGGCTGGTCACAGGTTTGTGGAAGGAATATTTTGGGAATATTTTCTTACTAATTTCTTTTTCCATAATTTACTCACTGCATAATAAATTTTAGATATTTAGCAAATATTTGCTTATTAAATAAATTTTATTTCTATGTAATATTAAAAAAATTAATTAGTTTTATGGAATAAAATATATATTAGAATCATGAGTTGCCTTAGTTAACAAAGGAAAATATTTAATTACCTATTTACTAATTAATTTTTTAAACCATAAAATGTACATTATGTTTTTATTAAAGTTGTTATTATAAAGATATCATTATAATTTCAGACACTGTGACATCTCTCTTTCATGTGTACATTCACAAATACACACAGTCAATATGAACTCTATGTTACAAAAATAGGAGACTATGATATAAAAACCAGCACATAGAGTTTTCATGTTTCATTAATGACTTTGAAAATGAACAGATATGAAGCCTAGGTGTTTATATTTATATTATACTCATTCAGGAAAGCTTCACTATTAAGTGCCCAGCATTACAAAGAAAACGCAGCATGATGAAAAATATTTGTAGAGGGCATTCTATCTCCCTTTCAGAAAATGCATGATCGAATGCAGGAAAAGCAAAGAACACTCCTAGCCGGGGGTATCCCGGCAGCACATTGAAGAAATCACTGTGTTGTTTATTTACTCATTTTCTTATTATTGTAATACTGTACAGAGTACTGCATCTGTTCCTGTGATAGGCAAGTCTTCTACCATTGAGATATATCTCTAGCCCCCATTATTATGTTCCCATGATTGATTTAGAGATGCCCAAGGTACAAGCCTCTTACAATGATAAAGCTCTGATTAAAGCTTCTCTCTGAAACACATGATTGGCAGCAGTATATCAAACCCCACAATCTTATTCCATAACTAAAATAGTGTCCAATACTTAAGAAAAGTTCTATATATTGAGCTATGTTATATTGTCTGAGTGTGAAGTCTGGAACTGGTTATACCTGGATGTCATGAAGGAAATAAGTTGAGGCAGGTACTACAGAGAAAATCATAGGTGAAACAAGCAGAACCAGATATCAAGTCCCTTTTCAAACAATGAAAAGCCTGAAATCTCAATGGGATTTTAGGATTTACTATTTTAAAATGAAATTTTTCATTGCTTGACAGAAATTATCTTGTTTAACTGATACTTCTTCTGAGAATATCTATGAGCACTCCAGCAGAGTTTTCAACTTTAATACCTAGTCACTGAGTTAACATAAGGTTGACCTTAGAGAAGTCATGCCATGCAAAACTCGGAAAATCATGGAAATGAAATACTGTGAAGTGAGATGAACTGCTTAACCCATACATTTTTTGCCAAGCAATCTTACAAATCACTCTGAGGAGAACCATGTGTCCTATGAGTAAAAGTGTTCTCTCTGGGGACAGTCTATAGCAGCGATGAGAGAAATGATGGCATGAAACAGAAAGAACAAAGTCAACACATCCTTGTGTCCTCTTACGATCCCTCTCCATTCTTAGTCTGGATCATAGAGTAGAAATAAAAGGTCAAATATTCTGACATTTTGCCAACAAGCATATTTAAGTTTAGGTGGCATAAAAGAATATACTTAAATCAAACACAGTTATATAAGATGAAGTACTACATAGTCTGAGAAAGAGCATCACATTATATGTGGTCTGATAATTATAGACTCAATGAATTCTATACTCCTTATCTGTGGATGAATATAAGCAACTCAATTTCCTATCTAGTTAATGAATTCACTTTCACCTGCTTCTCCTTGAACTAAATGCCTGACATCAACAGCTTCCTCTGGGGTTTTACAAGTGGCTCTCACTCCTGGAGATAAAAACTACCTTCCTGATTCCTGTTATTGTGTTTTCATTTGCTTTAGAGGTGAGGCCTATTTCTGAAAAGCTGAGCAGAGTTTCCTGAGTACCATCTTCGGAGCATTTTCAATTCTTGAGTCTGGAAAGGAAGATAAACATTATCACTGTTTTGATCCTTAAAGAGAATTCACAAAAATCTGTCAAAGATAACCATTGCAGGGACATTTAAAGTAGGACTTTAACATTTCTTGAAAACATGTTCTCCTAGGATTCTTCTATTTCTGTCAAAGCAAAGGCTTTGCATTTATAAAAATTATCTTTAGCATTCTGCCCCACTTTATTATTAGTAGTTCTTTTGTATGTGAGGTACAACCATAAAAATCTTTTTAAAAAGATAAAATGTGAATATTTGTAAGGAAGGAGACACAGTAATGAAAAGAATGACAAAGTTTAATATATACTTTGTATGTATGTATACTTTGTATCAAATTGTTTGAATCGATTTATCTAGGATTTATTTATTTATTTATGTGAGAGAGGTAGAGGGAGGGGAGAGAATGGGCACTAGGGCCTCTAGTCATTGCAAATGAACTCCAGATGCATGTGTCACCTTGTGCATCTGTCTTACATGGATACTGAGAATCAAACCTGGGTCCTTAAGCTTCTCACACAAGCATTTTAACCACTAAGTCATCTCTCCCATCTTTTAATATGTTTTTACTATTCACATATCTCTTTTGTTTCTGTATGTTTATTTCATGAAGACATTTTAAAACTAGAAGAGTTCTAATTTTCAGTATATTTTGTACACTTGATATTCTATTCAAAGCAGTATCAAATCTTGATATTTCAAAAAGTTTGATATAAACCCATGAGGCTATTCCAAAAAGAAACTATTTTTAGATCTTAGAAATTCACTCTTAAAAGTAACTTCATTTAATGAAATATAACAGTATTTTCAACTCCCTTGGTTCTATGACAGAGTATATTTTTTGATTGAAGTCACTACAAAAATGCTGTTCAAGAGGGATTTTGCGTTTTTCTTCTTCTATACAAAACTAGAGCATGAATCTCACAAGGGGGGACATCCATTGTTCACCACTCTAATAACATCTTTTGATAAAGTTAGTTTTCCAGAAGTCACTGAAGGTAGCAGAAGTGAACTGGGTTGTCACAATGCACAAGGGATTAGTGGATTACACCATGTGAACAACTTTATCTCTGCATGATTCCTTGAAGAAGGAAAATGAAGACTTAAGATTTATCTCACATCTTTGAGTACTACTCTTACACTTCATTATCTTGTCCAGCCCTCACAGACATCTGTGAATTGGATGCTTTCATTACCCCTATGGGCCACAGACAGGTACCAATGGTCTTAGAAAACTATTCATAAATTTTACCCACAGCCACACTTGAAGGGAGAGACTGGGATTCCAAAACCCAAATCCTTCCCTCCTAGCTAACTTGACTACATTTGATTTCATATAATGTAATTCTAGGTAGCTTATTTCCATGTTGTATAGAGGATCTTTGATATTCTGTTTCAAGTATGTATTTTAAGAAGGAATAGAGATATAATCTGAAAGTTCTAGGCTTCTAGACCCAACAGACATCTATGGAACATTTCACCCCAATCCTATAGAACATACATGCTTATCACCAGCCCACAGAACCTTCTCCAAAATAAATAATATATAAGGTCATAAGGCATGCCTTCATATATTCAGAAAAAATGACATAACTTCCTGAATCATATCAGATCACAATGATTTAAAGCTAGAAATTAAAAAACAAGACACAATCAGATACCCACCAGCTCCTGGAGACTGAACAACATTTTGTTATTGTTGTTGTTGTTGTTGTTGTTAAACAATGAATGGGTAGTGAAAGAGAATTTTAAAAAATGAAAATTTCCAGTATTGAATGATAATGAGAACACAATTTGCCAAAACTTTTGGGATACAATGAAGGAAGTCCTAAGGGGACTTGTACCATTCCTTGTACAAAACACCTTCATAACAAAGAAAGATATATCTCCAATTAATAATCTAACCATCCACCTAAAGTCATTGGAAAAACAATAAAAATCCAACCCTAAGAACTCCAGATGGAAAGAAATAATCAAGATCAGAACAGAAATGAGTTGGAAACTAAGAAAACAATTTTAAAAATTGATGAAAAGAGCTGGTTCTTTGAAACAATAAACAAGATTGATAAACCATTGGCAAATTACACCAAATGAAAAAAAAGTGAAGGCTCAAATTAAATAAATCATGAATGAAAAGGGAGAGGTTATTACAGATATCAGTGAAATCAGAAAAAAACATTAGGACATGCTTCTAAAATCTCTACTCCACCAAATTGGACAATCTGGAAGAAATGGATGAATTCCTAGGCACATCCACTTACCAAAACTAAAGTCAGAGCAGATTAATCTTCTAAACAAACCTATCCCATTCATCAAGATTGTAAAGGTAATGAAGAACTTCACCCAAAAGAAAATTTAGGGACTGGAAGGCTTTTTGGTAATATTCTATCAATCCTTCATTGAAGAACTGGAACCAATTTTTATCAAACTGTTTCACATAATCTGAGAAAAGAGATGATCCAAAACTCATGTATGAAGCTAGCATCACCATAATACCAAAACTTGACAGAGATACAAGAAAACTGTAGGCATATATCCCTGATAAAGTTAAATGCAAAGACACTGAACAAAATCATGACAAACCAAATTCAACAACACATCAAAAGCACTATGCACCTTAATCAAGTAGGCTTCATCCCAGGGATGCAGGAATGGTTCAACATAGGGAAGTCAGTCAACATAATACTTACTCACAAGAACCACATAATTACTTAAATAGATGCACAGAAGGCTATTAATAAAATACAACATCACTTAATGATCAAAAAGTTGGATAGAATAGCCATGGAGGGTTTAAATCTCAAAACAATAAAGGCTATATACAAAGCACCTAAATCCCAAATAATACTTAATGTAGAAAGACTCAAGGAGTTTCCATTGAAATCTGGAACGAGATAAGGGTACCCACTCTCACGACACTTATTCAACATATTACTAGAAGCCATAGCCTAAGAGTATGACAAGAGAAAGAAAAGGGATACAAATTGGAAAGAAAGAAGTCAAATTAGCCATATTTGAAGATGACATGATCCTATATATTAGTGACCCTAAAGTCTCCATCTCAAAACTTCTAAAGGTGATTAATTACTTCAACTTAGTGGCAGGATACAAAATCAATATTCAAAAATCTTTAGTCTTTCTATATGCAAAGGACAAATACACAGAGGAAGAAAACAGTGAGGCTATCCCATTTGCAATAGATACACACACACACACACACACACACACACACACACACAGAGAGAGAGAGAGAGAGAGAGAGAGAGAGAGACATAAAAAATAAATACCCTGAAATAACATTAACCAAGGATGTGAAAGATCTGTATAATGAAAACTTAAAACACTCAAGAAAGATATTGAGAAGGACTCATGAAAAGGGAAAGACCTTGCTCCTGGATAGGTAGAGTTAATATTGGGAAAATGACAATTCTGCCAAAAGCAATATGCAGAATTAATTCAATACCAATAAAAATTCTAGCATCATTCTTCACAGAGATAGATGTAAATGATCTCAAAATTCATATGGAATGCAAACAGGTCTCAGATATCCAAACATATCATCAGCAAAAGAAACACCTCTGAACATATCATTATACCCGTCCTAAAACTATACTATAAAGCCAGTAACAAAAACAGCATGGTACTGGCATAAAAACAGGAATATAGAACAATGGAACAGAACTGAAGACCCATCCCTCAGAACAAGTAACTACAACTACTTGATCTTTAACAAAAGTGCCAATAACATCAACTGGAGAAAAGAGCATTTTCATCAAATGGTGCTAGAAAAATTGGATAACCACATATAGAAAAATGAAACTAGAGCCAGGTATGTTGGCCCACACCTTTAATCCTAGCACTTGGGAGCCAGAGGTAGGAGGATGACCATGAGTTCAAGACCACCCTGAGACTGCATAGTGAATTCTATGTCAGACTGGGCTAGAGTGAGACCCTGCCTCAGAAAAAGAAGAAGAAGAAGAAGAAGAGGAGGAGGAGGAGGAGGAGGAAAAATAAGAAGAGGAAGAAACTAGGCCTGGAGAATGGCTTAGCAGTTGAGGAACTTGCCTGCAAAGCCAAAAGAACCAGGTTCAAGTCTCCAGAACCCACATAAAGCCAGATAGACAAAGTGACACATGTGTTTTGAGTTTTTATGCAGTGGTTGGAGGCCCTGGAACATCGATTCTCTCTTGCTCTCTCTAGCTGCCTCTTTCTCTCTCTCTCAATAAACAAAATGAAACTAGACCCACTCGTCTTACTGTACGCAAAAGTCAACTCTAAATGGATAAAAGACGTCAATATAAGACCTGAAACTCTCCAACTACTGGAAGAAAAAATAGGAGGGACTCTTCACAATACACGAGAGAGGAAAGTCTTCCTGAACAAAGCCTCAATAGCACAGGAAATTAAATAATCACACAACCAATGGGATCAAATAAAACTAAAAAGGTTTTTATACAGACAAACATACCATAATCAGGACCAATAGATTACCCACAGAATGGGAGAAAAATTTTGCCAGCTGTATCACTGACAGAGTCCCAATAACTAGAATCTACAAAAAACTCAAAAAAAAAAAAAAAAATCAAACAAGCCACTCAAAAATGGGGAGAGAACTGAATTCACCAAGGAAGGAATACAAATGTCTTACACACACTTAGGAAAATGTTCAACATTCCTAATTACCAAGGAAGTGAAAATTAAAACAGCTATAAGATTGTGCTCTAGTACAGATGGCAAACATTAAAAAATCAAACAACAACAAATTTTGGTAAGGATGTGGGGAATAAAGAACCTTCCTTTACTGTTGATGGGAATGCAAACATGTATGACCACTGTGGAAATCAATATGAAGGTTCCTGAAAAAGATAAATATATAACTACTAACAGATTCAGTTATTCCCTTACTGGGTATTTACCATAAATACTCCATGCTGCACTGCACAGGTATTTCCTAAACCACATTTACAGCTGCTCAATTCATGATAGCTAAGAACTGGAATCAACACAGTTTCCAATATTGGCTGAATGGATATCAAAGTTGTGGTACATTTACACAATGAAATTCTATTCAACAGTTAAAAATAAAATGATACAATGAAATTTTTAAGAAAATAGATGGACTTGGAACAGCAAATGTAAAATTTCACAGGAAGACAAATGCCATATGTTCTCACTCATCTGTGATCCCTAACATGGATCAGATTGAGTTGCTGAAATACCTGATAGGAAACTTGAGGCCCAGCCAATAGAGATGGAAGAGTTGGGGAGAGGTGAATGGGAGGTTGTGGGGAAATAAACATGAAACTAATCTCAAAATGAACTGGTACCATAGAAACTTTTCTCTTTGATAGTAGACTAAAATATTTAACCCTCAATAGGAGTATGGAGGGGAGTTCCTGACAAGAAGGGCCCTGGAGAGGATGTAATGAAGCCTAACCTCATTATTTTTTTATTATTATCATTATTATTATTACCTCTAGTCTATAACTCCCATTATCAGAAATTGGTTGCTACCCATATTTAGCTGTTGATCAGAGGACCTCAAAACAAGAAAGGCTTCTGTCAAAGCACTTGATTACCTGTCTGAGGTAGAAAGTAAGTCCCTATTGCTGAAGACATCTTATGCTGCAAATACAGAACATGGAGAAACCTTATTGGAATCCAGAACAGAGCCAGGCCCCAGACACTTCACCCATCTAGTGCTGGAATGTATTACATGAGCTACTGGGGGAAAGTGACCAGCAAGGGCATGAAGAACCAGAGTCTAAGCTACTCAGAAGCAACCAGCCTGACCAAAAGAACACATCAGTGCAATGGTAGCACACAGCCTTGTTGGGTAACCAATTGCTTTCTGATTGGCTAATATATCTGCTCAGTGTAAAGGAATCCATGTCTAGAACTGGGAACCAGTTCCTCTCTCTTATGGCAACAGAGATTATTCTCTCCAATGATAAGCGCCCACTAGTCTTTAGCTAAAAGAGGGCCTAAATCCATCAAATTCTTCCTAAATCAATAATGCTTATCCCATTTCACCAATGCGAAATTCAGTCTCCATCAGAAAATGTTTTTCTTTGTCAGAAAGTAGGGAGACCCAAGGAGATAAACCACCACTTGCATTTCAGCTAAGGTCCAGGTGAATCCACAGACAACTTAGGGAGATGAGCTGAGTGCTGCTTCCATGGTGAGCCTGACAATCAGCTCCAGGATGAAGGAGACAGACACTGAGGAAACTCAACACCTACCAAGGCAGAAATCCAGAATCTCCTTAGAGCTCATCATTGAAGTAGACTTAAAACACAGCCACCACATCTCAAGGAATTTTTGAAAGGGGGGAAGAAAGATTGTAAGAGCCATAGGTTGGGAAGTCATAGTCAGAGGCATTCCCCCAACCCTTCCCCAATAACTGACTGGTGCTCTCACAATGCATAACCCACAACTCCATAGGGAATATTAGAAACCCTACTGAGGGAGGCCCCCCAGTAGAATGGGGGCAAAGAGGAGGGAAAAGATGGTACCAACACAGGAGGGATCCATACTAAGTATGTTCTTAATAATAATAATAATAATAATAATAATAATAATAATAATAAAAATACCAAGCACAGTGCTTGGCTTCTAACAGAAAGAAAAAGAAGTGACACCTCCAAGCTTGTGAATAATGTATTTTTGGTCATAGCCAGGAAGTACTAAGCCTCTCTAAAGTTTAATCTGCATATATGAATGCACGTGTACAGTAGATAATTTCAAGTGAAAAAAATTCTAAATATAAATGAAAAAAATCCATAATGTAGGTATTGCTTTCCATTTAAAAGTGCCTATATTCCCTTTTAAGGCACCAATTACTATAATGTACTCCCATTTATTTAGAATTCTTACTCATAAGCACATTTTGTCAAATTATATACATTTTCATTAAATATAATTATGTATTAAAAATACAAATTTGGGGACGCTTGGTGATACGCTAAATATGTTTTATATCATGTCAGGGCCATGGACTTTTGAAGGTCAGTGGCTGAATTTTATGAATTTACAAAGAAATATCTCTCACAGATTCATATCTTGAATTTCGATGTTTCTTTGCTGTCTGATGATGTTATTTTGACAGGTTGTGGGAAATGAGAAGCAAGGGCAAACATAAAGAAAGTGGCATTGTGACCATGATTTTGAGGATTATACAAGGGTGCCTTTCCTTCTCATTGTGCTGTCTACCAGGAAGTAGTAGACAAGCATTATCATTATAATGATATTCTGCATAAGCTCATGGACTATGAGACTGAGCACTCTTAACAATAATCTGAAATATTTTTTCTCCTTTAAATTGTTTTTGTCATAAATGTCATTATAGCAATGGGAAAAAGTCTATTGCTGTCACTATTAAATGTACATCATATTTTTAAGGAAGGTCAAGCTCCTTATAATTTAATTAATGCAATGATAGGGTACAAGGTTGAGTCATGATTATACACCTAATATGCTCAGTGTAATGATTTACGGTGATTGTCAACTTGAAAGGACCTAGAATCACCTGTGAGGGATTATATAGTTAATTACCCTTCATGCAAGTCTGTGAGGGATTATCTTGCTTAGGTTAATTGAGGTGCAAAGAACTACCCTAACTGTAGGCAGTACCATTCAAAAAGGGTCCTGAACAGTATAAAAAGAGAGAGCTAGCTGAGCACCACAATTCATTACTATGCCCTGCTTCCTCCCCACTGTGCTGATTATAAACAGCTCTTGAGGCCATTTCTCCCCTGCCATGAGGGACTAGAACCTGAAACTGCAAGCAGAAATAAGTCCTTCCTCAGTTAATCTGAATTTTTCAGGTATTTTGTCCTAGCAATAAGAAACTCTTGGATTTAAGTTAAAGAAATGATTATATCTTGATATGAGGTTGACATAAATAACTGTATCAGTTACACGTGTGCCAGTTGTGAGATTTTAGAAAGAAAAACTGAAAACTAAACTGCAAATGTGTTAAGGTAGGTATTGTGGAACCCATGAGACATTTAATATGTTAACATATTTTTTGGTTTATTTTTGTTTATTTATTTGAGAGCGACAGAGAGAGGAAGAGGCAGATAGATAGAGAATGAGTGCACCAGGGCCTCCAGCCACTGCAAATGAACTCCAGATGCATGTACCACCTTGTGCATCTGGCTTACATGGGTACTGTGGAATAAATCTTGAACCAGGGTCCTTAGGCTTCACAGGCAAGCGCTCAGCCATTAAGCTATCTCCCCAGCCCATGTTCACATATTTTGAATTAATGTTTTGATGAATACATTCATCAGCATTCTTCTTGACATGATCACTAATAGGACATAGTGCTACAAAAGTACTGGGCATAGAAGTGAGAAGAATTTTGAAATATGTTCTCAAATATCAGGAAATGACCAATAGTTCCTGCTGACAAGGGAGTAGGAATACTGAGCCCACATTACCTCAGCTCAAATTACTCCTGCCTACTGATATTTTGGTCTTATTTAATGTATTAAACAATGATCAAAACATTTTGTGAAAATCAGTAACATTTATATCTAAAGCACAAGATATATAGAAATTTTAATGAAATATGTTCATTTTTAATGTATCTCCAGCCAGTGATATGATTAAGTGATTTTAAATGAGTAAACAGGTTAAATATTGGTGGTATCTAAATGGCAAGTTTTATGGAGTCAGTATTTATGACTCATCCTCCAAATTCATATCTTGAAATCCTAACCCCCACTGAGATGGCATTAACAGGTGGGAATGCTTAGCAGTAGCTGGGGCATGAAGGCACAGCATTCATGATTGTGACTATTACTCATAAAGAGACTCTAGAAGTTAGCTGATCCTTTTCATCATGGGAAAACACAAGGAGAAATAATTGTCTATAAACCAGAAAAAGAGTTCTTTCAAGACTCCAAATATGGTGCCACCTGGAACTTGGGATTCTAGCTTCCAGAACTATGAGTCAAACTTCTGAGGTTTAAATTCTGCCAGTTAAGAGTAGTTTTGGTTAAAAGTAGTTGAACAGACAAAAGTGACTAGGGAGTTTTTGTTTTGTTGCAACACTATTGACTAAACACGTAAGTTATTTGGGTTTGGTTGACATAAAACAATTGAATATTTTTATCAAACTATTGTTGATTGTGCCAAATAATCATTTTCTTTCTTTAATCCTTTCCTGTTTTTAATTGAGCATCTGCTTGGCCCTCATTCTAAGCCCATGTGGCATAAAAGTGCTTAGCTCGATGCTTAAGAACAGCTCATGTCCCAGGACTAACCAACATGGGGATGTTTTTTTCCTGACCAGAAACCAAAGGAGCTGGTTTCTATTCTAGTATGACTGTATGACTGTGTGATTCAAGGCCATCTAATGAATATAGACTCTAGTCATTTGTTTGACTATGCCCACTTGTAAACAAAATGAACTCTTGCTCTCAGGATTACAAGTACATAAACTCTTTTAGTCCTGGAAAAGCTATTGGTTTTCTTGCTCTTATTTGAGGACTGAGTCTGAAGTGAAAAGGAATTCAGAGATGAGAGATGAAAAAGTAAGAAAACTCTGGTGACAAGGATCCAGAATATCTGAAGCAAAGTGTGGAGGTACACTTTGATGCCTTTCCAGCATCTATTCCTCCTGATTTCCACTGCATAGAAGTCTTGACATATTGGTGGGACAGAATGTAATCCCAGGCTGCAGAGTGGGTCATAATTTTCCCATGTCAAAAGTCATAATAATATTCTGAAAACCACCATGATTGTTTTACAATATTAGGACCTTTAATTCACAATTAAGCTAATCAGTACATAGCATTCCACTGTCCATGGTGATTGACTTAGGAACAAGAAATATAACTTGGTTTGATCATATGGGACTTAGGAATGTATATAAAGATATTGCTTCCCCTTCAAAATTTAGCAACTAAGAGTGAGGTTGGATGTGTTTCAGGTATGTGGCTACAGTATGAACCTCAGGTTCAGGATGAAGTTGACACTGAGGAGCAAAGGCAGAAAAATTTCAGAGCCAGAGCCAAAATCCCAATCTGTACCCAAAGACCACTGAAAATGGATTGAATTAAATGATGTAATCAAATAATAAGCTCTTCTAAATATTTTCAGTTAGATTTCTCCTAAATACATGTCAAAAATATTAAAACTAACATAGTTCCCTTTCCTTGGGTTCTCAGGTTACACAAACAAAATAATCCTATTTAATATGTTAAGCAAATATTAACTGGTTTGTTTCCCTGGCAAGACAATGGTAAACAATATCTTCTACAAAGATTATTTGTAGGTAAAGATGGTTGACAGATGAGAAATAGCTGATGATAGATGGATGGATAGACAGATGATAGATATTTAGATAGATTATTGATGATAGATAGCTGATATATGAATTTATATATGTTATATTGATTGATTTCTAAGCACAATGGGATATTAACTGTACTTTCTTTTTGCCTATGAGGGAAGTGTTGTTTGAAAATGCATTAGATATTTAGCAGGGCCATTCCTTAAGGGAAATAGCATGTATGCAAAGATTTCCAAAATATGTTATTAAAGTTACTACATTTTTATTGAAATTTGAATAAGCTTTTAATTTGAACCTCTTAAAACTCATTGAATTAATCCACATTTAAAAAGAGCATAATAAAACATGGT
Source organism: Orientallactaga sibirica (assembly GCA_036365145.1). Lineage (NCBI taxonomy): Eukaryota > Metazoa > Chordata > Mammalia > Rodentia > Dipodidae > Orientallactaga > Orientallactaga sibirica. The sequence continues at coordinate 77,986,117 of JAEOAD010000003.1, read as the reverse complement.
TTAAATATAGATATGTAGAGACAAAATTAAATCCTCCCTTATGAAGAGATTATTTTGTATCAAGTGCATGAGTTCCAAGACTAGTCCAACCACAGATCTTGGAGTCACACCCCTTAAGAAAATGCTATCATTTGGGTCCATCTTGGACTATTCCTAAGCATAAGTAACCAGGATTTTTAGAGCACAAATCACACCAGGAATTCCCTTATGTAACATGCATTCATACCATCTCATCATTTAAAAAGTGTGTTCTTAAGGCTTGCATTTAAAAACATTCATTAGTAGGTCCTATCAACATGACCGGTGCAAGTGTAACTCACAATTTCCATTACCAGTTTGTGTTTCAGAAATGCTAAATGATGCATATCTCCCCAGTATGGCATGAACTTCCAAGTCACTATGACTTTGCATCTGTTGTTTCTTTTGTTTTCCTTCAGCAATATCAATGATAGTCTTAATACCTCCTTTTAGTCTTTCTTCCAATAAAATTATCTTTCTGGGCTGGAGAAAGGGCTTAACAGTTAAGGAACTTGCCTGCAAAGCTAAAGGACCTAGGTTTGATTCCCCAGGACCCAGGTAAGCCAGATACACAAGGTGGCACATTACGTCTGGAGTTCGTTTGCAGTGGCTGGAGGCCCTGGTGCTCCCATTCTCTATCTGCCTCTCTCTCTTTCTCTCTGTTCCTCTCTCTCTCTCTATCTCTCTCTCTCTGTTCCTCTCTCTTAAATAAATGAATAAATAAATAAATATTTAAAAATATATTTCTATAAGTCCCCTAGGTAACATTACATTTAGTCTATTCCTTAGTTATAGCTACTGAGTAAGACTTACAAAATTTATCAATGCTAACAGAAGATAAAAGACTTGTTTAAAAAATAAAGGATGAATGATTACAAAAAGGAATAGTACTTGATATAGTATCAGCATCCCTGCACAGTTTGTTGAGGGGCTAGTCTTACATGGGTAAGTGGGTCTGTTGACAATTACCTAGGGCTGAGTTATAGGAAGGGACTCAACTCAGGGAATTTGAATAATTTATAATAGGCTATAAGAATACTTACCCTATACTCTGGAGAAGACTGTCTTTATTTTACTAGACAGTAAATATGCATGTCATTTTTTTTTCTTTCTAAGAGATGAATGTTATCTTCCAAGACACACAAACATTCTAGAGAAGATAGTAGGAAAGCAAAGGGTACTGAATGTCTTGCCAAAGATGAGTGAGAGATGTAAGGAGAATTGTCACAAACACAGTTTATAAATTAAACTATAATATAAATTTAAAAATAAATTATGATGAACCAAATGAAATTTACTTATCTAAGCTGTCAATATAATATTTATTTATTTAAAAACAGTGAGAAATAAGGAGAGAGTGGGTATACCAGGGCATCTTGTCACTATAAATGAAGTCCAGATGCTTGTGCCACTTTGTGCATCTGGCTTCACGTGGGTAAAAGGGAATCAAACCTGGGTTTGCAGGCTTTGAAAGCACGTGGTTTTACTAACTGAACTATCTCCTCAGCACTGTGTGTGTGTGTGTATTTGCAATATGGAAAGAGAGATAGAAAGAGAGAGGGAGAGAGAGAAAGAAAAAGTGAGAATGGGAATGAGCGGATAAGCACACCAGGACTTCTTTCCACACTAAACAAACTCCAGATGCATGTGCCACTTTATATGTCTGGATTTATGTGAGAATTGGGGAATTGAATCCATGGCCTTCAGGGCTTTTCAAGCAAGTGTTTTTAGCCACTAAGCCATCTCTTCAGCACAAAGTAGCACTTTAAAGGAATGTGTTTCATTTTTTTCTCTTCTCACTGAGTATTCATTTTTCTTCTGTTTACCTGATATTTGACATTTCATTTGTCACTGAAGTGTAAGTTCCACATATGCCAGGAATTAGGAATTACCAAATTTACATTATATATTATATTGAAAAAGCTGAAAGTACTTGGGAATAGTTACAGTGAGAAATTCAGAATGGTTATATTTGAACAAATGTTAAAGCAGTCACAGAGATGAAAAATGACTTTGATCCAAAATGAATTATTTTTCTTTTATTACTCAATAGTGCAAAGTAGTCTCAATGTGAACTTTCTATCTGTTTGGAAAATTAGATTGTAACATATTGTTATTTCTCACTAAAACCTCACTCAAATCTGAGAATATTTTTCTCTTCCCAAACAGAACACATTAACAATAAAATTTACTACAAGGTAAAACCTAAAATGTTTAAATTGAGCTGAAAGTCATGCTTCACTTTAAACGAATATAATATAATTAACTAAATATTGTGGTGACAGTTAAATAAAATTTCTAAAGAAAAATTTAAAAATCAGAAAAATTAGTTTTATATAATTTTTAGATATACTAGCATATTATTATAGCTAATTTACCTTAAAAGATTATGTGTGTTTTGGTATAGAAAATTATTGAGATAGCCACTATATAATGCAAAAATCATCAGGTCCAACTGAAAATTTTTAAAGGTTTAAAACAATCAATTAAACTTTTTAAAAAAACAAAACAAAAACAAAAACAAAAAGCATTTAATAAGCAAAGGAAATTTTAACCTTAATGTTACATGGAAGGAGCTAAATGGTTAAAATGGTGAGAAAAGAGTTTATCACATTTATTTTTTATACTAGCACTATATCTTACTATTAATAGTAGGTATTTCAGAAAAAAAATCCTTTCAAGTCAGAAAATATGAGAGTAAATACATAGCAATATATTTGCATAATAGTATTACAGAAAAAATATGATTCTTTCTGAGTCAATGTAACCAAGGGGAACATGGTTGGGGCCTTCAGTGCCATGAAAATATGTGTTGCCACAAAGGACAAACTTTAAAATGTCCACACTTTAAAATGTTTCAAGGAATTTATTATCAGTTTGTGAAATATTAGAATTGATGCAAAGGAAGGCAAATTAACAATGAAAACAGTGCACTGCTAATTGACACATTTTTCTTTCTTAGAATTGTAGTTTTCATGTTTTGATGACATATATATATATGTATACTTTGAATAGATACATCCTCTCTCTAAGTATTCAAACAAAATAGGATCAAACAAGGACATGTAATGAGGAAGTAAATAAGCTTGAATCACTTGAAACCCTTGTTCTTACTACATCAGAATCAGCTTTACATCTTAACCTTGCCAATTATGGGAAGAACCAACAATTAGCTTAATGATAAATTTAAGTTAATTTAAGCTGAGCTTATGCCACTTACAACAGAAGTGTTTACTAGTACATGCAGAAATTGGGTATACTGATTATGAGATTTAATGATGCTAAAGTATTAAAGATGAGTTGCCATCATTTGTAAGTATTAAGAACTAAGTATATTTTTCCAAAATCCATACACAGAAACATTATGCTAACATCCTAATATTGGCCATGATGAATTAGTCAAAACCACAAGAATAGTTCTTCTCCTTCTGACGCTGAGAGTCAATTTTTAAACTTTTATGGACTCAGCCCAGTTTACAATCTACAGAATCTTGGCCTCAAAGCTAAATTCTGATGGCTAAGCTCTCCCATTGAACATGAAATCCTGGAAAATTAAGGAACTATTAATAATATAAATGGTTTTCATGACTGAAAATATATTCCACCTTTTACGTTTTAATTATAAATTATAACTGCTCATATAAACAAAATGATCAAAATAATTTAAGTGATTTCAAAATATTTCTCAATGGCTGGAATAATATGTTTTTAAGGTATACTAATAAAGATAAATCATTGTGTAGTTTGTGAATACCAAGGAGACAGGCATCAGTACAATCAAAATAGTTCATCCCACTCTAATGAGCCACTTCTTACTCAACATCTAGGATGATGCATTTTACTCTGCTTTTGAAATTTTCTCTGCATCTTCTACATTTCTCCCTAAATCAGATGTGCTCTTTTCAACTTTGTTTAGAAGTTTCGATTTTGTTCACTCTCTAACTTTGAAATCTCACTAAAACCCTCTATTTCCCTTTTCCTTTTTTCTTCTATTGCTACAAATGTCCTGAGAAACTGGTTGTTTGTGAATAATGATAATCTTAAATACTAAAAAATAAATAATTATTAGTTTTGCAACCCTTTTTGAATGCAAAATTATAAGCATTTTATCTCCATCAATATTATAATTTTACAATTCACTGGATTCCTAGTGGTTTGAGCCACCAATCAAGTGTAAGCTAGGTCCTTGCTTCTGTGTTGGATACTGTGAAAAAAGTAACACTTGCAACTCTTACAGGGACTGAGTGTGTTGAATTCTAAAATACAGCACTTCCCAGAGAATTGCCCTGGCTTGAACAGTGATCTATTCCCCAAACACTTATGTCTTCATACCTAACAAGCAATGAACAAAGCCTGACTGGCATGGGTTTTTAAAGGCAGAGCTATTTCTTAAGATGATATATCAACTTGTCCTACAACTTTTAACCCAAATACACAATATTACTTAATTTCTTTTCTCCTTTTCCTCTTACACATTCTCTTGAGAGCATGCCCCATTAAATCATCACATGTCTTTTCCTTAAGTCTATGCATCTAGAAAGCCTGGACTGAAGCAGGACCTACACATTTTCTGGTAAGTAGGGGCAAAACTGTGAAATTTTTTTGCATGTACAGCCTATAAATATTAATCTTTAAAGGGCACTTAATAGAGGACAGGTTGTCACATACAGCTCTAGATAAATTAGAAAATGAATAATATCTAACCTACATTAGGTTCACAAAAGACAAAAAGATAATAATTTGTGGCTTAATCCAATTTGTCTATGCATTGTGAAAATTCTGAGATAATGTCCTTCAATATGGCTGCAAAACTGAATCCTGTGGCATAATGCATTCCCCATAAATAAGACTTAATTAAAGTCAAAAGAGTCCAACAATGTTGTTGAGTTGTGTGTAAAACATGACCACACTGAGAAAGCCAGTTTAACTTTCAACTAGAGAACTGGGTGGCTGCCATGCTTGTTTGTAGACTCCTAATTACCTCCAATCCTCTCTCCTAGTGAACAAAGGCATTACTGATGCTGACTTCCTGAGGCATTCTGGGATCCAGAGTCTTTATATATAAAGGTATCCCCACTTTACAATGCTGCTGCTTGGCTTCACTCCCTTCCCACTCAACCAAAACATGTGGCATTGAGATCTTATCAGTATCCAAACTTTTCTTAAACGAAGCTGTGAGATGAATTTTAACATTGAAATTCCTGAGATGTATTTTATATATTTTAGGTGAATGAATTTGGATTTATCTCAAATCCACACACTGAATTTTTTCTGTGTTATTGAGCTCTTTCCAAGAGAATTTACTGAGTGAAATTTATGTATCTGCTAAATATGGTATCTGGCCAAGTGTAAGTACTGAAAACTTAAAATATGGATAAAGGGTACTTTCATGACTCCTATTTTTAAACAACTTTCTTTGACTGATCACCATCATTGTAACTGTATGATTGTGGATCCTCAATGTTTGCTATCATTTTGTTTTGTTTTGGTTTTGGTTTTTGAGGTAGGGTCTCACTCTAGCCCAGGCTGACCTGGAATTCACTATGTAGTCTCAGGGTAGCCTTGAACTCACTGTGATCCTCCCACCTCTGCCTCCTGAGTGCTGGGATTAAAGGCATGCACCACCACGCCCAGCTAATTGCTATCATTTTAGCAGTAGGATTGTAGATCTTCAATGAACACATTATAAGAAAAAGTAAAAATTGATTTTGTTTTTTTACTGAACTTTCCACTAACTCAGACTGAGATATGAAATATCACTTTGGTACCACTATTTGGTACCACTATTACACACACACACAGAGACACACATATGTATATATAGGTGATAGTTTATGGTAGGTAGAAGAAGACAGAAAGAAATAAGCTCAGCAGTTGATATCAAAAATCTATGTTCCACATGTTCACATATTTTATATTTTATAGCCATTCTTTAAACCACCGATTCATTTCCATAAGTTGTTCACATCTTTTATTTACTTCCTATCAATTCTGTTCTTTCTCTTAGGCTGATAAAATTAACACATTGCTTTTTTTCTCCAGTTGTACAGTATTTATTAATGAATAAATGCATTATAATTTGCCCAGCATTAAGTGAAAAGATTGTTTTAGCAAGAGAAAAATAACCAGAGAAAGGAAAACATGAGAAGACCCTAAGGAGAAAGAAGCTTGCACAATGGAGTGACTGAAAGAAGTGCAGGTACCTAGGAAGGTAGTCAGGGTACAGATCCAATACAGCTACTCAGGACTTACTGTTAATACAGAATTTTAAAGGTGTGAACTATGGGGAAATAGTGACCTGCTTTATACATAAAAGTGGTATGATGATAGCAGAACGTTCAGATACCACAAAAATGGAAGCTGATGGTTGAATTCTCAGAGGCCAAAATCTGACCTTAATGAAGTACTCCATGGGGAATACTTAAGAGTCCTAGAAACCAAAGCCTGAAGGTCCAGGAACTTTGCAGGCTAGTGCTGAAGTACAGGTTCCCAGGAATGGAAGCAAATAATCTCATCCCTTCCCTGTACCTTTTGTTCTTTTTTCTGTCAGAGTCTTCAGCAGATTAAACAATGCTCTTGTATATTTTGAGAAGAACAGAGTATTTTCTCTGCTCTGGCTGCCTGTGGTTAGGTGAGCATGGGATATGCAACAGTCAATGAAACTTCCCAAGCCAGTGACTCTTGAGTTCTTTGTTACCAAGTTGCATAGAATAGTGAATGAAGAGTGAAGGAAGGGTATGCAAGAAAGATTATTGCAAGAAAGGTTATTGGGAAGAGATATATCAAAGTTTTCAACAGAGAGGGGTAGGGGTCTCAAACAGAGTTGCCACCAGGCACTCAGAACTACTTGGCTTTTATAGGTTAGGAATGAGTCTGAGTGATGACTCATGGAAATAAGGCCCTGAACATGTACAGATCCTGTTAGGTCTACATAGAAATACTGAAAGGAATCTGATTGGTGAAGAGGTAAGATGAGATAGGGCTAGCCCAAAAGGAACCTAGCACAGTCCTAAGGAAGTTGTGGGTACATAAACAAGGAAGTGGTGGGTACAGAAATAAGGAAGTGGTGGGTACAGAAATAAGGAAGTGGCGGGTACAGTAATTTGGGTGAACAATGGGCAAAGGCAAGTGGTCCTCTGGTGTCATATGAATCAGTGTCAGACAGCTGGAAATCCAGGCAGATTGGGCAAATCAAATTTTTTTTCCTTGTTGTTTCTGACCCGGACTACACACCCACTTGGTTCTTAATTTCTATCACCTCCAGCTTGGATCCTACCACCAGTTTGCAGGCAAATGTCCTCTGAATACATCCTCACAGAAACACTCAGGAATAATGCTTTACTAGTTTTCTTGGTATTCTTTAATGCAGTCACGATCTAAAGTTAACCAAGCCAACACTCAAGCTAGAATTGTCTTTGTATATTAACTCCATTGATAGCATGTGTGTTGTAGAAATTTTATAGCACTCTGACAAGAGTGGTGTTAAAGTAAACTATGTTCCTAGACATGTTAGAAAAGAAAAGCTATAAAAAGAGGAAAGGAGATTGTGCTGAAATGCATGTGACAAATATGTCAAATTCATGATCTGATTCAACCAAAACACTGTAACTGGGGATTAATGGGATCATTTCCAAGCAAACATGCAATAATAATGAGTCCCTTTTTCTTCCACACAGGGATTATGGTATTTCAGCAAGACTGCTTCTAACATGCTCATCTCACTCAATTATGTCATCTATTCTGCCCTTCACTCTTATTAACTTCATTGATTCCAAGAGGTTCCTATCCTTCTTCTGATCATAGTTTCCTGGGTTATGATAAAATTCTTCTAGTGACAGAGAAATAGGTCTGAATTCTGGCACAGTACCTTTTAAAATAGGAAATATTATATCTGTAAAATTGGTATAATTGATTTAAAAAATTTAAATTCATAATGAGTTCTAAAGAGAGAAATAATAATACTGAAAATTTTCATAATTATTTCTATTCAAATGTGAACTTATACTTCCATTTGAATTTATATACTGATTCATCATTTTGCTATTGTAATCCTAATGTCTGAAATTGCTTTCCACATTTATTTATCTAGTTGCTTACTTATTTACTTATCAAAATAATGTCTCAAGCCCAGGCTGGCTTGAATACCTCCATGCAGCCTAGTCTGGCTTCTACTCAAAATCACGGTCACTTAACTTCTGAAATACTATAATTACTGCCATGTGTCACAATGATTACCCTGTTTTTTTTTTTAGTAGTGACTTTTTTCCTCTTTATGCACATGACTTTTAACATTAGAATTATTTTGAACATAATACTGGACAAAAATTTATGAAGTACAATATGATGTTTTGATTTGCATATACATTGAATAATGATAAGTTAGATCAATTAGAATATCCAAAAATAAATGATGAAAAACTTGTGGTGATGGATATGCTAATTATCCATGGTCATAATTTTAACAATGAGAACTTAGAAAGGAAAATAAGGCATCATCAATCTCACTATGTCATGTTCCATGCATGCTTACACCATTAATCTAACTATATCATTGTCTTTGCATTTTAATCCATTTAGCTTTTAACCATAAAATATATCACTTGTAATTGTATTCAGCAATTTGTATATGGTATTTTCTTCATGATTAAACAACACCAAGTTTATTTTAATGGTTTCTATTAGGTCAGACAGGTCCCAAAATGGAGTCACCAAGGACAACAGGATGGCAACCCATACATAAGGAAATGGATTATTCAGATTCCTCAAGAAACCACCCAGCCATTACCCCCTCCTTGCCTACAGTGCCCCCAGGTCATGGTTTCCTGCCCCCTTACTTTATAAACCACCTGGTCACTGTTCCAGTGTCACGCCATGATTATCTTAGATCTCCCCTAGAGGAACCTTTCTTATCCAGATTTTTCCCTTCCTCACAATCCCCCAACTGAAAAGTCCTATAAAGCCCAATATCTGCAAACTCAGGTGGGCTGTGCTCCTCTCTTGTGAGTCAATTCTGGCAGCTTGTGCTCTTTGCAAATAAATGCTTTCATCTTTGCCTCACAGTGTTTTGCATGGTCCTGGTCACTCCCAAACCTTGCATGTGGTTCCCTGTCTCGGATAGGAGGCTGTGGAAGCTGTGCCTGCATGCCAGGCTACACCCCTCACCAGATTCTGCACCCCAACCCCAGGTCTCTAGAAAGATGCACTCTGGACACTTCAGGTCTCTCGCTGTCTGGTAAACCGTACCCCAAGGGTGTCTTTTGGTTCAGTTGCACCATCTCAGGACATTCTCCCTCTCCCTCATGAGGTCTCATCTTTCACTGCCAGCCACTTTTGCCATCAGAAGCACAGGTGCCCGCCTTGTCCACTAACAGTATAAAAAGCTGACAGTTGCAATCTGTATGGCCTCTCCCACTTGGGAGTTGCAGGCTCCATTCACTGTAATGGGCCAGGGGGTCATATTGGTATTCTGTGTAAACCCAGCTTAAGCCCTGGTTCCTTTCTCTCACCATTGCTTTGCTCTTTCCCTGTCTCATTAGGAACTTAAAGCCTCTATGACTCATGGATGACATCAAACCCTGCCGTCTGATCCTTCTCTGCAACTCTGCCTGGCCACAATATAAGCTAGACAATGGGTCCAAATGTCCTGAACATGGTACTTTCGATTTCCAAATTCTCACTGATTTAGAAAACTTCTGCCAATGTACAGGCAAATGGTATGAATTTTTTCACTCTGCATGCCCAGTCTTCTCTCCGCTCCATCATGCTCCCACTAACAAGGTTTGTTTTTTTGTCTCCAGAGTTATAAATAGAATAGAAATTTAAAAATGAAAATGCATAACTTCTGAATAAATGAATGAATGTATGAGGGGGAAATGGTTGTCTGGAGTCTGTATGAAAAGTGCATTTGAAATGAATGTGTATATGTGAGTATATATGTGGCTCACAGCCCTAAAGCTGTAGAATGATTTCTGTTCTGAACAGTGACATTTCATTGTGGGGGATGTTCTGCACCAATCCCACTATACTGGACAGCATGGCCAACTTTTATTGTTGAGTGTCCCCTAGAAGAAACACCAAAAGTAATTGGGGAGTTATGCTGTCCCACTATATTCCCCAGGGACAAAAAATAGATCAAAAATAATTTAAGCTCTGGGCCAGTCCAGGCATATGTGCCTGTAATGTGTTACTTAGTGCTTTCCTCTGAAGGGCTTGATCTATAGATAGCTAGGTGGCCTTGGCAGTAAGAGGAAAGCCCAACATACAAATCTCATTGTTGGACAGAGAGAAAAGGAACCAATCTCTCTGGTATTTATGCTACCCCAGGAAAATTCCTACTGACTTTCTTAGCTTCCCTGACTTGGAGAGCCAGGGGCTTCAAGAGCAGGGAATCTCAGGATCCTGGCCCCAGCATAATGGGTGAATGCCAAGGTGATGTGAACAGGTGGGGACTTCTTATAAGAATTTGCAACTGTTTTAAGTTTACTTTAGCTCTCTAAGCTTCTGTGGAACTACTAACAGAAAAACAGTCTCAAGATTTATGTTTAAATTTAGATGTGCTTGTACTGAATTTGTAAGAAAATTTCTAATAATGTTCAAATCTACTTTCATATTAAAAAAAAAAAATTTATAAGAAACAAAATTCCAAGATCAATAAATGACAAAATCTACATTTTTATTCTAGATAAATAGTATAAGTCAAGTCTGGTCTACTCTTTTATTTTAAAAAAAAAAGTTATTTCAAAAGGCCTCTTATTAAAAGTCTTACAGTAAGAAAAATGAAAGTTTTTGTTGGTAGTTATAAGATGAACTGACTAAAGAACATAAACTGGAGAGAAAAATTTAAATGTTGGATGTTAAATGTTTGATGCAAAAGATTATTACAGAATGGTTACATAGATTGTAAGGTAAAAGTATGTAGATGGTATGAGTAAAGTATGTGGATGGAGGTATGAATAAAATTAAACAGAACATTAAATACAAAGTACTTAATCAGATTACAGACTTCTTGAAACATAAAATGACTATTAGCCTAGGACTTACATCAGACTAAAAAGTATGGTCCTGGCTGGTAGCAGTTTGCTATGGTATTCAGGATGTAAAGTTAACTTTAACTCATTTATATCTGGTCATAATGGTCATGAAAGACTGAATTTAAAATACCCAACCAAGTTAGATAGGTTCGTCTCTTTGCCAACCTTTCAACTAAATCTTAAGGTTAAAATTGAATCATTAAGATTTAATTCTCTCCTAAGGTTATTATATCTAAAACCCTGCCTCAAAAAAAAAAATCTCAGAAAAATTATCTACTCTTTCCCCCCTATTTTATAAGGTAAATATTCTACTTTTTTGTTAATATCTGTTGCAGACAGCTTCAGGTTCGCTGAGATGAACTTCCAGACCAGGCACAGTTATGGAGGAAGGGATATTATTTATTGAAGCTTACAGATCCAGGGGAAGTTCCATAACGGCAGAAGTAGCGGCCTGCTCTCACAAGGCCAGGCAGAGAGAACAAAAGCCAACCAGGCACACAGCACACAGAGCAAAACTACAGCCAAAAGGCCACACAGCACACTTCAGGAACTCCTGCTAGGCACATTTGCATATCTTTACAATGGAATCTCAAACCATCACCACACCTTAAGACCAGGCCCCCAGTGACCTTGCCTCTAGCAAGGTGATTGCAGATGCAAACTATAAAATAATAAAACACTGAATATATTGGGGGACATATATTCAAACTACCACAATATCAGTTATTAAAATATTGTAATTTCATTTATACATGCCTGGCTAAACCTCTGTAATTTTAAGATGGTTCTTGCCCTGTTCATGCTGGCCTTGCTGGATGAATGTCACTAAGTTTATAATCTAAGTCTTATAAAAAGTGACTTATTGTAATCCTGTACTTAGGAAAACTGAGAATGCTCCCCATGTCTTAGGGAAATCCACTGTATACAAACAATGTTAATATAGTTTGTCTAAGCTTCATATAACAGTTATAAATATTAAGCCTTAAAACTGTTAAATGGTAAAATTACTTTATGCCTGTCATACTGTCTCTAATATATGTTAAGATCAGGCTTGCTGCATATGTAAGTAGAAGAACAGATTATAGGGAGGGAAAAGGCTTAAGCGAGGCCAGGGGAAGAGAATGCATAAAAGAAGGGCAATCAAAATTCAAGATAGTCTGAATAAGACTAATGCAAGCCTACTTTTTTGAATAATGGCACACCCAGAAGTTATAGGTTGTTACTAGAAAATTTTCAGTGCTTGGGATGGGATGCTTTCCAGTGAGTTGTTGGCCAAGGAGGTCCCTGTAGTCCCCAAAACATTAAAGACTTTAGCCAAAGCCCTTGGTTTCCCTTGAGAAACAGATGGTAAGACCCTATTGCTGAAGACATCTCTTGCCTGAGAGGCAAGGTCACTGAGAAAGCAAGCTGGTCCTGAGCAGAAAACCTTCTCCCAGAAGACAAATGAAAGCTGGAAAAAGCTGCACTGCATGCAGCCATATGGGTGACAGAAGTCATCAGTGGTAAAAACAGTGGACACTGGAAAACTCAAGTTTGGCCAGACATGCCAGATGACCGAACAGGTACAATAGTGGCATGTCTGCTCTTGGGGAAACCACCTGCTCCCTAATTGGATGGAAGGCCCTCTCTATGGGAGGGAATACATACATGCCTGGTACTGTAAAAAACTAATCAAAAGTCTTTGGCAGGGAGGTCATGAGCCTTAGGTGTATAAAGCCTTCTCTTGTCTGGCTAAATGTATACATTATTCCCACCCAACTGCCCTGAAAACAGTACACTTAATGTTCATATTCACATATAATGCTACTCTCACTTCTGGTTAGAAAAGCTTCTCTTTTCAGATGGCAATGACCACTGGAATGACCCAAAAGGCAACATAGTGCTGAGAAGAAGGGACGGAGTTGTGTCCAGCACTGAAACATCTCTGTCACACCCTCCAAGGCTCAGGGCCCATTGAGGAAGATGGGGTGGAAAGAATGTAAAAGCCAAAGGAAAAGTATGACTCCTTACAATGCAACTGTCCACACAGAAATTGGCCTCAATATCCATGACCTTGCAGTGCCTAGCAATACCTTTCCAAGACCCTCTTAATAGGATAAAAAGATGATGACATCAAATTAAAAGAGACACTAAGGGAAAGAGGGAGGGGATATGATGGAGAATGGTGTTCTGAAGGGGAATGGGGGGAGGGGAGGGAAATATCATGGTTTAATATCTGTAAGTATAGAAGTTGTCAATAATTTTTTTTTTAAAAAATCAGGCTTGCTTATCTCAACAATAACTAAGTTTTATTTTATTCTTAAGCTATGTAATCAATCTCAGTCAAGATATCACTTAATTAATTGTCTCATTTTGGTATGTTAAGTTCATTGCATCTAAAGATATTACTTGTTTCCTGCCCTAGAAAAATAATCTTATATTGCTGGTCTGCTTCCGGAGGGGGGGATGATAATTGGTACTAACATTGGTATACAGACTAGCCAAAATTGTTTTCAAACACAGATGCCAAGTTTTTAAACTATCTTGTCTTTTTCCTGGTATACAATTTCTACATTATATCAGTTATCTTACAGTTACCGATAAAATAATTGGTAAAATATTTTCAAGACTACTAAAATGTTCTGCCTATACTTATAACTGACAGATACTTAAAAGATAGAATGTGCATGCTTTCTATGTCCCAGATATAGCTTACACTGTCACCTGACAACTAAACGTAAATATTAATCAGAATGATTTTAAACTATTGTGTCATTCTCTAACCAGATCTGCTTTGCTAACCAGATATGTTCTATACCTTTTTAACTAATCTGTTTTGCTAGTCAGATGTGTACAATCTCTATGGGTGGTTAATAATCTTATGTTAGAAGCCAAAATTAATTAGAAACAGATCAGAAGGCCACAGGAGATGATGGGACAGTGCTAAATTCTAGCTTCTGGTAAGTTACCTGTTTTCTTGATCAGAGAGGATATGAAGACACAACGATGAATTCCAAGTCAGTGTATCTGCAACAGGAGAGTCACATCAGAGGAAAATTAGTCTTCCAGGCTTCCCAAAAGAGGGAAGGCCACTTGGTTAGCATGGCCTTAACTTATCCTAGCAGATGACAATGCTGAGAGTCATAGAACTCCTTACAGGTCCCTAAAAGTCTCTCCTACAGCACCATTACTGACTTCCAAAACATATAGTTAAAACTGGCAGCCTACATGGTCTTAATCACCCAGTAAGAAAAATATAACTACAATATAAACAATGATTCAGACTAATAGGCTCCCCTGTCTGATGCTAACTTACAATGCTTAACTCTAGCATTAACTCATGCCTTCTGCCTCTGCCTTTCCCTGATTAACTTTACCTACCCTGACCCCAGCTCCTCCCACTTGCCTTAGCCAGAATCAGAGCTATTCTTCAAGACCCCTCCTTCCTTAGCTCTTGCCCTTTCTCATCCAGGGATAAGTACATTGCCACCCCAAGGGACAATCTCAAACTTAAACTCTCTCATGTTCCTACTCTTCCCCTGATCCCAAAACACTAATGCTCCTCTGCCTCCTCTCTCTTGCCCCAAGCCCTCCATACCTAGCCTCTGAGTGCTCATTCTCCCCTTGTGCCTGGGGTTTTGATATTACAGCTGTTGACAAGGATAACAAGATCCTTAATTCTTCCTTCTGTCCTCTCACGGGATGCACAGAGCCCATCTCCTTCATCTTCTCTATAAGAGATGTTTCCAGCGACTGCACCGAAGCCAGCTCAATGAAGAGATGGTACTAGAGAAATCTCTGCTTAATTCAGAACCAAGTTGTAACAGCCATCATGGAACTACCCTCCTCATCACCTGCCCTGAAGGGAGACCCAGCAAGCACATTATCGAGCCTCTACAAGAAGTCATCGCCTCTACTGTCACCAAGAAGAAATCTTTGTCTCTTATCATTAAAAAAGGCTGGAATGTTAGGTTAGACAGGTCCCAAAATGGAGTCACCAAGGACAGCAGGATGGTGACAGAAACATAATGAAGTAGATTATCCACATTCCTCAAGTGCCCAGCCATTACCCCTTCCTTGCCTATAATGCCCCCAGGTCATGGTTTACTGCCTCCTTATTTTGTAAATCACCTGGTCACTGTTGTGGTGTCACACTCTGGCTTAGTTCTCCCCCAAAGGATCCTTTCTTACTCAGCTTTTTCCCTTCCTCACCTTTCCCCAACTGAAAAGTTCTATAAAGCTCAATATCTCCAAACTCAGGTGGGCTGTGCTCCTCTCTTGAGAGTCAGTCCTGGAAGCTCATGCTTTTCCTGAATAAAAGCTTTCATTTTTTCCTTAGAGTGGTTTGCATGGTTGTGGTCATTCCTGAACCTTATCATTTCATAGTATTATTTTATGAAAACAGTCTAGATTTGCGTAGAAGATTATTCTGATTTTTCTTTTTTTTATGTAGTCTCAGGTTGGCCTTAAATTTATAGCAATCCTCCTACTTCTGCCTCCTGAGTGCTGGGATTAAAGGCATGTGCCACCACACCCAGTTTATTCTAATTTTATTAACAAGTGTGGCCATGATTTTGTATAAGAATTTTTCTGAACCTTAGTGTTGCATAAAGCTTTATTAACTTTTATGTCCTTTGTATTAACATTTCTAGGACATAAAATGTGTTTACATATTAGATATTTCTAAATTACTTTCCAAAGTTTTTTTGCAGCAATAACTATTCTCAATAGCCATTTACATTATACTTTTCTTTTATGACCTAAGTAGCAGCTTTTAAAAATCTTTGATATTTTAACAGCACATTACTGTATTTTTTCAAATTTCCCATTTCAGTTTTCTTTTCATCTGTCCAGTTTAAGATTAACAACATTCTAAAATCAATCTCTGATTATAGGGAATTTCCTACCCAAGACATTCAATAGATCCACATCACCTTATAGCTGAGTTTTTAATTCTTTGCCTTAGAATTAAATACTTTTAGAATCTGGGAGTAACTATATCTCATGCTTTATCTATGTATTTCTCCATCTAAAATTTTATGTTTGTACTTCTGGGATTAAAAGTCATTAACAGCCATTGTGTTTATTCTAAGGACTCTTGTTTACAGGAGCATTTTTCACATTTTTAGTTCTTGTAAGTAAGTCACTACCTGATGCCTTACTAAACATTTCTAATGTTCAAAACCAAAAGAGCCCTGAATGCAGTTCTCATGTTTTTCCCTCTTAGCACAGCTATACCAGCCACACCTACCTCATTTCAAATCCAATTTAACTCACAACAGACTATTGTTCTTACCTGAAGATACTTCTCAAACTGTGGCCAGTGTCTTCATTCTCTCTGTGACCAGCTAGTCTGGACCCCTTTCTATGGATAATATTCTAGTCTCTGACCACATTTTACTAACTTCATGCTTCTCTCTTTCCCTTCCTGTTCTCAGGCCATCTGACCTCAGAAATGCTTAAAAGAAACCACAAGCATAATATCACCATTATTTTTCTCAGCTTCTTTTTAAAAAAATTCATTCAGCTTTTTATAAATATTCTGTATTCTGCCATTTTAAAATTTATCATTAGTAGGGCTACAGAGATGGCTTAGTGGTTAAGGTACATGGCTGTGAAGCCTAAAGACCCAGATTCTATTCTCCAGGTCCCACGTAAGCCAGATACACAAGGTGTTACTTGCATCTGGAGTTCGTTTTCAGTGGCTAGAGGTCCTGGCGTGCCCAGTGCCCATTCGCACTCATTGTCTATCTCTCTCTTCCTATCTCTGTCTCTAATAAATAAATAAATAAAAATAAATCTTAAAATTTATCATTAGTAGATCATTTTAACATCATTAGATTATGTCAATTCTTTAAATGAAATCTTCCATGGCCTCCTACTGCACATTAATTACATTCAACTTTTTGATCATGGTAGATTAGGACTTAGTCTAGCCCTGACTATACTTCTAGTCCCATTTTGTGCTATATTCTACCTTACATATTGTTCTAGGTTTAATAATCACCTCTCAACCCTACCAAGTTACTATTTCCTTATACAGAATTTTTGTCCATGCTGTTTGTACATGAAAAATATAAATAAGCTTTTTATTTTACTTTGTGTATCTGTTGTTATAAAGTAAATATGACTGTGTGCCATCCCTATCTAGTAGAAAACAGAGCAGGGGATTTGAAGGATACAGGCTGGTCAGGCACAGATATAAACATTGCAGATAAACATAGCAACACATGCCATTTCTATGTGGGTCACATTTGGACAGATTTGTATGCAGAGAAAGAACCGCTTATCATGACACAAACCTGTGGTTGTCATTTGTGGGAGGGAGATAATACACATGAGAAGAACAAGGAAATACCTAGGGGAGAGAGAGTTCTGGAAGAACAGGTCTAGATCATGTTGCCCTAGCAGCACAGGAGGGTGTCTCTGGTCCAGGAACTCTTCAAGGCAGCAGCAGCTATAGTCTTCCTAGCCTCCAGTTTTATATCAACCATGGGTAGTAGACGTTGGGCACAGTTTCTCCAGGATGCCAAGTAAGACAATCTATAAATGACTAAACGTTTTCTAATTTCCGCTGGGTTTAAAACAATTATGCGGATAAGAATTCAAGTTTGGCATCATCAGGCATTTCAGGTTAGATATTTAACCCTCATAAGAAGTAAACAACCTAGCAAATCAGCATATGTAGACTAAGGTTTATTCACTTACCCATCATTCATCCATATATAACATCTATATAATAGATACTTCCTCAAGGAAGCTTATTATAGCATAGGACAGTGTAACCTCGTTCTATTGAGATTCTGTAACTCTCTAACAAATGAACACCTAAACTTATGTATTCAAAATAACTTATAGAACCTACATGTTTTCTAAGCATACCCTAAAAAAAATCTTACTGGTAAATATATGTAACCTACTGGGATTTCTAACACATTTTACTTAGTTACTATTAATAATAGCTCTATAAGCACATGAAAATTATAATTATTAATCATTGGCTTGGTGTTAATCACCCCTATAACCACACTGCCCTCATATCTTTACTTTTAAGAATATTTCTGGTCTATAATTGCTATATTTTTTTCTAAATGTCAATAAAATTCCCCTATCCAGCCTTTCAAAGCTATCCATTATGAAGGTAATTACATGCCAACTTCTTATTTTTCTTCATTGCTATCAATCAAATAAAAATATTTTCCTCCAAGGACAAAACAAGTTTATGATTGGAATAGATTATGAAAGGAAAAATTATTCTCCCAGAAGTAGATCTGCTCTGCAGTGTGGTGTCCTTAGTTGATTTTTCAACATATACTATAATTTAATATATCCTAAAGTGTGATAAATATTCCACCAGTCTTCTTCATGAAGCTTTTAGATGATGTATAGACAAACTTTTAAGAGCAGTTATGGAGCAGTAAATCAGCAACATCCAAACAGGTAGCTCCAAGTTCCCTTTCTCCATAGAATCAAGAAACAGGCAGGACTGAACCAAGTGTCAGAAAACTGGAAAACATTCAAAGGTGCATAGCAATTGAACAAATGTTAGCAACCCACTTCCAATACTGGACAGAATGTCTAGACAGAAGATCAATAGGCAAAGGATGTGGACATGACAACAAGCTAACCAGGCCTCACAGACTGTTACTTACTTTTGCTTAGCTGCAACCAAATATCTGACAGAAACAAAGAAGCAAAAAATTTCTTTCTGATAAAACACCTCTTTTTCAGAGAATTTAGACCCATGTACTCAAACAGAATGTCATGAAGGCAGGCAGGAGAGTGTAGCAGACATGCTTGACAGAAAACACAGGGAGACTAGAATGATCAAGGGACAAATAGTCCCAAGGACTCATTCCCAGTGACCTACTTCATCTAGCTAAGTACCACCTCCAAGCATTTCCACATCCTCCCTAAATACCACCACCAGCTATATTCAAAACAGAAAACTATGAAAACGATGACAGACATTTCATATTTAAAATTTAATAGCACCATGGACCCCAAAGTCACATGACTATCTTATCATAGTGCAAAATATTTTTAATCCATCTCCTTGTTCAAATCAAATAATGTTCAAAAGTCTGTCTTGACTCTCTCTTAGGTCTCTTGGTAGTTTCTTAACTATGAGTTCCAGTAAAATCAAAAAGCAAAGTTATAAACAAGCTCATTCCAAAAGACAGGAATGGGAGCATTGAAAAAGGAATGTAGCCAAAGCAAGACTGAAACCCACCAGGGCAACCATTGAAAAAGGTAACATCCTCTGGTCTCCAGGGAAAATGGTACTTTCATGTGAGACCCAACAGGTTTGGGCAGCCCCATCCCTATTGCTTTGCACTTTATAGTATACATGGTTTCTCTCTTGTGCTGGCTACACTCAGCTTTCCTCAGTAAAGAGTCCCAGTTCCTTGAATCTCCATTTCCTGGACTCTCAACTGCATCAGTGTTTTAATCATAATAGCTTCATGTATTGCCCTATCAGGAGCTTCCTATAGTTTTCCTGTATTTACTTACCTCAGATTGCTGAACCTTTGGGACTTTGAAACCTTGGTGTAACCTTCCAAGACCTCTTGAAATCTAAGAGCCTTCAAAAGCAGTACTGTGTGGACATGTTCAACCGTCATCTGAATGTACTCTGAATGCCTGCGTGGTCCCAGAGAAAATCTTTCAAATGAATGCACAATTTATATGGTGAAGCTTTAGTAAATTCCTGAGGTTCCCTCAACACAGCTTTCCTAATGTCCTAATGCAAACTGGTCAATTTCTCTTTAATGGTCATGTGTCTTATTTTCATTGTCCTCATCCAGAACTTTCCATTTGCCACATCTTAGATCATTTAAATATTTCTCAAGTCTTTCTGCATGGCTTTTATTCCAAATTCTTCCAATAAATCTGGAGAAAAGAAGCTAAAAATAATCATGACAGTCTACAGGCAATGCTGTTTTAAAATTTACACAGCCAAATTAATTAGTCAATCACTTTTGCATTTAGCCTCATTTAAAATGGCACAGTACATAGACAAAATATAGATAAATTGTCAACCTCATGTGACATGGCTGGTCTTTTGTCAAATTCCTAACACAATCCTCATTTCCATCTGAAATCTTTGAAGCCTGAATTTCCTTGTCCCCATTCCTACTGACATTCTGATCTACTGAGCTCCCATCACAATTGCCCATTAACCTCTGCTTACAGCATTTTAAGTTTTTGCTGGCCTCTTCAAATGCTTATAGAAAAGCAGTCCAAACTGATGGCTACCCCCACAATGCAAGACCCACAATCTCCATGGGGAGAGGACATGGAGAAGGCTAATGATGGTACCATCATGGCTATATACACAGTCTATACATAACTAATAAAAAAATGTTGAAAGCTGTACATGGTCAGGTTTAGTCCCTGAAACGAAACCACTTCATTGGTGCCAATTATTTGTGTAAGCTACTTTTGTATTTCTGTGAACAAATGCTTGAAAGAAAAATGAGGAAAGATTTATTATGGCTCATGGTTTCCAAGGCTTCAAATCATGGTCACCTGGCTACATGGAATTGGATACAATCGTATAGCAGCCAGAATGTGTGTTAGATAAATTTCTCTCACACACACACACACACACACACACACACACACACAAAGAAAAAAAAAGAAAAAGAAAAAGCTGAGAGACAAAAAAGGTCCATGTTGAGCTGGGTGTGGTGGTGAACGCTTTAATCCCAGCACTCAGGAGGCAGAGGTAGGAGGATCGCTGTGAGTTCAAGGCCACCCTGAGACTACATAGCTAATTCCAGGTCAGCCTGGGCCAGAGTGAGACCCTACCTCGAAAAAAAAAAAAAAAAAAGGTCCATGTGTTGAGATATCCCCAATGGCCCACACCCAGTCCTGCTTCCTACAACCATGCTGTGGTAGTTTGAATAAATGGCCCCCAATATATTCAGTGTTTTATTAGTTTATAGTTTGCATCTGCAGCCACCTTGCTGGAGGCAATGTCACTGGGTGGATCTTAAGGTGTGGTGGTGGTTTAGGATTCCATTGTAAAGATATGCAAAGTGTGCCTAGGGGGAGTTCCTGAAGTGTGCTGTGCTGTGTGGCTGGTTGGCTTTGCTCTCTTGCCTGGTCCTGTGAAGACAGGCCAGCTTCTGCCATTATGGAACTTCCCCTGGATCTGTAAGCTACAATAAATATCCCTTCCTCCATAACTGTGCCTGGTCTGGAAGTTCATCTCAGCAAACCTGAAGCTCTCTGTTACACATGCCTTACCTCCAAAATTTTCTAGATCCTCTCAAAATGATACCACTAGAACAAATTTTCAAAATATGAGCCTTTAAAGGTGTGGGGCATTTCATAGTCAAACCATAACAGAGACATCCACAGCAACACCCCAGAAAATAATAGCCCAAACCACATTCTTCTCTGTCATAAAATGTACATTCTCCAGATATATCACAGATTACATAGCAAACAAAACTCAATAAATGTATGTGTGAACTCACACAAAGTACTTTTTTGCAGCATTAATGTAAAGGTAGATATCAGTGTGATGTTTAAGTTTGTGTCAACTTGATTTGTTTAGGAATCCACAGACATTCCTCATAAGCGTGTCTCTGAGGTTGCCTCTAGGAAGAATCCTTCCCCCAGGGTGAGTCCTTCCCCCAGAAAAGAAGCTCTGGGAAGAAAGGCCTCTCTCTCTCCTCCCACCCGGCTGCCAGTGGTGCTCACTGTTCTCTGCTTGGTGCTTGGTGCTTGGTGCTTGGTGCTTTCCAGGGTGAACTGAAGAGCAGCGTCTCTCCAGGACACCTTCAGGCCTTCATTGCCGGATTGGGACTGCTGAGGCATCCAGCCTCGTGGACTGAGCAGCTACCGGGTTCCTTGACTCTCCAGCCTGCAACCTGCTATTGCTGGACTGTTGTAAGCTAATCCAATAAATTCCCTTTTAATACAATTCATTCTATTGGTTCTGTTCCTCTAGAGAACCCTGGCTAATACAATCAGTGAAAGAAAGACAAACTTAAAATGTCACAAATATACTGATTTTAACAGAGAGACTGGGGGCTGAGGGGATAACACAGTAGATAAATCATTTGCAGCTCAAGGGTGCAGACCTGTTTACAGATGCCTGAGCTCATGTACATGCCCAGCTGGCAAGATGGCCTTCTTGTAATCCCAATGATCAGGAAGTGACTAGCTAAAAATAGCTGAAGTGGTGAGTTGTTAGTTCAAGCAAAAGTGTCAGTAAATAAGGTGAGAGAGCAATAGCGTAAGCATGTATGTATGTATGTATATGTACATAAACATGTGCACATACACATGAATACATGCTTGGGACCACACTTGTGAACATGACAAGGTGCTAAGATCACTCACACCCCTCTCAACACACATACAAAGGAGAGACTCCTCAACAGCTAGTGGTTCAAAGAAAAAAACAATGATAAACAAAATTAGTTGAGGTCAACTAAAATAAAGCCTAATGTTTATGATTAAACACTAGCCATTTTGAGAGAATTTGGAAGCTATCATGAGCCTTAGGGGTGTAAAGCCTGCTCTTGTCTGGCTAAATGTATATATTATTCCCACCAAACTGCCCTGAAACCACTACACTTAATTTTCATATTCATATATTAATGCTTCCTTCACTTCTGGTTAGAGAAGCTTTTCTTTTCAGATGGTGATGACCACTGGGATGACCCAAAAGGCAACATAGTGCTGAGCAGAAGGAACGGAGGTGTATCTAGCACTGAAACATCTCTAGCACACCCTCCACGCCTCAGGGTCCATTGCGAAAGAGGTGGCAGAAAGAATGGAAGAGCAAAAGGAAGGATACAACTCCTTACAATGCAACTATCCAGACAGAAATTGGCCTCGATATCCATGACCTCACAGTGCCTAGCAATACCTTCACATGACCCTCATAATAGGAGAAAAAGATGATGACATCAAATTAAAAGAGAGACTAATGGAGAGAGGGAAGAGATACGATGGAAGTGGAGTTCTGGAAGGGAATGGGGGAGGGGAGAGAAAAATGATTTATTTTCTGTAAGTATAGAAGTTGTTAATAAAAAAAACAAACATCTCAAATTAATACAGTACATTTATCTCATGGGAAAACAAAAATGAAATAATTACTAAATGAATGGAAATGAAAAATGGCATTTCTACAACAGCTAATGAAAACAAGGGATAGTTTCTTAAATGAAAGAATCTTTAATTTTTTTTTTTTTTTGGTTTTGCAAGGTAGGGTCTCACTCTGGTCCAGGCTGACCTAGAATTAACTATGTAGTCTCAGGGTGGCCTCGAACTCTTGGCGATCCTCCTACCTCTGCCTCCCGAGTGCTGGGATTAAAGGTGTGCACCGGGCTAAGAATCTTTAATTTTGACAAAGAGAAAAGATACATGGGCTGGGAAGACAGTTCAGTGGTTAAAGGCACTTGTTTATCAAGCCTGCTCCCTGGGGTTTAATCCCCCAGTCATCCATATAAAATTTGATGGGCATTTGCTTGCAGTGTTAAAGGCCATGAAATATGTCTTCCCCCTCACACAAGTATATAAATAAAAATTTTAGTTGATATAAATAGCTACAATCAGAAATAAAAATATCACCACTGAACTTCCTGAAATACAGAGGTATATGAGGGAATGTAATGGAGAATTGTATACTAACAATTTTGTCAACCCTAAAAATACACTAATTACCTACATTGATGTAACAAGAAGTAAAAAATCCTGATAGAGCTACAGTTATCAAAAAAAAAAACCTCTCAATAAATAAATAAATAATTAATATCTTCCAAGGAAAATTACAGAACCAGCTGTTTCCAAAGGTGAATTTTCCTAAATATTAGAAAAGTATTAGTATCAATACAATAATTCCCCAATGGTTTCAGAAAACTATAAAAGGGAATAACACTGCATAGTTCAGAGTATGTAGCCAGTATTATCTTGAGAATAACAAATCCAGATAAAGATAACACCAGAAATATATGTAATTCCAACATTTGGGAGATTGAGACAGGAGGCTCAGGAGTTCAAGGTCATCCTTAGCCACATAGCAAATCCAAAGCCAGCTAGGGCTACAAGAAAGAAAGACAGATAACACAAAGAAAAGAAAATTAGAAATATCTCTTATTTAAAGCTATACAACATTCTTGGTTAAAAAAATATATAGCAAACCAAAGCCAACTGCATTTCATAAGGGTTTATATGCTATGACAAAGTGGGATTCATCAGTGGGATGTGAGAGAGGATCAATAGGAGAAAAGTTCATCAATGTAATTTACTATATTGATTAAAAAACAAAGGTATCATTTGATCATCCGAACTGATGCAAAAAAGGACATTTAACAAAGTTTGTGATTAAAAGTACCCAGAATACTAGCAAAAGAATGAAAATTCCTTAACAAAATAAAGACTATTTTTAAGAAACTCTAAGAATAAATCATATTCAATGATGAGAAACTGGAAACTGTTCCTCTAACATAAGATTAGAAATTTATCAGATACTGGTCGAAGGTAGTAATGATGTAAGTAATGCTATCTTAGTGTGGAGTTTCTCTGTGGAGTGATATGAAATTGTTTTGGAAGTGATAGCAGTAATGCTAACATAATAAATTAGATTGTGTGAAATTAATGCCACTGAATTATAGACTGTAAGTCATTAAATGTTAAAGTGGATGTGTATTTACTTTACCTCACTAATTCTTTTAACATGCATTACTCTAAATAACAAAACTAAAAAGAAAATTAGGATGTTTGATTTTTATAGATATTTTTACTGTTTATGGCCTTTACCTTCGTGAGTTATTAAAGATTAAAATCACAACTGTGATAGTTTGAATATATGTCCCCCAATATATTCAGTGTTTTACTTTATAGTTTGCATCTGCAATCACCTTGCTAGAGGCAATGTCACTGGGGGCTGGTCTTAAGGTGTTAATGGTGGGTTTGAGATTCCATTGTAAAGATATGCAAATGTGCCTAGCAGGAGTTCCTGAAGTGTGCTTTGTGACCTTTTGGCAGGAGTTTTGCTCTGTGTGCTGTGGTGGCTGGTTGGCTTTCGCTCTCTCTAACTGGTCCTGTGAGAGCAGGCCGCTTCTCCTACCCTTATGGAACTTTCCCTGGATCTGTAAGCTTCAATAAATAATATCCCTTCCTCCATAACTGTGCCTGGTCTGGAAGTTCATCTCAGCGAACCTGAAGCTGTCTGCTACAACAACCAAGAAAAAAAAATATATAATACACATATATATAATATATATATGAAGCATTTTTAAAATTTTTAGAAAGAGTGAGAGAGAGAGACAGACAGAGACAGACAGAGAGAGACAAAGAGAGATACAGAGGGAGAGAGAGAATTGGCGCACCAGGGCCTCAGACCCTGCAATTGAAGTCCAGACACTTGCTCCACCTAGTGGGCATGTATGACCTTGCATTTGCCTCACCTTTGTGCATATATTTTTTTCTAAATTGACTTGAGATCACATCTATTAAAATGTAACTTATATTTATGCAGTGTAATTCACTTGATAAAGATTTTTCTAAAATATACTGATTTAAACTAAAATAAAAATTATAGTAAAAGTTACAAAGAGGTAAGGCAAAATTGATTTTTTATCAACAATAGGAATAATAAATACTATTTGTTAATATTTATATTAATATTAATTAACATTAATAATTATAAAATAATATGCAAGTTAGAAAAGCTTTATAAAAAATAAATGATGGGGCTGGAGAGATGGCTTAGTGATTAAGGCACTTGCCTACAAAGCCTAAGGACCCCCGTTCTATTCTCCAGTTCTCACACAAGCCAGATTTACAAGGTGGCACATGTGTCTGGAGTTCATTTTCAGTGGCTAGAGGCCCTGGTATGCCCATTGTCTCTCTCTGTGTGTCTCTAATAAATAAATAAATAAATAAATAAATAAATAAATAAATAAATACATTTAAACAATAAAAAGATGGGAGTTACCATCTTCATTTTGCATCTGAGAGGAGATATTAGGTATTGGAAATGTGCGCCATTGTATACTATCAGATAGAAGAATGTCTACAACACAACAGAAGCTCAATGAATATGTTTCAATCAGGATTAAAATTCCAAATTCATATAATTCATATACACACATACACATGCAATTTCTCACACTCGTGTACATATCATGTCTTCAAGTTTTCTTAAATAGGGGCAGTAGAGATGGCTTAGCAGTTAAGATGCTTGCCTGTGAAGCGTAAAGACTCAGGTATGATTCTCTATAACCCATGTAAGCCAAATGCACATGGTGGTTAGTGTGTCTGGAGTTCATTTGCTATGGCTACAGGCCCTGGCACTCCCAATATTTTCTTTCTCTCTCTCTTTCTTTCTCTCTCTCTATTTAAATAAACAAATATAAAATAAGAAAAGGACTAATAAATCACAGAATGAAGAGCATAGGCAGTTTGGGGTAACTACTTCCCCATGCCTCACCCTTTAATTAAAATCACAGCCTATTTGAAATAATCTGTCCTATTGCCATCAGTGATGCATGGAGCATCAAGCTTAAGTATGAAAACATTTGTGAACCTGCCACATCTCACCCCCAGACACCAGCAGCTTTTGTACTACTATGAGGAATATTTCCATGTCCTGCCTGTCTGGCTTCCCAGAGTGACTTGTTCTCCTGTTGGTCACGTCTTGTTGAATAGGATACTGTCTCTCTGATTTGACTCATTGTTACTTTTCTGAGTTTTGGACATTTATAACACAAAATCTAAAATATTTAAGCTTGTTTTATCTCCCAACACTAAAATTGTTTTCATTAAAAAGTAACTTCAAAGTCTTAGGGAAGAATAGGTGGGCTCTACAAAAAAAAAAAAAAATCTAATATGGAAAAAAGGTAGTTTTAAAATGTGATGTTACCAAAATAAGGAGTAATGGATGTACAGGAAAAAAAGAAAAAAGAAAAACGAAAGTCACTGTACTGTTCGGATTGTTTTTCTGGTATGAATCTTATGCTAGACAGGGAAACTTTGTGGAACTGCCAGAAAAGTTGTGTTCACATTAGACTGAAGAAGAGGAGTTCTGTGACATTCCAGTCTCTGTGGATTATATTTAATAATGACAGATAGATTCATTAACATGGAAATAAACTGTGTACCAAGGATTAGTGAATCAAAAACAAAATCCTGGGAAGGATGGTTAGAATTAAGTTTTGTCCTTGGCTTTTATTTTCATGGGCAACATTATGGGCTCTTCAGGCAAAAAATAGAAGTGGAATGCACACACGTGTAACCATAGAAACTGCATGAGGCAGGTGAGAGAAAATGCACTTATGGTGTAAAAGCAGCAAGTGATTGTCCAATACATAGGAAAACATATTTATAGTTGTCAAGCTGAAGCACAGGTATGATCACTGTTCTCAATAGTTTTTGACAGTAATTCTAGCTTATAAAGAGTTACCTGCTATGACATATGTTATTAGGGTGTTGCTCCAAAGATCAAAAATACAAAAAAAAAAAAAAAAATCCTTACCAATATTGAAGTCCATGATACTATTTAATATAAAGTATATGGAATTTAATCCAGTTAATTTTTTAAAAGAAATATACCATTTGTTGCAGTCAGGTTCGCATTGCTGACAGAAATCACCCAACTAAGAGCAGCTTGTGGGAAAAAGAGGTTTATTTTGGCTTACAGGCTGATGGCAGGATAAACGATGGCATGAGCAGAGGGTGGACATCACTCTCTGGTCAACATAAGGTGGACAACAGCAACAGGAGAGTGTGCCAAACACTGGCAAGGGAAGCTGGCTATAATTAGGAGGTGTTAATTCCCAAATTGCCATCAGCTGGGAACCTAGCATTCAGAACAAAGTTTATGCACCTGAATCAAACCACCACATTCCGCCCCTGGCCCCCATAAACTGATAACCATACATGATGTAAAATGCAATGCATTCATGCAAATTTAAAAGTCCCCATAGTTTTTATCAATTCCAATGATGTTCCACCCCGTAATCCAAGGTCTTTTAACTGAGCCATAATACCAAAAATATCCCCCAAAAAACCCATAATGGCAATAAAACATTCACACTGCAAAGGATGGCATTGGGCAAAACAAAGAAATACTTAACCAATACAAGATTTTAAACAACCAGGGCAAACGTCAAACTCTGTAATTCCAATCCAACAACTAGTCAGTGACAAATCTCCAAGTCCGATACTTCTGAGCAGCAACAAGTCTCTGGAGTTCCACAGCTAGGCTACTTACTGGAAAACTTCATCCAGGACCGGCAGCTCTCCTTGGCAGCCATCTCATAATCCCGGCATCTCCACTGGGTCTGCACTGGGTCTCCACTGCAACCCACGGTCCATCCTCATGGCCCCATGGGATCTCCATGCAGGCATCCAGCAAACCTGCTTCACACTGCCCATGGCCATTTCCAAAACATAAGACCGCGTTACAAACTCAATGACCCTCTCTTTCCTGCATTTGTTATACTCCAAATACCAGGTAGGGTGCCAATTTGTTAATCCAGGGGAATAAATCAGACTTTGAAGAACAGGACACTCCTTCAGCATTCAGGCCCCTTCAAAAGAGTCTGCATTTTTCCTGTTGCCCCATTGTATGTAAGTCAGCTGGCCCAATCTCAAAGGTTGTAATCTCTCAACTGCAGCTGAACGAGTAGAGTTCACCCAAAGATTTCATTTTTTTCTGTGCCATATCCTTCTGCTCACACCAGTTCATTTCTACGCAGCAACCCTGCACAACTTCTCAGGACATGGGCATAACAGCAAACTTGTCACACAAACTGCTAGCCCAGTCCAAGAAAAGCTCTTTCTCACCCTCATAAGCCAAACCTCATAGTCCGTAGTTCTTACTGCATTCAGGTCTTTCAGCTCTGACCAGAATAGTCCATTAAGCTGTACCAGCACTGCAAGGCATGTCTTAGGCCAAGATTTCAAATCCTTCCACATTCCTCTTGAAAATCAGCTCCAAAAGGCCAAAGCCACAGTCAGGTGTCTAGCAGCAATCCCATCCTGGTACCACTTTACTGTTGCAGTCAGGTTCGCATTGCTGACAGAAATCACCGACTAAGAGCAGCTTGTGGAAAAAAGAGGTTTATTTTGGCTTACAGGCTCGAGGGGGAAGCTCCATGATGGCAGGATAAACGATGGCATGAGCAGAGGGTGGACATCACTCTCTGGTCAACATAAGGTGGACAACAGCAACAGGAGAGTGTGCCAAACACTGGCAAGGGGAAGCTGGCTATAATACCCATAAGCCCGCCCCCAACAATACTCTGCCTCCAGGAGGTGTTAATTCCCAAATTGCCATCAGCTGGGGACCTAGCATTCAGAACACTTGAAGTTTATGGGGGACACCTGAATCAAACCACCACACCATTCTTTACTCAGTAGTCAAAGAACATTATTGATTATGTACAGTTCCAGTGAGAAAGTAGCACAACACTTTAGCACCTTGTCATCTGCTCCAGTTTAATGAGACTATTTAGTCCCCAAAATAGACAAATACCCAATCATTAGAAACAGAATACTGAGCTCTGGTGGGGTTATAAAACATCAAGGAATTCATTATTTATTGGGCTAGAGAATACATCAAATATTTGTATAATCACAGGTTACCAGTCTTAATCCAAAAATCTAAAACCTGAAATATTCCAATATCTGGAACTGTGTGTGTGTGTGTGTGTGTGTGTGTGTGTGTGTGTGGAGATGAATGCAAAGAGATCGTGTATGTGAGGTAACTACTCTCCCAATGATTTCCATTTCCAGCCACCTATATTGGAAACAGGCCTACTGATATAATGCCACAAGTGTAAAATTGTACCTGAGGCCGTGCATGGTGGCGCACACCTTTAATCCCAGCACTCGGGAGGCAGAGGTAGGAGGATTGCCGTGAGTTCAAGGCCACCCTGAGACTACATAGTTAATTCCAGGTCAGCCTGGGCCAGACTGAGACCCTACCTAGAAAACACCAAAAAAAAAAAAAAAAAAAAAAAAAAAAAAATTGTACCTGACCTCATGTGACTGATTAAATTTCACTAAAACTATTGGATATGGTTACCTTCCAGCTGTGTAAATAAGGTGTAGATGAAATGTATGTGAATTTTGTATGTAGGGTTGTATCCTATCCACCACTCACTCCATTATAGATATGCAAATGTTAAAAAATTTCAAATTCAAAAGCACTTCTGTACTCAAGCATTTCATATAAAGGATACTCTGTATATTAAAAGTCATTAATAAATGTATTTAAGGCTGAAGAGATGACTTAGTGATTCAGGCAGTTGCCTGAAAAGCCTCAGGACTCAGGTTTGATTCTCCAGGACCCACATAAGCCAGATACACAAGGTGGTGTATCCGTCTGGAGTTCATTTGTAGTGTCTGGAGGTCCTGGCACATTCATTCTTTGTATTTGCATTTTCTCTCTCTCAAATAAATATATAAAATATCATAGCTGTACTTATTACATTTTCCAGTGTTTTAAAAATAATGATACTGCCCAAGGAACTAGAAACCTTTGACAGCTTCCCCAACCACCCTATGTCATAACACTGAACTAACAAGAGGCAACAGGAAACTCTACAGTCCTAATTGTCATGGAGTAGTGATGAGTAACTATCTTTACTGTTTACAGTTTTCAGAGACAGTTAAATGGCAACTACACTCTCGGTACACTTATTCTATAACGAGCTGAAGATGGTCATTGTGGTAATGGCCATTAGGCACTGTTTTATTTTATAGTGGGTCAGGTCAGACTATGAGGTCCGACATCATGAGGAAATAGCACTTTTCTCTTAGATTTTGTTACTGTGCACAGCAAATATGGTCTCAAAAGATTACTCCTTGGAAATGGGGTAAGTAGAGTCTGTGTGTTGAAAGAATGGTACATATACATTTAACTGTTAATGATAATGTGTTTTAGAAGATATAGGTTGTAAACAGTATTTTTCTCCTCTTCAATTATGATTTAAGCTCAAAATATAGCTAATCAAGTTAAGATTATAGTACCAAATACCTTTGCAATTTTGTATAAACATGTGGTTCAGTTACCTTTTTGTTACTGGAACAAAACACCTCATGAGAAGCATTTTAAGGGAGAAAAGGGTTTATTTCAGCTTAAAGTTTCACAGGGAAGCATCATCATGACAGAGCAGGCAACTGGGCATCACATCTTGTCACAGCAGAATAAGGAAGTAGTCTGAGTGAGCTAGCTCACCACACCAGTAGGGCTGGACTAATAAATGACACCCAGTGACACACCTCCTAGGCAAGGCTCCACCTACCTAACACCCTTTCCCCAGCTGGGGACTTAATCACAAGTCTGAAGGCTATGGGGGACATTTTACATTCAAGTCACCACAATATGTATCTGTATTAGGAACAATGCAGTGTGAGAGAATGCAATGTGAACAAAAGGTAGAATGCTCTGTTTCCTTCCTCCATTCTTCCCATTGGTCCTTAAAGGAAAAGAGAGTGCTTTACATTTCCTTCTTCCATTCTTCCCATTGGTCCTTAAAGGAAAGGAAAGTGCTCTATGTTTCTTTCCTCCATTCTTCCCACTAGTAGAATGCAGACACATGGCAGGGGCTGAAACTACCACCTGGTGCTACAAGTAGGATATAGAGACACAAGAGAAACTAGAGAGCTCAGGTACTGTGAGGATACCTTATCATGAGTTACTATTTAACTCCTACTACAGAACTTTAATCAACTTTTAAATAACTAAATAGACAGTGAGCAACTCAAAGAATATTACTTCCATTTCTTCATTTAAAATAGAGATATTGATAGTTACATCTTAAGATTAATGCAAGAGTTAAACAAGGACACACTTGGAATATTCAGTATAGTCCCCATTTGTGTTATATATTTCTCTCATCATTGTGATAAGATACCTGGCTAAATAATCTTAAGGGAGGAAATATTCATCTTAGCTCATCATTTGAAGGGATGCAATCCACCATGCTGAGAAAGATATGTCAGCAGAAGTTCACAGCAATTGCAATTTGACCTTGCCCTCATTTGGTCAGATTAGGAGGCAAATGCCAGACACAAAATTACAAATCTCAAGGTCTATCTGCCTATCCTACTTCTTCCAGCAATGTCCTGCCTCTTGAAGGTTCTACAGCCTTCCATAAGAATATCGCCATTTGGGGATGAAGGGTTCAAACACATGAGTTTATTGAGGACATTTTACAAACAAACCATAATATTCTGCTCCTGGACCCCATAGGTCATTCCCATTGATCTAAAATGCATTAAGAACAACATCAACATTTCTCATAATTTTACAGTTTGAACACTGTTCAAAAGTCCAAGCTCCATTCTGAAACCTAACTCAACCTCTTAGATTTGATCCCCTGTAAATTACCAAGCCATATTACAAATTTCCCATATAAAATCGTTTAGGGTAAACATTATAATTTCAAAAGGAATGAACATGTAGATAAGAAGAAAAGAATGACACAAAGCAAATCTGAAAGCTTTCACGCAAGGTGAATGTCAACATTAATAGCTCCATGTCTAGAATTTGGGCTCATGATGACATCATCTAGGCTCCAAAGGCTTGAGTTGCCACAACCCTAACTCTGTTGCTTGTGGCATATATGTGCAGATTCTTAGGCTAGCCCTACTTGTTGACTACAGCTTTCCTCAATGGCTGTCCCATGTTTCTGGCATCTCTAACATTATTGAAACCCAGGTTTCACCCTCAAGTTTCACTCAAAGCCTGCTCAAGAGCTCGATGTAAGGAAATGAAACCTACTGAGCCTGCTGTGCACTTACTTTGCCTCATCAGCTTTTTTTTATCTAAAGACAGAAACAAGCTTTATTGCTTTGATTTATTGATAACAGGCTCTTTAGCTACAGAAAGAACAGAAGGTATAATACCAGCTCCAACAAGCCATAAACATATTTTCATTCAGGCCTGAACAGAATCTCACCTAAAGAAGAAGGCAACAGAGGGGAAGAAGTCATATGGCAAATTTTTATTCCATTCAAGTGACCCATCAGGCACCTGCAGGCTCAAGTTTAGCTACAGAATTTGTTTGGCTTCTAGTTGCTATGTAGAAAACTGATGTTAGAGGGACAGAAGCTGATCTGTAAACTAAAGGGTTAGCCTAGCCTCACCAGCTTTTTGAACCATTGCAAAAGCTGCCATGACCCCCTCTTACTACATCTTGGTTGATGCAAAACTCTGCTGAAAGCTCCAGATGTAGCCTGGCTTCCTTGGACAACAGCTCTAGCAGCATCTGAGCCCCTTTGTGGGTGAAAACATTTGACGATAAGACTCTGCTCAAGGAGGATATCCTGGGAGCTTTCCTTATTCAGGCACTTTCTTCAAATGAAAGTTAATCAAATGAGTTTTCAATGTTACACTCTGGAAATTTTCATGGATTAGGTCTGGCTCTCAAGATTCCATTTCTATTGTCCCAGTAAAAATTAGCGGCTACTTTTGCATTGTGTGTAATAGTCTCTTTCCACAGTTATTCCCCCTTTGCCTACACCTAGATTGTCTATAATTTTAATCTTATTCATGCACCCTTCCTTATTCATGCACTAAGATATATATGTTGCACAATTCTTTCTTTGGATTATCTCACAATATATCTGGTTAAGAGCAGTGAGCTATATAGTTTTGAAATTTCTTCCACCAAACAACTTAGTCCAATGCTTTTGAATTCAGCCTCATTCAAATTTTCAGGACTTGGGTAGAACATAACCAGATACTTTGCCACAAAGAAACAGAAATGACTTGTAGTCCAATTCTGGATGGAATCCTGATTCCCTTCTATAATTTTATGAACATGGACTTCACACCCACCCTTTTACTGGCATTCAGATCTTCTTCCCTTTGACCAAAATCACTTAGAAAGCCATTCCTACTTGAGTGGAGAGATAGTCCATTGAGATCTAAATTGGCATTTCCCTGATGATAAGTGATGTTGAACAATTTTTTTATATCTGTTGGACATTTATGTCTAAGTGTCTATTCGGATCAAAGTACAATTTTTAAATTACTTAGACCTTTTGCTATAGGACTTGAAAGTTTCTTGAATATTCCAATGTCTTATAATTTTCCCTGTATGTGTTTATAGTAGTTTTATAATTTCTGGTCTTTATGCAAGTGTTTAATACATTTCAGTTGACTTTTAACACTGATAATACTTAAGTCTATGCTTTTATTTTCTGTATATTGATTTGCTTCCACTGTACTGATGACCTAAAGCCATGCACAAAGTACTGCATGTGTCCAGAGCTCTTTTGCAGCAGAAAGAGATCCTGGTGTGCACTCATACTCTCTTTCCTCACTAATAAATTAATAAAAATACAAAAATACATATGTATTATATCTAATAGAGTAGTTGTTCATTATAACAGGAATAATGTATGGGTACCAATTACTGATCATCATTTCAAATGTTCGGGGTATCATTTCATGCAAATAATTTCAACTATTTGGTAGCTATGATAATGAGGTTATACAAAGGTCAACAAATGACCTTGACCCTTCTAATATATTCTTGGTTTGAAGTAAACTTGTAGAATCTGAAGTCTATAGGTACTTTCTCTTATTCCCACTGATCTCTGGTTAGAAGGAATACATCTGATGAAACTTCTGCTCCTATAGTTCACAGTAAAAAGGAGCGAGTTAGTAGCAGGCTGAAGGACTCATAATCAATGACTTCCAATTGCTATTTCCTTGTATTCCACAAGGAAGTTGAAAGAACTCAATATTCCAAATGATAAACAATAAAGTATACTTAAGCAACAATTTTCTCCAAGTTTTCTTGAAATGAAGGCAGCAGTAATTTCTTTTTAGCACTGTGAAATGTGGAATGAAAGTCCCTCTCCTAACACTTAGGCTGGAGCATTTTGATCTTATTCATGATTGGAGCAATGTAGGTGTAAACATTAAACAGACTTGACTACTACATGAAAGGCAAGTAAAGCTTAAATTACAGAACTAAGTACAACTCAAGTCTATCAAGCTGCAAAGCCCTTTCTTTTGCCTTGAGTACCACATTCAGCTCTATTCATTTCTTATTGTAATATAAAAATATTATTTCTGAGAATATCTTGTAAGTAGCCATTATTAAAATTTAGTGAATGAAGAAGAGGCATTCGCCTGCTCATTGAAAATCATGTCCAAGGTCCTGCTACTTAGGATAGTGTACTGAGAGGAACACCCACCCAGAGTTCAAGTCAAGACTGGGTAGCATAGTTAGACTCCATATCTCAAAACACCAAACACATTTTTCCCATTATATTGACAATCCCTGTACCTTTAATTTTGATACTTATTTAATAATTTCTATTTAGGTTTTGCTTTTGACAGATCAAGGACTTGCAAACAGACATGTCTTATAAGCCTGTAAGCAAGGAAAAGGGCTCTTTTATGGAGGAATTCTTTTCTTTAATGAAGTAGAAACTTTGTATGGACATATCATATGTTGGTACCATCATTTCCCTCTTCCTTTCCCCCATTCCACTGAGGGTCCTCCTTGGAAGAATTGCTGGCATTCACCAAGGGGTGTGGGTTATGAGATGTGAGAGTAGCAGTCAGTCATTGTAAGCAGGGGAGGCAATGTCTCTGGACATGCCCCTCCACTCTGGCTGTTACAATCCTTCTGTATCCTCTTCCACCAAGTTCCCTGAGTCGTGGTGGGTGTGTTTTAAATCTACTTTAGTGTTGAGCTCTCAGCAGCTACTGGATTTATGCTTTGGTAAGTTTTGAGTATCCTCAGTGTCTGACACGATCACCCTGGCACTGGTTGTCAGGCTCGCTATTGAAGCAGTACTCTTGTTCATCTCCCCAATTCCTCTATGGCCTCACTTGGGCCCTGACTATTGTGCAAGGGGTGGTTTATTTCCTCTGTTCTCACTTCCTTGCTGCACACGCACAACCTCCAAACAGCCCCACACCAGTGGCAGGGTAACCAGGTGTCAAGAAACAAGGAACCAGAGAACCAGGATCCCAGGCCTGAGGAAAAGGCTCTTTTAAGAGCCAGATGATCAAGTTTTGCATCATGGCTCAGATATTGCCTTTAATATGACCTTCAGCAAATCAGTCTCTGACCATTTAATTATTATTAATTATTTTTAAAATTTTGCATGTGTGTGTGTGTGTGTGTGTGTGTGTGTGTGTGTATGTTTGGGGGATGGTGGTGTCTGCAATGCTGCCTCACAAGCTTGACTGCATTGGAAGTCACTCATCTGTAGTGGCAAGAATAGAATGTCCTGTGTTCTGCCTCATTGCTCTTCCCCCTAGTTTTGTTTCTTTGCCTAAGTGTCCTTTGACTGGTTAAGGAGCTTAAAGGGCTCCAAGGATTCTTGGTCTCTGATCGCTTGCTAGACTGGGGTAACAGGCAGTGTGGCCAAGCCCCAGGTGTTTTAAATAGGACCTGATGATTTGAACTCAAGCTGAGCTCTGGTCCCTCAGCCCTCATGCTTGTGCAAGAAGTGTACTTTATTGCTGAGCCGTCTCTCCAGCGCTCTCTCTCTCTCTCTCCCTCTCTCTCTGTCTCTCTGTTTTGGTTTTATGAGGTAGTATCTCACTCTAGCCCAGGCTGACCTGGAATTCACTATATAGTTTCAGTGGTAGCCTCCAACCCCTACCTCTGCTTCCCGAATGGTGGGATTAAAGGTGTGTACCACCATGCCCAGCTTCAGCTCTCTTCTTGATCAGTAAATGTAGGATAATAATAATATCTATTTCACAAGTCCCCATGGTAAATGAAATCAACACCTAAAGTTTTAGTGTTTCCTAGAACACAGTAATAATATTAACCTAGAAATTGTAATAGTGATAAAACTTATCTGATACTGTATTAATTCCTAAAGACTTTAAAGTGAAGAACATAGGATATTTTTTATTTAAGTTAATCATGTCTGGTAGGTATTAATTTTTAAAAAAGGACTTAACCCAAAGTATAAAAGTAACCGAGGGAAGACTGGTCAACAAATATTAGGAAAGGAGCTAAATGTATTTAAGAGGCATCACTTGATTGGAACTTTAAAGAGTAATTGAAATCTTAGTAAACAACAAGATGTCAACAAGAGTCAGGTTGTTTCAGCAAACATGAGTAGTATTACAATGGCAAAGAACTGAGACATTTAAGTGGAAAACGTGGCAAAGTACTATTAAATAATCAAGTACAGAAGGAAAATGGTCGAAGCAAAGGATAGATAGGAAGATGAGATGAAAATAATGCATTCTACCTTAAGAAGTATAGACTATTTGAAAAGAAAATTAGAAAAGTACTTTAAAAGCCTTCCTTTCTTTTTTTGTTTTTTTTTTTTTCAAGATAGGGTCTCACTCTAGCCCAGGCTGACCTGGAATTCACTAGGTAGTCTCAGGGTGGCCTTGAACTCGCAATCTTTCTATCTCTGCCTCCCGAGTGCTGGGATTAAAGGCATGCACCACATGCCTGGCTCTGTTTAAAGGATTTTTTAATAAATAAGAAACATGAGCTCTTGAAGGATGGTGAAAAATTAGTTACAGAGAAGCCTAAGAACAGATAAGGAAAATTCAACCATGATAATAAATAATCACAATAATTGAGCATGAATTAATATTCATAATGTTTAACAGTCCCATCTTATTCTTCAGTAGAAAAAAAAACCTAACTTGTCTACAGACTGTGGCTTCTAGGAAAGTTATTCAAACACAATCCAAATATAACGAGCAAAGTAAATTAGCAAACCAGGTGGTGTGGAGGAGTGATTTAGACATGTCTCAAACACCAAACAAGAATCAATCTATTTATATTGTATCATTAGTGTTATGATTATTAGACAGAAAAAGAGAACAGGATGAAAGTATACTTTTAAGATATAAAATATGTATATATAAGCATTCTAAAAAGTTACTAAACCAATATAAATATAGATAGTGTGGGAGATGATCTTTTGAGAATTCTAATCTAAAAGAAACTAAACTTAAAAAGTTCAAGTAAAATTATTTTGAAATAAAATGTTCATTGAAGATATTAAAAGGACAATAAAAGTGCTAATACTGATGAATTTAAAATGAAAATTTTAATGTTAGATAATAGAATATAACATTTTCAAATATTTACCTGATTCTATAATCTAACAAAAATTAAATTTACTGATTACTTATAAATTAATTCCAGTATTAATTTTTCCAATTTATTCCATGATAAAATTACAGACTTGAATAGTCTCCACATTTTTTTAAAAAATCTTGTTTCAGCATTGACCAAATAGTTGATATGCTTAACACGCATACAAGAAATTTTATAAATCTGTTTTAAATGTCATTTTGAAATATCAAGATGTTAAAAAAATTTACAAACACATGAGTGTTTGCTTATTTCCAACATTACTATCAAATGGTAATGCTTTAATTATATGCAGCTTTTATATATAAATTACACATAAAATACTGCTAACTTGCATAATGTCACATGACATGTCATATGATCTTGAGCAAATTAATTGATCTCTTTGCTCTCACATATTTTAATCTATTAAATGGCTACAAATATATTAGCAAAGCTATAGATTTGTTGTGAGACTCAAATACCATCAGGTCTTAAAGCCTTGGGACTCTATCAAGAATTCAGTCAGCACACTAATTGTTAGCTATTAACATATCAAAATGATCTTTTTCTTTATAATTTGCAAACACAGATACACACACACACACACTCACACACATGCACATATACAAACAACCATTCCAAGCTGTTTCAGGATGTAGGGATAAACTGCAGAGGTAAAGAGACGAGAATTGTTTTCATGAACAATGTGGTTTGATTTTGGAAAGAATCAGTTTTGAAGAGGAAGCAGCAGCAGATAGGCAAGAGAGAAAGTGGAAATAAAGGTCCCGTGTCAAGAGATGTAGTGATATATGTATTGATCTTACTTTACTTATACCAAAAGACAATCTTGATATACCTTTGTTTTAAAAACAAACATAAGAATTTATCAAGCAGGTAATACATGTGTGATATAGAAGTTATGGTCACCTCGTAAGAAACAGAAAATGATTACAAATTTTTTAAATATTTTATTTTTTTATTTTTATTTATTTTATTTGAGAGAGAGAGAGATACAGAAATAGGCAGGGAGAGAGAGAGAGAGAGAGAGAGAGAGAGAGAGAGAGAGAGAGAGAGAGAGAATGGGTGCACCAGGGCCTCCAGCCACTGCAAATGAACTCCAGATGCATGCACCCCCTTGTGCATCTGGCTTACGTGGGTCCTGGAGAATCGAGCTTCGAACCGGGGTCCTTAGGCTTCATAGGCAAGAGTTTAACCGCTAAGCCTGGAGAGATGGCTTAGCGGTTAAGGCGCCTGCCTCCTAAGCCTAAGAACGCTGGTTCCAATCTCCAGGGTTTCCAATCTCCAGGTCCCACGTTTAGCCAGATGCCAAGTGACGCAAGGGTGCAATGTCACACTTGCCCACAAGGGGGCCCACGGATCTGGATTTCGTTCACAGCAGCTGAGAGACTGCTGGCGTGCCCATCTCTATCTGTCTCCCTCTCCCTCTCTGTCTGTCTCTCTCTCTGTGTCTCTCTCCAAAAATAAATAAAATAATAAAAAATTTAAAAAAGAATCTACAGTTAGAACACAGAATTACTTCCAAATATGGGCACAGTATGATCAATGTAATGAGACCATTACAAAAAGCTTTAAATATTACTCTTGAAAAGAATAAAAATTTCATGGCCAGTTACAGAGATGTAGAATGCTTTTATGGAATGAGTAGCACATAGGTTTACAGTTCAGTATGTGGAAATGTAATTTACAGCATCTTTTCATATTTTCAA
The DNA here is from genome assembly GCA_036365145.1 of Orientallactaga sibirica. NCBI lineage: Eukaryota > Metazoa > Chordata > Mammalia > Rodentia > Dipodidae > Orientallactaga > Orientallactaga sibirica. The sequence goes on along the minus strand of JAEOAD010000003.1, from coordinate 77,946,298 downwards.
TAGTAGTTCACAATCCCATTATTTTCTTGAGCTTTAAAAGGTGATCCCTTCCACAATCAATTGGCAAGGGTTGTAAATGAAGTTGAGGTTGTCCTGCTCAATGTCCTCTTTAAGAACATCATCCAATTAAATGAGTGATATGGCTGAAACATCTTCTGATCTCCTGATGTCAGAAACCCAGACCAGATGTGACCCAAGTTAGAAGACATCCCTGACTTTCCTGGGCATGGCAATTAATTTGAACATCCCATTCAACATTTATTCAAACGTTTAAAAAGAAAATCAGCACTTAAACCAGGAAAGGTAGCACACACCTTTAATCCCATCATTCAGGAGGCAGAGGTAGGAGGATCACCATGAACTCAAGGCCACCCTGAGATTACATAGTGAATTCCAGATCAGGGTGTGCTAGAACAAAACCATACATTTAAACAACAGCAACAACAACAACAACAAAAATCAGCACCACGTTATTTGATACAATGCATAAAAATGAAATAATACATCACAACACTAACATCTGTGTTAGTAATATTTCCATAATTATTCATGTTAAAGCTGTATATTATGATGAATGGATTTAAATGTCATTTGGTAAGCAAAAATGAAAAGCCATTGTTTATCAAAATCTTCCTTGGTTTGATGAGTGCTCAAAACTTTACAATACAAAAGCTATTCTCCAGTGAGAATGCATTATTCAAGGGGAAAGGCACTAGCAGAGGACAGAGACCTCAGAAAAACTGTAAGTTCAGCCTTGCTTACTGCATTCCTATGCAGACACTCAGTGACCCTGACTCAGAATTCAAAAGAGAAGTGTTTTCCTTAACCTTCATTGCTCTGCTCAATATTCAGGCTTCTGTTCTCCATCCATTGCAGAGCTTTTCTCACTCAGAATTTCTCCAGATAATATGATATCCAAACTTACAATAAGAGAAGGATGATTTTGAGACTGAATTGCAGAAGGAAATTGAACATAATGTGAAAAATCACATTTTATGAAAGCGTGAAGGAGATTTCTCCCCTGCTCACTGTTTAGTCACAATGGAATCTATGTGGAACACTTACCTGTCTAAGTATCATGCTGAAACTGATAGCAATGCCTTCTATGAGTAGTTGAAAATGTTAATTGTGATGACATGCTTGGAGTATCTTGCTTGCCTGTTTCACATATCCTTCGGACTCTGTAGTAAAGTTTCTTGAATTCTCTATGGAGGTTGTAAGAATGGCAATATTTTAATACAGCCAATGATATAAATATTTTCTCATCCCAATTCTCACCCCATTTCAATGAACCTTGTTGTTTTATCTTCCCTTTCATAAAAATCTTCTATATGATTAAATAGATTCTTATTTATATCACATTTTATTTTTTTTCACTTTTTCTGTGTTCTTCACTTATGGAATACCCATAAATATTGGCTCTATTATAGCTAATTAGTGTTCCACCCTGAGTTAACTTTTTCACCTGAATGACTTTTATTTATCAACATAGATTAACTTTCACATTTAAGCCAATTGTTCCAAACTCAGCTCACATGATGCACTTATTAGATTTTAAGATGTCTGTACTATCTTTATGTGAGGATATGATAACAAAACCCATTATCTTTATCTAATAACATAATGCTATGTAGCAGTGAACAAAAAGAAAATCTTAAATCCATGATGCGTTCTATGTCTCATCTGCAGTATTTAATCCATCGCCATATAGTCCTGGTTCTGACTTCTAATTGTCTCATGAATTGACCTCTCTCCTCCTCAATGATACTTTATTCTAGTACTTTTTGACACCTTCATCAATTGTTTGTTATGTTAAAATAACAGTATTTTCATTCATCCAAGGTATTAAACCCCTTTCCCTCTTTATACCATATAGAAACCATTAAAAACATATGATTGCTAAGCACCTGACATTTCATGATTCTTCAAAACTAAATGAACTGTACGTATAGAATATATTCACCAGAGTTTTAATACATAATATTTAAAAAATATAAAAGATAACATTTTATATTGATTATATATTAAGTCCATATCATTTGGGTATGTGGAATTAAAAAAACAACATTTAACTGGTTTTATCTATGTCTTTTTACTTTTCAAAAATGTTTGAAAGTAGGGCTGTGGGTATAGTTCAACTGGTAGAGTGCATGCTTAGCATGCTTAATGCCCTGGATTTGATCCCTAGCAAAGCATAAACTGGGAATGATAATGCAAATTGTGATCTAAGCACTCAGAGCTAGAAGTAAGATAGGTTTTTGTTTGTTTGTTTGTTTTGTTTGTTTGTTTTTCAAGGTAAGGTCTTCTATAGCTCAGTCTGACCTAGAATTCATTATGTCTTCTTAGGGTGGACTCAAACTCAGAGCAATCCTCCTACCTGTGACTCCAGATTGCTGGGATTAAAGGTGTGCCCAGATATATACATATATTTTTTTTTTTGGTTCTGCTGGGTTTGTCTAACAAAATGATCTATTTTTGGCCAGATTCATCTTTCTATAATATCAATTGAATTCCATTATTCTACCAGTCTTGAGCTCATCCTCTTAAATAAACTTTTAATGTCTGGAAGCATGGCTGGCTCATTGTGCAATTACACAATACAATGGGTACAGCACAGCCTTCATTTGTGCAATTCCACCTGCAAGTTGGCTGTAAATGCTCTACCATTACTAACAAGGCTCTTATTTGATTCTATTGTCATGAACCTATATCAAGTTATATAATTTGACTGGGCTTTGAACAATGACTCCCTTCACAATACATGACTAGTTATTTCTAAATGATCTCTTCATTCCTATGACTTTATACTATTTACTATTCTACTTTTTAAGACTTAGAACTGCCTTTGTCTAAGCAATCACTAATTTTCAAGACCACACGAAGATCATTGAGCAATCACTAATTTTCAAGACCACACAGAGAGCTCAATGCTCTAGAACAGCTTTTCATTTGGACACCTCTGCCAGGACAAGCAAATAACTTTCACCTTTGTAATAACATTTAACAAATGATTTTCTCACTTAATTATTTACTACTTACAAGGTTTCAAAACATTCATGTCTCTCATAACACAGAACACAACTGTGCAATCAAGAATCTATGAATTACTGGCTAAGCCCACATATATTTGTATCTACCTATATTCTGTTCTACAGTAGTTGAATTCTTCATATTTAATATAAAGATAAGGACTTAGGACTTAGATGTGTATTGTGAAATATTGGGGATTCTGGCATTTATTGGGAAATGAAAAATTACAAATAGTTACAAAATTACAAATAATTGTTGCGTATAAAATAAGACAGATACAGAAAGATAACTATTGCATGATCTCACTCAAATACAGAACCCTAAAAAATTGTTGTCCTTATAGAAGCAATATACACAATGGTGGCTTCAAGGACAGGAATGACCAAAGGAAGAAAGAATTTGAGGGGATTTTGGTATAGGATATGGAATTTCAGTTAGATCAAGTTTAAGAGCTCTATTGCAAAATGGTAGCCATAGTTCATAATATATTGTGGTTTTACAAAATGCTCAGACAATGGACCTAAAGTGTTGTCAGCACAAATAGGCAATTACAAGATATAATAGATACATTCATTAGGTGGATTTAGTCAATTCACAATAAAAGTATATTTCGAAATGTCATGTTTTACATAGTAAACACATTCAAGCATGTTTACCCATCTAAAATTAAACTCAAAAAGATAATATACACATAATATAAACATATGATGTTTAAATTTTATTATGAAATACACACAGAAAATAAAATGGTCATGACACTGAAGTAAAATAACATACCAATCATGACAATTGTTATTTGCTTATCTCATACCTATACATTGTGTATGTGCATGTGTGTGTGTGCATGCATGTGCATGCACACATGTGCATATGTAGAAGCTGCAGCTAAAATGTACTTTTTTTTGAAATATCAATAGACTATAGTCCTCATATTGACAGAAGATTCCAGACTTCAATCTATCTATCTACAACCTTATATCTTCTAGTCTATTACACCTCCTCTCTCCACAGAAAGTCATTATTTTATTCCCCAGCTTTATGTATATAACTTATCTGTTTTGGATTTCACATATGAGATCAATAAATATGTTTCAATACAGATATGGTTCATTTCATTCAGAATGATGTCACCCAAATCCATGTACATTATGCATATTGTGGTGAATGTTCGGTCTCTATTTTTAAAGACTGAATAATGTTACATATGTGTATACTGTGTATATAAACAGAGATAGATAGATACATGGTAGATAGACAAAATAATGTTGTGATAATTTGTATATACATTAGTCTTGCCAAGCACATTATTCCCATATTTTGGATATTGTGAATAAGACTGAAATGAAATGAACATGGGAGTGAATATACCTTTAATGAACTGGGGATTTCATTTCTGTGAAGAAACACACAGAACATCGGTTGTGGGGTCATATAGTACCTCTAGTCTCAATTTTTAGGAATATTTAGATATTTTGGTCATTTTTTTATAAAGGCTACAACAATCTACATTACCAACAGGGTCCTCTTTTCTCAACATTATTGTATTTGTATGTGTGACAACAATTGTTGTGTCCTGACTGCTTGATAGGAGCCATTTTCCTGAATAGGAAGTAAAATCCCACAGTAGATTTGATTTCCAGCTACCTTACCATATGTGGGCACATTACTGTATAACTACTGTTGTTTTTTATATTTGTTTGTTTATTTTGTAGAAAGTTCTATTTAAGTCTTTTTACCATTTTATATGAACAGGCATGAGTGTTTTTTAATGTATGTATGAGTGATGGAAGTTGAGTCCTCATTTTTGGAAAGAAAGCAGTTTATCCACTGATATATTGCCTCAATATCCTTTGCCTATTTATGAATTGGATGCTATTCTGCTATGAAGTTGAATAGATCTGTTAAAATTTTGGATATTAACACCTCATAATTTATGTGGCTTGCAAATTTCTTTCATTTTAAATGCCCTCTCTGCCATACCAAAGGTTTTTTTTTTTTTTTTTTTTTTGTTATTGTTTGTTGTTTTTTAAATTTTGTTTTTAGTTTTGTGGGGTCTCCTTTTTAATTTTTATTTTGTTTTGCTTCAGCAAAAAGAACAAAGTTCTCACATTCTCATTGCAAAATATAAAGATTAATTTCATCATATTATGAAGACTTTAAAATATTTTAAATTTTCCTGAGAGTCTCTGTTCCTGAGAGTCTATGTTCTGTTACTCATGGATTTCTTGGTTCCTTTTCTGACTCCAATAAAAAATGTGATTTAAACATTTTAAACTTTTATTTAAATAGTATTTAAATATCTGAAGGCAGTATGTGGAAGATTACTGGAATCCTAAAATGTTATTGGAGATGGAAATATTTAACTCAATAATGAACAGGATCTAACATTTCTCTATATTGTTGACTCTGTCCATTTTTGGTTTTGGTGTTCTTACTTTAGCTGGATAAAGTATCTCAGCAGGATATCTAAGCCAGGCAATGTATCTTCAAAGAACTGTAAGTGCCCTAGTTGTAAGTCTGAAGCAATTAGTTGTCTTAGGAATATGAAACCTATCTCAGCATCTCACTACTAATGAAGTCAGTGCTAAATTTGTGTACTTCTTGGCTTGTTTCTGAAACTATTCAGTAATAGTAGATAAGAATTTAACATTGAAGAGAAAATGTAAGAATTATAGAGCTCACTTTTCACTTATTGAGTTATTGACACTTTGAATCACAGATGTTTTGTCCAGTTTAACTGCTTCCAGTCCTGGGCTACACCTGTTAGCCTCATTTGTCAAAATGAAAAAGAAAGCGAATGTCATGAGAGAAGAATGGTCAGGCATGTGAGGCTAACTTCAAAATTTTACCCTTCATCCTGGCTGTCTGGGTTGTTCTCTGATGTTTCAATCAGTTGATTTTATATTTTGTCAAGATTTCAAAAATGCTTTAGGGAACCTGTCTATTAAATGTTACTCCATTAAGGGAAGAGGTGAAGACCCTTCTGTAGCTGGGTTTTGTTGAGAATATTTGAGATAAAATCAATAAGTCAGTCTCTTATAATTGGGTTACATGCTAAATGATAATGTCATTTACCCAGATAGCAGATACCATAAGAAAAAGTTTGGAAAGAATGCATTTAGGAGATGCTAAATGACAAGTAAAGTTTAATATGTGACAATATAACTAAAATTAGAGATAAATATGTTAAATATATAATGCTTAATAAATTTTCTTCATGCTACAACTACTACTGAACATATAAAAGTAGTTCATTTGATCATAAAAAGGTACAAAAATGTTCACAGAGTTGTTTTCAGGGACATATCTCTAATAATAAGGTAAATCATACACGCACACACACGCACAATTTGAAATTGTTATGGGAAACTCAGTCACACAGAGATGGCAGCAGAGACAAAGTGAAGAATCAGAAAATGTATTCATGTCAACATGGACTCAAGGGAATAACTTCCAAAGTTCGAGTACTGAACTCAGAGGTTTTATCAACAAATATGGCAGGCATCATCTTGAATTCTCTACACTCTTGATGACTTTCACGTTTCTAAGGTTACATGATTTGGAGGCACAAAGAGAAAGCTCTTTAGCAATCAGCCAGTGATAAAAGTGTGCAAATGTATGACAGAAAGCTGTTCAGGGGTGTTTGTGTCTATGGCTGCACTAACCAGTTAACATGCATGCAGGAGACAGCTGCATACATAGGGAAGAGACTACGGATCATGTTGTCTCCCTAGTAAAGGCTTGTACAATAGACACTGTGTTTTATAGTAAGTATCATCTGGATCTGGTTTCTTTGTTAAATTCCTTCTACCACAAAACATGTAGGAATACATCTTATGTGAATACTTCCCTAGGAAACCCTAAGGAGTTGCATCACAAAACATTTTAGTTCAAACATCCAGACAAAAAGGATTCTAAGATGTTGCCCCAAAATATTGTACTAAATTAAACTTAGAATGTCAAGTTATTTTCATGTGATTTGCCTAGAATTCAAATATAACTTCATAGCTTCATCAGATCAATCTTGATATGAATTTCTCAAAGTTTTCAAATATGTTCTTTCTGAGAAAAAACATGTAAATGGCATCTCTGATTTCTTGCTTATTTTCTTTAGACTTGGAAATACAAGTTGGATAAACTGATTTGGCAAAATAGAAATCTCAAAGCCCACAGGGGCTGGAAAGAAAGATTTTTGCAACTATTCCTTATTTCCTGACCCATAATCTTATCTCTTTCCCAAAGGTAGATAATGAATTTTAACACACATTCATTGTTTCAAAATTCAGGCAGTATTTTTAGGTTAACTCCACCCTGCCCAAAATAAGTGCTATCATTTTGGCCAGAACTTTAATAATAAAACATCAAATCTTGAATGAATTTATATATTAAATCTGTCAGATGCTAAGAGAGTTCACAGAGGTCTAAGGGACACAAAACTTTTTAAATGGATAACCGCTCCATAGGTCATGAGGGAGACCCAGAGCCTTTACACTAATTAGATTGAAAAGCTTGATTCAGCAAATGCAGTTTTCTTACTCCAAACCGCATTTGACCTCCCCCAAGTTGAGACATGATTTCCATTACTTGTGACATTAGTATGATCACTATCACTTTTCTTCAGTGTACAAGGGCAAACCTTCAACCCTGGACATGACTCACTGTAGATCTTCTAGCAATCATTAACAAATGCATAACATTTCTAAGTGCTTTAAAGTAGAATTGCTTTAATAAATGGAAATATGTTCTGTTATTGAATATATATGGAGTGCATTCTACAAATTTTTGAGAGGTAATACTATCAAGAAAATCGCTAGCAGCTGGGCATAATGGCACAAGCCTTTAATCCCAGAACTTGGGAGGCAGAGGTAGGAGATCATTGTGAGTTTGAGGCTAACCTGAGACTTAATAGTGAATTCCAGGTCAATCTGGGCTAGAGTGAGACCTTACCTCAAAAATCCAAAATAAAAATATAAATAAATAAATAAATAAAATCACTAGCAAAGGTATTAATTTGGTAGCCTAATTGACTTTACAATTTTGAACAAAAGTTACACACTGTATACCTTCAATAGAACACAGAGGTTTAATCTGAAGATTTATCATCAAAGCCAACTGTCTGTGTCATTTATCTTAAATATGTAAACAAAAGCATACTTAAAAAATATAATTGATATGCAAAATGTGCCTAACTGGAGTTCCTGAGGTGTGCTTTTGCTGTGTGGCTTTTGGCTTTTTTCTATCTGCTTGGACCTGTGAAGGCAGGCCAGCTTCTTCTGCCATTATGGAACTTCCCCTGGATCTGTAAGCTTCAATAAATATCCCTTCCTCCATTATATATATAATTAGGACTATTGCTTGCAAAACGTAATGGCCAAGGTTCAATTCCCCAGTACCTATGTAAAACCAGATGCAGAAAATTGTGCTTTCATCTGGATTTCAGTTACAGTGGCAGGAGGCCTTGACATGCCCATACTCACTCTCTGTCTCTATCTCCCTCTTTCTTAAGTAAATAATTAACAAATAACTAAATATTTTTAAATACAAACATGCATCTCATGAGGTCCCATTTGTGAATTGATTGCCTTATTTCCCATGCTAACAGTTGTCCAGCCTTGTAAGGGACATCTATATCATCCTCCTCTGAAGGCTTAGAGTACTTCATGAAAATGGGGATGGAAAGAATGTAAGAAATGGAGAAATGAAAGGAGATTATGGAACACTCTCTTCTGGAAATGACCATTGAAGTCATGAATTCACAGCCACTGTGGCGGCCTGCACAAGAAAGAGCCAGCCACTATTCCATCAAGTATTGAACAGGAGATTGGAGTATTTAGTCTTCCCTGAGGAGTTACTGGTATCAATGATTACTGGGGTTGGATGGGGAGTCATTCTCTTCATTGATGTATCCAGTTGTATGAGAAAGGAAAAGAAGAATTTCAGCAGGAGTAGGGGATAAGAGAGAGTAGTGGGGCTTCTACACAATCAAATTGATCATATATATACATATATATATATATATATATATATATATATATATATATATATATATATATTTGCCATAGAACAAATAAATATATATATAAAATTGACTTTAACTTATAGTCACTTTAGTTAAGCTACCTTATTTCAGTTTGGGTATATTATGGAAGATCTAGAAGGTATAATATACATTGGGAAATGATGAACCAGCAGGTAACTGCTTGACTCAATCAACTTGGCTTCTGTCAAAATAGCTGGGTAATTCTAGACTAGACTCATGTCTTCCTTGGTGTCCAACAACACTTGATTTACCCAGGAAGTTAATACAGTATATCTATGGAAACTTAAACTTAACAGAAAATTAAGTCAGCCTGAACTCAATGGAACTGAATCACCAGCCCTCAAAGAGGAAGAGTGCTGAAAAAGCCCTCAGACCCAGGTTTTAGCTTTTGCCTAACTTCTACTAGCTACTCCAATGCATTTCTAATAAATAATTTAATTCTATTTTTTAATATTTGTATTTAAGAGAGAGAGAATGAAGTAGAGAGAGAAAGAGAGAATAGGCATGCCAGGGCCTCCAGCTGCTGCAAATGAATTCCAGACACATGTGCTACTTTGTGCATCTGTCTTATGTAGGTCCTGGGGAATCAAACCTTTGCCCTTAGGCTTCACAAGCAAGCACTTAAATTTCTAAGCCATCTCTCCAGCCCTAATAAATTATTTTTACACCATTATAAATAAAGCTAACAGAAATCAAACATGAAGCCAATAGAAGCATAGCAGGATGTCACCTCCTTTTCTCACCTTCTTGCAGACATTCCCTGTGAATACGGTATTGTAGAGTGGAAGTGAATAGAGTTTCTGTGACAGTATTAACTGCTAAATTTGCTTAGCTATATTACCTTGGAAAAGACTGTTTTTTTTTTTTTTTCAGTGTACCCCGCATTAAAATCAAATGGTACTTCCATATATCTAGCAGAGTTCCTGGAATTAAATAAATGAACATAATGAAATGTTAGATTTAAAACCAGTACATAGAAAACAGATATTTTAAATTGTCATAAATTGTACACTTGTGTCATGTATGATGTGATGCTTTGAAGTACAGACATACATTATGGCATGACTAATTTTAGCTAATTTGCAAATGAATCACTTTATACCTTTGAAAATTTTCAGAATCACATGTCAGTCTGCATTTCTCAAGAATATGATAAAATATTAACTGTGGTCACTCTGTTGCACAATAGATCTCTTGACCTTATTCCCTCTTTATCACAGTAGATATGTGTCCTTTCATTAGCAGGGCACACTAGTCCTTGTAACTAACTGTTGTCATCGTACTCTCCTATGTGATTATTTTTTTTATTCCCTATACACTTGAGATTATGTGGTGTAAAAGAGTAGTTGAGTGTTATCTGTTGCTACCCCACAGTCACGGATTCATAATTATCTTTAGCCAAAGAGGAAAAGAAGATTCAGAGCTGAGGCAAATCTAAACTCAAAAGACAGCAAGACTAAGCTATATATGAAGGTTCTATGGCAGATAACACAAGGGGATTTTCACAACAATCTGATTTTTTTTTAATTTTATTTATTTATTTTCAAGCTGAGAGAGAGAGATAGAAGAGAGGCACACAGAGAAAGAATGGGCACGCCAGGGCCTGCAGCCACTGCAAATTAACTCCAGATTCTTGTGCCCCTTGAGCAGCTGGCTTACATGGGTTCTGGAGAATCGAACCGGGATCCTTTGGCTTCATAGGCAAATGCCTTAACTGCTAAGCCAGGTCTCCAGCCCCAAGCTGATTTTTGTGGTAAAGCTTCTTTTGATAAACAATGTACTTGTTTTCAAAGGGAGTCAGTTCTTTAAAAATTTTTAAATTTGTTTTTATTTATTTTGAGAGAAAGCGAAAGAGGCAGATACAGAGAGAGAAAATGGGGACGACATGGCCTCCAGCTACTGCAAAGGAACTCCAAATGCATATGCCTCATTGTGCAGCTGGCTTATGTGCATCCGAGGAAATTGAACCTGGGTCCTTTGGCTTTGCAGGCAAACACCTTAACCACTAAGCCATCTCTCCAGCCTCAGAGTTATTACTTTAAAGAAATGCCCTCAGAACATACAGCCTAAACAATCTTATGCTTTTCTATGCAGTGTTATCAAGCTAGGAAAAGGCTGTCTCTCACTCAATGAGGATCACATGTGAGTTGATGCAGACTTTGATTAGGCTGGGCACTGATCGCTATGCACCACCAATACACCTGCTACTTCAGTCTACAGAAAACAAAGTGGGTGTACATTCATCTGAAAGAATTTATACTTTAGAATTGTAGCATGATGCAATTATGGCAATCGATGGAAAATTTTTCGTAACTAAGGAAATATGGACCAAAGGTGTGGGTCCTCGCCATTCCTGGGGGTCATTGGCCACCGAAGTCCCAGGCACAGGAGGAGTTGGGGGGAAGCTGGGTCCTGGAGCAGCAGGTGAGTGGGACCACGGACAATGAACACCTGGGAGGCAGTCTGATGGATAGCAAGCTTATAAACACTTGAGAAAGGTTGAGAAGGAACATACAGACTATAAGGCGACTGGATACATAGTTTATGGGTTGCTATCTAATTGGCTGGTTTTGGAAGGCAGAAGTCGTGAGGTGGAAAAAGCTGTGTGACTTCAGCCACATAAGGGTCTCTTGGGCAGCTAGCTACAAGGTCAGGAACTGTGGGGGACGGGCAAAGCCTGAATTATGGAATGGTCAGATGGTATTAGGATCAAAAGGTGGGGCGGGCTCACCAGTTCTGCTGATTCTGTGCGATGACATGGTATGCTACAACCTTGCCCAAGGGCAGGGAGGGCCAGTCCCCATCGCCAGGCTGGGTTCTGGACTATAAAGCCATCTGTAACCCCCACAGCCCAAGGTCCCAGGCCATGTCCAACAGCTCAGGCCAGCTTCCTCACAGTCCCAGCCCGTGTTTAGCAATGTCCAACCCAAAGGGTGAGTGGTTTGTGACCCAAGAAACAGAAAGCTGTCACTTGCTGCTAATCAGTGATTCAGGATTTGAGGGTTCAGGAGGGTGTTGCCAAAACTTATGAAGCCTGATCTGGGATCCTTATTTTTTCTTAATTTTCATTTATTTATTTACAAGCAGAGAGAGAGAGAGAGAGAGAGAGAGAGAGAGAATGCGTGTGCCAGGGAGGGCCTCCAGTCCTGATAACAAACTCAAGATGCATATACCACTTTGTGCATCTGGTTTTTTGTGGGTATTAGGGAATCGAACCTGGGTCATTCGGCATTGAGCCCCCTTATTCTATTTTTAATAAAAATTTATAACAATGGACTAAAAAAGGATAAGTTGTGAATTGTTGAGTTTATTTAGGGATAAATAATGAATTGTGGAAATGTGGAGTTCATTTAATAGAAGTTGGGATCTAAGAAATGGCAGTAGCAGAGCACATGGAAATCTGGATCTAGAAGCTCATATAGAGAGATTTAGAAAAAACATACACTCGTGTGGAAGGAATAACATAGTTCATGAAGTTCATTTAAGAGAAACTGAGGCTTAGGAAGAGGCTGGAGCACTGTCACAAGTACGTGGAAGATAGGACAAAGAAGCCCATGTAGAGAGATTTAGAAGAAATACTCGCTGGGGTGGAAGGCACAGCATCAGCCCTGAGTCTCTCCATGGAAAAGTTAATGTAGTAAGTGCTGATGGCTTAGGAATAGCAGAGGGAAAGTACCAAAGCAGAGACCAGGAAATTTCCATGAGATATGGATAGTAAATTCAGTTACACTCATGGTTACCGCAAGTTTAAATAATTACACAGGTAGCAGGTACATTGGTTTACAGGCTGACCGGAAAGGCCTGCCCACCTAGGTAGAGTTTTAAAAACACGTGGTAGACTAAGTGATCAGAGAAAATTCATGGATGTGATTAAAGTGAGAAGCTACCTCAAAGCATGTCACAGATGAAGGCAAGCAGAAAACTACCCAGGCCAAGAAAAAGTGCTCTCCCCTACTCAGCCAAGGCCAGGTAGCACAGAGCCAGACTTACATGTGTCCAGACAGAGATCACAGGGCAGAAAATGCACAGATCAGCATGGACAAGCCTTTATAGTCAATTTTTAAAAATGGATTATTTGGGGCTGGAGAGATGGCTTAGCGGATAAGGCACCTGCTTATGAACCCTAAGAACGTTTGTTCAAATCTCCAGGTCCCCCTTATAGCCAGACGCAAAAGTGACAGCAAGTGCTCAATGTTGCACATGCGTACAAGGGGGAGCACGTATCTGGAGTTTGTTCACAGCAGCTGAAAAGGCCCTGGCACATCCATTCTCTCTCTTTCTCTTTCTCTTTCTCTCTTTCTCTTTCTCTTTCTCTTTCTCTTTCTCTTTCTCTTTCTCTCTTTCTCTTTCTCTTTCTCTTTCTCTTTCTCTTTCTCTCTCTCTCTCTCTCTCTCTCTCTGTCTCTGTCTCTCTCTCTCTCTCTCTCTGTCTTTCTCAAATAAAAAAGAAAACTGGATTATTTGGTCAGATATATGTAAGGGGAAGACCTGATTGGTTTACAGGCTGACCGGAAAGGCCTGCCCACCTAGGTAGTGTGCTAGACTGAGGAGGCAGCAGGGGGCGCTACAGCCATTGTGGGTGAAACTGGATGAGTTCTGTTCCTGCCAAGACCAAGTGACATTCTTTCTTTGAGCTTCCCCTAAGTAACTGCCTATGAAAAGCTAGTTTTATCTTCATTGGCACAATACTTTGGGAAATTTAAGTGTGTTTAAAATCCTTAGTTAAGTGAACTAGGTTCATAAGGTAAAATATTTAGTTTTCTATTTTATGTTATATGATTTAAAAAACCCGAAAATACCTGAGATTAACAAGACATTTAATATTGTTTACTATAACTGAAAATGTAATGTTGACTGTGTTAAATAAAAATTAAGTTAGTGAAAATTATTATCTTTGCAACATGATTAAAATAAACTATATGTGAGTTGCCCTGATGCCATGCAACTTAAAATTTGTTGTAAAGAGAGATATATGCAAAATAATTTTCACAACCTAAAGTAATGCTATTTAGGTTGATGATACCTAAAAGGCCAAGTGAAAACTATAAGGATTAAGCAACAAATCCTTGCTATGAAACAAAGAAAATGATGTAGAAAGTGATACCAGGCCCATGATAAGAGCAACTATGTATGTGAAAACATGAGAGAAGAAAACATATTTTTTAAATATTTATTTATTTGCAAGAAGAGAGAGACTGAGAGAGAGAATGGGTGCACCCAGACCTCTAGCCACTACAAACGAACTCCAGATGCATGCCTCACTCTATGCATCTGGCTTTATGTCAGTACTGGGAAACTGAACCTGGATTGTTAGGCTTTCCAAGCCTTACCTGCTGAGCCATCTCTGCAGCCCAGAAGATAACATCGTTAAAGAAATACATTTGGCATGATATTTCTGAACTACAAGCCTTCAAAGTGGACACCTGAGAGTAAACAAAGGACAGATAGGCAGGGATAATCAAAGTACAAAGGAACTATGCTCAGGATTTGGGATTACATCTTACAAGTGAAGATATATCAATTGAATAATTTTGTAATGGTTCCACAATGTTTAGGAAATACAACTTCAGCCCTGCCTCAAGTGGAGATTTGACAATCATTGAATTCAGTCTGATGGAAAATGGCAGCCCCCTCATTCACTGCGAGACTCCATCTCAGAGAAACCAGCAGAACAATAGAGAAGAACACCTTGCTGCTTACTCTCCTTCCACATGCATACGCATGGGTCATACACATGTGAAAACACCACATACAAACCACACTACACACACCACACCATGCATGCTACACACATGAACAATTATAAAAATTATATTGCAAAAAAAATTGTCTATGAGGTTACTTGAATATAATATGAAACTTTCTATTAATGGATCCATAAACCACTCAGTTCATCATTTAAGAAGTGATATCAGAGAAGCTATAAAACACTTGTCACTAAGTTTTATAAGCTGTAGAAGAAATAAAGAAAATTCTTTCTTCAAAGAAATTACTTTCAACTAAAACTAGTATAAGCAAAATGCTTGGTATTAGGAATCAAAATCTAAGCTGTAACACTTTTGCTGTTTTTATTCTCTACGTACCTATTAGCAAACTATGACTTACAGGTGAGTGAACAAACTGCTCATTGAAGAATCTCCACTCTCCTGAAGATGTATTCCTCGTGCATCGAAGAGAGCACTTCTTCACATCAACAGTAACACCCAGGATGTCATATCTTTATTTGTGTTAACATTAACTTTTTTATTAAGCCCATAAAATATCTAGATTAAATGGATGCAATTTATATTTTAGTATCCAGACCATCTGTTTCATGTACTTGTCAATGAATCTGAATGATGCAATAGATAGATTAATTCTATTTTCTTAATATTATGGCTAATGACAAGTTAAAATTATTTGCACAGTAGATGCATACATAAACATATTTCGTTTCCAAGCAATATATATTAACACACCCTCTTTAGAAAGGGAACAGTTGATGAATGATATATAAAATGTTGTTGATTGCATAGGAAGTCTCAAACTGTGGGGGTTTGATTCAGGTGTCACCCATAAACTTAGGTATTCTGGATGCTAATCTCCCCAGCTGATGGCAGTAGGAAATTAAAGCATACTAGAGGTTGTGTATTGTTGGGGGTGGGCTTTTGGGTGTTACAGCCAGTTTCCCTATGCCAGTGTTTGGCACATTCTCCTATCCCTTTTGTCCACCTTATGTTGGCCAGGGGATGATGTCCACCATCTGCTCATGCCATTGTTTGTTCCCTGCCATCATGGAGCATTCCCTTGAGTCTGTAAGTTAAAACAAAACTTTTTTTTTTTTTTTTTTTTTCCAAAAAGCTGCTTCTGGTTGGGTGATTTCTGCCAGCAATGCAAACCTGACTGCAACACCAGCAAAATAGGAAATTTTCATGTTATGTTATGGTTTGGCTTCCTACAGAATTGTGTGTCTCTTCGCATGCAAACAGTCTATTTAATATAGTGACCAGTACTCTGCATCGTTGTTTTTCTCCCATGTGAAGTGTTGTCCTCTTTTTTACAGTTTTGGGTGACTCAGAACTACTAGTAAATATATTTAGCCAGTGCAAATTGAAAAGAAAAAGGTAAAGGGAGGTGTCTGGCTATAACTAGTTTCTTCATTATATGAGCATTTCTGAATCTGGTAACCATTCTGGTAGGTAACCACGAGCCCACTCAACACCCCCACAAAGCACGACCCACATTCCCCAATGAGGAGGGTCCATTTCGGAGAGGTAAGGGCAGGGAGGAGGCTATTGAAAGCACCAACATGAATGTAAAATTTAAAATAAATAAAATAAAATAAAATAAAATAAAATAAAATAAAATAAAAATTAAAAATAGGAGAATTTATTCCTGAGAGAAGAATGGATACTGAGGAGGAATTCGGTAGCCAGTCAGGGGAGCGAGCATAAAGAGGAAACACTGGGTCCGCCTGCTTCAGTAGAACCACAGTTCAGTGTTGGATCCAGTCTATCCAATCATCTCTCTCTCTCTCTCTCACTCCCATCCAGGTGTGCCTACCCCTTCCTGAGCCTAGTCCAATCTAGCTCTCTCTTAGACTCACATGAGCCTGAGGGTAAAGCCAACCAAAATAAGTTTATAAATAGATACTTACCTGGTGGCCAACACCTCATTTTTGGCTCTTCGACTTTTCTGAACTTCTATTTCCCTGCTAGGGTAAGCTCCCTTCATCTTGATCTTGCCGGCATGAGATGGGGGAGCTACTCCCTCTGGGGCTCTCTACCCCTTCCTGCTTAACACATGGCAGGAGTTCTCTGTAATTTTCTTCTCTCTCTCTTTTTTTTTTTTTTTTTTTTTTTTTTTTTTTTCGAGGTAGGGTCTCACTCTAGCCCAACCGGACCTGGAATTCACTATTTAGTCTCAGGGTGGCCTTGAACTCACGGCAATTAAAGGTGTGCGCCACCACGCCCAGCTTCTTCTCTTAACCTAATAAAATATCTCTAAGTCTAACCCTTTGCTCTGAGTAGTTAATTTTTAAATTCATAAGACATGGTTCTGAGGACACCCTAAAATTATTGTTTCATTGGCATTGGCCCAAAACTCCCTTTTCAGCTACCATGAGCAACCCTAGTATCTTCTACATCTACAATTAAAAATATGTGTATATTTTAGAAACTTAGAACTAGGGTGTTAATATTTTCACATGTAATATTGTAGTATTTGCAGTAAAATCCATAAGTCCTTAGCTAATTCCTTTTACTCATAAATGTAAAATAAAAAGGGTCAAAATGACTTTATGTGTATTTAAATCAATTAGGACATTACTCATATGTAAGTTTTTCAATCGTTATCTTGTTTACTTTTCCTATTAAAATTAAATTTCCTCTTTTTTCCCCAAATTCCTATCCTGCAAATTAATGAGGAAATTTTTCATTAAGCCTGAACTAAGACGTTGAGTTTAGAAGATAATCATAAAGCACTTCAGCCTTCTGCATGTTCCTGTAACAGGTGTCTTTTTGTTACTTGAAGTAATTTATGTGAGGAAAGGGTTTATTCAGGATTAAAGTTTCAAGAAATTACATTATGGTGGGGAAAGCATAGTAAAACAGGCGTCGTGGGTGTCACATCTCTATATGAAGCAGGAAGGAAGTCATCTGAGAGCCAGCTTTCAACACTCAACACAATTAGAATAATGCCAAGGTCACCCCACTAAAACACACACACCCCACACTCACTAACAATTTAAATATTTTCACTAGAATTAAATGTAGAATTTACTAAACAATTGCAACCATTTCATTGATGTTTTATCTCATAAGCTATAATCATTAAAACTTATTAAAAGTTATTATCCTTCATTCAGTTGTTTTTATTACTCACATATATGGTTATATATGGTTATTTGGCTTAGTGGCCTCTATAAAAGAAAGATATATCATAAATCACAAAAGTATCCTTTGAATCTGCATATCTAAACCTTAATGTTAATGTAAGTTTAAATCTGCTCTATTTTTTTTTTTTGAGGCAAGCCCAATTGACTGCCTTTTTTATATGAGAGTGAGAGAGACAGAGAGAGAGAGAGAGAGAGAGAATTGGCACACCAGCCACTGCAATCAAACTCCAGACATGTGTGCCCCCTTGTGTGCATGTGCCACCTTGTGCATTTGCATCACTGTGTGTTTGGCTTATGTGGGATCTGAAGAGTCAAACATGGGTCCTTAGGCTTAGCAAGCAAGTGCCTTAACTGCTAAGCCATCTCTCCAGCCCAATCAGCACTATTTTTGAGTATTACCTATATATCTTCTTACCCATTGACAATGAGAATTTTTGTCAGAGAAAATTATTTGTACATTGTTTCCAAATTAAGCCATATGTTCACATGGAGACATAATCGCTATTTTCAAGATATAATTTATTTCTAAATAAAATATAAAAGGTGAAATATCAAATCATGCACAAAATAGACCATTAGTTTTATTTGTATGAATACATGATAAATAAGTATTTAAATTTTAAAATAAATTTTAATATGTCAAGCACAATATTTTAAGAAACTCTGTTATGAATTGTAAAACTTCTTGTTTAAGAGTTTTAAATAAATTTAGCAGTACAATGCATGGGCATCCAATATGCAGTAGAAAAATTTGAAATTCAAGCCAAATCTAAATTGCTTAGCATAATTATATAGATGTTAGTTTGGAAAAAATGTTTCTTTAGTAAGTTGACTAAAAATATCTTAAAATTTCAACATTATAATATGCATGAAAATAATTTTAAACAACAATGGGGACATAGTTGTATGATAGTTTTCCAGCATGTATAAAGCCCTGTGTCCAATTCTCAGTATCCATTACTATTTTCAAAAATCCCCAAGCAGCTGAAACCATAGAACAACGCAGGGGAAGGGCAAGAATACAGCGTTCATGGCGATCTTGACACCAGAAAAAAGGCTGAAGGAGATAAACACAGAGAACATCCAACTCCAACTAAGCCAGATATCCAGAGACACAGAGGCTCCCAAAACCTCATCACTGAAGTAGAACTAAAATGACCCCAATGTGGCTCAGGGAAACTCACGGAAGAGGGGGCGAAAAGATTGTTAGAGTCACAAGTTGGGGCATTATACACAGAGACTGGGGCATACCCCCCAGAACTCTTGACTAACCTCACAATGCATGACCCACATTCCCCATTGATGAGGGTCCCTTTGAAAGTGGGAGGACAGGGAGGAGGACAATACTATGAATGTAAAATGAGAATAATATAAATAAAAAATGTATATTTAAAAAAAATCCCCAAGCAATAAACTTTGACCATTTATCAATCTGCCTTGTATAATTCAATATTGGAGATACTAGAACAACTTTGTAAATTGAAGTAATTAAATTTATATTCTCTGATCCTTCCAAAGAATCCTCAACCAGAGTAAGAAAATCTAATTTTTACAAAGAAACAGCATGGATTATTTTAGTGTACAGAGCCTTGAGCCATGCTGACTGGCTTCAAATTCTGACTCTTACGTACAGACTCTGAAGCCAGTGTTGACTGAACCTTTCCAAAACTCCCTCCTCATTTCCAAGTTGGTAAAATTAGATACCTAGGGCTCTGTCTGAATAAGACTATTTGAGGCAATATGACACTTAGTGCCCATGAGTGCTATATATTACCACCATTTTAGCTATTCTAACTAGAATTCTTAAAGACCTGGAGCACAAACACAAGTCATAGGAGGCAAAATCTCTGTCAACTTTGAGTGATTCTCCTTCTCATACCTGCTATATTCTGAGAATATTCTAGAGAAATAGCTGTACTTAAGATAAAACAAATTTATAAATACATGGTCCAAATGGCTACTAAATAAATTCTGACAATTAATTTATAAATGACTGAGTAATTCATCCTATGCTGTGTTCTAAGTGAATATTAAAATGTGACTATATTAACTCTACATTTGCCCAAGAATTAATCACCTTGCAAAAATAATTTTGCATAATGTAATTTACAATATTCACATAAGGCAGAGCATGTTGTATAGTAGTAGCTATCTTAAAAGAGTTAATGAAAGTAAGTCTAAATAGTTTCTTAATAACTATATTGGAAATATTTGCAGGAAGTTCATTATAAGAATTTTGATAGCTAATTTATTATCAAACCACATGGAGAAAACATCATTTAATTCCTTAGCCATGAAAGATATTATGACCATATCCATTTATCTTTTGAGTTACTGAAATTGAGTGGTCAATCTTGTGTATATCATGATTGGAAAAATTCACCTAATTATTATTCTTTCTGATTCTGCAGCTGTGCTTTCTCTAATAACCAGCAAAATATCAGACATTTACGTTAATTTTTAAGTTTCATTTTACTGGCTTCATGTTAAGCTGATCCACTTTTTAAAATATTTTCATAGACTGTTTGATTATGAAAGAAATGTAACCAAATAATTTGATTATAAAGTAAAACTTCAAAATACATGCCCATCAATTTTCATTACAGTAC
The DNA here is from genome assembly GCA_036365145.1 of Orientallactaga sibirica. Lineage (NCBI taxonomy): Eukaryota > Metazoa > Chordata > Mammalia > Rodentia > Dipodidae > Orientallactaga > Orientallactaga sibirica. The sequence continues at coordinate 77,925,745 of JAEOAD010000003.1, read as the reverse complement.
TTTTCACAATAGATAAGTTATGGAGCCAATTCTATCCATGAACAGAAAAGTACAGAAAACATACATAGCAGAACATTTTTTCAGTCATAAAGAGGAATGACGTCATTGCCATTTGAAGGAAAGTAGATGCAGGAGGAGACAGCTATATTAATTCAATCTAAGAAAGAAATTACCTCGTGTTTTCTATAATTTAAATCTAGAATTTGTACAGCTACATAAAATAACCCATGTAAAGCTGCTGTAAAAGTGACACTTTCTATGGAAAAGAGGACTTATGGGAAGAGAGGTGAAAGAGAAAGGGTAGAGAAGGAGGAAATATGCTCAAAATACAATATATATTTGGGTAAAAATGGCCTTATCTAACCAGTACAATATTTTTAAGTAAGAAAAAAATTAAAGACTCAATATGCTAATGCAACTACTTTTTCATATTTTATCACATTTTATCTAATTACAACAATACTTCATATAAAATTTTATAACATGTTCTCTTCATTAATTTTGAAATATCAATGTTTTACTTTGTCTTTATAGCCATCATATTATGTAGCTAGTAATATTTATGTATTCAATTTTATTTGTGAAATACATGTATATATTTATAGCCATCTTCTTTTTGACAGAAACATATTTATTACAGAAGACTTATGCAAACATTTCTCCAGTTACATGATTACATTATTATGCATCTCATAACATAAAGAGAGTGAGTCAGGTAGCTTTGTTAGGTAGTTTAGGGTGACTGGGCCCCAAAAGTAAACAGCAGAAATGTCCCAAGTCTGCCTTTGCAAGAGAAGGTTCTCTCCTCTCCGTAGGTCTTTACTAAAGAGTTTCCTAGATCTGTTTGTTCATAAAGTACCTGAGCCCCTCCTGGGAGAGAGTTACACTTTCCAAGGATTAATCTGATCCTGGCATTACGGTTGGTTAATCTCAGCCCCCAAACTTGGCATCATGGCTGGTCTCTTCTAGAGCCATTCCCTAGCTCAGACCAATTAGTCCTCACTCTGCTCACCTGATCTGGAACGTAAAGGCCACCACAATAAGTTCATAAGTAGCCACTTGTGAGAATGGCAAGCTCTCTCTTTGCTGGCTGTTCATCTCTCCTGACCTCCCAGGTCATGGTAAGCCTCCCACAGCCCTACTCCTACATGGTCTTTACCCCTTCTTGCCTCCCTCATGGTGGGAGCTCTTGATACTTACTCCTCTCTCCTTCTCTTAATCTAAAAGCGTCTCCCATTTTATTGCACTCCAGTCTATGGATTTTAATTCTTTAAATTCATAAGATAAGACTCTGGCATACCCTAAATTTATTGGTGTTTTGGTATATTGGTGTATTGACAGGGAACCACAAAATTCCTATTTCAATAAGCCAAAGCATGAAAGCTTGCCTAGCCTTTTCTTCCCTGCCTCCACCCCTCCCAAATCCATTCAACTGTAAAATATTGTCATACTACCTACTCAGAATAGCCACTTTTCAGCCACACAGGTTTTCTCAACTCAGGTCACCATTGTCTAGTGTGAATTATTATAATATTATCCTAAGTAATCCATTACTGATTCTGAATCCAGTTATTCTTTTGGATGACAAATCTATGTAGGGTAATTTGTATTTAAAATGCTTAACCTAGTCTACCCTTTCCTCTCTGTATAGTTCTAAATCTCATTTGGCACAAAGGCCTGGACTAATGAGTATTAGCGAGTGCTCTGACCTCATTCTGTGATATGGCAGGCAGGCAGTTAGGCACAAGATAACAGCGGTAGTTTGAATGTAAAATCTCAAGTTGGTAGAACCTTTGAGAGGTGGACACTTGCTGGAGGAGTTTTCTCACTTGGGGCAAGCTCATTATGTAAAACATCTTCCACACAGCAGTGTGAGCCAACTTCCTGCTTATGCAATGCTTTCCCACCATGTTGAAACTTACCTTGATAGTGTAGGCCTGCAATAAACCTCTTCCTCCCATAAGCTGCTTATTGTTGGATGTTTTGCCCCAGCATTAACAAGCTAACCACAACAGTAATCAAGAAAAGTGCACTAGAATCTATCTCTTCTGATGGTAGAAAGGCATTTGCACCCTGGAGAGTTGGATTAGCAGTTAAGGCACTTGCCTGCAAAGCGAAAGGACCCAGGTTTGGTTACCCAGGATTCATGTAAGCCTGATGCACAGAGAGACACATGCATCTGGAATTAATTTGCAGAGGCTGAAGGCCTTGGAACATGTGTTCTCTCGCTCGCTCTCTCCCTCTGTCTTCTCTCTCAAATAAATTTTTAAAAGAAGCACTTTCAGGCTGGGGAAATGGCTTAGCGGTTAAGGTGTTTACCTGTGAAGCCTAAGGACACTTGTTTGATTCCCCAGGACCCACATAAGCCAGATGCACAAGGGGGAAAATGTGTCTGGAGTTCATTTGAGTGGCTGAAGGTCCTGGCATGCCCATTCTCTCTTTCTGCCACTTCCTCTGTCTCCTAAAATAAAATAAAATAAAATAAAATAAAATAAAATAAAATAAAATAAAATAAAATAAAATAAAATAAAATAAAATAAAATAATAAAATAAGGCATTTTCACAATGGCCTCACATGTGCACTAGCAATGGGTCTGTATAATTCAGAGAACTTGCCCAACATCATATCATGTACATTGTGGCTATTGTCTGACCTGCCATTGTGGGCTTTTCAAGAGCATCCTGGGAAGAAATCACTGAAAGTAAGATCCAGCCCACTATGATGGCCAAGAAACCCATCTCATGAATTATTATATTCATGAAATCCTTTTACATATAAGCAAACCCAAGATTTCTTGCTCTACTTCCCTCAGTAAGGTCAGCTTGCTCTAGGCCCTCACAAGTACATTATTGCTTTGCTTTGCTGAATAAACGTTGAGAGGGAAATGACTCATATAGTCATCCTGCTATAGGCATCAGCTGCTGCAGAACGAGAATTACTCAGGTGCATGTGTACAAGCCCAGACCTTCCAGATGCTGCACCCAGGAATGTTGATTTCTTCCAGACTCAGTCCCAGACCCAAAATAAAAAGCCTGGCTGCTCTGAAGAGTTTGGGTGAGCTGTTTCCTCTTTTCTGCCTCCTGGACTTAGCTTCTGTCAGGGTGTGAAAGGTTATACATAGGCCCTTAGAGTATGTGGAGGCACTCCTCACCCTTTGAATTCTCAGAGTAACCTCCACTGCCATTCCCCCTTTGTTCTGCAGACTCTCCTTCATGCTTCCTAACTTCTGAATAAATATAATAATTCACAAAAATAATGCTTCTTGGTCTCATTTTATTTTAATTCTTTAAGTAAAGCAGACATAAGCTCAGGTTTGGGGTTTGCATTTGAATACCCAAAGTAAGGCACATCTCACTTGGAGGTCCCACTGAGATATTAAAAGAAGGATGAATTTAGGGCTAGAGAAACAGCTCAGCAGTTAAGGCATTTTCCTGCAAAGCCTAAGGACCCATGTTTGACTCTTCAGATCCCACATAAGCCAGATGCACAATGTGTCACATAAATGGGAGGTTGCAAATCCGCATAAGGTGGCTCATGCATATGGAGTTCAATTATATGGGCTGGAGGCCCTAGCACACCAATTCTCTCTCTCTCTGTCTCATAAAAAAAGGCCAGTCTGTTTGGGCTTTCCTCAAAAAAACAGAAGTATGAAGATATATTTATATTTATATTTATATATAATATCTTATTATAGAGGGAATGAGATGCCAAACACATTTCCAACTGTGCACAACAAAAGCACAGCAGGAAAAGGTTCTACATGGCACCTAGGCCTCACAAGACTACAAACCACATCATGGGGATATAACACTATAGTCTGACTGCACAGACAAGGGCCATGTTTCATAATCATTTCTGGTTGGTTTGCTTAATGATTAGAGATGATTGTTAGTAATTATATTTAGCATTTTCTGGTTTGTTTCTGAGACCCAAAAGGACAAAAACTTACCCCAAATCAATTTCCTTTTATAGGAAATAAAAAAGTGAAATATATGCTATTTAAAGTCATGGCAGGCTGGAGTCTGGGAAAAAGGTTGGTGCCCCTCTGATATCTGAACCTAAGCAGAATTAAATCATGTGTCCTCCAGACCTTGTCCAGAAACAAAGTGACAAATTGTCTCTGACAAGGAAAAGAGAGTGAAGTCACCTCTGTGCAGTGGAATTTCTTGGAGACAGAAAAGGTTAGATGGGTAAACTGAGTCAAGGTAGTTTATCAAGTTACAAATTCCTTAAGTAAGACAACTACTGAGCTTGCAAAACTAGAATCAGATGATTAATTTTTTAACAGCATCAGAGGCTTAAACCCATCCTGAACCAGGGTGGACCTAAACTCCAGGCTTCCCACAGAGGGGAGATTGGAAGGAGGTCCCAAGATAAGCACCCAGAAGGGCACTTTGGCTATTAAGGTGGGAGTAAGAGCAGAAACTTCCACACTTGTTGGGCTATGTTGCTTTTGATACTTCTCATGGGCCTGGTTGTAAGATGTTTGGACTGGGGGAAGTTTTGAGGACTCAAGCTTGGGAGCTGGCATTATAGGATGAACATAGATATCCCATCTCAGACCTTCCTTGCTCTAGGAGGCATGTAGACTGCAAAATGTGTTCCCTAGATTGGGAGAAATGGGAAAATTGGGTCAGAGCTACTCTAGGCAAGAGGGAAGATGGGAAACTAATGTCTTCTCCTCAAACCTGGTTCTGGAGGGATGTCCCCTTCCAACTCAAAGATACAGTAAAGGATAGGGCATAGCCTATCCCTAAACTCGTTTATATTTTGTCCTCCACTTTCTTTCAGATGGGATGGTTTGCCTCCAAGGTCAACACTATTCTTTATGGTTCTTTGATCCGAACTTTAGCCCTAACAGGGACTTTAACAATTGCCAACAAAAATCGGGAAAATAAGTATAACATTCAGATAGATGCTGCTCCATTAAGCTTTTAACTTTTAGGTAAACTATGTCTGAAGGTGAAGGTTCACTTAGTACTTAGTTTCCTAAGATAAGGTTCTCATACCTAAGAACATTCTTCCTTTAATAACCAGGTTCTATTTCATTTGTATGTGTAATCTGACTTTTCAAGTTCATTTGCCTATAATCCACAAGGCATATACGCCTATTTCAGGATACAGCCTCATGCTCACGTGATCTTCATGTAAGAAAAATGAGCTCAAGCTCCAGTGTTCTGTTTCTAACCTTTCTGAGTAATTGGTATGGGCTAAGACTTTATACTGTCTTATTGCCTTTTCCTGATAGTTTCTAAGTCAATTGAATTGGTTCAGATATTGTTTTCAGGACTAATGACATGTTATGCCTACACTTATAGCTGTTAGATATAAAATATGCTTGCTTTCTATGATCTATATATGGCCTACACTGTTACAGGACAGATAAACTTAGATATTATACAAAACGACTTTAAGCTGTTGTGTCATTCTTTAACTAGATCTGCTTCACTAATCAAATATGCTATATTTCCCACCCTACAAGGTTGGTGTAACTTCCTTTCCAAGTGTTTTAATAACCTACATAGAAGCCAAAGCCAATTGGAATCTCTGCATCTAAGATGGCCAATATTTTGGCTTCTGCTCCCAGGTCATGAGCCACAGGAGATGATGGGACACTTCTAAATGGCCCTCTGGTAAGTTGCCTGCCTTCCTGATCAGGGAAGATATGGAAACCTAGAAATAAAAGAATCAATTTGCTATCTACAATGGTAGAGTTACAACAGAGGAGAATCTGTCCTCCAGGCTACCCAAGATAGGAAAGGGACACTTGGTCAGCACAACCCTGGCTCATCCTAATTGATGACACCTAGGCTGAGAGAGCCATATAAAGTTCCTCCCAGGTCCCTAGAGGCTCTTCGAAAGACATTATTGACCTATAAAAGTATACCCTTGATTAAATTTTGGTTACTCAGTTAGAAAAATATAACCAAACACAAAGGGACACAGTAAAGCTTAGATAAGCCTGCTCTCTCTTTCATCACAATGCCTTCTTTTCTTTGTATTATTGCTGGCATTCAGTTTTCATTCTACCTGACCATACCCAGGTGGAAAACTCATTCATTGTATGGGCACAAGAATATGCACAGCATAGTAATTAGGCAAACCCACTTCTAGTGCCTCAGGACTCCCATAGTGGGTATCTCCTTGTGGTAGTTAAGTTTGTGTCAACTTGATCTGTTTAGGAATACACAGACATTCCTCATAAGTGTCTCTCTGAGGTTGCCTCTAGGAAGAATTAACTAAAAGAAGAATTCTTCCCCCAGAGTGAGCAGCCCCTCTCAGAGGAGGGAGCTGGTTTATCTAAAGAAGCTCTGGGAAGGAAAGTATCCTCTTCTCCCACCTGGCTGCTGGTGCTGCTCACTGTTCTCCACTTATTGCTTGGTGCTTTCCTTCATGGACTGAAGAGCAGCATCTCTCCAGGATACCTCCAGGCCTTCAGTGCTGGATTGGGGCTGCTGAGGCATCCAGCATCATGGAGTGAGCAGCTACTGGGTTCCTTGACACTCAGACCTGCAACCTGCTATTGCTGGACTGTTGTAAGCTAATCCAATAAAGTCCCTTTTAATACAATTCATTCTATCAGTTCTGTTCCTCTAGAGAACCCTGACTAATACACTCCTCTTCAAGGAGATGACTGGAATATTAACCAGCTGTTTCTTTCCTTAATCCAGATTACTAGAGGGGATGTCTCTCAATAGCCTATCAACTCTACCAGGAATGAACAGGGAAACAAAGAGCATTTCAAGAGAGGAGATCAACAAGGCCCTACTAAGACCTACAGGATCATATTCAGACCATGTCAGGAACTACTGGGCCATTTGGTGAACAGTTCTGGAAATGGATCTGAAGGTTTTACATGGTGGGAAAAGATTATACCTATTATAATCATCATAGTTACTCTGTTGACTTTTGGATGTTGCATACACAATTACTGGATTAACCTTATCACTGCTCATTATAGGCAGCTCACATTCAGATGTTCATATAAAAATTCAACTCCATCTGTACAAGACCCTTCATCCCACACTACCTCTTACTGGGCTGTCAACTCACCACTTCACAATGCTCAGATGGTTACAGAACAGGAAGGATGACTAAGAGATTTCTCTATGGCACCTTTAGATAGTCCCTTCTAGGAGAGACTCTAAGTGTAATTACTCTACAACCCTGCTCATCAGGAAGTAAAGACTACCCAGTCATCATCCTCTTTCCTCGAATAGCAGTTAGAGTTATCTTCTTATGAGAGGGGGAAAATAGTCACATATTCGTGCTGCTATCTGAAACATCTGCTGCAGAGTTGGAATTACTCAGATGTGTGAAATCATGTTCAGTCCCTTCCAGACACTGCACCCAGATGTTCTGACTTCTTCAGATTCAGGCCAAGACTCAAAATAAAAATCCTGGCTGCTCAAGAGTTTTTTGGTGGGCTTTTTCCTCTTTTTCCTGGGATGTTCATCTTTCAGCATCTGAAGTTTTCACCAACCAGTAAGACTTTGTCCCATATATATATATATATATATATATATCTCCATTAAAACATGTATATAGGACAAAATAAACCTTAAACCACACCCTTTGGACTCTCAGAGTAACATCTCCTGCCATTCCCCCTTCTTTGGTATACATACTCTGCCTTACACCTCCTGACTTCTGAATAAATATAATAATTCACAAAATTAATCCATCTCATTCTTGTTTTATTTCAATTCTTTTTAAAAAAATATTTTATTTTTATTTATTTATTTGAGAGATACAGAAACAGGCAGGGAGAGAGAGAGAGAAGAATGAGCACACCAGGGCCTCCAGCCACTGCAAATGAACTCCAGATGCATGTGCCTCCTTGTGCATCTGGCTTACGTGGGTACTGGGGAATCGAGCCTTGAACAGGGGTTCTTAGGCTTCACAGGCAAGCGCTTAACCACTAAGCCATCTCTCCAGCCCCCCTATTTCAATTCTTTAGTAAGGATTTGGTTTGGGTCTTAACTTAAATTGTGTGTTACTGTCATTTGAATTCTTTTCTTCAAGAAGAAAAAAAAAAAACTGAGGAAAAATTTATGCCTGGAAGACAATTCTATACAATTCAGCTACTGTTTGTTTTACTCTTGTGGTGGTTTGACTCAGGTGTTCCCCATAAAGTTAGGTGTTCTGAATGCTAGATTCTCAGCTGATGGAGATTTGGGAATTAATACCTCCTAGAGGCAGTTTATTGTTGGGGCTGGGCTTTTGGATATTATAGCCAGTTTCCCCTTGCTACCATATGAAATACTGTCCTGTTCTTATTGTCAACCTGATGTTGGCAAGGGGGTGATGACCACCCTCTGCTCATGTCATTGTTTTTCCCTGATAATGGTGGAGCTTCCCTTTGTGTCTTTAAGCCAAAATAAACCTCTTTTTTTTTTTTTTTTTTTTTTTTTTTTTTTCCCCAACAAGCTGCTCTTGGTTGGGTAAATTCTACCAGCAATGTGAACCTGACTGCAACAGTAAGGTTGGTACCGAGGAGTGGGATTGCTGCTAGACACCTGACTATGTGGCTTTGGCCTTTTGGAGCTGATTTTCAAGAGGAATGTGAATGAATTTGAAACCTTGACTGAAGTGGTGTAAGTACAGATTGATGGACTATTCTGGTCAGAGTTGAAAGACCTGAATGCAGTAAGAACTATGGACTGTGAAGTTTGGCTGATGAGGGTGAGAAAGAGCTTTACTTGGACTGGGCTATAAGCAGTTTGTGTGAGAGACTTGCTGTTATGACTCTGTCCTGAGAATTTGTGCAGCATTGCTTTGCATAGAAATAGACTGATGTGAGCAGAGGGATATAACACAGAAAGAAATGTTTAGGCTGAAGCTGTTGCCTGTTCAGCTACAATTGAGAGATTACAAACTTTGAGATTGGTCCAGATGACCTGCACTGGGGCAACAGAGAGAATGTTGACGCTTTTGAAGGGGCCTGAGTGCTCAAGGAGTGTCGTGTTCTTCAAAGTCTGCTTTATTCCCCATGTATTAACAAATAGCACCATACCTACTATTGTGGAGTATAAGAAATGCAGGAAAGAGAGGGTCATTGAGTTTGCAACATGGTCTTGTGTTTTGGAAAAGGCCATCAGTCATATGCTGGATGCCTGCATGGAGACACAATGGAGCTGAGAGGATGGACCATGTATATTGCAGTGGAGACCCAGTGGAGATGCCGGGACCATGAGATGGCGGCCAAGGAGAGCTGCTGGCTCCAGATGAAGTTTTCCAAGACTGTGAGTAGCCTAGTTGGAAGGGTGGAATTGGAACTCTAGAGACTTGGTGCTGGTTAGAATTATCAAACTTAGAGACTTGTCACTGGCTAGAGATGTTGGACTTGGAGCTACAGAGTATAATGTCTGTCCTGTTTAAATCTTGTATTGGCAGAATATTTCTTTGTTATGCTAATGCCATCTTTGCAGTATCAGTGTTTATTCTGTGCCATTATTATTTATTTATTTATTTTGGTATTATGGCTCAGTTAAAAGACCTTGGCTTATAAGGAATGTTTGACCATCATTAGGATTGATAAAAACTATGGAGACTTTCAAAGTTGTACTGAATGCATTGCATTTTACATCATGGATGTTATCAGTTTATAGACTAGGGGTGGAATCTTGTAGTTTGATTTAGGTGCCCCCCATAAACTTAGGTATTCTGAATGCTAGGTTCCCAGCTGATGGAGATTTGGAAGTTAACTCCTCCTGAAGGCAGAGTATTCCTGGGGGCAGGTTTATGGGTATTATAGCCAGTTTCCCCTTGCCAGCATTTGGCACACTCTCCTATTGCTGTTGTCCACCTGATGTTGTCCAGGGGCTGATGTCCACCCTCTGCTCATGTCATTGTTTTCCCCTACCATGATGGAGCTTCCCCTTGAGTCTGTAAGCCAAAATAAACCTTTTTTTTTTTTTTTTTTCCTACAAGCTGCTCTTGGTTGGCTGATTTCTACCAGCAATGCGAACCTGACTGCAACAACTCTATATGCTGTTCAAACTGAATCTGCATTTAACAAATGAACCATTATTACACTGGACATATGCAGAAATTATTTCTTTTAAATAAATTATCCCCTTGTTCTCCAGTCTACTCTTTACACATCTCCATTCCACATATAAGATATCAGTTGATATTGGGATGTCCTGTAAGGTGATCATAAACAACATCTATTAATGTTTCCATTACCAGATAGACTGAGGAGAGACAAATGGGAGTACAAGAATGTGTATAGAGCCCAGAGAATGGGACAGGTAAGAAACCAATTTTCTTTGGAAAATAAGAAAAAGTTAAAGATATAATCTAAACACAGCCAGAGACTTCTCCAGAATGAATAAACGACAAGAGACTTGGAGATAAGATTATTCAGTTAAACGTGCATTAAGAAAAGGAACTTTTATTTAGGTCTTCTGTGTTCATTAGGGACAGATGGGGAAGTGTTGAAATCTCACTCAGGAAAATTGATACTTTTAAAACATCTGCTACAGTTCTAGTTAAAAAGAAATGGGTCATTAGTATTTTATAAATGTGCAGTCAGTGAAGGGACTTGTTTACTGGGACTCTACCATGGAAAGTTTGAACTTGCACTGAAATTTTATGGATAAGTATGGACAGGCAGGTATGGCCATCAAGGTTTTCCTGGGAGGAGGTGGGTGAAAAACATCAAGAGATATGAGAAATTTGTTTCTGGTATCTGGGAGACAGGAAGAAACTTATGGTATGTTTAGGTTTCCCTGATTTGCCTTTAAATGGCACTATATTGAATAGAAGAAATGGGTTGTGGGCTGGGGAGATGGGTCAGATGATAAAAGTGATTGCTGTAGGGCTGCAGAGATGGCTTAGTGGTTAAGTGTTTGCCTGTGAAGCCTAAGGACCACAGTTCAAGGCTTGATACCCCAGTACCCATGTAAACCAAATACACAAGGTGGCGCATGTATCTGGAGTTCCTTTGCAGTGGCTGGAGGCCCTGGTGTGCCCATTCTCTCTCTCCCTTTCTCTCTCTCTGTTTGTCACTTTCAAATAAATAAACAAAAGTGCTTGCTGTGCAGGTAGGAGGATCTGATTTCAAATCTCATGCTCATGGAAATGCAGGGTGTGGTGTCAAATACTTGTAATACTAGTGCCAGGGAGATCCTTACAAATTGCTGGCTAACTAGTCTAGCTACATTAATGAGCTCCAGGCTCACTGAGAGTCCTTGTCTCAAAAATAAGATGAAGAGCAATTGGAGAAGACAGCTGATGTTAACCTCTGACCTCCATACACGTGCATTTACATGTTTACCCTTACACATGCATATGCTCATACACCACACACTCCTACAAACATGAGTGTGCTCCCCACTCTCATACATGCAAGAAGACAAATGTATAGATGTAATTAAAAAGCTCATTCTCAAACCATATACACAAAAGATGAAGTCATCAGTTTTTAAAGTCAGCTATTCTGACTTCATTAGATAGCCAAATACCTTGAGCACTTGAGTGACACAATATTCTCATAACCTACAAACTATATAGATCTCGTAAGGTTAACCCTAGTAGGTTACTTCTAGTACCATGCTCAAAGGTATCTATACCAACTATTTTATGTAAAGCACCATGGGGAGTCTTCCAAAACTCTCAGATGCTTGCAAAAGGAAGAAAATAAAGCAAATGGAAGATCTATGGGAACACCTCTCTAGTCACTATTACTGCTTTTCTAGGTAGTCATAAAAAGCAGTTATTAACTCACAGGGAACACTTGTGGCTACTGGAGTGATTTATCCCTAATCATAAATATTACATAATAGCATTATTAGACTATTCTTAGTGAAGATGTTAATTTTCTCCCATTCATTTCCCAGGCAGAAATGAGATATAAAACAATACCAAACAGTGTCATTAAAATTTTTATGACAAAATGACATATCACAGAGTAACAAGAAAGAGACTGGGCTATATTCCAGGTATACTTGGGTTTTGATCATGGATCCAAAAGTTACTACATAAGTGATATTGTGCACACATTTTCAAGAACCTGGACCTTAGTTTTCACCACTTTGGAATCACAGTAATTAAGACAACATAGTAGAGTAATTGAGAAGATTCTACAGACGTATGTAAAGTACTTAGCACAAGGGTTGGAATGAAAAAAATTTAGTTAATATTATTATAAAGGATTTTAGAGGTATGTATCTTACAGGTAGCACCATTTCATCCTGTTTGCAAGTAGAGTGTGGCACAATACTGGGTAAAAATCATGACACATTGATAATTTCATAATTTCCTCTAGTTAATATTGAATTTTTCTGAAAAAAAATAGTATTAGTCTGTGTATTAGTCAGGGTTCTTTAGAGGAGCAGAACAGATAGAATGAATTGTATTAAAAGGGAATTTATTGGATCAGCTTACGGCAGTCCAACAATAGCAGTCTGCAGGCCTGAGTCAAGGAACCTGGTAGCTGCTCATCCAGGAGGCTTCCTGGAGAGCTGCTGGTCTTTAGTCTATTCTGGTCTTCAATCCACACTGGTCTTCAGTCCACACTGTAAAGCAGCAAGCAGCGAGCTGCAAACAATGCTGGCAGCCAGGTGGGAGGAGAGGATACTTTCCTTCCCAGAGATTCCTTAGATCAAACCCTGCCCTTGAAAGGAGCCACCCACTCTGGGAGAAGGGCTCACCCTGAGAAAGGATTTCTAAATGGTTGAGGTTGACACAAAATTTAACTGTCAGTCTATAAATTTACAAATACTTAAGTGATTACATATGAATATATAGGTGTATGAATTATGAAATTGTATTTATATATGTGTGTATGTGATACTGCACATAACAGAATACATATATATAAACAGGCAAACAAACACTCTCCAGAGATTAAAAAATTCCTTCTGCAGAGTCTTGAGCACATATTAAGAGCTTTCCCTAGTGGTCCTTTATCATTATAAAACAACTGCGTAAGTGATAAGGGCAATGAACACAGCATTGCTCCACTGACAAACACTGTTGTCAGTACATTCTCCCAATAACATGGAGAAAAAGCTCTAACCTACTAGGAAGAATATAATAATTCCAAATAAACATAAGAATGTTTCTATCATAATAACTCAAATGAAAAAAATCATCAGTTGTAAACAAATTAAATATTGACCACAGAGTTATATATATTGGAAGAGTTCCAGGTAGGGACACAGATGTGGGGCATCTTCACTCTATACGGATTCACAACTCATCTAGGTCTGCTGTGAAAAAAGACTCATATAAAAAAAAAAGTTACATGGCACAAACTTAGAACTACAACATAGAGACAACTAAAAGAAGTTAGATATAAGAAACCTGCCCCAAAAGTTCAGGAATTGATTGGTTTTTGCCCCCACATGTGCCAGAGCTGAAGAATTTTCAAAGGCATTCAAAGGCAGATGATAGATTGATAGATATAGATATAAGGAGATACACACACACACACACACATATATACACACATAAAGACTATCCTTTCAAATTACTTGGGAGTCACTGGCTCTAGTATTATGTTACCAGTTACCTCCTATTTTCCTTTCTCATATAGTATCCCTACCATGATTTAACAATATCAACTTAATGATTCAACAACCCTTGGTTGAAATTTATCTTAGTACATTTTTCTTTGATTTTATTTTATCCTTAAAATAAATGTTTATTTTGTCTATATTTATGGTGTGTGCACATACTAATGTATTTGAGGGCATGTGTGAGACAAGAGGATTGCAAATACATGTGGAGGCCCAAGTTTGAAATCAGGGGCCTTCCTCAGTGGCTCTGCACCTGACTCTCTTGAGGCAGAGCTCTTCACAGAACTTATAACTCACTGATCCAACTAGATTAGCTAGTCAGTGAACCCCAGAGAGGCCCTTTCTCCACCTCCCCAGCACTGGGGTTACAGGAGCATGCCTCCACACCTGGCCTTTTACATGGATTCTTGAGAACATGACTCTGATCTTAATGTTTGCTGGCAAGCATCCATCCACTGAACCATCCCTCCAGGCCAGAAAATATTACTTCTGAATAGCTTCATTGTGTCTTTCAAGAGTGAAAGGCTGTTTAAACAGGCTACATTTAAATTGTCAAATGGAAAAGATCAAAGGTCTTCAAATTTCTGTTAGACAATAGAGACTCTAGGATCCTTTTAAACTAGCATCACACACTTGTTTTCTACCTCCTAAGATGTAATTTGGCAATGAAAAAGTATGGTAATAAGATGTTAAAACAATACTATGAATTAAAATTTGGTGGGCATTAAGCATTCAGTAAAGCCATGGAAGGTACCTTTTCTGATTCAGTGGATCTGTTCTATCTCCAAGAGGTCAAATTCATTATTTTCAAATGGCTTCTAAAACAGAAACCCCATTACAAGGTGTCGCTGTTCTAGTTACTCATGCATGGCTCATACTGCTGCCTGCCCTCACAAGCAGAGTGGAAGCTGGAGAGTCACCACTGTATACTAAGAATAGTATACTCTGTGCTATATCAGAACTACCACACAGAAGCCAAGAAAGTCTGTAGCAACACTGGATTGCACAGTTTGCAAAGGCTTTCAAAAGGATCAATAAACCAATAGAATTGATTCATGGGGATTTTTCCACAATGTGGAAGAGTATCCTGGAATAAATGTAACTAAGCAGCATTCTAAATAGACAAGAAGTGATTATGAAGAATTCCACTTTGTGGCAGCAATCCTGCGTAATACCATCACGTACTCCCCTAACAAATGTCTGTTTCCTAAAAGAGTTGCCTTATGGAGGCACAGACAGAAAACCTGTATACTTCATAACTCATGTAGCATTCTCCAATACAGGATATGAAACATTCTACACAGGCCTGAAAATGCCAGCATAGTAAGCCCTAAAAATCAAAACTTATGAGTAATGTATGAGATAATTTCCCAATACTTTAACAAATGTCTGTGATGATCAACTATATAGATAAACATTTTGGTGGAGAATTTTAAAGTTTACAGCCCATAACTACTTGGTCCCTATGGTTTTTAGCCACCTGGTTATCATGCTGGGCACATATGGTGGAGCAAAAAAAAAAAAAAAAAAAAAAATCACCTCACAACCAAGAAGAAAAAAGAAAAAATAAGGAATGGGCTGGGACACCACGATATCCTTTTATGGAATGCCCTGCATGATCTGAATACTGACAAGCAAAGTTTACACCAACTCTCATTAGCATCAAGCTGAGAACAAATCTTTTAGTACACAGGCCTTTATGGAACATTGCAGATCCAAGAAGTACAAGCAAGTCTACTATCAGTGTTCTGAAATTAGTCCTGTCTCTGTTTTCAGTATGGTCATATGATAACTTTGGAACACTTGAAGTATGTGACTGAACATTGTAAACACTGGAACAGAAGTAATAAAATCAATATAAAACATTAAGGACATCTCTCATATATTTTTTTTTATTTGAGAGAGATAGAGGGGGAGAGATGGAAAGAAAGCATGAGAGGGCCAGGGCCTCCTGCCACCACTGTAAGTGAACATCAGATACACGCACACTTTGTCCATCTACTTTTACATGGTACTTGTGAATTGAACCCAGGCTATCAGCCTTTACAAACAAGCACCTTTAATGACTGAGCTATCTCTCTAGCCCTTCTCATATTTTAAAATGGAAATGGTAACAGTCAGGACTAAAAACATTTTGATTAAAGTACTCAAAAACCATGATACTTTACTCTCTCATACAGTAGGGAATACCTTACATTCATAGCTGGCTTTTACAAGAAAAAAAGGAAGAGAGGGAGGGAGAAAAGAAAGAAGGGAGGGGGGAGGAACTTAAAAATACAAATTATATTTCTGGTTTAAGCCAATGTGAAGAATAACTAGAATTGTTTCATAGAAAGTCAAATGTGAAACAAATGTATTAACTTGGGTTAATACATAAACATATAGGATAGGTTATACAAATGTGTTAACTTAGGTTAGCTAAATACACACATAGGTTATACAAAGTTCTTAGATGTTGTAGCAGACAGCTTCAGGTTCGCTGAGATGAACTTCCAGACCAGGCACAGTTATGGAGGAAGGGATATTATTTATTGAAGCTTACAGATCCAGGGGAAGTTCCATAATGGCAGAAGAAGCTGGCCTGTCTTCACAGGACCAAGCAGAGAGAATAAAGCCACCAGCCACACAGCACAGCACACTTTAGGAACTCCTACTAGGCACACTTTGCATATCTTTACAATGGAATCTCAAACCCGCCATCACACCTTAAGATTCGCCCACATTGTCTCCAGCAAGATGGCTGCAGATGCAAACTATAAACTAATAAAACACTGAATATATTGGGGGCCATGTATTCAAACTACCACAGATGTCTATTGGTATTTTGTACTGGTAATCTTAAAGCTATACTGGGGACAAGGGTGTCTCTAATTCCCAGGGTTTCCTATAGTCACATAAATTAAACTCTGGAGGAGAGCTCAGAGAGCTTGTGTCAGTTAGAAAACAGTTTTGTTTTGTTGCAGTTTGAATGCACTTGAAAAGAGCAAGTGGGACTCTGAAGGAGTTCTCCTGGGAATGCTGAAGCAGCCTGCACCCCTGGCTCCACTGGGTCCAGCAGCCTTGTGCTCTACTTTCACAAGACTTTGTGAAGCCTGCAGCTCACCTCTGCTTTTTCTACTATCTACATCTTATGAATAGAAACTGAGACTGGAGTTGAAAGGGTTTTATAACCTACATCTGAGTATCATTGAAAAACATCAAAGGGAAGCTAACTCCATTTATATTTTAAGAGTAGAAGCTTTTTAACAGCTCAACTCTGAATGCAGAAAAAGGCTACCTTTTCTTAACTGGACTTTATACATTCGCAGTTAATGCGTATATTTTACAACAAAAAAATAAGCTTTTTCCACAATATGTAAAACTTGCTTATATTACCACAATTTGTTTTCATTTATTGTTTCCTTGAGGTTTCATTTTTCTTTTCTTTTCTTTTCTTTTCTTTTCTTTTCTTTTCTTTTCTTTTCTTGTTTTTGTTTAAATGTTTTATCCCATTGTATAATCTTTCACTATTAAGTGCTTAAATCTTGACTTTTTTAATTTTTTAAACAAATTACTTTTTATATATTTTAAAGATTTTATTTTTATTTATTTATTAGAGACAGAGAGAGAAAGAATGGGTATGCCAGGGCCTCTAGCCACTGCAAATGAACTCCAGATGCATGTGCCACCATGTGCATCTGGCTTACATGGGACCTGGAGAATAGAACCTGGGTCCTTCAGCTTGCAGACATGTGTCTTAACCACTAAGCCATCTCTCCAGCCCTACACAAATTACTTTTTATTTTATTTTATTATTTTATGTTTATTTATTTATTTGAGAGAGTGAGACAAAGAAGCAGACTCAGAGAGAGAGAAAGAGAGAAAATGGGTGTGCCGGGCTTCCAGCCCCTGCAAACAAACTCCAGGTGCATGCGCCACCTTTTGCATCTGACTTTTGTCGGTCCTGGGGAATCAAACCGAGGTCCTTTGGCTTTGCAGGCAAATGCCTTAACCACTAAGCCATCTCTCCAGCTCTTCTTAACTTTTTATCAAAAAATATAAGAATGATAGTGAATTATGATGATGATTAATTAAAACTAATAACATTTATGTGTTTCAAAAAGGAGCTATTTAATATGACAATATTCTGTATAATTACCACAACCTTATCTCATTATAATTGCCAAAATTTCACCCACAATGGCCATTATGAACACACAGAAGTGTGTGAGATTGCATGAGATCCAGATGACAGGTTCCAGTGTTTACACAATCCTTAACCTAAGAGTGGTCTTAGACACTTTAGCATATGAGAATGACATGTCTGAAGATCTCAGGCATAAATTAGCAAGCACATGACGTGGATTCTCTAATCACATACTCACCTGAGATAGTGAAAAAGCAAAGTGATGGAAGCTGGGAACTTATGTGAGTGCTGGAGGTAGCCATTGTGTCCCAGAAGGCTGCTGTAACTGGCATTTGATTATGGCAGCAAGATTGTTCTTCTCTGCACTATTTCTGAGATATAATTTGGGACATATTTTTTGAAGCTGCCAAGTCTTCTGTTTAAATCCCCATGCTTCTATTTTATCCCAGAGGCATCAAAATTATCATTAAAATCGTAACTCTTCTAATGTTCCTTGATTTTAATTAATTAATTTTGGTTTAGCTGAGGAGCAAGTGCATTACCTCAGGCATGTAAGGCAAATTCTCCAACATCGAACCACACCCCAACCTGTTATTAAGTTCCTGTTATTAACTTTATATTCCTAAGGACCTAAAATGCTAAAATTTATCAATAAACATTATTTTCTGAAACCCTGTACCATACTGCAAGTACATCCAACATTGAGTATTTAAGAATGAAAATCTTGCCGGGCGTGGTGGCACACGCCTTTAATGCTAGCATTTAGGAGACCGAGGTAGGAGGATCACTGTAAGTTTGAGCCCAGCCTGAGACTACATAGTGAATTACAGGTCAGCCTGAGCTAGAGTGAAACCCTACCTTGAAAAACCAAAAAAAAAAAAAAAAATGAAAATCTGCACAATAATATATATATAATCAGATGTCACAAATAAAAGATGAAGAAATAAAGTTACCTTAATACAAATTAATCTCTAAAATTCTAAATCAAGAGTTGATACAATACAACATGATATCCCATGGCATTCTTTCCTTTCATGATGGATAAGCCTTAGACAAGGTAGATTTGATTTGGTATACCTTACTTCTTTTCTGATTGAACATTATGATTCTTAATGATGTCAATGCCTATATTTTTAGCAAATCAAGATAGAGTCAAGAGTATTGAAGTAAAAGAGGGGTTATTTTTCATCACGCACAATTTGAACGTGTCATTTAGCTTACTTGATGACAGTCCTTTGAAAGACAAAACAGATCTTCAAGCAACAATGATATTTGAGGAAAATTATCACAAGAAATCAGTTATGGGAAATGTGCAAACAAAAAGTATGAGATTTACTTTCTTAAAGTGGCTTCCATGTTTTTGGAGGAATTTTACTTTCTCCGCTTGTTTTATATAAACAATTTGATTTAGTGTTTTCAGGATTTTCACCCACGATAAGACATCAGAAACAAAACTTGAAAGTTATCACTCTGTATATAACTAAATTCACAGATGTATGAGGTACTGCTATTAAAATAAATGAAATCAGGCTGAGGAGGGGGAGATCTCACTGCATAGAATTACAAAGATATATACTTACCTGAATGAACTAGGAAGAGATGAAAACTGGGGATGTAAGCAGTCATTGATGCAAAGTCACAGGAAACTTGGTCATCCTACTGGCCTTAGATGCTTCCTTCTTTGCAAGAATGTGCCTAAGAATATTCAAGAAAATCTTGTCCTCTTTCCTGCTTCTGGACAGACTCTCACAGAGGCAGAGAAACATGCATTTGTCTCTCATCAACTTATCTATCAATAAATATCAATAAGATTTTCATCTAGAAAAACCCAATTTAAAAACTGAAGCCTTGAAATATAGGCTGTTGAAGTAAGAAAGAGACTGGCAGCCAAGGTAAATGGAGGAGAAGGAACAAGGGGATTTGTGTACTCCTGGATTTTTCCAAATCTGAAGCTTCTGGTCACAAAGGATACACTTGAATTTAACTTTAGAAAAAAATTTAGACAAACAATCTGAAAGGAAAGAATTAGTGGATAAAATGCTTGCCAAGTACCTAAGTTTGATCCTCAGACCCCACATAAAAAGCTAGAAGCCATGGGCTAATGGTGAGATGGAGTAGATACAGGAGTATTTTCTTAAAGATCTTAGGGAATGTAACAAAAAGAATATCAGCAGATCAAGAACTAGAATAACCCAGACTCAAATAAGTGTACATGGAAATTGTCCTATGATCTCCCCATGTGTACAGTGACAAACATGCACTTGCACATACACACCACATGCATATATATATGTGTGTGTATGTGTGTGTGTGTGTGTACACACCAATAAATAATAAAACTTTTATTAAAAGAAAAGAGGAAAACAGATTTGACTCTAACTTCTGCCTAGAATTTTTGACAGTGTAAATTTAAAGCACTAAGAAAAACCTCTGCTTGAACTACAAATCAATTTATTATACTGACTCTAGCTTTCTCGTGTAATTGATGTAAATGATCCTAAGGATCTTAATCATTGTTCCTGACTTCTAGGAGAAAGAATCCAATTCCATGTTACTTGCCCTTCTTTTCTAAAGTTCTCGAACCTTTGGAAAGGATAGGAAAAAAAATTAGATTGAAACACAATTCTTTATTTTTTCTTTCTTGAGGCAAGCCCAACTGGTCTTTTTTATGAGAGAGAGACAGAGAGAGAATTGGTGCTCTGAGGACCTCCACCGACTGTAATCAAACTCCAGATGCATGTGCTACCTTGTGCATATGTGCAACTATGTGCATGTGCATGTGCCAACTTGTCCATCTGGCTTACATGGGATCTGGGGAGTCAGACATGGGTCCTTCAGCTTTGTAGGCAAGCACCTTAAATGCTAAACCATCTCTCCAGCCTTGAAACACTATTTTTATAATGCTACCAGGCTGAATGTGTACATATACCATGCCCAGAGATCATTTGTATATTTGGAAGAGGTAATTGTATTTACTAAATATCTTAACTATTATTGGTTTGAACTTAGTTATGATCTGTTTATAAATGAACCATCTGAATCACAAAGCATGGTGTAATCACATCTCTCTCAGAAAGGAACTGCATCATGCATTGGAAGTTACAGAGTCCTGCTTCTCTACACTAGAAATGTCCATATGTGCACTTGCACTGACAGCTCATCATAGCTTGAATCTGTAGACCTATTTTTCTTTGAAAAGGATGTGTTACTCTCTTTTATGAATATGACTCAATGATAAGGTCTATATACTTTGCCTCATGGAACCTCTTGGACCACTAAACTGCAGTTCTTCCCTTTAAACGAGATGTTCAGAGATGAACAGTGCTCTCCTGTGATGAAACAAAGGAACTACCTGCCTCATAAAATAGGTGATTACTGCCTCTTATCACCTGAGGTTCATCTTCTGTTTTCTTATGGTTATTAGCAGGATTATTTTCATATTTCTTTTATGCCCACTATCCCTTGAGGAAGTCTTGCTTTTCCTTTCCAAATTAAATATACTAGTGTACTAATTAGTTTATTTGCTGAATTATATAATTGAACTAAAAACTTATTTTATCCTTGTTAGAGTTATAGCAGAATTGTATGTGCAAAGACCTTCTCATTCTAGAATCAGTTAAAGAAGTCTTGGTACATCAAAGAAACTTTATTTGCAAAAATTGTCTCATATAAGTCAATGTGTCCATGTAAAATTACAGCTTTGAATTCTATAATTTGGTTAGTTCTGCCTTTCATCAAAAGGAAAGAAAACTTAATGTTATTCCTGCACAAAAAGGGCTTATATAGATGCTTCACATTTTAAATGTCTATAATTTACAAAGTGTCAAATAGCACTTGTTCTTTTTTAAAAACCTCCCATTTCTATTAAGAAATAGCAGTTTAGCCTTCCTTCAGCCATGCTCTATTATTCATGAGCATTTTCTTAGTTTCCATGAAACCACCATAATTTCCATTGACACATTTATTTAATAGTTGATATCATTTTGGTGGAGGAGGGCATGGAGAAAACGTGTTCCCTGTGAGCACTGATGCAGAACATGCTGCAAATAGGCCTGTGAGAGCAGCCTTCTTTGGGGAGAGTTACCCCATAATCAGACTGCATGAATGTCTTACAGAAAGGACTAAAGTGTATGTCTTTCCTCAAATGGCAGATACCTATTGATCACAGATATCATGGACCAGGAGGTTTGAAAAAGTATTCAATTACAGTTAAATCTATGTACATGTAGTGAATATGTATTTGGGTTATAAATGCATTAACATACATACATTTCACATATATAAGAAATATGTTTTAATAAATATCCACCAAGGTACAATTAGCATATGTCAACTATGAAGAGGCATTTGGGTCTTTTTTTTTTTTAAGTGTTATTTATCTTTTGTTACAAGAAAAAGAATGGGTGCACCAGGGCCTCCAGTCACTGCAAAGGGAGTCCACTTTATGCATTTGGCTTTACATGGATACTAGGGAATTAATTCAGGTGGTTAAGCTCTGAAAGCAAGCACCTTAATTGCTGAGCCATCTGTACAGCACCCCCTCCTTTTTTTTTTTTTTTTTTTACAGCATATAGCCACTATTTCTTCTTGGTAGATGTAGATGAATGGGTTCATTGATAGTACTCATAGAAAGAAGGGTGACTTTCAAGCAAGTGTGCCACTAAAAAGTTCCATCCCAATAATGACCAACTCATGGGAGGTGTACCAGCACACCACCCAAATGTCCCTGAGAAGTCCCAACCTTCAGTAAACCTTCACCTGCTATACACTCTAGTACCCCCACAGACCATGTGCACAAACTAACACCTGGCAGATATTAAGGTGATTTCCTACCGCATACCTGTTAAGTCACTATTGGTAGGCCTAACAACAGTGAAACAAGGGGTGAATTTTCCAGAGAAGGTAAGTCTGGCCCTTGGGGTAAACAAACTATCTCTGGTCCAGATACAAGAATTGCATGTGTGTTTTTGAGTATAGATCATATTATTTGAGCAACGAGAACAATATCTAGGGGGGGAGTAGACACACTAATGTTGAATGTGTCCAATCAGCATTTCATTGAAAACTTCACTGAAATCATCCCTGAAGATTTTCAGGAAGTTAAAGAGAATGAATTATCTAGATTATCTGGACATGAAATTGTGAGGCAGTGGACCCTCAGGTCTAAGCAGTTGTAATGGGCATAATGGTGTGTGTTGGTTTCAGTCAGATGTCCCCCATAAACTCATGTATTTTGAATGCTTGGTCCCTAGCTGATGGAAATTTGGAAGGTGGAGTCTAACCAGAGGAGGTGTGTTGTTTGGGGTGCACTTATGGGTGTTGTAGACAGCTTCCCATTTGACAGAGTTTGACTCACTCTCTTGCCACTGTTTTCCACCTGCTGTGACAGAGGTGATGTCCATCCTTTGGTTCATGTCATGCTTCCCTCTGCCATCATGAAGCTTCCCTCCAGAATATAAGCCAAAATAAAAACTTTCCTCTCATCAGCTGATTTTGTAAGGGTGTTGTACCCCAGCAACCAGAATGTAACCACAACAGTGTGAGTATTAGAAGAAAGAAGGTTAGGGTCATGTAGAAAGTGAAATAAGTAATTTTCTCACAATTGTCCCCTAATGCAACAAAACACATTATAACAAAAATTCTGGAAATTCTTCTCTAGGAAAGATAAATTCTTCTAATCAATTAATAAGTGTGTATTGTTCCCTTTACACATCAGAAATTAAAAAAGACAGACCCACATCACAATAGTACAAAATGCCCTGCATTAGCAGTTTAAAGTGACTGTTAAAGAGATATGACTCCTAAGTCAAAGATATTTGCTCTGAGGAATGGGAAACATCACTAAAATGAAATCTATTCAAAAAACTTCTTCCCTAAAATTCAGAAGAAAATTGAAAAAAGATAAGATGAGAACTTCAGATAAACTGGACTGTTGTTGAACCACAATAAGGAGCAGAAAAATCAGCTAGATAATTTAGAAGGATTAAAACACAAAAGCAAGTAAAATAGAAGAGAGCAATTTTTCCAATATGTTCAGGTGAAATAAGGAGTCTTGATTGCATTCAAGTCATCATTCAATGCTCCTTGGTGCTGACCAGTATTTCTGTCATAAATTATAACCCACATCCTGCTTCCTGTCATCAAGACCTCATGTTGGCTTCAGCTAGTAGAAATAAGATGCAAGTGCTGGCAGTCAAAAGATTCCCTACAAAGGTCATGTCTGGGAATTCAAAAACTAGTTACCCAAGACAACTTGTCTTATTCATGTTTTGTTTGAATCTTTTGGCGAAGACTGAGATGGTATAGCAACTGGAAAGAATAGGATAACAAGAGAATAAGAACTGAATTTAATCAAGAATTTGTCTCTGCTATGTGTGACACATTCAGTTTTGTTAACTTATCTGAGTTTTGGTTTCTATATATATAAAGTAAAAACAATAACTCCCACAATTTAGAAAAGTTTTAAGTATTAAAATTATTCCTTTATTCAGATATTTACTCTTTAAGAAATTTCTTTTCCCTGTCAGATATTGGCTATTTAGTGAACAAATAGTATGGTGGAAGGAAGGAAGAAGGGAAGTTGGAGGATGGGAGATAAAGAGAAGGGAAGGGAAGGATGGAGGGAAGGAAGGAGGGAGGGAACCAGTAAGTACTTCTTTGTTGTGAATTTCCTATGCTTAGATGCATTTCCTATGGTAGGATTATATTAAAACAAAATGTACCTCTAACATATTAAACAAGATAATATTTGGTAAAGCAAGACTATATACAACAACATGCTAATCTGTGATAAGAATTTTACTTTTCATAATCTGCAAGAATGAATTATATTTTTCTTTTGAGGAGAAAGAGATGTATGAGAGCCATATCCAGGTCTACTACTTCATTGTCAGATTTCAAAACTATGATTTGAATGTATTGTTCCTTCCTTTGTCTGTGGAGTTTCATGTTTAAACCCATTGCTTCATATTAAAGCCACAAGTGGAATGATGGCACAGTGCCACTTGTCTCACCTATCTTAAAATAGGAGCCTAGAGACAGTTAACTCAAAAACTCAGACAAAGAAATAAACAGTAATGGTTTGTAATTAACTTGAATTAGCAAAATAATTGCCTCTTTGGGCCACATTTCTTCACTTCAAGTGCCCTTATCAACAAATTAGTTTGTGATTCTTTGTATTATAAAACTCATTTTTATTTTTATTCTTACTCCAGAAGGGAATAAAACAAGAGAAGGAACTTATATCATAATATAGTTGGATAGAAATGAGCCTGTTTCCTTATATGCCCAAACACAATGCATGCTTGAGATAAGCACTATAGAAAGAACTAAAAACACACATGCTGTTGTAGACAGCTTCAGGTTCGCTGAGATGAACTTCCAGACCAGGCACAGTTATGGAGGAAGGGATATTATTTATTGAAGCTTACAGATCCAGGGGAAGTTCCATAAGGGCAGGAGAAGCAGCCTGCTCTCCACAGGGCCAGGCAAGAGAGAAAAAGCCAACCAGCCATCACAGCACACAGAGCAAAACCACAGCCAAAAGGTCACACAGCACACTTCAGGAACTCCTGCTAGGCACATTTGCATATCTTTACAATGGAATCTCAAACCATCACCACACCTTAAGACCGGCCCCAGTGACCTTGCCTCTAGCAAGGTGATTGCAGATGCAAACTATAACTAATAAAACACTGAATATATTGGGGACATATATTCAAACTACCACATTCAGGCCCCCATATATTTTAGCTCCTGGCCCCAATAGATTTATAACTATCACACATTGTAAATTGTACTCAGTCCAATTTCACAGTCTTCATCAACTTAAGAGAGTGAGTCCTGTAAAATCAAACAAGTTAAATACTTTCAACATGTAAAGGCACAGAGTAAACATTTTTAACTGGTATAAGGCATAGCAAGGAGAAACTAAAACAATGCAAACTCAACCACCATCAGCAGTCATCAAACTTCTGCAGTTCAAGTTCAATATAACCAGAGACTGACAGTCTCCATGTTTTCCAAATCCGCCCCTCCAGCTGGGCAGAGTCGCCAGGGAAAACTTTCATCCCATGCCAACACTGCACTCCATGGTAGCCCTTTTGCACAGTCCTGGTATATCCAAAACATCTTCAGGTCTCCATGCAAACCACGGTCCATCTTCCAAAAGCTCTTCCAGCCTATTCCTGACGGTCTTCATGCCCTGCCTCATGCCGCATCTCAGCAGCAGCTCCTGGAACCGTGTGCAATTCATGACCACTCCATGCATTTTTCATGCTTCCAGAACTAATACCAGGTGTGCAGGACACAGCCATATTCTTAATCCAGGAACAAAATAAATCACAGCCTTGAAAAGCAGGTTCCTTCTCCAGTAAACACTCTTTCCAAGAATTTGCATTTTTAACAGTCTTTCCTCAGGCATCCTCTCCATTGTTTTAATGTAAATCAAGTCAGGCCACCTTCCTTCCACCTTCCTTAAGATTGCTAATGGGTTGACAATAGCAGCTTCAGCAACGTAAAACCAGTCTTATTGCCTCTAATTTTAACTTGCTTCAGGTTTTCCAACTTAAAATCTTAAAATCTCAGTCCAATATCTTTAGCCAAGCACATCAGTCCATTACAAATTTAACCTTGATCAAACTTTCTGGGCCTGGATAGCTGAACGTAGCCATCCCTTATGCCAGTAGCCCAGTTCCAACAAAGTCCTCTGCACTCTTTCCTTCCCCTAGAAAGCTCATATTTTCAATACTGTCTGCACTTAGCATTCTCAAACTTTCATCAGAATAGTCCATAAAACTTGGCTTACCACTCCAGAAGGCATCTTCAGTTGCAAGCACCAAGTCCATGCCCATTCCTCCAAAACAAAAGTTCCAAAAGACGAATATCCACATGGTCAGGTTCATCTCACCCCACTCCTGGTACCACTTTACTGTTGTAGACAGCTTCAGGTTCGCTGAGATGAACTTCCAGACCAGGCACAGTTATGGAGGAAGGGATATTATTTATTGAAGCTTACAGATCCAGGGGAAGTTCCATAAGGGCAGGAGAAGCAGCCTGCTCTCCACAGGGCCAGGCAAGAGAGAAAAAGCCAACCAGCCACCACAGCACACAGAGCAAAACCACAGCCAAAAGGTCACACAGCACACTTCAGGAACTCCTGCTAGGCACATTTGCATATCTTTACAATGGAATCTCAAACCATCACCACACCTTAAGACCGGCCCCCAGTGACCTTGCCTCTAGCAAGGTGATTGCAGATGCAAACTATAACTAATAAAACACTGAATATATTGGGGGACATATATTCAAACCACACATGCCAAAAGGCCCTTGTGAGAGGTAAGGATCTAGTTTCATTGTTCTGTATGTGGATGTCCAGTTTTTCTAGCACCACCTGTCCAAAAACCTGTTGTCAATGAGAGTCTCAATTTTTTTTTTAATTTTTTTTTAATTTTGGAGAGAGACACAGAGAGAGACAGCGAGAGACAGAGAGAGAGGGAGAGGGAGACAGATAGAGATGGGTGCACCAGCAGTCTCTCAGCTGTTGTGAATGAAATACAGATGTGTGCGCCCCCTTGTGGTCAAGTGTAGCATTGCGCCCTTGTGTCATTTTGCATCTGGCTAAATGAGGGACCTGGAGATTGGAACCCAGTTCTTAGGCTTAGCAGTCAGGCACCTTAACCGCTAAGCCATCTCTCTAGCCCAAGAGAGTCTCAATTTTTTCAAGGATAAACCAGCCATAGTTATCTAGATGCAGAATGAAAATAAACTTTTTTCTATATAATATGAAAAAATCATGAAAGAACTAAAATTCTGAAAGTACTAGAACAAAAGATAAAGGCAATGTATTCAGATGCTGTAATGAATTAATATTTGTAGGACATGACTCTCAAAAGCACAAAGATGTCTACTGCAAGAAAATCAAACATTGTAATTGATGGAAAGAAATTTCCATTTTCTAAACATGCTTGAAGTCCAAACTCTGAAGACATGATCTAATTTTAGGGTATAGACTACAGTGACCTGAGACAACACTGTGTGCTGGCATTGCCATATGCTTGCTACTGGTTTTGTTCCTCATGATAAAGGTATACACTATCACACAATTTGTTATTTCAACTTTTAAAAGATGAAATTTATGAATTTATTAAATGAATTTATGAAATTAAATTTTTGAATTTATGAAATGAATAATAAATGCTTCTTTATTTTCTTCCAATATCCAGGAAAAGACCACAAAAATTTGCTGACTAGAGGTACAAAGGAAAATTAAATAAAATAGTTTTCCTGGTATCCCAGCTCTAAATAAATATATGCATTTTTTAAATTTATTTTTTTATTTCAGAACAGTTAACTACCTTTCATACCCTATGCCTAGTTGCTCATGCACTGTTTTTTTTCCAAAAACATGAACATTGATTAGCATTGACATCTGTGCATAGATATTAATGAGGTTTATATATAATTTTTCTCTTTTGCAAATATTTCTTACCTTTTGGCAAATGTTAACCACATACACATCATGAAATTCAGCAAGAGAAGTGTACTCTTATTTCTTAGATTAGAAAACTGAGGCAGAAGACAGTTTCTTGAGTTGAAGATGTCACATGTGAACCTTATTGATTCCTGTAGTCAATATCATTTACTTTCTTTGTGAGTTACTATTTTTCTGCTAGCTTAATTTCCCTTTCAGTTATATTTATGCTATGGCTACCTTGTTCAAGTTCAAGGTTCCCTAACAATACACTATAAAGAAACAAGAGAATACTCTTTTACCTCGTTCTTCCTCTGTAGCTGAGGAGGCACACAGGGCTATTTCTTTTCAGACAGTTGCTAAATTTATATTTATGTCCTTCCAATATTTTGTCTCTTGGCTACTAAAATGTGCTGCTCATATGTTTCTGCACTCTCTGGGTGAAATGTGATGTAATTCCTGGCAGATGCTTTAAGAAAGTTCCGGGCTGTTGGATTCTGGCACCAGGGGCTTTGGGGGAAGTGAAGCAGATCTTTCATAATAAGAGATTGTTGAAAGGTGCTTTATGCACTACACAATAGCTATGAAGCTATTCTGTGGCACACCCTTCTTAGCCCTGGCATCTTCAGGTTCTTTCTCCTGCATCTGAGTCTCTTATTGGCCCTCCCTTAACTCAGGAGCATGCTAACATCCCAGTTCACTCAGTAATCACTGGCACAGTCACAGTAGTACAAGCAAGGCAGCCACTAAGTCACATAATCTTACATGATGAGCACAGAATATTTGTGAACAGAGGAGATGCATATCTCTCAAGACATTCTTTTTCTGTCTCTTTATATGTCTAGTGTATTTACATTGTTGTATGTTACCTAACATTTTCCCCTCACATAACTATTTCATATGAATTGGCAAACTTTCTTTCCATCCTTTTGTTTTTGACCCAATGAAGTGCATTGTTCTCCTCAGATTCTCTTCATGAAAATTATACTGAAAATGCAAGATGCAATATAATTCCAGCTTTCCTTGATGTAGGGAAAAAGTCATTTAGGCAATTGAACAATTTTGTTTACCCTTCAGAAATAATGAACAAGTTGATATCTTTTACATTATGGAGTTTTTGAAAAAATGTGGTGCAGTTCCACAACATTACTGTATCAGAATGGAAGACAGAAGGCTACATTGTTCTGTGTTCTCAGAATCTTTCCAGACAGTTGTTCTTAAGCATGATTTTCAGTAAAGATTCTGCAATGACAAATTGTTCCACTTCCCTTTTCATCAGAATGACCTTTATCATTATCTTGAAACTAAGTGTGAAGTGAATGAGAGTAATGCATTATGATCCTCGAATTTCATCTTCAGAGACAAATTTTGATAGACTCATTTTATAAATATCTGATGTTCAAAAAGAAAGAAAATAGAAATAATCCAATGGGGAAAATGTTACTCAATTTTTTTGTTAAGTGGAGGCCTCTAAAAGTTGGAACATCTGATTTTCTCAATTCATGGCTTTGCTCATTAAGTGGAAGTCCTTTGGCCAGAGCTCTGAAGCACAAGCTCCCTTTATCAGATATTGAGTTAACCTTTAGAAAATCAGAAAAACTCAAAGGATTCTAACAGCTATGTGAGACCCTGAGCACAAGGCAGGGATCAAGTTAGCAGAAGGTGAAAGTCCTCATATGTTTAATGGCACTGTTGAGGTACATTCTGTTATCACATTCATATATTTCAAATTTATGAATCCACGTGTAGCTTCATTGAGTGACCATTTTATGAAACATTTAGATGTCTTTATCTCTTCGGTTACATCTGCTGTTTATACTTTCTATTCTAGCTCAAATTCCAAGAAAATTCTGACCTACTTCTAATCCATAAACTTGCATTTTGAGATATTTGATATAAAAAGAACCATACAATATGTGGTCTTATGTCTGGATTATCTCAGTTAGCACATTTTTGAGGTTCATCCATGATGTAGTCTTACCAGGAGTTAAGAATTTACTTTTTTATTTTGAATTATTTTGTACTCTGTGGAGACCGCATTTTGCCTGTTGTTATAGCAATTGTTGGACATTTAGGTTATTCCATTTTATGACTCTTTTGAATTACATTATTATGGACATTAATGCCCAGTCTCTCTGTGGATGTGTTTTTATTCCTATGGAATAGATAGTCCCAAGTGGCTGTACTATGTTGCATTCATTCCAGCAATGCACAACTTCTGTTCTCTTCAATTTGTTGCCATCAGCTCAACCTATTTATTACTCTCCATGGAAAAGTATCTTATCGATTGAACAGTAATGGGAAAATATACTGAACAGATTGGCTCTTATCACTTAATTTTTATTTTATTTATTAATGAGGAGCAGTACTATTGGAAGAGAGCAAGGTATTCCTCCATCATAGAAAGCCACAAAGGGGTTTGTTTCACTGACACTGAATATTTCTAATTCTTTGCTATAATATTTAGAAGACCAATTGAATATGTACTTAAATAATATTCTTTACTTTCAGTTGTTTTTTTCAAATAATAAAAGTGTTAGGAGTCCCAGAGCTCTCTACCCATTCCTTGTTTCTCCTCTATCATCTGGACAAGCTAGTTCAGGGATTCTGAGACCACCTCCTAGTATAGTAATTGATGATGTGTCTGGGCAAAGAGGGAAGGCCACCTCCCCTCCCCACCTCTGCACAGGACACAAGGCTAACCACCTCTGAACAGCACGCTCACAGGGTAGTGTCTCTCATCTCTCCAGAAAACCTTCTTCCTGCTCCTCATTAGCTCGCTTTCTTTCTTCAGGTCCATGCAGCGCACCCCCTTCTCCCATCTGAAATCTCTCTCTCCTCCCCTCTATTCCAATCTTCCTTTCCATGATTCTCCCTCTCCCATTACAGGAAAGTCTCGGATCCAAGAAGTTGTCTATGAGTCAGTACCCCAATCTGAAGATTCCCTCCCTTTTGGGGGACTCACATTGGTGTATCTTGATATAAAATAATACACTGGACCCATGAATCTCTCTGTCTTGCTTCTCTATTGTGAAACCTAACAAAAGGTAGTAATTTTGATCACTAAGTGTTCAACTCCCACTTGATTCTGAACAGAGGCAAAACCCTTCAATGCCATCATACCACACAGCTTCAATGGCACAGTGTTGGCAGACAGCTCATAAGAAAGCAGAATAGAGTTAAAGAAAACAAAGCTTCTGTTTGGAATGCCACAGGGACTGTGGGGTGGGGAAAAGATAGGTAAACAAGAAAAACTGACAAAGGGGTCAGGGAACACAAATACTACTTCTGAGATGACAAATTTATATTTCAAAGCTCTAAGAATTTCCAAACACAAAATAATGTCAAACCCTTCAATTTTGTAAGTTTAATAAAAGTGTTCCTTGATCTTCTCATGAACCTGACTTAATTACAAAGTCAGGGCAGCAACTGGAGGAGCAGGGGCTGGAGGTTATCAAACTTCACATTATGGTTCTTGTTCAAATTGCAAATTGTGCTTAATTTCCTGAAGCTGTTCTGGTTGCATGAAAACAGGTGGAAGTCAGGAAGATGCATTTTATAAGCATTTACTCAAGCACAAGCAGGACTCACTATGATAAACTTTGACAAGAGCCACCAGCAATTTGATGAGGTAAGAATATTTGCCAGGTTTTTGTTTGTTTGTTTGCCTTGTTTTTAACTAAATAACTAGAACACAAGTTAGATCAGTTTCTACAACATAACTGGTGTGAATGAATGTCCAAGTCCTTATATGTTCAATTGCTCAAAGTGCTGCTACTGTGCTATAAGTAGGCTAACCTTTACTCACATAACACTTTTCTTATTTAGGCATATTTATACAGGTCTGTCTCCATTAATCTATAACTATAATTCATGCATATTCATGCAGGCTCTGAGGACTTGGCATCATGCATGCCCCTGCCCATTATAACTCACACTTTTCCTCTCAGCAAGGACTCCCCAAGATTAAAAATTCTTTTTTACAATGTGCTGTTGATTTAAGACACATCTATAGAACTTCCCAGAAAATTTTTAACTGGGACAAATTCCACTGAAGAGGAAAGATTTCCCTGATTGAGAAAAAAATATATATATTGTCCTCAAGTATAAAATAGATGCCCCTTAGTAAGACACTTAATTACAACTTAAAATTATATATGCACCTATGGCTAAACTTCACTACCTTAAGCTCAATATCTGTTCAAGACCTACTTTTCTACCTTCAGTTACTCATGCTTCTGTGACCAGTGAATGTGATTTTGCCTCGGTCTTGTCCCATACTGTAGTCTGCATGGACTGCCTTTTTCATCTGTCATGAGATCAACGCCTTTCTTTCTGAAGTTAATTTTTTCTTTGAAGATTTCCTGAACCATGTGGTAGGATCATATTCACACTGCATTCAGTCTCCATTGATTCAGGCACATAGTTGTAGCTTATCACAATTAACTTGCTCATCTGCCTTTCCATGTCACACTGTTACCTCTTTAGAGCAGGACTGCAATGAACTTATCTTTGTATACTCACTGACCATATCTATATCCCACAGAATGATGGCTAATAAAAGAAGAATAAATGAAAGACTTACTTTCAGTCTAAAGTACCTCTTGTTTGTGAATAAAAATGGAGAGGAATTAAGAACTGTCTAGTGTCCCATGGACAGTGGAGTGATTAGAGTTCACAGTAACAGTATATAGTTGGTGACAAAACACTCATGACATAGAAAAAAATGATAAGATAGGAATGCTAATAGCCTTAATTTGTTCAGCACTTAGTATGTGCATTCTTTGAATTATACACTGCACCCCCATATGATGTAAAATTATTATGTGCCAGTTAAAATTAAATATATATATTGTATCTGACATATAAACAAAACAACTTATTAAGGGTGAAGTTTTAGAAAAAAACATAGTAAAGAGTCAAAGTGCAAAATATGTAACAGTGAAGAGAGGAAACATGCTTGTTCTGAAATTTTTCCTCAAGAGTATATTTGGAAAAAAGAAACAAGCATAAAGCTATATTCAATTCACAGTTCCAACATCAGAGAATCCTCTGACATGGAGACCAAAGAAAACTGACAAGCCATGAAAACACCACAGAATGATTGAATGCTTGCTTGTTTAATTTATAGATTCTACTATATATCCTTTACTTAATGTAAAGTTACACATAACTATCATCAAATAGCCCTGGTTTGTTGTCAAAGAAGCAATACAAAGCAAGACTTGGGTGGCATCACTAATTAAATAATCACCCCTTTCCTCTGTCCTGACAGTATGTAACCCTACTTAAAGTATAAATTATGTGTGTATATATATAAGTACTTACTAGTATATATTGCATAAAACAAATTGCTATCTTCTGACTAGGATTAACTCTTAGAACCTTCACAATTTCTCACTTCATGATCATCTGGTGGCTGGAGAGATGGCTCAGTGGATAAGAGTACTTGATATGCAAGCATCATGACCCAAGTCCAATCCTTAGCACACACATAAAAAGCCTGGTGTTGGGCTGGAGAGATGGCTTAGCGGTTAAGGTGCCTGCCTGTTAAGCCTAAGAACGCCGGTTCCAGTCTCCAGGTCCCATGTTTAGCCAGATGCAAAGTGATGCAAGGGTGCAATGCAACACTTGCCCAAATGTGGGCGCACGCATCTGGATTTTGTTCACAGCAGCTGAGAGACTGCTGGCACGCCCATTTCTATCTGTCTTCCTCTCCCTCTCTCTTTCTGTCTCTCTCTGTGTCTCTCTCCAAAGGAAAAAAAAAAAAAAAAAAAAAAAGCCTGGCGTTGACACTGACTGAAACACCAATGCAGAGAACGGTGGAGACAAGATAATGTTTGCTTCTTGTAGGTAAACCACTGTTACCAAAAAGAAAAGGAGAGATGCTGTGAAGGAAATAAAGTAGAAAATAAAGAAAAGCAATAAAGGAGGACACCTGATGTTCTCCTCTGGCCTTTGCACATGTGTGTGCAGGCACACACATCTGAACACACATATCTATATGCCATATATACACCAAAACATTCTATATTTTAATTCCATTAATTTGAACACTGAAAATAACTATTCTATTTATTTCCTGTAAGACAGCTTCCATTCATTTATGGAGGAAATATTATTTATTGAAGCTTACAGATCCAGGGAAGTTCCATAATGGCAAGAGAAACGGCCTGCTCTCACAGGACCAAGCAGAGAGCAAAAGCCAACCAGCCACCACAGCATACAGAGCAAAACTACAGCCAAAAGGTCACACAGCACACTTCAGGAACTCCTATTATTTGCATATCTTTACAATGGAATCTCAAACCCATCACCACACCTTAAGACCGGGCCCCAGTGACCTTGCCTCTAGATTTGCAATGAATATATTGTTAGTTTAATGAGTTAGTTACTTGAAATTAATGGAAAGATATTTGAATATTATAATTTATAATCAGGAACAAATATTATTCCCCACATTGAATAATTATGCATTTTAAATGGTAAGTGATTTTGACAATGAAGAAAAATATATGAAAAAATAAACTATATAAGAACTCTGTCTCCAAATTGATAAATATTTTAATGTTATACAGTTGAAATTTAAGAGTATCTGTGCTTTTTAGTGTATGAAATTGCAGAAATCCATTACATGTGGAGAACAATGTTATTATGGCATATTCATTTTAAGAGTTTGGGATGTAGAGATATTTTACTAAAATTATTTGTAATTATGTGATTATAAATTTAGACAGAAAATTTGCAAAATGGTTGGCAATTCAAATAAAAAATGATATTTTAAGACATATGTGGTATTAAATTAATAGAAATGAATATCAGGGCTGGAGAGGTAACCAAGTGGTTAAAGGCACTTGTTTGCAAAGCCTGACAGCCTGGATTCAGTTCCCCAGAACCTCTGTGAAGACTGATGCACAAAGTGGCACATGTGTCTGGAGTTTGCAGTGGCAAGAGGTCCAAGCTCAGTCACTCTCTCTCTTTCTGTCTCCATATATATAAATATTACTTTTAAATGAGTAATAATTAAAATTTCCCTAATGTTTAGTTATTGAGTGGCAGATTAAAATATTCTTACCTTTATAAGTATATTTTGTAATAACAAAATTTAGAGTTATTCTGCCTGTCTTTGTGAGGTCACTCCCACATATATACATAGGCTAGGTTCACGTTATTGATCATCCATTAAATGTAACAAGTTTTAAAAATTAATCTTGGATAGTACTACTTAAAAAAGCATTTATACTAATTAATTTATTTGGCTAATATAGCTCAGTCGATCAAACTTAATGTGCTTTGAAAGTCCATGTAAGGGAAGACTACATCTACATTACTATATTACTAAAATATTACTAAAGTTTGTGATATTTTAAACATTTACAAAATATGAAAAGAATCTGATGTCACATTACTAGTGGCAAAGAATATTTTTACATTGAGTTTCATTTAAAGTAATTGATTGCAAGTGACTAATAAGCACCTTTCATTGATCTATTTTCCTTGATACACTAGGTGCATTTAAAAAAATATTTTAGCTTTAACTATAGTAACTTTGAGTTATTGAATGAAAAACCTAAATGGATACATTGTGAAGAACTTTTGTTTTCTAATAAATGGCATTGTAGGAAACTGGAGCCCTACTGTGAATGGTGCCTGAACCATCTTTCTCATCCTTGTCATTGATATGTTGGAGTTATTTGAATGTATGACACAAACTACAGTCATGTTACATTCTTTTACTTGATGGTCAAAAATGTAACAAAATCAATTTTTTAAAGCAACACTGTTTTGCACATAGCATGAAACTTAAAGGCACCATTTTTTCTCTCCTTTCAGACAAATAACCTAAGTCCCAGGACTCAAAATAAGCACAGATAACAATGTTTCCCTCATCTCAGAAACCTCTAGCTTTACTTTAATTATAGCTGTTGAGTGGCAAAGGATTGGGTAAACCTCAGTGTGATTTTAATATCAGGATTTTTAAAGAAAGCACTAGAAGAACCATCATTTCAATGAGATAAAACTTGACTCAAGAATATGCCAGAAGTAATAATCCTGCACTATAGAGTGAATTGATGGGATATCCTGAGGAATATTTTCTTCATTAACTTTTAAAAATTATCCAAAATTCTGTGACAGGTGTCTATCTAATTTGTACAATTAGAAATATACCCTGCCCTACATTATGCATATTTCCCTTTGATGTTGATATGCACTACACATTTGAATAGTTTGTCCTTTTCAAAACTTGAACATGCATATTCATGTTAAATGGCAAAGACCTAATAACTTTTTCCCTATCTCTTCATTTTGTTCCCACAAATAACGTCCAAAAAATTGTCTTGTGAGTAAGAAATCTAATCTGCAAATGCTTTCTTCTTCTGGCAATACTCAACCCAGTTAATTTACCTTTACTAGTCTGCTGCTAATGGTTCCAGTATTAATTACTTCTTTGCTTCTCTTTATTGGCAAATGGACTCCTTCCATGATGAGAAATGGGATATAACTAACTTATGTATTTTGCAAACTGGCTCATTGTTATAATGAAAAAAAAATCTAACAAATAAATCTTGAATGGGAAAATAGAAAACAAGGCCACTATATTAAAAATAACTTGGGCTGAAGAGACGGCTTAGCGGTTAAAACACCTGCCTCCTAAGCGTAAGAATGCTGGTTCCAATTTCCAGCGGTTCCAATCTCCAGGTCCCACGTTTAGCCAGATGCAAAGTGACACAAGGGTGCAATGCCACACTTGACCACAAGGTGGTGCTCGCATCTGGATTTCAGTCACAGCAGCTGAGAAACTGCTGGTTTATCTGTCTCCCTCTCCTCTCTCTGTACCTCTATGTCTCTCTCCAAAAAAAAAAAAAAAAAAAAAAAAAAAAAAACTTACATAAACTACATTAACAGTACAGTATTGTTATGAAATATTTGCAAACACAAGAACATGTCACACAAATTACAACGATATTTACTTTACCTTAGCAAATTAAAAATGATAGCTTTATTTGGCCCTTTTTGTGGAGACATCCCTGAATTTGTAGAACATGAACATTGGAATGTTCTTATCCAGACATGAGCAAATTATTTTGAGGAGTAGAGCCTGAGAAATGGGAGAGCTAATTCCCAGTATCCCCAGTCCAGGAGTGGGGCTAGCTGGTTCTTGCAGCAGCCTGCGGAAAAAAAGAAACTAGTTAGAAGTTTAGTTTAAGCCATTAATAAGCCATTGCATCTGCCTACTGTGGCTGTGGCTTTCTCTGCATATAGGTACTCAATGCCTTTTTGTTGTTTGTTTTTTGAGGTAGGGTCTCACTCTAGCCCAGGCTGACCTGGAATTCACTATGTAGTCTCATGGTGGCCTTGAACTCATGGCAGTCCCCCTACATCTGCCTCCCAAGTGCTGGGATTAAAGGTGTACACCACCACACTGGCTCCTCAATGACATTTTATTGAACAGAGAAAAACCAGTAAGTAATATGTGAACAAGTAGTACATTAAATGTGTAAAGGATAAGAATCTTTCAACTTTTAATAATCTTTAAACATTCATTAAAAGAACGGATTTAGGGGTATGACCTGATGGACTCTGCTCATTCAGAACACATGTACACTCTGATCATAAATGCAAGTACATTAAGCCCACCTGTTGTGAGATCTGTGGACATTTAATTACTGATCACTGTCTTCAACGGCCAGCACTTCTTATGCATGTATGCTTTTCTGAGTGCAGAGAATAATCAGATCACTTGGGAAATGGGGCAAAAATCAAATCGTAAAATTGGTCAACATCTGTAAATATTGCTTGTCAATATTGGTTATCTGTACTATTCAGACCAAGGGTATGCCAAGGCAGAGGAAACCTAGCCACATTGCTTTAAGTAGGTGGACTACATTGTTATAAGACTAAGTTTAGGGCAAGTTACATGTAAGGAATTTTGCATCACAGAAACAACCTTAGAAAAGTTATTTGTAAGGTCCATAAGAACTATTCCCACAGTTTATATATAATTTAATCAAAAGGAAGAAAGCACACACATAAATGTGTATTTTGTTATAACTAGGCAAAATATCATTATACAATCATTTCATTACCACCTAGTGATTTATAAGTGAAATCCACCTCATGAACACACTCTACCCTCAATCCTACTCTGTTCACATATAAAGGAAGATGACACTTCGGAAAAAAAATGGGTTTAACTTTTTATTTACCTCTCATTTTTCTTAAGAAGTGGGAGGGTGAATTAAAATAAAGAATTCTGCCTAATTTTTTTTTTTTTTTTTAGAGAGACATAGAGACAGAGAGAGAGGAGAGAAGGACAGATAGAGATGGGCGTGCCAGCAGTCTCTCAGCTGCTGTGAATGAAATCCAGATGTGTCCGCCACCTTGTGGTCAAGTGAGGTATTGCACCCTTGCATCACTTTGCATCTGGCTAAACGTGGGACCTGGAGATTGGAACCGCTGGAGATTGGAACAGCGTTCTTAGGCTTAGGAGGCAGGCGCCTTAACCACTAAGCCATCTCTCCAGCCCTCTGCCTAGTTTTAAAAAGTGAAAGTCTACAAAATGGCAGAAAATACTTGAAAATAATATTTTTGAGAGAGACAGACAGAGGGACAGAGAGAGAGATAGAGAATGGGTGCACCAGTGGCCTCTCAGCCACTGTGGACGAACTTCAGACACATGCACCCCCTTGTGGCACATGTGCAACATTGAGCACTTGCCTCACTTTTGCATCTGGCCATCTGGACAGCCCCAAAATAATATTTTAAAAAAATGTAAAACTATTGTCATTATATGTTGTGAAGTGTGGGTAATTAAAAGGATGTGGAAAGCCCTGTGAAGAGGAACTTAGTGTGTAGAATAGACAAAAAGAAATGTACTGGAAAGATCAAAGGCCTGAATTAATCATTTTGAATGGTTTCACCACAAAGAAAGAATAAATATTTGTGGAGACATATGCTTACCCTGATTTTATATTACAACATTTATATGGTTATTAAGTTCCAATATGTAGGATTGCTAAAAGTTGCACTTTTTAAGGAAAAGTAAGATACCAGAGAATTTTAAAACTTTCAAAAATATTTAATTCAATATGAATTCAAAGAAGAGCATAACAGAACATATACAAATTAAGAAATTTACTTCAGTTAATGCTAAAATATTTATTCCAAAATTTTATAAAGTTTTATTCTATGGAATGACTAGAATAAAAACTCCAAATATTCTGAAAAGTATCAGCTTTCTCTGTTAGATAAGAGACATGGATTCATTTAAAACCAGAATCATTAATCATTGGTCAGTGTGCTGTGTAGCTGGCGGCTTGGTTTTTCTCTCTCTTGCCTGGCCCTGTGAGAGCAGGCCGCTTCTCCTGCCATTATGGAACTTCCCCTGGATCTATAAGCTTCAATAAATAATATCCCTTCCTCCATAACTGTGCCTGGTCTGGAAGTTCATCTCAGCGAACCTGAAGCTGTCTGCTACACATGCCAACTCTACCACATCTATCCGCGCCCAGGAGGAACTGCACAGGAAGCAGCAACATGAACACTGCTAACCTGACAACTAGCTCCAGAGTGGTGGTGACAGACATGCTGATCAATCAAAACCAATCAAAGCATAAATCCAGAGGCTGCAGAAAACTCAATACTAAATCAGACTGACAAAAGGCCTGCCTTGGCTCAGGGGACATTGTGAAAGAGGTGGCAGAAAGATTACAAGAGCCACAGAGTGGGTAGGAATACTATGAGGCATGATTTCCCCACTAACCCACAGAGACTGACTAAAGTTTTCATGAACACATAGTGAATACCATAACCCCACTGAAGAGTGTCCCCAGAGTACTGGAAGCAGAGGTAAGCTAGCACTGTGAGGGCTAGCCAGGAGGGAGTTAGTTTCTCTTTACGTTCCAGCATATTATTCTGATTACATATATATATATACACACACATATGTAATTAGTATCCCAGTTTAGTATTATTATCTATGCAAAAGGAAGGCCTTTGTAAAAATTTTATTTTATGCATATGATAACAGTTAATATACTATTATCCCCTCACCCCAACTCTGATTGTCATGGGGACACTGCTCAGTGGGGTTATGGTAATCCCTAAGGGGTCATGAAGGCCTCAGTCAGTCCTTATGGGGTAGTGGGGGCCTGATCCTCAGGGTATTCCTGCCCACTCTGTGGCTTTTACAATCTTTCCACTCTCTCCCACAATATTCCCTGAGCTAGGGCAGGCCTGTTGGCAGCCTGATTTAGTGTTATTTGTAGTCTCTGGATTTTTGCCTTCATATGTTTCTAAGTGTCTGTCAGTATCAACCTAGGGATGGTAGTCAGGGTAGCAGTAAGAGCAGTATTCATACAAAAAAGAGCAGTATTCATAAAGTCTTTTCCTTTGCAATTTCTCCTGGGCTCTGGCAGATGTGATAGTGGTAGTACGTCTCATAGTGGGCAGTTGCCTATCTTCCTTTCTTATTGATGGATCTAGGTTCTCCATTTTCTCTGTCATCTGTAAAATAAAAAATATTCTCCAACCAAGCATGATAGCAACTTGGGTTAAAGGGGGTATGCAAAGTTGTTTAGATTTTTTTGTGCCAGCCCACTCTTTCCTGACCATGGGATTCTGACTTGGTATCCAATACCAGATATGAGTTCCCTCTCACTATGTGGGCTTCATGTCCAATCAAAGAACATTTGGTTACCAGAAGAGGCTACATGCCACAATTACACAAGTGTGTACTTCATGCCTGACTGATTGATTTTGTAGTTTGCATGGCTCCCTGCTTATTCATACTGTTGGTGACATGGTCCTCTGGCAGCTCCAATAGGGCTCTCCAGCACTGTGAGGGCTAGCCAGGAAGGAGTTAGTTTCTCTTTACGTTCCAGCATATTATTCTGATGTCCTATGACCACAGCCTGTGACATCTTTAACAATACGATCTTGCCTTTTAGCTGTGGAAGGTAATCAAGTGTTTTGGCCATAGCTTATATTGTTTTGGGGACCTCATGGGTCTGCTGGCCAACAGTTCACTGTGTAGGGTAACCCAATTCTAGGCCTGAATCTACCTGACAGAGTCTGTAGTTGTAAAGTTAAGCTTTTCCCACCTTCTGTCCAGACTGTCCCTCCTCCCCCTTAGCTGGTGGTTATATCATGTAGAATGCTAGTCATACTGAGGGTTTCCATGTAACAGGGACTTTTGAGCCCACAGGCTAAAGGAAATGTTGGCAGTGATTACAACTCAATATGCAGATACAACTACTGTTTTTAATAAAACATTATTAGATAACATTGGTTTCTTCCTTTAAATTTCCTTGGAAATAAGCCAGGTGTTTCATTGTCCAAACTACAGAGCACATCTGTTTATGTTGCTCTTTTTGTACAACGAGAGGAATAAATGTCAATTCAATAACCAAACAGTGCATTGAATATTCCCTAAAATGAATTCCAAAAATATTTTCACTGAATTCATTAATTATGTTTGGATCCTCTCCCTCAATCAAATAAACATTATCATTTAACCATAAATCAAACAAATTAAATTACTCAGATTCTACAGGAGGAATAGTTATCCTCGATATGCATGGATTTTCACACAGTGATATTCATTTATATCATGATTTATAAAAATTCTGGACCCAAGAGACTTCCATTGTAGTAAATATGGTACTGATAACTCTTGATATTTTTATATTATTTCTGCTAGTTTTTAGGAAATTATTAGGAAAATAATAAATTAATATTTTCTAACATGGGAATTGTTAAAAATATGTTTCTGCACTTTGAATGATGATAAGTTCCAAATTTCCTTCAAACATACTAGCATACCTTGACAATATTATACCTAAGAAATGAAACTACTAGACTAGGTTTTACCCATGAGTTTGTGGCCATTAATTGAGCATAATTGGATCACCAGCAATATGACATAATTCCAGTTATGCAAATGAGATGTGGGTACCAGAGAAAATGAACATCAAATACAGCTTGCAGTTTCACATGTTATCTTTAAATATTTTCTTCCACAAAGACAGTTTTTCTAATATAAAAATAAACATACCTATTTTTCCTTAGAAAGCAGCATGCTAAAATATTCTCGGTCAGTAAAAAAAAAAAAAAAAAAAAATGTCATTGTGGAAATTTTCTTTAATATATGGTAAATAAAAGTTTTAGTTACCCTTTTATTATTAAAAGTATATTAACTCTTAGAGAGAGTCACATATCCTTGATCAATTTATGAATTAATTAAACAATTAATTAGACAATTCCCTCTACAAACAGAAAAGCATACATTCTGTGCATCCATGAAAAATCAAGATAGAGTGAGACCCTACCTCGAAAAGCCAAAAAAAAAAAAAAAAAAAATCACAGAGATTTCCATGGTGGTTTAAATAGTATTTCTTTGATGAATATTTCTTTGGGAGGAGGTTAAAACCCTTGTAGTGCATTTATTTTTGCTAATTAAAATAATATGAACATTGGCCATGACTAAAAAGTAAAAAACTAATTCCATTCCTTAAAGGGTTGAGGCTTGATTTTTTAAACTTTTTATTAGTTATGAACATGTTGGTGTCATCCTTTCCCTTATCTCTGCCCCCGCCCCCCACCAAAAGGGCACTCCTTGTTGGGGATGGCAGTTATCCCCATGAGAACTGTGGATCATGCACTGTGAGGGCAGCCGTCAGTTATGGGGAAGAGACAATGTCTCTGTGCATAATTTTCCAACTTGTGGCTCTAACAATCTTTCCACCCCCTCTTCCACAAAAATTCCCTGAGCCATATTCAGTTCATTTTAAGTCTACTTCAGTGATGAGCTCTTAGGAGCCTCTGGATCTCTGGTTTGGTAGGTGTTGACTGTCTTCAGTGTTTATCTCCTTCACCCTCGTACTGATATCAGGGTCCCTGAAAAAGCAGCACTATTTATTTCCCCACTTCCTCTATGCTATCAGCTGGGATCCTGGTGAAGTGTGATGGCTTGTTTCTCTCCTTAGGTCTCACTTCCATCTGAAAAAGAGAAGCAGATTCAACAACAAGGAGTGAAGTCAGCACAAGTTAAGTGGGAGAACCATTATTAGTTTAGAGAGAATTTAGTGGATGTAAACCCTCTTGTAGCCCAAGGTTAGTGGGAGTTTGATATTGGAAAGCAAACTTATTACCTGGATATGATTCTGACTTGTTTCCTAGTTTCAGATATGGGCTATTTTCCACTGAGCTGATCTGTTAGCCAATCCAAAAGCAGTTGGTTACCCACCATGGCTGTGTCCAACTATTGCACTGTGTGAGCATCACTCAGGTTGTTTGCTTCTGAGTATCTTAGACCTCAAATTGCTCAGACAGACATCAGCCACTTTTCCCCAGTAGCTCATGTAGTGCCTTAAAGTTCTAGATCGGCTAACTGTCTGGGGACTGGGTCTCTTCCCGATTCCAGCCAAGTAACTCCATGTTCCACACCAACAGCATATGGTGTCTTCAGCAGCAGGGTCTTACTATTAATCTGTGGTGGGTAATCAAGTGCTTTGACAGAAGTCTGTCTTGTTTTGGGAAACCTTGTAGGTCTCTCTGATCAGCAGCTCATTGTGGGTGTTAACTGAATCCTGGTACTGGGAGTAACAGATCAGCAGCCAGGGAAAAAAAAGAAGCAAAAGAAAGAAAATAGAAAAAAAGAAAGAAAGTAAAAGGTTAGGTTTCATCTCACCCTCTCCATGGGCCTTCAATTTAGATTCAATATTTTAGTCTGTCTTCCAGGATATAAGATTCTATGGAACAAGATCTATTTGAGTTCAGTTGTGTCCCCTCCCAAACTTACCCTCCCCTCAGGCCCGACCCTCCCTTTGTCCAGTCCTTGAGATGCCTATTAGGTATGTCAGCATCTCGGGCTGATCCAAGTTAGGAGCCGCAGATGAGTGAGACCATGCAATGATTGTCTTTTTGAGTGTATGAGTTCACTGAGTAGGATCTCTTCCAAGTTTGATCATTTTTCTACAAATTTCTTGTGTCATTTTTTTCTAACTGCTCAGTAGAATTCCACTGTACCACATCATGGTTATGAATTTGTCCTATGATGGGCACCTGGGTTGATTCCAGTTCTTAGCTATTATGAAATGAGCAGCTATAAACATGGTTAAGAAAATATCTCTAAACTGAAGTGTGGAGCT
The DNA here is from genome assembly GCA_036365145.1 of Orientallactaga sibirica. Classification (NCBI taxonomy): domain Eukaryota; kingdom Metazoa; phylum Chordata; class Mammalia; order Rodentia; family Dipodidae; genus Orientallactaga; species Orientallactaga sibirica. The sequence continues at coordinate 77,881,464 of JAEOAD010000003.1, read as the reverse complement.
TTTAGGGTTAATGCCCAGTAACATAATAACTGGGTCTGTTGGTAACTCTATAATCAACCTTTATAGGAGTCTGAATATTGTTTTTCATAGTGGTTGTACAAATCCATAGTAACAAAAACAGCATGATAATGGCATAAAAACAGAAATGTAGACCAATGGAACATAACTGAGGATCCAGACTTTAAGTCCAGTAACTACAGCTATTTCATCTTTGACAAAGGCTCTAATAATGTACACTGGAGAAAAGACATCATCTTCAACAAATGGTGCTGAACAAACTGGATAAACATATGCAGAAATATGAAACTAGATCCACACATATTGCCATGCACAAAAATCAAGTCCAAATGGATCAAATACCTCAATATAAGACCTGAAACTTTTCTACTACTGGAAGAAAAAGATAGCAGGAACATTTCACACTATAGGAGTAGGGAAAGACTTCCTTAACAAAACACCAGAAGCTCAGTAACTTAAATTATCACTCAACTATTGGGATCTCATGAAGCTGAAAAGTATTATTTTTTCTTTTTTTATACAAACATACCATAAGCAGAGCCAATAGATTACCCACAGAATGAGAGAAAAATTTTCCAGCTATACAATTAACGGAGGCCTAATTTCTAGAATCTACAAAGAAGTCAAAGACCTAAACAATAAATAATCAAACAACCCACTCAGAGGAAGAAATACAAATGGCAAACACACACTTTAGAAAATGTTCAACATTCCTAACCATCAAGGAAATGCAAATTAAAACAACTATGGCATTCCACCTTACCGCAGTAAGGACAGCAAACATTGAAAAATCAAATGAAAACAAATGTTGGTGAGGATGTGGGGAAACAGAAACCCTCATTTCCACTGTTGGCAGAAATGTAAGCTGGTAGAACCACTATAGAAAACAACATGGAACCTCCTAAAAAGTTTGAAAATATTTTTTAAAGCGATTCAGACTTGCTTCTTCTACACAACAGCAAACTTTGGCAAGAGATTTGGGGCTGCAGATAATCATAGCCCTGCAGACTCAGAACGACTTATAGATTCACTTACCCTAACATTGCATTAGCATTATTTTTTACCAGAAAAAATTTCCAAAATTGTGCAGACAATCTTCTATTAAAATTATTCACTACAGTATACATAGGTTTAATATAGAATCAGAACTAAGGAACTGGATATGTCACAGGATGCTTTTCAAAAAGTAAAAAAGAAAATTTCAAAAATTGCTTTATGACATTTCACCCTCTAACATTTTCTTATCATGTTATGAGATTAAACATAAGCATGAATTTTATTTATACCACCTTAGTTTTACTTTATTATGCTGCAAGATAGTAACAAAGTGGAAATAAAAAGATCAATAAAGATGGACTAAACGACTTTCTAAATACTAGCTTTGAAACTTGAGCATGACAACAAGTAAGAAGATAAGACACCCACTGCATTTATCGACAAAAGTTGAAGTTAGTACAAATTTATTAGAGTATAGAAGGTGTTCCATAGATTCAGTGGTTGTAGATGTCAATGTCTTCAACTCAACGAGCATTTCAGAAAATAGTTATTTTCAAACCCAAACTGGTTTCAATTATTTTATCACATCAATTAACTACCCTACAGAAAAATTTTATTTAGCAAGCAAAGTATTAATTAAAGTGTCATCAACATCTGTACTTTTTTATCATGAAATTATACTTTATTACTTTACATAGCTGTGCAAAAAAGACAAAAATACTGAATGGTCATCAGATATGGATATATATTATGTCAATAAAATATATCTAATAATATTTTATCACAAACCTATTGTGAAGTCTCAAAGAGATGATTAAACAAAACATTTTATACATTTTAAAGTATTATATTTTTAAACATGTTAGGAGCACAATAACATATGAAAATGTAGCTTTCGATAATAACTCCCATTAAGATTTATATCTTAATTTTTGATGTTCATAACTACTCAACATGTTGTCAAATTAAAAACCAAAAGCTGCAGAGAAAATACATCACTGTGAGCTCCTTACTACATCAGTGTTTCCTCCTCACAAGGTACTCAATTTTCTTGCATAAGTAACTGGTAGCTAGGCCAAGGGGAAGACAACTTGTAATTGTAATTATTTAAGTTGGCACCAAAGTTACTAAAGAAATCAAAAACTTCTTTGTTATCATGTTAATTAAAATAGTGCACTCTGGGGCTGGAGAGATGGCATAGTGGTTAAGTGCTTCCCTGTGAAGTCTAAGGACCCCGGTTAGAGGCTCGATTCCCAAGTACCCACGTAAGCCAGATACACAAGGTGGCACATGCACCTAGAGTTCGTCTGCAGTGCCTGGAGGCCCTGGTACACACATTCTCTCTCTCTGTGTCTCTCTCTCTCTGCACTCTGGTGTCAGGCACTCTGAATCTGAATCTCATGTTGGCTCCATTCTGCTTTGATCATATGAAGCCACTCATTCTTAGTCAGTATACTCATCTATAAACATGTATGATAATGCTAGAGACTATATGTAATAGATAAAAGAAACTTAGGATGTCCCCAAATACATAAAATAGATTCAATAAATAATAGTTTTTGCGAGTTTATAATTTCTATTATGTTACTAAACGTATCAATTCTCTAACAGCATCTTGAACACAGTGAAGTGGAAATAATCCACATAGTTAAAATTCAGAATCTTTCCCAAAGGATCATCAGCAAAAGCAGAGTACATAGTACTGGAAGAGCAAGTGAGACATATGCTTTAAGTTAAAAAATAGAAGAATAGCTCCTAGGAAAAGTTGTAAGTGTGTGTGTTTCGTTTTAAATGTTCAGAATAATGTGTATCACATGGGAGTGTATATTTTAAAGAGCTTGATACTGAAAACAGAATATTAAACATTCTTTTGTTATTTATCAAAGAGGTAACCTTGGAATATTTTGTTGAAATTAGAGGAATTAATAAACTTTGCAAATATTCCTCTAACTGGCAAGTTGACAAAGCATAATAAATCAACTGATTTCCCCACTGAGATACTGCAGTGAGATCCCATTAAGTCATTATCCCAAGTCACATGCAGTTTTTCTCTGTGTAGCTGAGAGATTAAACAGACTATTAGTAAGAGAAGTTATGCCAAAACCAAGAGTTAATCAATGACAGTAATTTAGCTAACTGAAATCTCTTCAAGTTGTCCTGTCTTACTGAAAAACAACCAAAGTCTTGAAAATGAAGAAAATAAGATGGTTATCCAGAAAATAACTCAGTGGGAATAACACTTTGGAAAGATTGTAGCCCATTTTCCAAGATGCAACTCCTTTTGAGGAAGTAATTGAAGAAAAATACCCTAATGGTCTGAGAATAAATTTACTGCTTAAAAGAAATGTAGTTAAGAGTTATCAATCCTAATATGTTTCTGTTTCAGGTTAAAGGCACTGAAGCTGAAAAGATTTGGGTGCTTACGTCTCCTCTCTCCCTCTAACTCACACCTTGCAGTGGATGGCCAGTTGATAAAAGGGGCACGTATACTTATGTGTCAGTGAGTTAGAATGCACTAACACAGTGGTATCTACTCGGGTCTAACAAGTGGCAGTATTCATGCAGACACCTGGAGCTCCACCCAGGACCTGATACTAGACAAATAGAGTTTTCCATGTCTATATGGTTGGATTCAACCTCAAACCAACATTAGTTCTGAGGATTGTTAAGAGACAATGAAACTGCATGTAGCAGATAGCTTCAGGTTTGCTGAGATGAACTTCCAGACCAGGCACAGTTATGGAGGAAGGGATATTATTTATTGAAGCTTACAGATCCAGGGGAAGTTCCATAAAGGCAGGAGAAGTGGCCAGCCTTCACAGGGCCAAGCAGAGAGAGAAAAAGCAAGCCGCCAGCTACACAGCACACTGAGCAAAACTACAGCCAAATAGTCACACAGCAGACTTACAGGAACTCCTGCTAGGCACACTTTGCATATCTTACAATGGAATCTCAAACCCACCATTAACACCTTAAGACCAGCCCCCAGTGACATTGCCTCTAGGAAGGTGATTGCAGATGCAAACTATAAAGTAATAAAACATTGAATATATTGGGAGACATATATTCAAACTACCACACTGCACAACAGTGGGAGAGTGTCTCATTCATGTTCTGTTCATGTTTGTTCAAATCTCAGAATATAGGTAGACCACTGGCAGTAAGAAGCACTCCATACCTATGGCTTGAATGAGGTTGGCCTAGTTTTGAGAACAGAAGCCCCTTTTGTAGCCAATGATATTGTTAAAATGGCTTAGTTTGATGCCTGTCTCAGGGACAAAGGCATTTTTCCAGAAGTCTGCTCCTAGTTCCTCTCCCCTAGCTTAGTGTCTAGATAGAACTCATAATGTAACCTCTGGGTTAGGTTTAGGAAAAAGAAAAATGGATACTTCATATGTCTAGGAAGAAGTTATACTCCATAGAATATACTAGTAATCATTCAATATGTGATGAAAAAGTTGTTAGCATTCTATTTTTAAAATGTTTAACATATAATAACAATATATACTTATGGACTCATATGTGATAACTCAATTTGTGCTCATCAAACAAGGTTAATTGATGGTTTCATCTGCCCCTCAATGCTCCTCTGCATTTGAAGCTTTCAAGAATCCTCTGTTAGTTCAGTATAAAATATGTAACAGGCTATTTTGAATTATAGGCACCCCACTGTTTTATGTCATATTTCTTCTTTTGAATGTGTCAATGGCAGATTTAACTATGAATATAAAATGTACTTATACATTTTTAAAATCCAACAATAGTACCTGTAGACAAAATATATAAATCTGAAGGTTAACATAGCAAGGTTCCTATCCATGGTTTTACACAGCAAGATTCTAGATCTAGGTGAGGGCAAGTAAGGATACAAAGATAAACTTTCCAGAGGAATGGACTGGATGGGAAATGTGATCCAACTACTGAACACAGCCACATCCAAACTGGCTTTCCTGGGACACAGTCTGCAAAGTCTCTGAAAAGAAGGGAGCTATGAGGCCCATGGTGGATGGAAATGAGTGTAGAAGAGCAGCTTCTGTCCAATAGTTGGAGCTCCCAGCCCGCAGTGTGTAAACTTAAAAAAGAAAATAAAGCCTAGTAGAAATATTCATTCTTAGTCTTTTATTAATCTGCTCTCTTTAGAAAAAAAATATGCATGAGGGTACACATTATTCTGAATGTGGTCACAGGGAGCCATGACCACCCTGGAGCATGGCTATAACCCTCCCCAGGCACATATGTCTCAGGTACAAGACTTTATTATGGACTCAAAATACTAAATCTCCCATACCTTACATACCTTTTAATTATGGTGTTGAAAAATAACAAGAAAATTTTAAAAAAATTAACACAGATTATAAATATCAGGCTTTATTGAAGGAGAGTAAAAGTTAACAAACTCCTGAAATTCTAATTGGCTACTAGAGAAAAACAACTATATTTTGGGAAGATGAATTTATTTTATCCTTTGATACCAAGAAAATTTTCATATTGGTCCCAACATTGTCATATATTTAGTACTTTCTAATCATCTTAAAAAATTGAAATTACTACAGGGTTTACAAAATATATAAACAATTTAATAATTTTCATGTGATGCAAAATGTTAAATCTAGTTAATATGAAGCTCATATCATAATTTTAATAAAAACATGTACAACATAGAGCATATTAATATTGAACTAAAATAACAAATAGAGTGATATAGAATGGTCCATCAACAGTCTCCTTTGTACTTAAATAACTTAAAAAATAATTATCTCATTAAAATTCTGTCTGGAGAGTTAGGGAGAAGTTACAGTGGATAAAAGCACTTGCTGATTAAGTATGAACATGAGGGCTTAAGCTCATCCAAGTTTGATTTCCAGTAACCCACATAAAAACCTGGGTCTGGCTACACACCTCTATAACCCCTGGCCTCTGTGGTTTCTCCTGGGTGTTGACTGAGATGAGAGGGGTGGTTTATCTTCTTGGGTCTCACTACCTTCTGAAAAAGAAAAACAGATTCTCCAATAGAGAGTAAAGTCAGCATAGTTAAATTTTGGGAGAGTTAGATGGATATAGGCTTTTAGTCAAAGACTAGTGGGTCATCAGTAGTGAAAACAGTGGACACTGAATATTCAAGTTTGGCCAGACAGGCCCAATGACTGAACAGGTGCAATAGTGGCATGTCTACTCTTGGGTAAACAACTGCTCCATAATTGGACTAAAGGCCCTCTCTACGGGAGGGAATACATGCCTGGTACTGAAAAACCTAAGCAAAAGTCTATGGCAGGTGAGGTCATGAGCCTTAGGGGTATAAAGCCTGCTCTTGTCTGAATAAATGTATATATTATCCCCACCAAGCTGCCCTGGGGGCACTACACTTAATGTTCATTTTCACATATTAACGCTACTCTCACTTCTGGTTAGAGAAGCTTCTCTTTTCAGATGGCGATGACCACTGGGATCACCAAAAGGCAACATAGTGCTGAGAAGGGATGGAGGAGTGCCCAGCACTGAAACACCTCTGTCACACCCTCCAAGGCTCAGGGACTATTGCAGAAGAGGGGGAGGATAGAATGGAAGAGCGAAAGGAAGGGTATGACTTCTTACAATGCAACTGCCCAGACAGAAATTGGCCTCAATATCCATGACCTTGCAGTGCCTAGCAATACCATCGCAAGACCCTCAAAATAGAAGAAAAAGATGATGACATCAAATTAAAAGAAAGACTAATGGAGAGAGGGAGGGGATATGATGGAGATTGGTGTTCTAAAGTGGAATGGGGGAGGGGAGGGAAATAACATATGTTTTTTGTATGTAAGTGTAGAAGGTGTCAATAAAAAAATTAATAATTAAAAAAAAGACTACTGGGAACTTGACATTGGAAAGCATAATCATCTCTCCATAGGATCCTAACCTAGTTGCCTGTTCCACATATGGGTTCCTTTCCAATGAGCAGATCTCTTAGGCAATCAGAAAGCCATTTGGTTACCCACCAAGGCTGTGTGCCACCATTGCACTGGTGTGTACTTCTTGTCAGGCTGGTTGATTCTGAGTAACTTAGATCCCTGCTTGCTTACACTGTTGTTGGCCACTTTCCCCCAGTAGCTCTGCCATCTTTACTGGAAGTCTCAGGGAATTGATTTCTTTACATCACTCATCTGCTTATCTTCCCTTACACGACAGCAGTGCTTGCTGGAGCCACTATAACTCACAACCACCTATTACCTAATAGCTTATATTGAAGAGTTAATTCATGATTATTTTGTTCCTTTAAAAAATACTCTTTGGAAACCATTATTACTCCTGTAGGCACATAGTCTAGTTATATAATGGCATAATCATGCTTATCTTGATTTCTTTGATAAATTCACATACCAATATACATTTATTAATACAATCACTTAACCCATGAACCCATGACCTCACATTATTCTGTGCACTACCAGGGGACCATTTTCAGCATACAGAAGTATGAGCAAGTCTTGTCAGAACAGTCTTCATGGTGGTTATCACAAATGAAAACTAAAAAATCACATGACCCACATTCCCCATTGATGAGGGTCCCTTTGGAAGAGGGAGGACAGGGAGGAGGATAATGGAACCAATACTATGAATGTAAAATCAGAATAATAAAAATAAAAACATATAAAAAAAACTAAAGAATCAGTTTATTTCCAAAATTAAGGGGATGGCAAATCTCTTTAAACTTCACTCCTGTCCCCTTTGATAGCAATAAACCTGCTCAGTGATATCTCGTCAATACTCAAGTTAACCCAGGAAAGAATAAAGGCATTTGTTTGCTCCTGTCCAGTTCATCAGGTACTATTTGGCATGTGCGCAGAGGATCCAGGGAACTCCTCTAGGCCCCACTCAGAGCCTCTTTTAGAATACCACACTACCTTAAACACTTGCAGATGCCCCTAACTGGAATTAAAACTACCCGTGAAATATAAACTACTAGCTGTGTATTTTAAATACATATGTTCAAACCTATCAATTTAAAATACACCAGCAAATAGGGTCTTTGCTTCTAGAATGATCCCTTATTTTCAAGGGTTTATGAGACAAAAAAAAATCTCTTCCTGATTAGGTTTTTCAGTACCAGGCATGTATTCCCTCCCATAGAGCACGTGCTGAGAAGGGAAGGAGGAGTGTCCAGCACTGAAACATCTCTATCACACTCTCCAATGCTCAGGGTCCATTGTGGAAGAGGTGGCAGAAAGAATGTAAGAGCCAAAGGAAGGGCTATGACTCCTTACATTGCAACTGTCCAGACAGAAATTGGCCTCGATATCCATGACCTCGCAGTGCCTAGAAATATCTTCACAAGACCCTCACAATAGGAGAAAAAGATGATGACATCATGAGCTGGAGAGATGGCTTAGCAGTTACGGCTAAGAATGCTGGTTCCAATCTCCAGCGGTTCCAAATCTCCAGGTCCCACATTTAGCCAGATGCAAAGTGATGCAAGGGCGCAATGCATCTAGATTTCGTTCGCAGCAGCTGAGAGACTGCTGGCAGGCCCATCTCTATCTGTCTTCCTCTCCTTCCCTCTATCTCTCGCTGTCTCTCTCAAAAAAAAAAAAAAAAAAAAAAAAGATGATGACATCAAATTTAAACAGAGTCTAATGGAGAGAGGGAGGAGATATGCTGGAGAGTGGAGTTCTGAAGGGGAATGGGGGGAGGATAGGGTTTCTATCGTGGTTTATTGTCTGTAAGTATAGAAGTTGTCAATAAAAAAAGAAAAAAGAAGCAAACAAGCAAACAAACAAAATCTCTTCCTGGCTACAGCTGCTATGAAAAGCCTCGGTTTGGGAAGATAGGTTTTTGTTTGTTTGTTTGTTTGTTTGTTTCCGATCAGGAAATCTTAAGTATTTGGGCTCTTTCTATTTAGTACAAAAGTGGGAGTAAAAGGTTTTAAGTACCGTCAGTGCTCAAAAAAAAAAAAAAAAATGCAATCACTGTATTGTATATAATGATTCCATAGGTTGATCATGTATAGTAATTGACTTTAAGGTTTTTGCTAAGAAACTAGCAGAGAGATTCAATCTTGATTTAAGTCTACAGGGAAGTGGAAGCTGTGCAGAGGCATTGAGTTTTAGAACAATAGTGAAATTCTACCTAGAATGCAAATGGATCAAGGCTATTTAAAGAGTACCTGCAACCTGCTAGTAAGCCACCAAGTAAGAGACTGCATATTATATATGTGCAAGCTCGCTTTAGCATAGGGGGACTGTGGGAAGGTGGAAGTGGGTTATGAAGAATTAGAGGGGTAGAGGGGTCTTCATAGAAAAGTTTATAAGCTTGTTTTATTTCAGTAAAGACGTACCTTGCATCTTGCTGTCAATAAAGGTAGTTCCTAAAATTTCAGTCACTTAACTGCACCCACAACCCAACATGTAATCTTCTTGCCTCTATTATTTTAATTTGCCTAGTTATACCTCAATGTCACAGCTGCCCTGTGGTAGCCGACATATCATGCTTCATACCAACCTACAGGAGACCTGAGAATGCTTCTCTTACTGATTCACGACCTCCATGTGTTCTTTCTTATCGGGTCCTTACCTCTAATGTAAATGAGTCTGATGCTTCTTGCCTGTAGTAGGTAGCATGCAGAATTTAACTGCTTATGCTTGAATTTCTTTTTACAGTAAACCAATTTTTATAATCTTCAAATCTATCAGCTTTTTACATTGTCTTCTTTTCAGGTAGGACTTCTCAGACCTACTGAGGATGGAGGAGGCACATTGATTGTCATTTCAGGTCACCCAAAGCACTAACTGTTGCATTACCATTTTCTAAATACAGTGATTTTTTTTTTAAAAACAATCAGAATGTGAGGACTTGACTGTGATGCAAATGCACTTGCTGTTTTAAGTGTTCACACTAAACAGATGTGTTCTAGGTGGAACCTGGTAGGGAGTGTGAAAAGCCTCTCATTGTGTAACTCAGAATTTATACCAGTGTTGAAACTCAAACCATGCAAGCGCGAAGGCAATATCCAGTGGTTAAGTTTCCTAGCTTTTGTACGTCTGAGTTCTCAATTGGATTTTACATTTTCTGGCATGTTTTTATAAGGAAACTGTAGGTGTGCCCATCATAACTGCTTTCTGTATCTTGAAAAAGTATTCTCCACATTTTAAAAGTTTTATATTAGAGATCTCTTTAATGCACACTTGTCAATGTCACCCTTTTGTTTTAGATGTAAATACATGCTCATGTTAGGTACTTACATAAAGTATTACATTATTTTTCTTATGTAATACCTTTTTGTTTATGTGGTTCAAATATATTCTTTTTTTTATTTGAGAGAGACAAAGAGAGAGAAGAAGAGGCAGAGAGAGAAAAATAGGCATGCCAGTGGCCTCTCATCCACTGTGAACGAACTCTAGCTGTGTTCAACCCCTTGTGGGAACACACAGCATTGCAGCCTTGGGTCACTTTTTCCATCTGGCTAAACAAATGTGGGACCTGGACATGGAACAGGTGTTCTTAAGCTTGGCAGGCAGGAGCTTTAAACGCTAAGCCATCTCTCCAGCCCAAATATATTCTTTCCTTTAAAAAAAAAAAAAGAATATTCTGAATAATTTGATTAAAAGCACATACCTGTAATCCCAATACTGGGAAGGTGAAAGCAGGGAGATCAGAAATTGAAGGTCATTCACAGCTATCTGGTGAGTTCAATAACAGCCTGAGCTACATGAGACTTGTAGAAAGAAAGAAGAAAGAAAGAAAGAAAGAAAGAAAGAAAGAAAGAAAGAAAGAAAGAAAGAAAGAAAAAGAAGAAGAAGAAGAAAGAAAGAAAGAAAGAAAGAAAGAAAGAAAGAAAAGAAAGAAGGAGGGAGAGAAGGAAAAGGCAGGAGGGAGGGAGGGAAGGAAGGAGGGAGGGAGGGAGGAAGGAAAGAAGGAAGGAAGGAAGGAAGGAAGGAAGGAAGGAAGGAAGGAAGGAAGGAAGAAGGAGAAAAGAAGGAAGGAAGGGGACAGGCATGGTGGCACATGCCTTTAATCCCAGCACTTAGGAGGTTGAGGTAGGAGGATCGCTGTGAGTTTGGGACAGCCTGAGACTAGATAGTGAATTTCAAGTCAGCCTGGGCTAGAGTGAGACCTTACCTTGAAGAACCCCAAAAAAAAAGAAAGAAAAAAGAAGGAAGGAAGGAAGGAGGGAGGGAAGAGGAAGGGAGGGGGGGAGTCAGAGTGCCTTGGTTTCAAGGTAGAGAAAACAATTGAAGAAATAGCCATGGGCCTCCAGGAGACCTGGACATAGCTTCTGACCTCTGTCTTCTGAGCTGAGTGCCTTCAGCAAAAAGACTTGTGGATGGATCTTCTCTACTATAGTGATAATAGAATATTCTGTTCATCTCTCATTCACCATCCCAGAAAAGTTGTTCCTGGCCATCTGGTTTACTCCCCAACTGCCAGGGCCTTGTAGCAGTGGGAGTCCCACTGTTGAGGGGCAGCAGCTAACAGCACAGTGCTGTGGAGCAGGGCTGGACCCCACTTCCTCCTCCTATGACCATGGATGGATTGGCAGGCACAGGCTGTCAGAAGTAGAGTGCCCATTTACATATGTAATGCTCAAGATATATTTACACTTTAAAAAATTCTTTGCTTGGAGATGGCTTAGAGATTAAAGGCACTTTTTTCAAAGTCTGATGGCCCAGGCTTGATTCCCTAGTACCCATGTAAAGCCATAAGCACAAGTTGCAGATGCATCTGGAGTTTGTGTGCAGCAACAAGAGGCCCTGGCACACCCATACCTACCTCTGTCTTTCTCAAATAAATAAAGAAAATACTTCTTAAAGGTTCCTTGTTATCTGAATTTAACAGTTGACTGTTCACTCTCTATTTTATCTAGCAACCCTTCCTAGAATAAGTTACTTAACTTCTCAGTTGCCCAGTGAAGTAAGAGTGATACCCATACTTTACATGCTGATTAAGAGGGCTGAAGGAGTTAAAAAATGTAAAATACAAGGCTGGGGAGATGAGTCAATAAATAAAAACTTTCCTCGCTCAAGCAAGAATACCTGCGTCTGAACCTCAGACACCTTCTTCTAGTTCCTATTAAAAAAACAGGAAAATCTGTAATTCTAGCATACTGAGGACCAGGTGGGAGAAAAGACAGAATTTTTCACTAAGCTGGGGGGTGGGGGGAAGCAGAAAAGAACAACAACACAGCAGGAATCCAAAGAGAAGAACTTTGCATCCACTGAGTGGAAGGTGAGGAATGACCCCAAAGTCCACATGTGCACACTGGCATACATGCCTAAAGTCTCTCTCTCTCTCTCTCTCTTTCTCCCTCTCCCCCCCCACCCACACACACACACACACACACACACATACACTCAGTTAGAGAGAAAGAGAAAAATGAAGAGAAAGGGAGAGGGGAAGATAGAAAGAAGAAATTCTGTGCCAATAAAATTTATTTTCATTTTTAATTTTTTTAATTTTTATTTTTTTTATTTATTTGAGAGAGAGAGAGAGAGAGAGAGAGAGGGCACACGAGGGCCTCCAGCCACTGCAAACAAACTCCAGATGCATGCGCCACCTTGTGCAACTGGCTTAAGTGGGTACTGGGGAATTAAGCCTTGAACCGGGGTCCTTAGGCTTCACAGGCAAGCGCTTAACCGCTAAGCCATCTCTCCAGCCCCCTAGTTTTTAATTTTTAAATGTTATTTTAAATTATACATAAAAACTGCATATATTAATGGAGAACCATGTGATCTTTCAATACTTATATAGATTATGTTTAATCCAGTTTAAATGTACATTTACCATTCACTTATGATTATACCATTCAGAACCCTTTCTTCCAGGAGGAAATATACACTATGGAGGTGTTATCAATACTTCACTGTTGTACAGCAGAATTCCCAGCAACACTATCTACAAAACTGTTCTCAGGGATCAAACTCTCTGCATGTCTCTCTCCCAATCACTACCCCTGGCTTCTGATGATCACCCTTCTGCCTTTAGTTTCTATGTGATCACAAGTCTTAGAAGTTCTTTTATTTTCAAATATACAAGCCATAATCTGTAGGTATGTCACCATGAAGCATGTGGCCTTCATGTTATCCTGATTAAAGAAACAAAAACTTTGAGCAAAGCTAAAAGTCCATGGTTTACTTAAACTATAAAGTTAAACCCACATTTTCACTAAGAATGCCAGTAATCTTTAAGCTCAAAACACCTCTAACCTTGTGGGTTGAGGGTAACAGTTAATGTTCTAAACAGCACTGATATAGTGTGATTAGTTGGGAGCAACCAATATCCCAGTGGGTTATGTGGATGAAAAGGAGCTTATATTAGTGACTGCAGGAAGGCAGCAAGGCACCTGCTAGGAGCATATATGTGGTCATTATATGAAGAGCACAACAAAGTAGATTGGAACTAGAAAGGGAAATGCAGATATCATCTGAATGTTTTGTTATATGAATACCAAGGCACTTGAAATTCATACACATGAGAGACAGGACAGCTTGCCATCCTGTCTACTGGAGATGCAAACCCATTCTGAGAGAGAATGCTTGTAACCATAAATAATACAAAACCATATATATATATATATAATATTTATATATGTATACATATTATGTATTATATAATACATATTATATATGTATGTTTATCTATCATTCACATTATATCATTATTACAATATAAAATATATTCTAAGTAAATATAAGTTCGACTTTCCAAAACCCACATAAACCAGATGCACAAGTGGGTGCATACATCTGGAGTTCGTTTGCAGTGGCTAGAGGCCCTGACATGCCCATTCTCCATTCTCTCTCTCTCTCTTTCTCTCTCTCTGCCTCTTTCTTTCTCACAAATAAATAAATAAATAGAAAATGGGGGCAGGGAGGGAAATATCACGGTTTATTGCCTGTAAGTGTAGAAGTTGTCAATAAACTTTTTAAAAAAAAAAAAGAATTTGAATAAGAGGGAAACACTGTACTTAAAAAGTACAAGTAGGGCTGGAGAGATGGCTTAGTGGTTAAGGCGCCTGCCTGCTAAGCCTAAGAACCCAGTTCCAATCTCCAGGTCCCACGTTTAGCCAGATACAAAGTGACGCAAGGGCACAATGCCGCACTTGCCCACAAGGGGGTGCACACATCTGGATTTCGTTCACAGCAGCTGATAGACTGCTGGCGCGCCCATTCTCTATCTGTCTCCCTCTCCCTCTCTCTCTGTCTGTCTCTCTCTGTGTGTCTCTCCAAAAATAAAAAAAAAAAAAAATTTAAAAACAATTTTAAAAACGTACAAGTAAACAAGGTTGCAGATTAAAATCAAAAGTGGAGATCAGGAGAGATGACTTAGTGGTTAAGAGTATTTGATTATGAAGCCTAAGAACCCAGGTTCAATAATCAGTATCATGTAAGCCAGATGCACATGGTAGGGCATGCATCTGGAGTTAGTTTGCAGTTGACAAAGGCCCTAGAGTGCCAATTCTCTCCCTCTCTTTCTCTCTCTCTCTTTCTCTCTATCTCTCTCTCATGTCTCTTTCTCTGTCATTCTCTCTGTGTGTCTCTCTCAAATAAATTAATAAATTATTATTTAAAAAATCAAAAGTGTAAAGAAGTGATATCAGCAGCCCTGGGTAGACACTTGGACTACAGTGGAAGCACTAAGTAAGGTGCTGCCACTCACTCCCTGACAGCACTTCGACTTCAGCAGAAAAGCAAACCAATATGTTGATTTTCAATACAAACCTGGTACTTCTCTCCTGATTACTTGAGTGTTCCAGTCTATCCAGCTCCTCAAACCAGAAATCTGAGCCATCTTTGATACTTTTTTCTCATCTTAACAGTCAACCCATTACCCACATTCTAATTATTTAAATTGCTAAGTATTTATCCTTTATTTCCATTATCAACACTTTACCACTTTTTTCCCCAAGCATATATGTAAAGATTTATATGCATTTTCAACACAAATTTAAGAAATTTTGAGAAGAAAGATGTGTTTTTTGGTCTGAACAAAGGAATCTCAACATCAAGCACTCTTCAAAAATCCACACTGGCCATCAAAATATGAAGCAATAACTCCCTCTCACTTAAACACAGGAATCATCTATTTTACACAATACAAGGTGTGATGGTCAAGTGGATTGGATCTGGAGTCACCTAGGAAATAAATATGTATGAACTAATAATATTTTTCATCCTCAGAAAGCAAAAGATGGGGCTTGGGATATAACTCAGTGACAGAGCACTTGCGTAGCATGTGTGAGGCCCTAGGTTCAATTTCCAGTTCTACAAAAGAAAAAGGAGATGAAGAGGAGGAAGAAAGGAGGGAGAGGAAAGAAGGGAGGCAGGCAAGGAAGGAGGGAGGGAGGGGAAACAGAAACAAAAGTTAATGAAAAGCAAAAAAAAATACTCTTGAGACACATTAGATACATATCTCTAATATTTTTAAATGATTTCAAAAGTCATCCGGGAAAATCACTCTAGAAGTAAATATTTTCTTGTATACAAATTACTGGTTGATTGAGAAAAATCACATTATTAGACCTAATAGAAGAAGTACTCCATTTCAGAAAGCACAGAGTTAGCCTAAGCTCAAACATATCTGAATTAGGCCACTTACTTATGCAGTAGTTATTTTTCTTGTTGCTGTAACAAAATACTTATGAAACTTCAGCAATTCAAGACAGGAAGGGCTTATTTTGGCCCACAGCTGAAGTTGCAGTCCACCCAGGCATGGAAGGCTCCGGCGTAGGAGCATGAAGCAACTGATCTCATTGTATACACAACAAGGGAGCAGAGAACAAAGGAAGCTGGTGCTCAGCTTTCCCTCTGCTTCCTGTTCAGAGTAGAACCACAGCCACAACGTGGTGCTGCTCACAGTGAGGAAGGGTCTTCCCACTTCAACTAACCTAATCTAGAAACTCCTTTCTATGTATTCCCAGGGATTTATTTCCTAGGTGACTCCAGATCCAATCCACCTGACCATCACACCTTGCATTGTGTAAACTAGATGATTCCTGTGTTTCAGTGAGAGGGAGTCAACCAGTTTTCAGGTAAAAAAGTAAAAAGGCAGGAAGGTCTGCCCTTGTAATCTGCACTTGCTAGAGATCAAAAGATGATCTGACTTAGTTCCAGATTTTCATTACCCGAGCCTCACCCTGGGAGACAGAGCTCCTTTTCTAGAATTCAAAACTAATCCTGACATTGTGGTTGGTCAAGCTTAGACCCCAGAACTTGGCGTCATGGCTGGCCCTTTCCTGAGCCAGTCTTTAACCCAGACCAATCAGCTGTCTATCTGGCTCACCTGAGTCAGAAGGTGAACTCCACCACAATAAGGTTATAAATATATGCATGTGAGGGAACAAGCTACTCTCTGGGCTGCCTGACCACTCAGAAACCTTCAGTTTATGGTGAATTTCCTTCATCTCCTAGACTAGGGGACAACACACACCCCTATTCCCACATGGGCTTTCTACCCTCTCCTGCCCTCCACATGGCAGGAGCCCTTTTTACTTTCTTTTCTTTCTGCTCTAACTTTCTTTTTATGTTTTTTCCAGGCCCCAAATATGGGTGTATTCATTTTCTTTAATTTGGTTCTTTACTTCCCTCAATAAATATAAGAATTTAATAATTATACTTCTGTCTTATTTTAGCCAATTCTTTGGTTAGAAGTAGACACAAACCTAGGGTTTGGGGTTAAAGATCTTTTCTGAACCCCTAATACTCTGTTTCACAAAAGTTTCAGTTAATAAGGTATTATTCAAAAAGAATATTATACATATGTCATGCATTCTGTTATGGTATGTTTTCAAAATTTAATAGTGCCCAAAAGAAATAATAAATATTCTAAATCATTGGAATACTTGTTGAAAAAGAAGAACAAGAAGTCTCAGATAAATTTTCCTTTTCAAATTATGAGGCAAACTTACACATCAATATGTGCATTTTTAATAATGTTTACTTCTGTTGGCTAAAATCTAATATAGTGTTTTAATATAAATATTAATAATTGAAACATGAAGAAATCACTTTTCATGAAAATATTCATTATTCAAACAAATAAATCATTCTATAAGATAATTCAGCCTGAGACAGTAATGGGCCAGTAGCAAATTGGCAGTGAGCAATACCCTGGCTGGGACAGAGAGAATTTTCCAAAGTGTACAAGTAGATAAATTATGCAAAGTCTACTGCTCTAATGTGAGCAGTTTCAAAGATAATAAAAAGAGCTAACAACTCATGTCTAATTAGTCAGAGAGACTGGGGACTACTTCAAAACTCCTTGCAAATGGCCACTAACAATCCTGCAGACACCATTCACATTTACTCTAATGACAAAGCAATAAAAATGTTGAAGATGCTCTTAAACAGAATGTGCTCATCGGTTAGCACCTGGAAATTCTAAACTTGCCAGAGATGCATAAAAAAGTGAAAGTTTTCTTTTAATGATAAAATGTTTATCTCATGGAATGGAATTTTATGTCACCTCACTTCCTGGTGCTGAGAATAAAACAGAAAGTCATAATCTACATTCTATTGTGTGTTTTATTAAGGCAGATTTCATATATTTGTGAGATCACTTAATATTTGTTCTAAATGTGGTTCATTTCACTCATGTCATCAATGTTCATTAATGTGCTGGACTGCAGAATTTTCTTCTTTCTGAAATTTGAATATTTCATTCTATGTGCATACCATACTTTCTTCATCCAATATACAGTTAGTTTATTTCCACAGCTTAGCTACTGTGGATGACATTGCAATGAACATGGAAGTTTACACACATCTTCAAGATCCTGATGTCAATAAACATAGATGAATAACCAGGAGTGAGAGTGATAGCAGAACAGCTGTATTGTTAGTTTGTTGGGGACACCCTGTTTTGTGTTTTACCAAGGCTGCAGCCATTACATTTCTAGTCAGAACATACAGAACATACATGCTTCAGTTATGAAGAAACTTAAGTTCTATAGAACTAACACATAGTGCCTATAGCTACAATGCTGTAATGTTTATTTAAATTTGTATAAGGTAAAGTCTCAGAATGTTTCTTACCATGTAAAAGAACAACTATAACTATAACAATGTGTGCTGGGGAGATTGCATGGTAGAGGTAAAAATATGCTGAAAAGCTTGAACAGTGGAAAACACCCAGGATGAAGGCAGGCTGCCCTGTGGCCCTTGAAGTTTATTGGCCTCACCCTCCTCATGGTGTATGTCAGGTTTCACTTTAACTACAAAGTACATCCTATTGAAATCTTTGTTTGCCAAACTGTTCCATTGTTGTAATCTTTTATAACTTGCTCGGTCAACAGTCATGTATTCACTATCATAATTCCTGCTTACTTTGGCTCCATAACCTACAAGGTATCTAACAAACTGGAGCTCAGGGTTGATACCATTGCAGAGAGATAAGGGTGTCGGCTCCCCGACATAAATAAACTTCCTCTCCTTCACCTGACTCAGCTGCTGGTCTCTTGACTCCAAGAAATTCCCATAGCACCAGTGGCCTTGATGATAGTAATGATTCACTCTCATCGAGTTCCATGCATAAAATAGAGGTAAGTCTAAGCAAAAGAGATCCATACAGATCTGAGGCCTGCTCCACCAGAGGAAATCCACGCCTGGTACTGAAAATGTAGGCAAAAGCCTAGGGCTAGGAAGGTCATGGGTCCTAGGGACAAAACAACTACTGTTATTTGACTACATAGATATGCTGTGCCCATCAAGTTGCCCTCTAAATATTTATACTTTGGGCCAAAGATTAGCTCTCACTTTTGCTCACAGAAGCTGCTTTTTGCAGATAGTTGTGACCACAGTGAAGACTCAAAATATACCTACATGATGATAATAATTGACATTGGAGTGCTCATGCTGGAATAAAACATCTGTATCACACCCTCCACATCTCAGGGACCTTTGCAGAAGAGTGGAGGAAAGAATGTAAGAGTCAAAGGATAAAGATAGGGAGTGTCTTCTGAAGGCTTCGTAGGTATTGGATTCATGACCCCAGAGCAGCTGTTGTTACCTAACAGGACCTGCACAGTATTAGGGCCCATCATTATTCTGTACTGGATGATGAAGGAGGGAAGACAGCAAAGTAAAAAAGGGACTATTTGTAAAGAAGAGCAGGTTCCATGGAAGTGAGATGGGGGAGAGGGATCTAAAGGTATTGGGAGGGCATTATGATCTAAAAAGAATATGTACATTTATGAAAATTGTCAACCAAAAATTTAAAAAGAGGTCCATACAATAAATATGTACAGCTTTTTACCTGTGAATTGTGTTTCAAAGAAGTGGAGAAATAGGGTTGGACTGAGGAAGGAGGAGAAGGAGAGAAGAAGAAAAGAAAGGAAAGGAGGAAGGAATGGAAGGAAGTTAGGAAGATAGCAACTGAAAGATAAGAAACATAATATAGACATGAATGATATTTGGTTGGATCCTGAAAAATCCCCCTAAAAAGATGCTTTAGGGACTATTAAAAAATATATTATGGGATTTTTTTAGATAAGTTTCAGAATTTAATTGCAAATTTGGACTTATCACTAGATTCTAAAATAGGAGCATCTCTTTATATGAAGTTATTAAAGTCTTTGTGAATTAGATGTCACTGTATAAATTACTGTGAAATTATTCAAGTAAAATACACATATTCTTGAATAATAATGAAAAATATATCATGTAATATATATAATAAATATCAAAATATTTGATTGTAATTCCTGTCTATCACATGCATACTTTACTGTTCATTATGCTATTAAAGTTTGAAAATCCCCAACATTCAACTAAACAGATGAAGAAACCAAAGAAAAGATATATGAAGAACATATTGAGAAATGAAGAGACAGAAGAAATAAGAACAAACCAACTAAGGCAGTATGATTGCCACAGGATTGAGTCTATCCAGAACACAGAGTGAGTTGCAAACCAGCCTAAGATACAGAGTGAAACCTTGTCTTAAAAATAAAATAAAAATAAAAAGACAAACAAAGACAAATTGATGAATTGTAATTGAGATAGCAAAGCTGAAAAATTATAATTGAGGCAGTACTTCAATATAGGTTTTTAAACCTAAGCAATTTTCATTGTTCAATAGCAGACCATGTCAGATTTTCAATATAAAACCAAACAAAATTAGGCAGGTAAAATTACAAGGTAATAACTATATAAAACTTAAAATGTTGCATTAAAGGAAAGTTGTCAGAAACTTTAAGGTGAATTGTCAAGAGGACAACCGCCCTTGTATTTTCCCTGTCTCCTCTTTACATGGGTGTTTATTCATTTCTGCTCAGTCTGTACCTGCTCTCTGTTTATGAGAACGGCTTCTTATTCCTGTGAAATTGAAGTGTTTCATCTTCCAAGCACATCTTCCCAGTCTGAATAGCTTACATCCTAATACTCTAATTCTCAAAGGCTTACCTGCTGCATTGATATCAGAGAGTCCTTATGAAAGAAACATCAAGGACCATCACAGATGACAGTTAGACTCAAATTATGGAATGAGGTGCCTATGTGACTTGAGAATTTGTCATCATCTAAACCATCTGGGTTATTCCTTTCAAGTCCTATCTAGGGCAGTACTACCCACAAAGCCAATACCACAAACATGCATTTGCCATTAGGGTCTTTGACCTATGTACTTACTCTTTTAAAGCTGGATTGATGCAGACACTCACATTGCTGTAATAATGGGTTGTAATTGTCCTCTGTTGTTCACAGGAAAATCTGGTGTGAAAAGCTGTGAAGCTTGGAGCAGCATCTAATTTCTAAAATAGGACTGACTAGAATAACAACACTCCATATCTAATAGCAATACTGACCTCCTCTACTGCATATATATATATATATATATATATATATATATATATATATATATATATATAATTTATCCTTTTGTCAGAATAAAAGCAGCTCAGAAATCAAATTTTAGTCATTGTTTCTTTCAACCTATAAATGCTTAAATAAGTTGAAGGCACTCCAAATGGCACAGATATGAGAGTGGAGTATGTTGTTAAAAAAAAAAAAAAAAAACTAGTGAAATAAAATGGACTTAAGATCAGATCTGCTTTTTAACTTTCTAAGGAGTTAGAATCACAGACAGCAGCCTGATGTTTTTTTGTTTAGCTGAAGAAAGCGTGTACAGTACAAATCCAGACAGAATCTAATTAACTGCTTAGATCCAGCAAATTTCTCAGTGATTGCTTAAGTTCAACATATCTATATCTGAATTTCATTACTTGGTTAAAAGAAGAATAATGGCTAAAAGACAATAGCCCAACTTTTTATATGTATCATGTATTTTCAAAGGGAAAAATAATATTTTGACCACATCCAGAAATATTCTATTATACCTTGTTAGAACTTAGTGATTGAATGCTCTAAACACTATTGGTTTAATCTACAAACACATTCAAGCATTGTTTTTTTTTCTTTTTCTTTCTTTCTTTCTTTCTTTCTTTTTTTTTTTTTTTTTTTTTTTTTTTTTTGTTCTTTCCAGCCAAAGTTAAAGAGTAATGAACTTTAAATAGATAACTGATTTCCAATATCAAACGTTAAATAGTCTATCTAAAGATAAATGACAACAACAGACACTTTTGACTCTGAGATTACATAATAATATACATAATAATATCTAGGAAAAATAAAAGTAATTACATTGGTGGATGGGGTAAAGTGTGGAAAAGCCAGGTTCTGAAAGTCTATTGAGCCTGCTCTGCTTACAGCCCAACTAACTGCTCCAAAGAAAGAGCAATGTGGGACTAGAGGGTCTCCTTGTGTTCTTCACAAGTCCATGTCCCAGCAATTACACCTGTAGCAGAGCCAATATGGCTGTCCCCTGTTCCTGGGTTGTCTTTATGAACCCAGCAGGTGAATTTTGTCACAGTTCCCTAGAAATACTAGCCAGGTTCTGACTTTGCTTTTCACTCTATTTTTAAATTGTGGAACATAAATTTGTTAAAATAGTGTCTGCTGAACCTGTGGGCTGTATACACTTAACTAATCCCACAATGGCCTTTATTTTGTCTATCAGATGCTTTCTTGTAGCAAAATGCTATTTGTTTCTGTTCATCCATTGAGAAGTTTTTATGTGTGATCTTTTCTATAGCATAAGAAGATAGGAATGATAATCTCATTTTTGTTATTTAAATTCACACATCTATTGGTGATGACTTCTATTTTCCCTGGATTTGACTTTGAATCTGTATTACTACCTGTTGGTAGCTTGGAGTTGTTACATAAAAGGGATTTTTTTTTTTTTTTTTTTTTTTTTTTTTTTGGTGATTTGGATGCTAGTACTTCTTTTCCTGATTATTATACCTACAGACAAAAAGAAGCCTGAATTAAATTTCAAAAGCTGGGTTTCAATTACTTTACATGTTACAATCGTTTTGACATTAGAGGAATAGAAATAGCTGATTTAATTAATAATCCCTTGTAGCAGTGTGAAAAAAATGGAGGAGAAACTCACAGTACTCAATGCATCTCACTGGCTCAAACCAATAACAAATGATTAATTATGTTTGTCATTCATGATACCCTACATATTATTTTTATTCTTCCCATTTGTTCAGATAAACAACTCAAACCCAAATAATTTAGTAAATATCAATACCTAATTTCACCCAAATGTTTACATTACTCCAATGTCCTGATATTTTACCTTAACACTACAGCACTTTCCTCCACTTCATTCTTCTGCTGTTCCTACATATTCTTCTCTCCTCATCAGCTTCCTCCTTATCTTTCTCCTTCTCTTTACCCTCTCCCTAAAAAAAAAAAAAAAAAAAAAAAAAAAAAAAAATTCCAGCTGTCTTCTTCACAGAACAAGAAAGATTAAGGTCAAAAAATCAGATGTAAAGAGAATTCATGACAAATCTTAAAACACAGTTTCAAATAATTTCTAAGTTCAAGAAGAAGAAAAGCTGAACAATATAGACCTTATATTAGACCTTAGACCTTATATGAAAATGAGCTGAAACCTTGTTGTACTTTATCTCTTCCAAACTGTTAAACTAACTGTGTCATGAGAATGGAAAATACTGGTTTATATTTTACCTTTCCTGCAGTTGCAAAGTCCCTTATTGCCAGAATTGACCTATTATTTACAGAAGCATTTGAAACTTAATGGCAAAAGCACAGAATTCCCAATCACTCCACAAATTCATGTACTCAAATTTCTTTCTGTATCTAGTTCCTTTCAGACGACTTTCTGGTGCTTTCCTGTTCTCCTAGTTAAAATGCTATTCATCCTTCAAGGTTCAACTTAAATGTCTGGTCAGCAAAATTTTCTTTTGTTCAGTATTGCTAAATATTTGTGCCTTCATGTTGTTATAGAATGTCTGCAGAGCTTCTCCACCTGCTCCTCCAAGTCAGCTGTCCTCCTTTCTCACAGTGTCAATGGGCCTGGGTATGCAGTCAGACATGCTGGCCTCTGAGCTATGACTAGAATCAGCTAATGTGACATAATGACACAACAGAGAGATAGCATCAGAAGCAAAGATATTTATTTTTCCAGTCTCCTCGAAATGATATATCTAAGTCACTTGTATTCACAGAAAAAGTTTGCAATTGTTCTTTCTTCTGTCTCTCTGAATTCCAGTATCCACTTCTTCCCTCTTCAAAAGGAAGTGGCAATAGCCCCCCAACTTGCTTTTGCTCTACAAACTTCTGCATCTTCCTAAATACTCCTTTACTGAAGTCATTTTAGATGACACAATTTTTATCATCTTCTACTTACTTTCTGAAAAACCAGCAACAGTTTATGTGTGTTTCTACTGTATTGCCTAAAACACTATAACATGTCTTAAATGGTTTTGTAAACATCCATCTTCCCATAAATTGTGAGTTATTTGAAAATAAATCTCATTCAGTTGTACACTTTCTAGCTATATCTAGTAAGGGTTTTCCATAAATTAAAGTGTGCAATAAATGTGTGTTTTTTTAATTGAAATTTACTTTCCGATGTGTGTTCTTCCATTTAAAAATGAAGAATAAAGGACAAAAATCCTACTTTGGAGACTAACATTTATCAGTACAGCTTTTGCATATACAATTATTTTTTTGCTTTAGATATTGATGGAATTATGTCTTATATTGGTGAACACAGAAAACCTTTAATGAAAGGTCACAGCTATGATTACAGAATCAATGCTGTAAAGGGCACTGGATGAGATTTCATGTTGTATTCTGTGGAAGAGAAATTTAAATGATTTTAATGTTGACAAAAATAGTTTTCCTTTACTGTTGGTGTTCTGAGTTTGATTCAAATGTACAGTGTAATGAAAAATACAACCAGGATACTTCCTGGTGGTGGAAAGAAAATTGCTAATGGTGGGAGCAGCCAAAGTTCACTTTTCATATTCTTATATCAGTTCCATATATGGACTCTATTAAATGTACAATAAATGAATATACAACTTACTTAATAGTGTAGAACTTTCATCTGATTCATGTATTGTCTTATTATAAGATCTTTGATATTTTTCTTTGCAGGTATGCACACACACACACACACACACACACACATACACACAAATTCCAAATGAATATTCAAAGTTTAATAAATAGAATGATCTCTTAATTTTGTTCTTTATTAGATTTTTAGAAAAATAACAGACAATTAACAATTATATGGCAGCACAAGGATAAATACTGCAATACTATACTAAAACATGATGAAATAGTCATGGTTACTAAGCACTGTAAATGGTACCAATAGCAATTGTGGAAACAGATTGTTAAATTATCAGTACACCCCACTAACCCAGGGAACTTGACACACTCTCCACCATTGGGACATCAGGAAACTAAAAAGCTATTGTACATATAAACAAATTGTCAATAGCCTACAGAATGGGAAAAAAAAATTTGCCCAGCTATACTTCCAACAGAATTTTAATATCTAGAGTTTACAAAGAACTAAAAAATGAAACAATAAATTATTAGTACAGTTCATAAGGAATATGGGGTTTAAAATAAAGAAGAAAGGCTTGAAACACCTGATAAACTACCTTTCAAAGTTAAAACCAACCCATTTCAGGCTTGGTACATTATAAATATAGAATAACTTTATATGCTTATGTTTGGTATGATTCATCATAGCAGCAATAGGAAGTTAATATATGGAAAAACGAAATCAAGAAAATAGTATTGATGCCAGCCAACAGGATTTTAGGGTGAAAACAAAAAAAACATATAATTCACATATTAAGAATAAGAGGGCCGGGCGTGGTGGTGCACGCCTTCCATCCCAGTACTTGGGAGGCAGAGGTAGAAGAATCACCGTGAATTCGAGGCCAGCCTGAGACTACAGAGTGAATTCCAGGTCGGCCTGAGCTAGAGTGAGACCCTACCTCGAAAAACAAACAAACAAAAAAAAAAAAGAATAAGAGGGCTGGAGAGCTGGCTTAGCAGTTAAGGCGCATGCCTGTGAAGCCTAAGGACCCTTGTTCAATTCTTCAGGTCCCACATAAGCCAGATGCACATGTTGGCAAATGTGTCTGGAGTTCGTTGGCAGTAGCTAGAGGCCCTGGAGTGCCCATTCTCTCTCTCTCTCTCTAATAAAATAATAAATAAATAAATGAAAATTAAATCTTAAAAAATATTTTAAAAAAGAATAAGATCCTTAGTCAAATGGTCTGTTTTTGTACCCTCATCTTGAGACATATGACTTACTAGGAGGTGACTAGACTATTTTCTTAAAAACACAGCTTATTTGATGGGTTATTCTAGAATATAGTAATATCCATGGGTAACGTTTCAAAAGAAGTTTGCCTTCTTGTAGAGTAATAGCAGTCAACTCCATTTCTGCACTGCTGAGTCACAGTTGGAGTCAGCATCTTCCATAAATTTCCTGGTCACGTGATAGGGATGAATAACTTCCCACACTTGATTTGGAGAGAAAACTTGAAGTGGAGTAGGAAGAACATACATCTGTTCCAATAAAGATTTACACCATATTACATTCTTGGACAAAATACTCCTCAGATGATTAATGCATCAACATGCAAAGTAAAAGAGTCTGAAACAATGTTTGCCAGATAGTGAGAGGTGCCAAACCTTTACCCCATATTAGTCACCTATTATACCTTAGTAAGGATTCAGTGTTTTTAACTAAAGTGACCTTTCAGTTCCTGTGAAGTAACCTAGCCAACTGCTATCATAACTCATATGTTATCTGTAGTGAAGTTAGTATGAAACTGGCCATGTATGACACCTATGTGACCTGTTTCACTGAACTCTTGTCCTCATGCTTCTATTGTGAGCACTCTACCCACTGAGTCATTTCTCCAGCCCCATTGGGATCTAGAAGATTACAAAGGCCACACTTCCTTGCATGTGTGAGAATGAGGCACACACATACAGCAGCGTGTCAGAGACTTGGAGTTCTGTTTGTGGACAGCGCCACACCATGGATGGGTTTTGAAGTTCATAAAAAGGAGAAAGTACACTGAAAAGCAACATTAATCAGTCTCTGCCTCTTGACAGTGGACATGATCTCACTCTCCCACCACCATGATGGATTGTACTCTCCTCAAACCTTTAGGAAAAAATAAACTGTTCCTTCCTTAAATTGTTTTTGTCAGATATTTTAGCAAAGCAATGGAAAAAGTAACTGATATAAGCATAGAGTTTATGTGCCTATCTCCTTGAAAGGACCTCTGTTTTATTAAAAAGAATGTGAAGAATCAGCCAAAGTGACCCATGTAAATACTGAGGGTTGGAACAAATGAAAAAGCTAAAGAATGGAGCAGTGATGTCTTCCATCACAGAAATTTGTAAATTTAAATAGTTCATTATTTTTTTAAAGTCCCTCATTATTTACACTACATGTGAAAGTTCCACTCTCTATAAATGTTTTCATTACTTCTGATGTTATCATACTTATGCTAATATCTCATCTTCATAAATAGCACTGAACCCTTTGTCTTTTTTATTTTGATGTAAGGAACCACTTCTCTATTAAAAATGAGGCCTGTAACAGCAGGTTCATTGTCCTCTAACTCTATAAGACAAAACTGAATAAAATAAACCTTGAAGTGAAGACAATCAGAATTTTTATCCACTTCCCAAATACATTGTGTTTTCATCACAGAAAAGAGCTTTCCCAAGGACAGAAAGAATGTGTCTCTATATCTGAGCCAAAGTTTTGTAGTGCAGATTCTGAGCAGCCCTATAAGACTCTGTCCCTACAGTTCAGGAATTAACTTTGCTACAGAAGACAAGATAAGTGATTCAAAAGATACTTCTTAATTTGCTGTGGCACATCAATTCAATTAATAGCCCTATTCCTCACCACTGATGAATTTTATACTATGATTACAGGGAAAAGTCATATTGTTAGAAGATAGAAACTTACTCATACCTCCGTATATGTCATTTTATACCACATAGTGTCCCCGCAGACTCCCAATCCAATGACATTCTATAGAGGTATTTACCTAATCATACTAAGTACACTCTGCATAAGTGATCTCTACTCAGTAAAGATGCAGTATTTTCAACCTACACCTAAAATCATACTTCTTCCAGTAAAGTAATACAACAGGTCATTGAAATTATACTTACTCCTTGACATACACAAAGCTCCACAAGTCTCATATGGTTGTTAATGTACTGTAGGCAGGTCATTCTGGATCCGGAAGACATTTATACTCTATTTGCTCCTTGTTGCTTCTGGGCAATAACTAATTAAGTGATAATACTGTTCACTTTCCCACTCTGTATGAAGAGTGCCTTTTGTCATTGATTAAATGTCAAGGCAAAGGCATTGTAGCAAATGGTGAATAGAGTTAACAGTGTTCAATAGGCTTAATGGCAAAAGTAATATTTTAGGTCAAGCTTATAAACAGCATGGAGCTTGTGAAAAAGTTAGGAGTGCTAACTTCAAACTGGACAGGATGTGACTCTCCTTCTGAAACTGTTTGAATTAATTTTGACAAGTTAGAGGAATGCTGAGTGGATCCTGTCATATACAATTTAATTAACAATTGTACCTTAATTGTTTTTTCAAGGCAAGCAATATTGTATATATAACATGGATAGCACATATGCTCAGTAAATGATGTTTATTACATAAATAATATTGTTTTCACACTAAATTGTTTGAGCAATATTATAGAACTTTACACCTTCGAATTGAAATCTAACAGGTATATTAGAAATGCAGTTAATTCTTATCTGGTTTCACTAATCCAAAGTCTTTTTTAAAATTTTTCTATTATTATTTTATTTATTTTTAGAGAGACACAGAGAGAGAGACAGAGAGAGAGGGAGACAGATAGAGAATGGGCACGCCATCAGTCTCTCAGCTGCTGTGAACGAAATCCAGATGTGTGTGACCCCTTGTGGGCAAGTGCAGCATTGTGCCCTTGCATCACTTTGCATCTGGCTACACGTGGGGCCTGGAGATTGGAACCAGGTTCTTAGGCTTAGAAGACAGACGCCTTAACCGCTAAGCCATCTCTCCAGCCCTTTTTAACTTTTTTTATTGAAAACTTCTATAATTACAAACCATGATATTTCCCTCCCCTCCCCCATTCCCCTTCAGAACTCCACTCTCCATCATATCCCCTCCCTCTCTCTATTAGTCTATCTTTTAATGTGATGTCATCATCTTTTTTTCCTATTATGAGTGTCTTGTGAAGGTATTGCTAGGCACTGTGAGGTCATGGATATCAAGACCAGTTTCTGTCTGGACAGTTGCATTTTAAGGAATTGTATCCTTCCTTTGGCTCTTACATTCTTTTTTTCCCCTCTTCCACAATGTACCCTGAGCCTCGGAGGGTGTTATAGAAGTGTTTCAGTGCTGGACACTCCCCCGTCCCTTCTTCTCAGTACTATGTTGCCTTTTGGATCATTCCAGAGATCATCTCCATCTGAAAAGAGAAGCTTCTCTAACCAAAAGTGAGA
This sequence comes from Orientallactaga sibirica, assembly GCA_036365145.1. Taxonomy (NCBI): domain Eukaryota; kingdom Metazoa; phylum Chordata; class Mammalia; order Rodentia; family Dipodidae; genus Orientallactaga; species Orientallactaga sibirica. Next base: position 77,852,584 of record JAEOAD010000003.1, on the reverse strand, counting down.
TTACCATTAATATGTGAATATGAAAATTAAGTATAGTGCTTTCAGGGCAGTTTGGTGGGAATGACATATATATTGATTGTTGCCATTGTGACTGGAGTGAGATGGAATCAAGTAGTTTTTTAATTTGCATTTCCATGCTGAGTAGAGATGTTGAGCATCTGTTTAGGTATTTAATGTATTTCTTCCTTTGAGAACTTTCTGTTTGGCCCCATGTGGTAGTTTGAATATATGTCCCCCAATATATTCAGTGTTTTACCAGTTATAGTTTGCATCTGCAATCACCTTGCTAGAGGCAATGCCACTGGGGGCTGGTCTTAAGGTGTGGGTTTGAGATTCCATTGTAAAGATATGCAAATGTGCCTAGCAGGAGTTCCTGAAGTGTGCTGTGTGACCTTTTGGCTGTAGTTTTTGCTCTGTGTGCTGTGGTGGCTGGTTGGCTTTGCTCTCTCTGCTTGGTCCTGTGAGAACAGGCCGTTTCTCCTGCCCTTATGGAACTTCCCCTGGATCTGTAAGCTTCAATAAATAATATCCCTTCCTCCAAAACTGTGCCTGGTCTGGAAGTTCATCTCAGCGAACCTGAAGCTGTCTGCAACAGTAAAGTGGTACCGAGGAGTGTGGGGTGAGATGAACCTGACCATGTAGATATTCGTTTTTTGGAACTTTTGTTTTGGAGGAATGGGCATGGACTTGGTGCTTGCAACTGAAGATGCCTTCTGGAGTGGTAAGCCAAGTTTTATGGACTATTCTGATGAGAGTTTGAGAATGCTAAGTGCAGATAGTACTGAACTTTGAGGCTTGGCTTATGAGGTTTCTACGGGGAAGGAAAGACTGCAGAGGACTTTGTTGGAACTGGGCTATTGGCATAAGGGATGGCTATGTTCTGCTATCCAGGCCCAGAAAGTTTGATCAAACTTAAATTTGTAATGAACTGATGTGCTTGGCTAAAGATATCGGACTGAGATTTTAAGATTTTAAGTTGGAAAACCTCAAGCAAGTTAAAAGCAGAGACACTGAGACTGGTTTTAGGTTACTGGAGCTGCTATTGTCAATGCATTAGCAATCTTAAGGAAGGTGGAAGGAAGGTGGCCTGACTTGATTTACATTAAAACAATGGAGAGGACGCCTGAGGAAAGACTGTTAAAAATGCAAATTCTTGGAAAGAGCTGACTGGAGAAGGAACCTGCTTTTAAAGGCTATGGTTTATTTTGTCCCTGGATTAAGAATATGGCTGTGTCCTGCACACCTGATATTGGTTTTGGAAGCATAAAAAATGCATAGAGTGGTCATGAATTGCACGCGGTTCCAGGAGCCGCTGGTGAGATGCGGCATGAGGCAGGGCATGAAGACCCTCAGGAATAGGCTGGAAGAGCCTTTTGGAAGATGGACCATGGTTTGCATGGAGACCTGAAGATGTTTTGGATATACCAGGACTGTGCAAAAGGGCTACCATGGAGTGCAGTGTTGGCATGGGATGAAAGTTTTCCCTGGCGACTCTGCCCAGCTGGAGGGGTGGAATTGGAAAACCTGGAGACTGGCAGTCTCTGGTTATATTGAACTTGAACTGCAGAAGTTTGATGACTGCTGATGGTGGTTGAGTTTGCATTGTTTTAGTTTCTCCTTGGTATGCCTTGTACCAGTTAAAAATGTTTACTCTGTGCCTTTACATGTTGAAAGTATTTAACTTGTTTGATTTTACAGGACTCACTATCTTAAGTTGTTCAAGACTGTGAGAACCTTTGAAATTGGACTGAGTACAATTTACAGTGTGTGATAGTTATAAATATATTGGGGGCCAGGGGTGGAATGTGGTAGTTTGAATATATGTCCCCCAATATATTCAGTGTTTTACCAGTTATAGTTTGCATCTGCAATCACCTTGCCAGAGGCAATGTCACTGGGGGCTGCAACAGTAAAGTGGTACCGAGGAGTGTGGGGTGAGATGAACCTGACCATGTAGATATTCGTTTTTTGGAACTTCTGTTTGGAAGGTTAGGGAATTTTTATGAGGTTGAGCCTTGCTGGAAGAAGCAGGTTGCTGTGGACAGGTGTTGAGGTTTTACAGCCCCCCCTCACTCCGTAGTCTCCTTTGCTTGATTGCTGACATGACGGCTGGCCTCCCAGTCCTGACCCAATGCTTTCCCACAACATGGAAAGTCACCCCTGGAACTGTAGGCCAGCATGAACCTTTTCCTTCCTTAAGCTGCCTCCTGTCTGATATTTGGTCACAGCAATGAGTCAATTAAGACAGATTCACAGATGCCAGCCCTGAAATCTTTTGTGTCATAAGAAAGAAAAGGACATAACGCAAACATTAACATCTAAATAGCCTTAGAGCAATAAGAACAGAAGACATTTCCAGACTCTGCTGACCAGCTGGTACAGGTGGTATCAGATTAGATTACATGAACGTATTTTTTAAAAATATTTATTTATTTATTTATTTGAGAGAGATACAGAAATAGGCAGGTGTGGGTTTGAGATTCCATTGTAAAGATATGCAAATGTGCCTAGCAGGAGTTCCTGAAGTGTGCTGTGTGATCTTTTCGCTGTAGTTTTTGCTCTGTGTGCTGTGGTGGCTGGTTGGCTTTTGCTCTCTCTGCTTGGTCCTGTGAGAGCAGGCCGTTTCTCCTGCCCTTATGGAACTTCCCCTGGATCTGTAAGCTTCAATAAATAATATCCCTTCCTCCATAACTGTGCCTGGTCTGGAAGTTCATCTCAGCGAACCTGAAGCTGTCTGTTACACCCCATTTTTTGAATTGCTTGCTTGATTTTTTTAATTCAGTTTTTGAGTTCTTTGTAGATTCTATTTAAACCTTTGCCAAAGGTATAATCAATAAAGATTTTCTCCCATTCAGTAGGTTGCCTGTTGACTCTGTGGATGGCTTGATTATGTGTACAATAGCTTTTTTTATTTCTATAAGGTCCCAACTGTTAAGTTTTCACTAATTCCTTGTGCTGCTGGAGTCTTAGTGAGAAAGTCTTTCCCTATGCCTGTGTCTTGTAGTGTTCTCCCTACTACTTTCTTTGGTATCAACTTAGAATTTCAGGTCTTGTGTTGAGGTTCTTTACCCATTTGGAATTGATTTTAGTGCAAGGTGAGAGGATAGAGTCCAAATTTCATCTGCTACATGGGGCTGTACAGTTCCTCCAGTGTCATTTTCTAAAGATGCTATCATTGCTACAGTGGGTGTTTTTGGCCCCTCTCTCAAAAATCAGGTAGCTGTAGTTACTTGAACTCATATCTGTATCTTCAATTCTATTGCATTTATCTATGTGTCTTTTTAATTTTTTTTAAGTTTTCTTTACTTGAGAGATCCAGAGAGAGAGAGAGAGAAATGGTGTGACAGGGCCTCGAGGCAATGCAAACGAACTCCAGACACATGCACCACCTTGTGCATCTGGTTTAGGAGAGTCCTGGGGACTCAAACCAGGGTCCTTTGGCTTTGCAGGCAAATGCCTTAACTTCTAAGTCATCCCTCCAGCCCCTGTGTGTCTGTTTTCATTCCAGTACCGTGTGGTTTTAATTACTATTGCCTTATATTTGCTTTATAAAAGTTTGGTGCACATAGGTTTATGGCTGTACTATCCTTTTATTGTATTACTCCTTTGATGAGTGAGAACTAGCCTACTTTATCTCTATTGATTACTTTTGGTTTGAAGTCTATTTTGTCTGATATCAGTATAGCCACCCCTGCTTGTCTCTTCTTTCCAATAACTTGGAATATCATTTTCTATACTTTCACTGTAAGGTGGTGTCTATCTTTATTGGTGGTTTTCCTGTAGACAGCAATGGGTCTAATTTTTCTGATCCAACTTTTAAGCCTGTGTCTTTTCATTGGTGCACTGAGACCATTGATGTTTAGAGTTATAACTGTCAGGTGGGAGGCCTTGTGGATTTTGGTGTTTTGTTGGACTTTATATGTTTTCATGTCTGTTCTACTCATGGTTGTTGTTTTTCCTGCTTGTAGAATCTTGGGTGTTATTGTTTGTCTCTTTAGTTTGAATTATTCTATGTAATATTCTCTGTGAGATTTATTTCGTACTCATATAATTATGGAAAGTTTTCTTTCTCTTTCAATTATGAGAGATAATTTTGCTGGATATAGTATTTTGGGTTGGCCTCCATTGCCTCATTTTAAATTATCCATTCTAACACCTTCTGGCTTTTAGAGTTTCCATTGAAAAGCCAGAGGTAATTCTGATGTGCTTAACTTTGTATGTAACTAGCTATTTTTCTCTTGCAGTTTTTAGAACCCAGTGCTGAAAGTTTTAACTATAATGTAACATGGGGAATTTCTTCTCTGGTCCCATTTGGTGTTCTGAATGCTTCTTGTACTGTGATGGGGCTCTCTTTGTGAGGTTAGGGAAGTTTTCTCCAATAATTGACTGAAGATGTTCTCTATGCCTTTGGTCTATATTTATTCCTCTTCTTGTACGCCAATGACCCAAATATCTAGTCTCTTTGAGGTATCCCACATTTCCCTTTTTTTTTTTTTTTTTTTTTTTTTGAATCTATCATTGTTTTGGACTGACAGGCTATTTCCTCTGTCATGCCCTCAAGTTCTGATGGTCTACCCTCCATATGGTCTGTTGGTGAGGCTTTCATCTAAAAGCGTTATTTTGTTGTTGTCTATTACAGTTTTTTCAACATCTCCATTTCTTTGGGGAATTCCAATTTCATTTCTTTATTAGACTTGCTAGTTATTTGTTGGAGTTTATTTCTGTTTTTGATTATATCTTCATTGAGTTTATTCCACTGCCCATTGAGATCATTTTTTGGTTGGTTCTCCTCCATTTCCTTTATCCTTCTCTCAAGTACTTTTTGATTATCTTCAATTTTTTGACCCATGTATTGAGTTTTTTTGTTGGTTCATTTCCGTTTCCTTTAGTCATGTTGTGAGTTAATTCTTGAATTCTTTAGTTCACTTCTTCATTCACCCATGCTTTAAAATCTTTTGTGAGTTATTTATTTCAGATCTCAACTAATTCTTCCATCCTTTTGTATATGCCTTATGAAGCTTGTTGACTATGTTTGTCATGCTTCATTTGGGGGTTCTGTGGATAGAGTTTCCTTTAGGTTTGCAGTGGAAAATTCCATTATGTGGCCGGATGTCCTAAGTGGAGACATTTTGGCTTGGTGTCTTGCTTTCTTTGTTTTATGTTGGGATTTTCCCATCTTGAGGTAGCTGTCTTATTTTTCTAGGACTGGAGCAGTTATATCTATTGTGGAATCTGAGCTGATTGACCTGTTCATATTTGGTCAAGCTAGGAGTAGGAAGGTGATAGATTCACAGGTTTTGGGTGGTTGCTTTTGTGCCTGAGCTGGGTCTGTCTTGTGTATTCACTCTCCTGGGAATTCTGGGTGGGTCACTGGAATGCCTGGCCAACTCAGTGACAAGGAAGTGTCCTGTTGTCTCTCTGGTACTCCCTTCCTGGTCCTTGATTATGGGCTTGGCTGTGGCAACAGGTGGCAGGTAGGGTGAGGGGCTTGTGAAGATCCAGCTTGGAGGGTTGAATCTCAGTCACTGGGATTGAAATGACTGCAGGCAGATCCCTGCTAGTGAGCCTGCTCCAGCTCATCTTGGATAGGGATCTGGTGGTTCCCTATCTGCCCCACACATGTGCATACACCAAGGAGGCAGGGTATACACACCCTACACAGTGAATTTTTTTCTATTGTTAGTGAAGCAAACACATCATAGGAACATAAGCAGGAATCAGTTGGACAGGCCTACTCACACCACATTTGAACAGGACCTTATCTACCCAATAAGAGTGGTTGGGAAACCAGAGAGCTGGAACCTACTTGCCCAATGTGTCCTCTGTGTCCTACCCACCACCCAGGGGCTGCCAGGAAACCAGGAGCTGGGGACTACTCCTGCCAAATCCAAACACTGTCTTTTTAAAACAAAATATTGTGTTATTCACCTAAAACAGTTTCTGGTCAACTTCCTAAATTTGTAGTTGGATTAACTGAAATTCATTTCTCAATATATGCCAAAGTGATACTTCATAAATATTAGTATTTAGGGGTAAATTCATAGACAGTGATTTTTGTCTTCTTTTCTTGTATAACAAGTGGCTAAGACATGTTCACAGTACCAATTCCACATACTTGCTGCAACCATACCTGTAAAAAATAAATGGAAATCATATTTCTGTTCACCACTGTTACTAAATAGTTCAAAGTAGGAAACTCATTATAATTGTTATTTATTTTCATAGAAATTATCTAAACCTCAAGCAATCTTTCATCCTAGACAGTGTTTGCTACAATTACTTTTAATGATGGCTTCTTGCACCCCATGGAATACAATATTTGACTGTTGTGAAGCCCACACTGAAACTCCCCATAGTGTTTTAACTAAAGGCCATACAATTTAGCCTCTACTTTTTTCTATTGTTAATGAAGCAAGAACATAAACATCTGAAGATTACATTTATTTATCAAAAATATTTTACTGTTTTATAACTAATGCTTTCCTACCTTGTGTTCATGGCATTTAATTTTTATTCCCTCATCCTCCAGAAAAGACAGATAAATATTTGAGAAAAGAATTCTCTGGTGCATATGTATGTGGGTGCGCATTTTTAGGAATGAGAATAAAACCATCAAAGCTTGCAATTTAAATTTCTGTGTTCTGCTTAATTGAGGACCCAAATGCTTGGTAGATTGCCTCTAAATGCTTCCTAGTCATGTGGGAAAGATAAGAGACACCAGGGTTAAAAAAAAATCTCTTGTGAAGCAATTATACTAACTTGAAACTTACATACATTTCATAAAGCTAAGTGAATTTCCCATTTGTGTACCTATCCCATGTTGTCTGTCTCTGATCGTTAGCCCATCCCATTCTAACTTCCTGAAAGTCTGGTAGTTTTCTCTGCACATTCATTCCTCTTTACATGAAACAATCTGCAGATCTGTTGATTTGCTTTTGTGTGTTCGAAGATACAAACATGATCATGGACTAAAATGTAAGCCATTAGGGCTGGAGAGATAGTTTTGCGACTAAGGTGCTGGCCTGCCAAGCCTAAGAATGCATTTCGATTCACCAGGTCCCATGTTTAGCCAGATGTAAAGTGCCACAAGGGTGCAATGCCACACTTGCCCACAAGGGGGTGCACACATCTGGAATTTGTTCACAGGAGCTGAGAGGCCCCTGGCACGCCCATTCCTTCTCTTTCTCTTTCTCTTTCTCTCTTCAAAAAAAAAAAAAAAAGCCATTAAAGAAGTCACATCACATAGGTAAACTGATCTAAGGGGTGGAAAGTAAATATAAATAAAATTAGAAATCATGGTGACTTGATTGAAAATTCATCATTTGTTTGTCTGTGTTTGTGTTTTGTGATAGTGATAATTGAATCCAGGGTCTCACACATGCTAGGCAAGTTCTGTACCTCTGAGCTTTCTTCAAGTACAGAACTGAGATTCTTCAAAAGAGAACAAGACCATAATACTGCTTGTAAGAAAGTGACTTTAGAATGTATATATACCAGCATCTTGAAAACATGGACTCATACAGAACAAAAAAATAATGAATTTGAAAGCAAAAATTTAATGTAACTGCCTAGATGAGTAACTGTTTAATAGTTAAGTGATAGATACTTATTTTATTAGATATGCCATATAGTAACAGACTCTTAATCAATGGATATATCCATATCCATTGCCGAGTAACAAGAACATTATAGGATTCACTACTGTTTTCTGAGAAAATTCTAGTGGTTATGACCTAGACACAGCAATAAATATGTTCTTATTTATTTTCTCCCAGTAGTATAATTCCTTGCCTGTAGAGTTGCTCAGTTCACTACTCAAATCCTGGGACTAGAGAATTATAGCAAACACTGACAGTCTCAGCTGTAGAAGAGGCTGTGGTGGGAGGATTCCCGGAGCTCAAGAGTTTAAGATCATCCTTTGAACTTTTGTCAACTGAAACCAAACAAACACAAAAGCCTATGAGAGGATGGAGAGATACTTGACTTATCTTTGGTATCTTAGCAATTGCATTTTCAAACATGCTTTATGAATTAAAAATGCATGATTGTGTGTTTCAGAATAGGACCCTGTATGTAAAATTCAAAACTAAAAAAAATAAATAAATATTTTGAATAAAGAAGAAACTGATTCTTCATAGAGAAAGTGATTTCACACAGATAACATTAATTAAGGAAATCAAAGTCCCATTACCTTTGCATGTTCTTTAATCCAAATGTGTTTTGGTTAAAGATAAGTGTAGATAAGGTTAATAGTAATAGACAGGGTTAATGATGGATAAAAAAAGTGCTAATAATGTCTGGTTTAAAGGGTTCTTAAGGGCTTATACACATAAGGAGAAATCATAGGTAGTATTTCTGCTTCAGAAAAGAGCCCAAAGAAGATACTCAGTAACTTTTATTTTCTTAACACTCTACCAGCCTTTCATGTGCATGCCACATCTGTTACACATCCCATGTGTGCTACAACAGACCAAATAAACTTATTATACTTAAATCATTTTAAGCCAAGTTCTTAAAATATTGAACCATTTGATCTGATGTCATGTAGCGTAGCCAGAGGGCATGAAGTTTGACTCTCCTTTATTTGACATGTGCTTTTACCCAAGTTGTAATAAATGGCATGCCAAATTGTTTTATATGCTTGATCTACAATTCAAAGAGGAAAGAGACATTTAGTTCCTAGTCAGAGAAATTGGATATGCTCTTCCAGGTTTAGTGACAACCATAATTAATGCCTTTATACATTTAAGCATCACCACTTGAGGTAGATAAAGTATATCCAGTGAAATGGGGAAGGAAGATTGTCCTTTCTTTGTATGACTTCACAGATGTCTTTACTTTCTGAAGTTCAAGATACATTAATGAAGAAAACATGAACCCTGGAATTCTTATTAGCAAGATCATCTAGTTCATCATTCCTGTAAAACCCTTTAGATCGCTTGTAGATGTTTTAGATATTTTTGCTCACCTGCTCTCTTTCTACAGCATTTGATGAGGAGACCTATGCAGTTTAATAGCAGAGGAGACCTATGCAGTTTAATAGCAGTCTCCTATGTATGCCCTGCTCTTCCCTAGGAGCCCCAAGAGTCATTCTGACCATGTAAAACATCAAGATTATTTTCAAATGAACGGAAGGTGTTACTGGCTCTGCTTGTCATGTTAACACTTTAGTGACTGTGCAGAATCAGTGGAAGCAAAATTGCCAACATCTCATTTCCAATCAAGTCAACAGTCCCAAAAGGTGCCATAATTTCCACAGCATACTCGTAGTTTCCAAAACAAAAAGTCATTTTCACTAAATTACACCTTTAATGAAGTAGCAAAAATATTAATTTTATTAAACCTCATCCAAGCTCTTGAGAATATGTGGTTTTGATATTCTATGTGAAAAGCATGAGGCATCTGTTAAGCAATTCTGTTGGACATTAAAGGGAAGCCCATGTACAATTTTTGAGTTTCAAGCTTCTGAATTAACTGCTTTGTTCCTGATACATAATTTTACTTGAAAAGACAAATGACACATAAATAACAGTTATTCGGGTTTGGGTACTTGGCAGATATTTTTCTGGAAATAAAAACAGCAAACCTATCCCTTCAATGAAAACAATTGACAGTTTGTGTTGTCAATGATAACATTTGTGCTGTTGAGAGAAAAGTAGAATATTGGAAAACATGTCTCCACTGTGAGCTTGACAGCTTTCCAATACTTGCACACATTTTTATAATAACAGCAGTAATATTTATGGATGTGATATATTGATATTACGTAATGAAATATGAGAGATGATACCGAATCACACACACACACATCTTAGAATAGATTAAAATTCAAATGTTATAAGGAATATTAACGTAATAGTACTAAAGCTTAACTGGCATGATTTGGATTATATAAACCTAATCTTTGTTTATTTTTATTTTTATTTATTTTATTTGACAGCAACAGGCAGACAGAGAAAGAGGCAGAGAGAGAGAGAGAGAGAGAGAATGGGCACTCCAGGACCCACAGCCACTTCAGACGAACACCAGATGCATGTGCCACCTTGTATATCTGGCTTATGTGGGTCCTGGGGAATCAAGCCACGAACCGGGGTCCTTAGGCTTTACAGGCAAGCACTTAACTGCTAAGCCATCTATCCAGGCCCATATAAAACTAATCTTTAAGAAACTACCATTAGGTAAGTTCTAACTTAATACCAAAAAATAATATTCACATTTACCTTATAAGGTTATGAATATGAATATGATGTCTGGCATCATTTCTTCATATACCTTAACACAAATGACATGCTACAAAAAATTAAATGCAGAAGGAATTGACAAAATCTTGCTACTAGTCTGTACATTAAAGAGACTTGCATAATACTATGTCATTCATCTCATTAAATTTTTAAAAACACAAGCACTTTCATAATATTATATAGTTCCTTGACTGTCAGTGAATTTAACATTGTTTATGTTAGATCAATTAATAAAGCTTAAAAATCTCATGTTTTCTAAAAATCAATTATCAATAGCCATAATCTATGTGCACAAAGAACTTTATATTTTTTAAAAATGTGTGAGTAAAGAAATACAGAGAACAATATATTTGAGCACTATTGAATTAAGAAACAATTGTTTGATTTGGAAATAGAATCTTTATCTCTGTGGGTATAGGGTATTCTCTTCATAGACTTGTATCAGGCCTATAGTGTCTCTTCATTAATCTCCCTTTGAGAGTATTCTCTGTCTCTGTCTCTCTGTCTCTCTTTCTGTGTGTGTGTGTGTGTGTGTGTGTGTCCTTCATTGTTTTGCCATGCTTCTGTTTTTCCAAGTCAGGAAGCAAGTTTCTCTTTGTTTTTTCCTTACATGCTAATTTCTTTCAGCTTTGTCCCATTCCATGTTTTCGTAGGTCTGCTCAAAGTTCTCTCAATGGACTGATTGCTACCAAATAAATATCACCAGACCAGAAAACAATGTTCCCAGGATTTTTAATATCTAAGTATCTCTGGCTATTTCTATGTGTTTGTCCCCCAAATGTAATGAATTCTCAAAGTCTAGCATTGAACCAACCATCATATGTGTAGAATGTCCACAGTCTGCCTTTACATGAATGCTATAACTATCTATTTGTCCAGTTAAGAAAGCAATTTTGGCTTGGGATGTGAACTCCATGGGTAGAATGTCTACCTAGCAAGCATCAAGTCCTGAGTTTGACTCCTACCACTGTATAAAAACCAGGTGTGGTAACATATGACTGTAATCCCATCACTTGGGACAGAGAAGAAAGAGGATAACACATTTAAGGTCATCCTTAACTACATATCAAGTTTAAGGCCAGCCTGAGATAATAAGAGCCTGCCTCAAGAAAAACTGAGAGGAGAAGGAAAACAAATTGATGGGATCAAGGAAGGCTATCCTGAACTCCCATCTCTTCTTTCCTCCCCCATTGAGTCATTATCTCCTTTAGGTGTCACCAACTAAATTTTGTCTTCTTTCCATGATCACAATTTTGGTCAAGATTACTATTATTTCATATTTGCAACACCTTAATGACCTCTAAGCAGGGTTGATATCTCTTGCAATCTCTTAACATTCATTCTCTACCATGCAGCCAAAGGAATATCCTTGTATTTTCTGTAATACTTTCCACATAAAATTTGGAATAAAATGAAGTCTCTGAGAATCAGACCTTCATGGTCTGGGCCCTGTCCAACTCAATAGTTTCATCTCTCACCTGTGTGCAAAGCAGAGGACTAGAATGTCAATCATGAACACTTAGACTATTCATTCCTCATCTCATCTCTAAGCAACATCAAAGAACAATCAAGTTGAAAGGAGCTTTGGAGAAAAGTGACTATATAATATATATCCAAACTAGGGCAGTTTTGAAAGGTTAAAAAGGTCTTATTGATAATCACATTGAGATAGTGGGGTTGTGACAGAGAAAGGACCCTGTACTGTGATACTCCCATGAAAGGACATCAGACACTTCAGTAAAAGAAACACTGACAGGACAGGAATTGGCCTTTCCTATTTCATATTCTTCTGACTTTTCAGTCACATGATTATGCTTTACCATCCTTCTCTGAAGACAAAAACAAAGGGCCTACATTTTCATAGTAAGAAAGGTAGCATTGTCAACCATTATAGTAAAAATATGTGATGACTTCATTTTACAGTCAAAAGTATCAATATTAAGATAAGTTACATAATGTATAAGAAGGACTAAAAGTGTCAGTATACTTTGGCTCATTTTGGTAGGGTCATAAAACATCATTTGGTGATAGTAAAAGAAAGCTGTGAACCTTAATACCCAAATCTTTAATTAGGTAAGTATTGAAGTTACCCTTTCATTGCTGGCACAAAACACCTGAACAAAAGGAGCTTGTGGGAGGAAAGAGTTTATTTTGTCTTACAGACTCAAGTGGAAATTCTAAAGTGGCAGGGGAAAATATGGCACAATCTGATTCTGGATATCATGTCTTGACCACAGCAACAGGAGAGTGTCCCAAATACTAGCAAGAGGAAGCTGGCTAGACCACCCATAAGTCCACCCCTAACATCACACCTCCTCTAGCAAGGTTCCAGTACCAAAATTGTCACAAGCTGGGAATCTAGCATTCAGAACACCAGTTTATGAGGGAAACTCAATTCAAACCACCACATTCTACCTTAGCTCCCATAAACATAACCATCCATGATATAAAATGTTATGCATTTATTCCAACTTTAAAAGTCCCCATAAAAGAAGAAGGGAAAAAGTCCCCATGGGTTTGGGTTTTATCAATCCTATCAATCATATTCTCTTAACTGTTATCTATAGAATTCATAATAATAATTATAATAAGCATATAATAAACATTCACACTTCAAAAGATGGCACTGGGCATAGTAGGGAAAGACTGAACCAATATAAGATCTAGAACAAACAGGGCAAATATCAAATTCTGTAGCTCCATGTCCTACAACTCTGAGTAGTGAGGCTCTAGAGTTCCAATGCCACCCCTCCAGATGGACTGCTCACAGCCCAGGGAAAACTCCATTCCAAAGTCTTGGCATCTCCACTGGGTCTCCATTGCAGCTCATGGCTCCTCTTCATATAGGGACTTCCAACAACCCTGCTTCACATTGTTCTTGGCCATAAACTGTATTGCAAAATCCATGAATTTTTCTCTCCCACATTTGTTATGCTTCATTATAGCTGGTGAGCTACCAAATTTATTAATACTGGGGGTGGGGGATAAATCTGACTTTGAAGAGCAGGGCACTCCCTCAGCATTCAGGCCCCCTACTTTCAAAAGCATCAGCATTTTTCCTTCTGTCTCAATGAATAACTGGCCCCATCTCAATGGCTATAATCTCTCAAACAGTTGCAGCTTTAAGGTTTTTTTTCTTTTTTCTTTTTTTGCTTTTTTGAGGTAGGGTCTCACTCTAGCCCAAGCTGTCCTGGAATTCACTCTGTAGTCTCAGGCTGGCCTGGAACTCATGGCAATCCTCCTACCTCCGCCTCCCGAGTGCTGGGATTAAAGGCGTGCACCACCACTCCCGGTTTTTCATTTCTTTTTGTGCTCACACTAGTCCATTTTTACCCAACACAACCATGCACAAAGTCTTAGGACATAGGCAGGCAGAACACAGTAAGCCTCTCACACAAGCTGCTGCTATACCAGTCCCCATGAAGTCTTTCTTCCGTTGACAACCCAAACCTCACAATCCATAGTTTATACCGCATTCATGTCTTCCCACTCTGACTAGAAGATTCCATGAAACTCTGCCTTCAGCAATGCAAGGCATATCCATCAAGGTTTCAAGTCCCTCCACATTCCTCCTGCAAATCAGTTCCAAAAGGTCAAAAGCCACAGTCAGGTTTTTAGCAGCCATGAACCAAATTCTGCTACCAATTTCCTGTCGCAGTTACCTTCCTGTGGCTGGCACAGAGCAACCAACCAAAGGCAGCTTGTGGGAGGAAAGAGTTTGTTTTGCTCAGAGATTTGAAAGGAAACTCCATGATGGCAGAAGAAAATTTGGCATGAGCAGAGGCTGAGTCAATATTGGGTGGACAACAGCAGCAGGAGAATGTGCCAAAACCTGGCAAGGGGGAGTTGTCTAACCTCCTCTAACAAGAGCCCAATTCCCAAAATGCGAGGACCAAGCATTCAGAACACATGAATTTATGGGAGACACCTAATTCAAATACCACAGTAAGTTCAAAGTCACTGCCACTCCTATTGAATTACTGACATGTATGTTTAGTGTCCTTAAGAAATAAAAGGAATATGTTTAGAGAGGAGAGAGAGACATGAGAGAGAGAAAAGCCTGAAAGAAGCAAACAAATTCAGATTCCATTCTCCCTGGCACCTCTCTAATTGCCTACCCAATAGATCAACATGCACAGTTTCTTAGTGCTTCCTTTCCACTAACCCTATCCATATTATATATGAATTCCTAAGGCTAAGTTATCCTCAGACTGAACATTGCTCCAAATTGAATACTGTATATCCAGTGCATGAGATAAAGTGACCAGGAGCAATAGACAGGTTAATTGAGTCAGAACTGACCCTTCTCCTGCCCTATGAACATCTCATGCTCATCTTCCATTAAGCTTCACACTTTACTTCATTATTTTTGTGTTCCAGATAAAGTTTCCTCTCTTTGGAGATGAAATAAAAATAGGTAATATCTCTAGTTCTTTTCAAAGGTCTGAGTATTCCAGAGTGTTCTTCAAATGATGCACTGAGATTTTACACTGCATTCAAACTTCCATTAAGATTAGATAGTATGCTTAAATAATACACAACAAAAATGTATTGAAATAACAGAAGTCTAAACAGAAAATCATCCATAGATTTCCCCAAAATGAATAAAATCAAAATTGTATTTATGTACAACACCTAATTTCTATATTGTAGTATATTCAACTTACATGTTTATGATTTGAGAGATAATACTGCACTCTATATTTTATAATACAATGTAATATATACATTTTGATTTTGCTGCTGATTGGTATTGTTTTCAGAGTAGGGCAATATTAAGAGAGGTCAAATATTCTATCTTCCACCTATTTCAGACATAAAACATGTATATAAATGTCATGTGCCAAAGAAAAATTACCTTGGCATCAAAAGAAAAGAACTTGCTTGTTGTGAGGTTACAATATCATAAATATTTCATATCAAGTGCATCCAGGATAATATCCTCAGATTCTGTCAATGATTAGTTATATGTCACACTGAACAAGTCCAAAAGCCTTCATGTTCCAGGGAGAGTCATTTAGTGGCAGAGTTTCCCAAGGGTAGCTTCAATTAACAGGAAGATCTAGGAGTATTTTCTAGTAAAAGGTATGGAGTACTCAGTACCTGTGCAATGGGGATATTCATCCCAGTTGAAATTTTTCTCTTCTGACAAAAGTCAATTTGGATGTAGCTATTCCAATTCTCTATAGTAACAGACCCAAAGGAGCTTAATTGGAAATGAAGCAAAATATTGTAATGGTGATGATTGTAATTGAAATATATATATCAGAGCCATACTGTATAGCATTTTGAATCATTGCTATGTGTAGTTATATGGTGAGTTTGTTTCAAATAATTAGTCCGCGGTGCCACTGTTATCTTTTTATACTGTAAATTATAAGATTCTGGCTTAATTGTTCTGCTGTTATTAAGAAATTCTCCTCGGGAAGTCCCAAAGTTAGAGATCTGGATTAGTTTAACTGATGCAAACCGTCAGAATGTTTGTACTCACTTCTCACTCACACACAAAAAAATGGTATTTTATAATTTTCTCTCTGTACATGTTAAATATATGCTGTATTTGACAGTTCTATTAAAAATACAATTAGCATTCTTTCACTAAATCCTCTACTTGTTTTCTCATCCCCTCTTTCAACACTCAGCTTTCACTCAGGACATCGTTTGGTAGACTCTTTCCTTCCTGCTGGGTTCAGCAACTTCCGAGCCAACAGAAGTAGCCAGTCCTTTATTCAGGCCTTCTCACTGTGTGCACCAGGAACTTATATGTAGTCTACCTACTTCTTCAAGCACTTAAGATGACAGTGATTCCATCTTACTAGTAAACCAATACTAATAGAGGAAGTGCGGTAACTTGTTTGCTTTCGACAACAAACATCTCGCAAGGTGACTTGTCTTCTTCAGTGGGCACTTGCACCTCTCAGGACAGAAACTGGAGGCCTAGTCAAAACAGAAAGTGAAAGCAAATGGCTTTGGAGAGCCAATAATACCCTGAAATTTCCATCACTGAACACTCCTGGGCTCCCCATTTGTTGATTTCAATGAATACATTCAATTTTTACTGTGGGTCAGGTGCTGGTTTAAGAGATACAGTCTGGAGAAAAACAATGTTTTCCTTTCTTCCTTAGTTTATTGTCTTAGAGTAAATATCTACATAGGTGAATGCTTCTCTGAAAGGTATCCTGTTAGACATAGGACACATCCTAAAATATAACATCCAAAAGGGATTATGGTCATAATCTATTCTCAACTCTCCACACTAAGATAAAAGTTAACATAACTGAATTACCTGCCTGATATGAAAAAAAATATAGATTTTAAGAGTTCCCATTCCTAGTTCAGGGCATTTACCACTAAAACATTATTTCTTCAGATAAGGATTCAGATGGGGGGGGAGCAGAATTTTTAAAACAGTCTATGATAAGGATTAGGTGAGGGTACAGGGAAGGGGAGATAAAGAGGGTGATGAGAGGGGATTATGATTATGAGATATTGTGCATACGTATGGAGGTTTTCAGTAAAAGTTTTTAAAAAATCCATAATCTACAGGCCTTTATTAGGATTTTGCAAATTATAGAAAGTGTTGTAGTGTTGTGTGGTGTTCAGATAGCTCTGGAGTGAGACAAAATAAGGTTAGAAAAACTCCACTAAGAAGCCAGGCGTAAGGCAGTGACATCAAGCCAGTCACCACAGTTTTGTGGACGTGTCTTCTGTCACTTTCCTACTTGCCTACTGAAGAAGTTTGTGGCTGGTAGGTGCTACTTCCATTAGCTGATGCTCTGCAGCAAAGTTACAACGACTGTACAATAAAGGCAAAATAGTATATAAGATGAAATTTAAAAAACAAAAAACATTTCAGGGCTGGAAAGATGGCTTAGTGGTTTAGGCACTTGCCTGCAAAGCCAAATGACCCAGGTCCAACTCCCCAGGACCAGGTAGCCAGATGCACAAGGGTGCTCAAGCATTTGGAATTTGTTTGCAGCAGCTGGAGGACCTGGCGCTCCCATCCTCCCTCTCTCTCTCTCTCTCTCTCTCTCTCTCTCTCTCTCTCTCTCTCTTCCCCACTCTTCTCCCTCCTATTTCTGTATCTCTCTCTAAAATAAATAAATTAAAATTAAAATTAAAAAAAAAATTTTCAGTGGACGGTTTTTTAAAAGCTGTATGGAGCCACCTAGTGGCCAAATGTTTTGCTAACGCAATTAGGTTTGGTCATGAGGAAACAAGTTCACAGGCGGACCTATGTTATAAATAACGGGGTCAGGAAGAGATCCTAGTTTAGTGTGTAGAAGACCTCGACTGTTAAGCAGATGAGTCATCTGTCAAGGTTTTCATTCCTAAGTTATTTTTATTTTACTTTTATTGTCAACAGAAAGCTTCAATGTGCCTTCTGAAACAGCTCATTATTTTCCCTATTTAATGGCACTTCCACAAAGTATACAAGCTGGAGTTAATTGGATTCTACTTTTAAATTCTTATATTTCACCCAACTGAATTAGGCTCAAAAAGTCAATTTCTTTAAATTGGAAAATATCTATTAATGCTTCCAAACAGAATGGAACCGGCTTTTTTCTTTTCCTATGAATTCATAAGAATCTTTTATCAATGAGACACATTCGAACAACAAAGCCACATTTCTAAGAAAGCTAACTTAGCAGCAAATTGTCACTCCAATTAAAACCCTTTGTATCTCTAAATAGAGTAAAGATAACAATTGAATGCACTTATAAGGATTTATACAGATGCACATCTAAAGAGAACATTTAAGAAATGCTGTGATGTATTAGACAAATCTGGAGTCAGGATCACCCAGCTCTTATTAGAACCCTTGAATATCTTCCTTTCACTGGAATTGGTTTATTAAAAAATAATCATAACAACTTTGCAAATGACAGATGCTCGATAGCAATGCAAAATATTTTCATTTTTATATAAACAATTATGCTATATAGACACATAGTTGCATGACTAAGTTTTCAATCTATTATAGAGTTAATGAAAAATTCATAGTATTCTTAATGAATTAGAAAATGAGGAAGCCAGTTCAGAACAATTTATTTTAGTTGTGTCTATTCTTTGGTTGACCGAGGGTAAGCTTAAAAATGCATTCTGTTTCATTTCTTTTTGCTGACACTTTCTTTAAAATAATGGATGCTTGTGAACCTTGCTAAATGAATCTGCACTCAGTAAAAGAAAGGATATTGAGAGGAAGGGCATGTGAAGTGTCCTTTGATCTATACATATGATACATATGACCAAAAATACCATTGAGAAAGCACACATTGATTTCTAATTAAGGAGATTCTACTATACTGAATATAAAACATCAGCATACTATAATTATTATGTCTTATTTCTAAAAAGTTCTATGAAATTGACCCATGAGTCAAATTGCAGTAAGTTAAAGGAACATAAAACTGAAATTTGGTTTGGGTTCATGACACAGCAGTTAAACATGCTTGCTTACAAAGGCTGCCAACCTGGTTTTGATACCCCATTGTCCATGGAAAGCTAGATGCACAAAATGGTGCATGTGCCTGCAGTTCATTTGCAGCAGCAAGAGGCCCTGGCATGACCGTTCATATTCTCTTTCTCTCTTGTTCTCGCTCTTTCTCTCTCTCTTTGCTTACAAATTGAGAAATAAAAATAAAAAACTGAAATAACTGACAAAAGCAAATTGAATAAGAGAACAGTATTTTTGAATGCTATGAATTATCCTTGCTAGAAAAACAGCAAAATAAAAGCAGTTCTGATGTATAATTTAATACACACTGACAATGACACGTAATATTACTTTGACAAAGTAAGGGTTGGAAAAATAAAGCAACTTAGAATATTTAATAAATTAAATATTTATTTAATATATGAAGCATGTTCAAACCAAATAAATGATACAAATATTTTCAGGATCTCCAAGCAGACAAAAACCCAAGTGCACAATTGTTTGTGCTGTGCAGACAAAAATCTGCTTCTGTGAGTAACGCTATTTCAGGAAGTCACTGTTGAACAAAACGTATAACAGGATAAGGGCTGTCATTGTTGATTGTTATCTGTGTGCTCAGTGCTAAGCTAGAAGGATATGTCATTTCTGTTAACATTTACAAAGCCCTCAAGTTAGTATTAATTTTTATATTACATGGAAAAACTTGAGATTATAAGTGACCTAAACAGGGTTCTGAATCTTTTGTCTGCCTCCAAAGTCATTTTTTCTTGTTTATTGAATTCCATAATACATCAGTACATATATTATTGTATACATAGACATATATAAGTATACAGATACATATACTGTTGGGACTTTTTCTTGGCCTGACTTGCTATGTAGCTAGGGATGACCTTCAACTCT
This sequence comes from Orientallactaga sibirica, assembly GCA_036365145.1. Lineage (NCBI taxonomy): Eukaryota > Metazoa > Chordata > Mammalia > Rodentia > Dipodidae > Orientallactaga > Orientallactaga sibirica. The sequence goes on along the minus strand of JAEOAD010000003.1, from coordinate 77,833,003 downwards.
TGATACTCTTGATCCTTCTGCCTCTGCCTTCCAAGTACTAATATTACAGGCATGAGGCACCATATCCAGCTCTCTTGATCCAATTACTAATTGCACAAAATAGATAGAAAGGTGGAAAATTTTAATGGATAAGTCTCAAATCCTAGTTGATTGTCAATAGAACATAAACACCAGAAGAATCATCTCCAAGGCTTTTCAAAATGCAGTTATGGGTCTTACCCCACAGAAACCCCGGCCCAGCAATTTTGAAGCTCTGGGAATGTACATTTGGACTTATATTCTTTCTACCACTACTCCATGAGTTTCTAATATCTGCAGGTAACAAACTATAAGAGAAATACTCTAATATATTAATTTTTTGAAACTGTGATTTTCTCAAGATTATTTGTCATATCCTTAAAGTGAATTTTATTGTTTATTTTTGTATTGATCTTTTTTCATGGTCTCATAGTAGATCTCAGAATATTTTATCTGACAATACTTGCAAGGAGATGAGATTATTTTGTGGAGTTGAGTCTCAAAACATTGTGTTTACTATGTAAGAAAAACTACCTCTCTCACAATTCCCAGAATAAAATGCATAAGCTACTCAAATATTCATGGCATCCATTTTGATTGTTAATGTGTGTTCAGTTCATTTTAGTATGTGTAAATTTATACCCATGTGAAAAGTTATTTCCCATCCAAGTAGTAGGCAGGCCCAACCCTACTTGCCTTCTGAGATCAAATGAGATCGGGCACATTCAGGGTGGTCTAACATAGACTCATGTGAAAAGTTATCTGTACCAAGTCAGGTACCAAGTCAAGTTGTATGAATGAGCAGAACCCAAGACACAGGTAATCCTGATTCATCCTGATCAGCAAATAACAGCAGGATCACATTGTCATTTCTCAGCCTAGAGCTGTTACCAGGACACATTTTCTTGTCACCCACCACATGAGCATTCAGCAACACACCTAAATTTTAACTCAAAGCTGCACCAAGTCTTTACCCATGTCATCCATAACGCAATAAATGATTAAAGTGTTACACTTGAGGTCCTAAGGTAAGCAAAAGCTAGGTTTATAAAAATTACCTGTTTCTGTGCCAAGATCCTCGAAAAAAGAGACATTTAACTCTTTGTTGTGGACCATACCAAAAGATTTGGGTTAAAAATATATCCTAGGAACTCTCTTCTGTAGAGATGCACACAGAAAGGTAAAATCCATTCTTCAAAACCTAAGGCTATACAGTCATTCTCCCACTTTAATCCTTAGTTAAAGCCACTGAATCCATCAGGCAAGGATGCACTGTAAAAGGTTTAGTGCAACAAAGTCTTGTTCCTGGATGATTTCCACCTCGACAGGCCCACTGAAAACAGAGTTCCCTCATCAAGTTATCACCTTCTACTTGATATCATTGACAAAAATTCTCTACTTCAGGGAATAGACTAGGGGTTTGAACTCTAGTGTGTGTGTGTGTACCATATGCATGTATTAAGTTTTATATTACTTATTAATTTATTGTGCACATAAGCACATTTTTATTCATCATCCACTGACAGATATAGATTGATTATCTATTTTGGTCATTGAAAAAAATGTCATGATATTAATTTCAATTCCATTGAATATATACAGTGAAATCTCATATGTAGCATCTGAAAGCATTAACTTCATAAGAATAAATGGTAGAATGATGATTACCAAAATCTTGGGGAAACACTTAAGAAGAGGGAAGTGTCCATCAAATGTTGCAAAATTTCACATAGAAAGAGTAAGTTTTGCTGTATTTTTATTAGACAGCAGTGTTATAGTCAGTAAAAGGTTCAATTCAACATCTCACTATTAAAAATGATATGTAAGCAACATTTTTGAAATTTATCACTTCATATTATATGGCAAAATATCACATTATTTCTCATAAGTATATACAATTATAATTATTCATTAATAGAAAAAACAATTTTGATAAGATACAAGTTCATTTTATTATTTTTTAATGTTTATGAATAAATTCCATCAATGTTTTTAAGGTCTAAATGCAGTGTCTGTACATTTCCCCTACTGTTTCCATCAGTCCCAATGCAATCACACCTCTATACACACAATACCACGGATTATCATGTGGGATCTCTAGCCCACCATGTCGATCACTGATTAATTCCCAGGTCTAGATGGCATCCTATTATCAACATACCACACTTCCAACTTGTACTGAACCATCAATAATAAATTTGGTTCTATCTCTAGCTATTTCTTTGAAGTTTTACTGCTTACAGTGTGCCTGAATCTACATTCACTTACAAGCTCTCCAAACTTAAAATTCTTTCCATGTCCTGTTTTTCCACCAACTCTACTTACCAAGTAATCAAGAGTATGGACTTTGTTTCTTTTCCCAGTTAGCCACCTTCTTAATTCCCTTGCCTCTCTAGGAGACTTCATCCTTTCCTACAGCTGCCAGCCACTTTTGCTGATCACCTTTCTGCTTCACCTTCTCATTAGTTAATTTTAGAGAATTCTTCTACAAATTAGAAAATTCCTTAATGTCTTGGTGGGAAAGAGTTTTTACTAAAAGAAATATACAAAATGTATTTCTGCATTTTTCCAGAGATGCACAGTGATTACAAAGTTATATCACTTCATGAATGATAAAAATTGTTACCCTCAGTATGAAAAAGGTAAAATGGGTGATAGAATTTCTTACATTTCACAGTACAGTATTGTGGCAATATTGTAAATTTAGTATCATAAGCTGTCAGCCAAAATTTGATATTAGTTTATTTTAGGTTGTAAAGCAGGATATTGTTTACATTTTGCCTATATACTATATTATGTTGCTAAAGTATTCCAGTTATATATTATTTTGTTTTTTATTTAAATGTTTGGCATCACTAATCCAATCTTATTAGAGTTTCACTTCTACTCTATGTGGCTATTTTGTGCCAATCTAAAGAAAAATTGTGTACGTTCAAGAAAAATGAAATAGGATAGCCAGAGATTCAATAACTGCATGATAGGCTTAGCGTGCCAGTCAGATTTGAGTTTTACCTTGCTTCACATTGTCTAACTACTGAACTTGAGAAACATACAAACCTTTCAAGGCACAGGTTTTGTTCCTTAAAATGGAAAAACAGATACCACCATTAAATGCTATTTTAAGTAAAGGTCTATCACTCATTCACTACCTCAGCTTCCAAATGTTGGGTGGTCAGAAATGATAGCTAGTATTTTCTAACCTGAAGCTATTTTCTCTTTTCAATTTTCACTTAGTATCCTGTAACGAAGCATGAGAGTCTCACAAATCAAGTTCTTTTTAAGCTAAGACATATCTAGCAAGCAAGAAGTCTTAACCTGTAAGAGTCAAACATCCTTTTTAAAAATATAATAGCCTGTGCTATCTCCTTCAACTCATGAACTTTTATTTATTAAAGTTCCACTCATAAAGTAATAGGCTTCAGAGTGCCTATAAACACAGAAGCATCTCTTTAATAGATACCAAATTGCTGATAGGAAAAGGAATTTAATTTCCCCTAGAAGTCAAAAACTCTATCTCTCATTTACTTTGACACAAAATGATTTTGATTTCTTAATAGCATTTTGTGGTGGTAATATTTGACAATTTTTTAAATGCCTAAAATGTACTTTTTCCTGCCCTAAGTAACAGGCAAAATATTCATACATTTTGATTGCAAAAATGAAGTATTTAACTTACTATATTTGTTGCACACAATGTATCTTATTGTGAATGTGTCTTTTTTTTTTTTTCACTTGGATTAACTCACAATATTTACCCATCAGTGCTTCAGTATGTCCCCATCGTATCCTCACAGGCTGTGAGCATCAAGTTTAAGCATAATTAATGTACTTTGCTTTCTCCATGCCACATTCAGTTACACTGTGGTATGAAGAAAGTACATGCTGATCTCTGAAACAACATGGACAGGGAAGAGATGAGCAGCCAAATCCCCACATTATCGAAGATGTGAGACTCCAGCAGCTGGGCTGGTTTCAGCTGAGCTTTGCTTTTGCTTTATTAAAACAGAATTCTCTAAGTAGTTCTGGCTTGCTTTTAACTCAGTCATGTTGTCTCAACCTACTCAGTGTTGGGATTCTAGGCATGCCTTTCCATGTCCAGCTTCCAACAGCTCAATAGTAAAGAAATTCTGACTAATATTTTATTCCAATGACTTCCTTCAGAAATGAGTATCAGTGTGAATAAAAACAGGTCACAATAATGCAGTCTGAATGTACGTGTCCTCCGATGTCATGATGCCAGGAGGGCAGCTTCTAGATGACTAGGTTCAGAGAGCAGAATCCAGGAACAGCAATAATCAACCTGGGAAAGTGGCTCCAGGTAACTGAGAAAACAGAAAGTGTTGTCTATGAACCAGAAAGCTCTAACCATACACTGAAACTGTCAACCCCTTGATCTGAGATTCCCCAGGCCCAAACATGTCAAAAATGAATTACTATTATTTACATTTCCCCGTTTAGTCTACTCTGTTAGAGCAGTCTGAACAGACTGAGACTACTTCAAAAATAACACATTCATATGTTCATCTTTGGATGTTAAATAACATGGTTGTTATAAGTACTCATTAGAAAGATACAGCAAGCCAGGAGTGGTGGCACATGCCTTTAATCCCAGCACTTGGGAGGCAGAGGTATGAGGATCGCCATGAGTTCAAGGCCACCCAGATACTACTGAGTGAATTCCAGGTCAGCCTGAACTGGAGTGAAACCCTACCTCAAAAAAAAATCAAAAGCAAACAAACAAACAAAAAGATACAGCAGGGCTGGAGGGATGGCTTAGCAGTTAAGGCATTTGCTTGCAAAGCCAAAGGACCCAGGTTCAATTTCCCCAGACCCACGTTAGCCAGATGCATAAGGGGGAGTTTGTTTACACTGGCTGGTGGAATGGTACCCATTCTCTCTCTCTCTCTCTCTCTCTCTCTCTCTCTCTCTCCTCTTTCTCTGTCAAACAAATAAATTATAAAAATATTTTTTAAAAGATACAGCATATATTTTGTATGCTTTTTAAAAAAATAATTTGAGTTTTAAGTTCAAAAAGGTTGATTTAACCATGTTTTTTAGATTATGTAACATTTTTCTTGAGGGTCCATGTAAGATATACTTATGTTTCACTTTATTCTTGTTCCCAATCCCTATTTGATCACTTTCCCAGCCTATTGCTCAATATAATGTGTTAGGTAAACTTATCAGATATTGGGTCATATTCCTATCATATCATTTATATTTGATTATATCTTCTCTGCTCTGTCCCCATTTCACTAAGGACCCTCAGTGGGGTAATTGGTAGTCACTGTAAGAACAAGAATGCACCAGTCAATGCCTGTCAGGGTCACAGGTAGGGGAACAACACGTCATGATACCCCTTCCCACCCTGTGGCTCTAACAATCTTTGCACTCCCTCTTCCATAAGTTCCCTGGGCCCAGGCATGATGTCAGTCTCCTTTCTGCATCCTCTGTATTTCTACTTTCACTAGTTTTGACTCTTCAGTGTCTACTGCTATCTCCCTGGAGGTGGTTTTCAGGCTAGCAGTCAGAGCATCACTTGGGTTTAAATTGCTACTTCCTTTAAGAGTCCCTCAGCATCCCTGTCTCCTGAGAAAGAGGAAAGCACACAATGTGCTGTGAGTGCACTTCTCACAGTGTCATGAGACTTCATTGCTCCACCCCAGTCTTTTCAGTACAGCAGCTAGTACAGCACTGTCATTCTTTAGAATAATTACCTTAATCATCAGTCAGTATAAATTACTGTTTGATTGAGACCACTAAATACACATTTTTTTTTCAAAGCATGGCTTAAAGTCAGGTGGAGGCCTCTAAGACCTATTCAGGACTCCACTATTTCTGTGAAGACAGTTTATCTTTAGAAACTTCTACCAGAGCAACATATTGGAGCATACTGAATGTATATATCCCCAAAATAACAATAGGGTATGTCTTCTATGTAAAAGATTTGTAAACTCTAAAACAATTTAATTATATTCACTTTTTAATTTTTAAAAATATACTCATTGTGAAGCCTAAGGACCCAGGCTCGATTCTCCAGGCCCTACGTAAGCCAGATGCACATGGTGGCATATGAGTCTGGAGTTCATTTGCAGTGTCTAGAGGCCCTGGCATGCCCATTCTCTCTCTCTCCTCTCTATCTATCTATCTATCTATCTATCTATCTATCTATCTATCTATCTATCTCCCTCTCCATCTCTCTGTCTCTAATAAATAAAACTAAATTATATACATATATATATTGCATAGTCATTGCAAATAAAAACTGTTTAAATGAAATGCATTTGAACATGTAGTAGGTTTTTTTTTGTCTAACTGGTTTAATTATGAATAGATTTTAAATTTTATTAGCATTAATTCATAATGGAGTAAATATACATATACACACAATATGAAAATAAAAGCTCTTTAGGACCCTTAATAATTTTTAGTTGTTTCTGTTTTACTTTCTAATAGGATAAATAGAGATCTATGTAAAATATAAAAGTAGAAGCTTTGGTGCCATCAATAAGTATTTCATCTGTAACATCTGTAATATATAGAAGCTTGAGGGAATAAATAACAATCTTAATAACTAGATAAATCATGATAACTTCATATTACTACTACACAACAATAAAGAATGAGCTATCTGTACACATAACATGAGTGAATCTCAAAATAATTACTTTTCATGATGGCTGACAAAAAAAGGCATAAACACTTGGTAGTTATACTTACATAAAATTCTAGGAAATACACACTTGTCGAGAATACAAATTAATTGTTTGTCTAAGGGACTTAAGCAAGAAACATAAGGGAGGCACTGAGAGGGAAATTATAAAGAGTGAAGTGGCCCAAGGTAACTAGGACTGTTGGACACATCCAAAATCACTGCAACTGTGGTTTCAGAGCATGTATACATATATCAAGACAAATTATACACATAAAATATGTATAGCATCTGGTATGCTGACTGATCCTATTAAAATGAATCCACTTATAATTTAGATCACCTCTTTTAAATGAAAAATAACTCAGTGGCACCTCTGACATCTCACTCCAAATGCCTTAGGAACTCCTCTTTCACTGTAGCAAACCACTGTAATGCAAGTTAGGCCATTTCTATCAGTCACTATAAATTCTGACTGCTCATAAAAGGCTTAGCCATATCTCTGTCTTCTCAGTATTGCTGTTACCAAGAGATGAGCAGCATTTCTGGGAACTTCCACAATCATGTGTCTCAAATAGGACTGGGTGGGTGGAGGACATGTCTCAGTCTAGTTTTGGTGTTAGCTTCTGTTATTGACAAAAACTTTGTAGCAAAATGAAAAAAAAAAAACACTAGATTTGGTAGGACTGGATTTGGGCATGGATTCAGAGGTATTTACTGTACATCATCTTGCAGGTATGCTGCTATTTTGACACCATACAGTTTTGGGGGAGCAGTGCTCATTGGGTGTTTGTCTCCAGCATGTCCCATATTCCCCAACACTGATGGGTGTGGGCTGCTGTTTATTAGGGCCCACTGGGACAAAATGTGCCATATAGATCACTCATGGTACTATCTAAAGTGTCACTAAATAAAAATATAGAAATAGCTAGTATGAGAAGTAAAAATTATGGGGAGACTGGAGGAGAATGTTTCCTTAATATTTTTAATAGAAAGGGTTCCTAGACTAAAATGCTTGAGAAGCACTGCATGGAATGATCTATAATGTGTTTGCCATTCTAAGATAGCATCCCTTAGGTCTTGTGGTAGTTTGAATAGATGGCCCCCAATATATTCCGTGTTTTATTAGTTTGTTGTTTGTATCTGCAGCCACTTGGCTGGAGGCAGTGTCTCTGGGTAGATCTTAAGGTGTGGTGGTGGGTTTAGGATTTCAATCTAAAGCCAGGCAACATGTACCTCCTTGGAGTTCCTGAAGTGTGCTGTGCTGTGTGCTGTGTGGCTTTTGGCTTGTGGCTTTGCTGTCTGTGTTTGGTCCTGTGAAGGCAGGCCAGCTTCTTCTGCCATTATGGAACTTCCCCTGGATCTGTAAGCTTCAATAAATCCTTTCCTCCATAACTGTGTGTGGTCTGGAAGTTCATCTCAGCAAACCTGAAGCTGTCTACTACAGGTGTATACCCTCAAATGTAAAGCAAACCATGAATTTTCAAGACCTTTTGTTCCTCATTCAAGATCAGTAAAAGTCACCCACATTTTTTTTAACCTTTCCTGATTAAAAAGTAATAATGTTTGCTCAGTTGTCATTAGAATGCATGTCTTGACCACAGTGAGAAGCACTCATATCTGATTGGGAAACAAAATAGAGTCACAGTTTATTTTGTATTATGTAGAGTTAATTATGTAAAGAACTTTATTAGCTCTGAAATGTGATCCTCTTACCTACCAATTTTTAAATATTTTAATTTATTAATTTGTAAGCAGAGAGAAATAGAAAGAAGAGAGGGAGAGAGGGAGGGAGAACAGGCATACCAGGGCCTCTAGCCACTGCAAATGAACTCCAGATGCATGTGCCTCTTTGTGCACCTGGCTTTCTGTGGTCACTAGGTTTGAGTCATAAGGCTTTGGAGGCAAGTGCCTTAACTCCTGAGCCATCTCTCCATACCCTTACCTACCAAGTTTTATATTTCTGCTATACTGGTAGGTAACATTGTTGTAGTGATGAAGAAAGCATTTCCTTGCCAAGAAGTTATAGAGTAATAATCTTAAGTAATTATAGAGTAATAATCTTAAAACTCTTGAAGCCAGATAGTTCCGATATTAAAATCTGAGTCTATTGCAAAGTATGACTGTGGTGATGTGACTCAGATGACCCATAAACTGATGTGTTCTGAAGGCTAGGCCTTCTAGGTAGCAATTTGGGAACTGAAGCCTCCTGGAGACAGTGTATTTTTGGTGGTAGGCACACTCTCCTGATTCTGTTGACTACCTGATGTTGTCTAGGAGGTGATGTACACCCTCTGATTATGCTGTCCTTTTTCCTTGCCATCATGGAGCTTCCCCTCAACTCTTTAAGCAAAAGTAAATCCTTTACTCCTGCAGGCTACTCTTGGTCAAGTGTTTACTGACAGCGATGCAAGGCTAACTGCAACAATGATCATGGATGAAATACTTTTAGATTTCTAAATCTAGTGATTAACATATTGAAAATAGTACTAGTGGTGCTCAGTTTGTCACATTACTTATCTTGTGAACAGAACTCACAAAGTGTTAACTTTCTAACTAATACCCACAGGGACACAGGGACATGAGGGGATACGGGCAGTTAGGGCTTCAACTGAGGAGGCTGGGAGAATTCAAGGTTATAGTTACTTACCACCATCTTAACAATGGTATTGTTTTGCAAAATGGTGTGTGCAGGCTGAGATATATCCATGCCCTTGATGAATGATGATGACACATGTGACCACATGAGAAGGTGTTCCTGTGCAATAGTTTCTATGTTCAATTATTGCATTCATCTACATACTGAAAGCAAGCACAGAAACAATCAGGCAATCTATTGTTGGAAACCTATCCTGTGCTTCAAACATGGCCTTTAGCAGTTTGCTAAGAAGCGCCATTCCTGGGAAAGTGCAAGGAAGTGTTTCATTAAAATCATGTGATGAAGCCAGGCATGGTGGCTCACAATTTTAATACCAGCACTTGAGAGGCTGAGGTAGGAGAATCACCATGAGTTCAAGGTCACCCTGGACTATAAAGTGAGCTCCATGTCAGCTTGGACTAGAGTGAGACCCTACCTCAAAAACAAACAAGTAAACCAAGCTCAACAGGATGAAATCCTGCTGTGAGAGGGACACAGAACATGCATGATTCTAATCCTCTGACATGACGCTGTGGTTTTGCCTGACTTTCTCTTACACCAGGAAGTGGAACCTGTACAACCTTCTAGATCCATCAGGTCTCAAATCAGATTCATGTCACCAATTTAACATTTCTCAAAGGGGCTGGGAAGATAGCTCAGTGGGTAAGGTGCTAGCCATGCAAACATGAGGACCAGAGTTAAAATTCTCAGAGCCCATGTAAAATGACAGGTATGGTGGTGCATGCCTGTAACCATGGCATTGGGAAGGCAGAGACAGGAGGATCCTTGGAACTTTCTGGCTACCTTGTCTAGCTGAACGAGTAAGTTTCAAGTACAGTGAGGTACCTTGTCTTGTGAAAATATGGGTGGAAGGTCAATCAATGGAGACTTCTGACCTCTGCACACATGTACATGAACACATATATTTGCCTACACATGTGTGAATACATATACCCGCATGCATATCACACACATGCAAAATAAATAAATCACCCCAACACCTTTTATGATAACATAGAGATTTGAAGAATTCCCAAGATAAGAATATGAAAAGGTTGATGTTTTTTAAGGATCCTTTAAATACTAAATAATTGCCTCTCCAATAGACATTTTAGTCACCTTTGCATATCTGCAACACATTGCTTATACTGCATATTGAAGTGATATACAGAGAAGCAAAACATGATTGTGAACCTTAGGCCACCTAGAACTAATGCCTGGAAGCTCCTAAAAAGAATAACCATTTCTGGGCTGGAGACATGGCTTAGCAATTAAGGCATTTGCCTGGTTCACCTCTCCCGGACCCACGTAAGCCAGAAGCACAAGGGGGTGCATGCATCTGGAGTTCGTTTACAGTGGCTAGAGGCCCTGGTGTACACCAAAAAAATTTTCTCTCTTTCTCTCTCTTTCCCTTCCTTTCTCCCTCTTTCCCTCTCTCTCTCTCAAATAAATAAAATATGTTTTTAAAAAATCCATTTCTATTGATTCCTTTCTTTGTTCCATGTATACAGTGAGCTTCCAGAACTTGAACCTGCTGAAGTTTTGCAGAAATGGGCTCAAGAAGTCCCCTGTATCTGTTGTGTTCAGAAAATATTTGGTGTTCATAGAGATATGCTATGTCCCATATGGTCACAAATCCATACAACTTAGAACAAATTGTCATTCAATAGTGTGTAATCCCTACTGAAGTTAATGGGAATAGCTTAAGGTGATAAGGATGCAATCTTATTGGAAACCATGAGATGCAACAGAAAGAAAACTAAGAATCTCTGGATGTTAGAACTGGATGGCTTCAGTCCATCCATTTTTGAATGAAAGATATGGAATTGGTTACAAGATTCATTAATCCTTCTATAATGTGGGAATATTCTAAAATTCTAAATTATTCCATTTTTTTTTTCTTATTGACTGCCTGGACTTAGAAAATGGGTACAGTCTAGATTCCAAGTCTTGAAAGAATAATATATGCATACCAATGTGACCTAACCTAGGTAATTTCTGCTATCCAGTTGGAATGAGTTTTATAATATTTTCAGAGTTTTATTTAACAAAATATAGTAGGTTGGGGGGATTGTTCAGTGGCTAAAGGTGCTTGCTTTCAAAGCCTATCACCCCAGGTTTGATTCCTCAGCACTCAAGTAAAGCCAGGTGCACATAATAGTACAGGTGTCTAGAGTTCGTGTGTCGTGGCAAGAATCCCTAATGTGCCATTCCCTCCCTCACTTTTTCTCTCTCTTTTTATCTCTCTCTCTCCTTCTCTCCCATAAATAAATAAAAAATACTTTTAACAAAGAAAATAAAGTATCGAGATTGATATTTCTTTCCTTTTTTTTTTTTTTAGGAGAGAGACACAGAGAGAGACAGAGAGAGAGAGGAAGAGGAAGACAGATAGAGATGGGTATGTCAGCAGCCTCTCAGCTGCTCCGAACAATATCCAGATGCATCCGCCCCCTTGTGGTCAAGTGGGGCATTGTGCCCTTGTATCACTTTGCATCTGGCTAAACGTGGGACCTGAAGATTGGAAACGCTGGAGATTGGAACCAGCGTTCTTAGTCTTAGAAGGCAGGCGCCTTAACCACTAAGCCATCTCTCCAGCCCTTCTATACCTTTCGTATTCCAATGTCTTTACCTTTCCTATTTTCCAAATGTTTTTGATCCGGTCTATTGAGTAGACTATATGTCAAGGTTTTTACTTCTGTCTCCAGGATTCCAGATTTTCTCTATAATCCTTTGACATTGTTTCTAGCCACTACAACACATGCATGCAGGTGTTAGCCACTCCTTAGGTTCACCAGAATCTTCTTGGTCTGCTTCCCCTTTTGGTCACAGAGTGTTACACTTCATGGACTTTGTGAGGAAGAATGAGATAATGTGAGTTGTTCTTGACAATAAGTTATTAGCAAAAGTGCTATATCCCATTCACATCTCAACATATACATGAAAAAACATCTATAGTTGTCTTTATTTTCAGGGTGACTGGAAAGTTTCAACCTGCTGGGGATTCTGTCCACCTGTATTTCAGAGAGACCACTATGAATAGAGCCCACAATCTGTGACAAACATGTAGCTTGTACAACATTTTAATTTAAAAACGAGTATTTTTAAAAAGTAATAAATAAAAATAAAGAAATTTTCCATTTGCTGAGATAAAAACTCTTTACTCCTGCACAGTAATTCAGGAGGGAAGTTTTCACATATTAAAAACCTCACAATCCACCTTTACTGATCTCCCTCCAAATTAAGGCCAGTTTCAGGTCCCAGAAGCCTTCTTTTGCATTATTTTTCTAAGAATAAGCATTTCCTAGTATCTACAATAAGACTGAAATCACTTCTCTGATAACCATGTACTCAGTCTAATCTCAATTACTCTACTAGCTATAGGGACCCAGCTTGACCCAGTGCAGTCATCTTCATTTGAAACTGCCACAGTTGCTCCCAAATAGCCCTCATCAGGTCTCCTCACACAGTTTCCCAGCATATTATAAATAAATTGTAACAATGCTATGTGTAGCTTTATAAGTGAACCATGACACCATCAGCACCAGCAATGTGCCCAGCATCTTTGATTGTTGGCTTAAGAAAATCACACTGTATCTTGACATACATGAGGTCCCTTATGTTCTACTTGCTATGTAAGTCTGTTCCCACTGACTCCAATCATAGGGATCCAGATATCTGGCATCACCCTTGAACACACTCTCGTCATCTAGCACCCCCAAAACTGTGCAAAATGCCAATCTAAATATATCTGCCTCTTCTTGGTTTCATAACATCTTCCAATCAGTTTTTGTGTAGTAGGTCCAGATTTTTTTCACAATAATATCCATTTTTTAAAAACATAGATCAGAAAAATAAATTCAATTCTAGATTCAGCCAATCCCTTCCTAACTTTCTACACTTAAATTTCATTCTGCATATGTAAATGTACTTATTTCTTTGTTAAATCTCTTAATATTATGAATTTTTAAGAATGAGTCTTCCACCATCTCTAGTAGATTTTATTAACCAATCACATGTCCATATATCCCCATGACCCAGACTAGCTAATCAGATAGATGACTATGTAAGGTATAGGACTTTTACAGTAATAGAGATATGCTCTAAACAAGGCCAGTCAGAATCCTTTAGTTTTTGTTTTGATTTTTGTTTTTGTTTTTGTTTTGTTTTTGTTGTTGTTGTTATTTTGTGGTTGGTGTAGCAGACAGCTTCAAGTTTGCTGAGATGAACTTCCAGACCAGGCACAGTTATGGAGGAAGGGATGTTATTTATTGAAGCTTACAGATCCAGAGGAAGTTCCATAATGGCAGGAGAAACAGCCTGCTCTCACAGGACCAGTCAAGAGAGCAAAGCCCCCAGCCACACAGCACACTTCAGGAACTCCTACTAGGCACACTTTTCATATCTTTACAATGGAATCTCAAACCCACCACCACACCTTAAGACCGGCCCCCAGTGACATTGCCTCTAGCAAGGTGATTGCAGATGCAAACTATAAACTAATAACACACTGAATATATTGGGAGACATATATTCAAACTACCACAGTTGGGTTTCACTCTAGTCAGGCTGACCTGGAACTCACTCTATAGTCTCAGGCTGGCCTAGAACTCATGGTGATCCTCCTACTTCTGCCTCCCAAATGTTGGGATTAAAGGCATGCACCATGACTCCCAGCCCAGAATCCTTTTGGTAGATTAACACAGTTAGAGTACAAAGGGACTTGTGCTCTTTTTTTGAGGACCACTAAGCAGCAGGAAGATATGCATGTCAACCTGCAGGTGACTATCCTCAACTAGCCCTCCCTGGAAAGGAAGAGTGTATAGAGCAAATCAGACAAAAGGATCCATGCCAGTAATGTAGGGGGATCTGATAACATTATATCCACCTATCCTTGGAATTCTTAGTTTTAAGAAAATTTGAGGTTTTGTTTTGTTTTCTTTTTAATTTTCTTTTGTTACAACTAGTTTCATTTGTCTTATAAACAAGTCTCCTTCCCTAGAAACTCTTCCTTCATATATCTGCCTTGATCCATCATACAACTCTTAGTTAAAAGAGTCACCAATGCAAAATGGCTGGCCTGTCCATTCACAAGCATTGGACTATTCATTGTGAACTGCTACATCTTAGCACTTATTCTTTGTCATGGCTATAAAATGAGGTCTGTACAATAGATCTCACAGCTACATCTCCCTTGTCTAGCTAAAGTGTAAGTCTATATCTGAAAATCCATGAATAGTGAATAAAACAAATGCTTTTTTACCACACAATTTCTTTTCTTCCATTCTTCCTTTTTCCTGAGACCACAAAATCAGTGTCTATGTGGTTAATATGAAAATACTTTCATACCTACATTTCAATGGATATTAGCCTTAGATATCTAACTTTTTTTTTTTCCGGAATATGGAATTTTTTAAAGAAAATCTTCTTTTCAGTCTGGCCACATTCTAGGAAGTTGTACTAACTCTCAAATCACTTAAGTGCTATTTAGTAAATTACTCCTTCAGTAAATTTTTAAGGGACTAATTTCCCAAACAATACTCTTGTGACTATGAAACCAAAACACAACTTCATCCTAAAGTGTTCAAAACTCTAATGAGAAACAGGTGAGACAAGGAAGACATTATTTTCCTTTTGTTTCTTGTACTGTCTTCATTATCACTCTTAGCATCATAAAATCCTTCCTCAGCTACTTTCCCTCTCCATGTTCAATGACATTAATTGAACAACTGGCCATCTAACCAGACAGATATGTGCAGCAAGCCCTTACATAAATGTTTATTTATGAATATATGTACATTCAGATATGATGTGTTATATCAAGAACATAGCATTATAAAATGCTTCCTAACTCATTATGAAGACAACAAATCACTTTTCATCATCTTTACAAAAAAGATGTTCTAAAAGGAAAATAAAAAATTAGAGGAGAGCTGGGTGTGGTGGCATACACCTTTAATTTCAGCACTCAGGAGGCAGAGGTAGGAGGATCACTGTGAGCTGGAGATCACACTGAGACCACAAAGTGAATTCCAGGTCAGCCTGAACTAGAGAGTGAGACCCTACCTCAAAAAAAAAAAAAAATGGAGAGAAAACAGAGATCAAACAACACTCTTAGAAGTTCAAAAGTGAACATGCTTGAGAAAACCAAATCTTAACCTGTAACAAGGAAATCTGCAAAGCAGTATCACTTGCCACACAAAATCATCAGCACACTCTGGAAGTGACAGCACCCATACCTTCTGGGAACGAGAGTAAAGAGGATTCTTTATTAATAATGAAAATGAATTGAAAGTACTTAGGGAACATTCAAGTCCCTAGGTCTCCTCCTTCCTATTGGCAGAAGCTAAAGTGTTATTCTTTGTATTGTAATAGACAGAGTTGCTGTGTAATAAGGGGCTTTTAGGATCATTCTGAGCAGGGCCACTTTTCTTAATGTCCTTTGCTCAGAGAGTATGCAAGATGCTGGGCTCTGTCCCATTTACTCTCCTGTGTTCCATATGCCAGCATGCAGCCTTTGCCCTGTATATTGTGTCCAGTGTGCCTACACAGCCCTGCTCAGACATCCTACTGAAGAAATCAGACACCCAGTGTCCAATAAGTTCCTGAATGTTACCAACAAGCAGACACCAGAGATTATCACACACTTGAGGAAAGCCACTTCTATTGGCCAAATCAAATGACAAAAAAAGCAATTTACAGAAATCACTGTCTGATGAGTATGCATATATTATTATAAAGATCGTACCAAAATAATAAAAGTAGAATAGGGTACTGTGAAATAAAATTGTAAGATAATTAAAATAAAAGTACTATTGGACAACTTTAAAAGATCTTAACACAAAAGTAAAAACGATAAAATTTATGGCTTCTATTTGAGAAGTCTGTGAAAGGTGATAGAAAGTGAGAGAGAAAAGATAAAACTAAATTAGTGGACCATTTCACAATGTCCGATACTCAAAAAAATAATAATAACAATTCCAAGATAAAAGAATGAGGAAGCCTGAGAAAAGAAGTAATCATTGATGCAAGCAGAAATCTTATATAACGTGTGTTTCCACATGGAAGAACTAAAATGCCCAACATGATAGATGAAAACTGCAAACTAAGGCACATTATCTTGAGTTTTCTGAACAAAGAATATTCCTCTCCACTTCCAGAAAAGGAAGAAACAGCCTTTTATCAGAGAATTGCATGACTTCATATTTCATAGCAGGAACACAAGAGACTTACACAAAACTATTTCCAATTTATAGTTCTGTATCTAGCCATGCTTGCATATATAAGATCTATTGTTCTTGAGTCTATGTAGGAAAAGAAATCCACCACAGTTGTAAGCCAAACTAATGCATCAGGCAATTGAAAATACAAGGTGAGCTTTTCCCAAATGTCTTTTTTGAGAGCTTTACAGCCATGTGAGGCCACCACTGCCTCTTCTATCCAGAATCCTCCACTCACCAGAAGCCTCCATTAAAAAGGGTTATTGGCTCATAGTGGCATAAGGAAAGGTACAAACGTTGGTATCTTCCTCAATGACACAGTTGAAATTTGTGTTTGTCTATCTCAGGGGCACTAGTTACTGCACTTACAAAAGGCTAATCTGTGAACGTCAAGGAAATGTAGATTGCAGCTTTTCACATTCTATTTGGAATTGATGCTAGTGACAGTTCACTATGTTGCCATATAAAGTCTCAGAAACAATTTTTCCTTGTGCCATTTCTTGGGTGTCTTTGAAGGATGTATTTTATACAAATCTGATGATTAAGAAACAGTAAGTCATATAGATGAAACAAGAGAGTGAACATGGGGGAAAATCATTACCTCACGGAAATGATTAGGAAAGAACCAGGTGAACAACTGTATCTCAGGGAAGCATGGGAGGCCAGTTTGAGAATATGGAAGATACATGATATATTTGCAGTGGTAGTTTTAGTATGTCACAATTTTGACTCTAAACTAATGAGAAATGCATGGAAAAGCAAGCAAATAACCAATATGACTTCTACTGTGGTAAGAACAACATAAGAGAAGGAAAGGAAAGTTATCCAAGTTCTGCCACAATGTATATGACACATCCTCAGGAGTGAAAGAGAGCTCCTCTTCTTATGCTGCTGAAAGCTAAGAAAATAGTCAAGCAGTAGCAGTAAGCATGCTACTTAAGAATTGTAGCAAAATACTATCTACTGCTTAGTAAATATTAGTAAATGTTACTACTTAGTAAACATCACAGCTACTTGTGTAAATGTAATAATTGCCTTTCAAAAGGGAAAATGGACAAAAAGAGCAACAGGATATTTAGGTTCTGCATTTAATTTTATAGAATTATATGACTAAATGATATGCATGCATATATTAAGTAAAAATGAAAAGTTCGGAGAAAGGACTGAGGAATTTCTGACAACTCTTCATATTACTTTTTAGATAGATTCCACAAAGGCACTCACATATTTATGGACTGCTGTCTCAGTACCATAATCGAAATAGCAAAGAAAAGAAGATGAAGACCATTCAACAGTGGCTGAAAACGTGTGCGTATGCTTCTGGCTTTGAAAATTCATTAATCATTCACTAGATGGGGCTAACACACTGCAAAGTGGGGACAATGCTCCGTTCATCCTGCCACTGTGGAAAGGAGGCAGATTTGACAGATTTGTTCATTGAAAATTTGAAATTGCACATTTTATTTAAATTGTGTTTTATGATATGCACAGAAATTGTTCACATATAGATAAAAAGGTAAAATAGTTATAGCATATTTATATGAAAAACATTTGTCAATATTTAGTTGGACTCCCTGATGTATGATAAGGAGAAAAATTGGCCCAGAGAAGGACTTAGCTGCCATAGAGCTGAACTGAAGACTCAGATCTGTAAAGAAAGTTTATGGGCTAAGGCTCATGGACAACCAGTTCACACAACTGATACATGTTGCACATAACCACTGTGTTTGGGGAAGGTATAAATATGAATAATATGTAACATATTCCTAATGGAAGTGAATAAAATAATGATAAAGGTAGGTATCTAACAAATACAAGTGAATTTAAACATGGGAAGGTGTGAGAAAATGGAACTGACAGCATGTTTAATATCTAAGTATCTGAATTAGACATTACTGGTAACTTCCTTGGAAATTTGGTCTTAACATGGATACACTGAGTCCTCTGGAATCTAGAAGCAGGAGATCTGAATTGATGGAGTGGTGGCTTATAGATATTTGTACATTGAGAGATCCTATCCAAGCTTTTCAGTACAAAAAAAAAAATTTGCAGTGCTTACTTGTCAATATAAACCTTTTCATTATATCTTTAACAAGAATTTTCTTACATGAGGATACTATAATTTGAGCATAGTCCCCTCCCATTACTATTACCTTTGTTTCTCACACCACCGCCATTCTACTGAACCCCTCCTTCTTTCTAACTAATCCCTCTTCTATTTTAATGTTATTTTTCTTATGCCCTCCTCCCTCATCCATGTCAAAATGTTGAAAGACTCAATATTATGCAGGTCGTGTGGAGATAACAAGAGATGCTGTGGTAGTTTGAGTGGATGGTCCCCAATATATTCAGGATTTTATTAACGTTTGTAATTTAGATCTGCAGTCACCTGGCTGGAGGAAGTGTCACTGTGGGAGGATCCTAGGGTCCACCCCTAAGGTGTGGGGGTGGATTTGGAGTTCCTGCCTGGAGTTCCTGAAGTGTGTTTGCTTTTGCTCCTGATGGTATTGGTTTTTCTCTGCTTGGGCCTATGAAAGTGGTCCAGCTGCTTCTGCCATTATGGACCTTCCCCTCTATCTTCAATAAATCCCTTCCTTCATAACTGTGCTTGGTCTGGAGGTTCATCCCAGTGACCCGAGGCTGTCTCCTACAGATGCTATGAAGTCAAGGTGAATATGACAGTCGCTTAATGTTTGCAGGTTAGTGTCCCAAAGTATTGCTTCCCACTCTTTGGCTTAAAGAACATTGTTAAGCTAAATTTTATGAAAACAAGCCACATTTTTCTTTTATGAGGATATATTTTGTAGTGAAATAGACAAAATCTTAAACTGATAAAGTTTCATGTTGGTAAGTGTGCAGAGTAGTACCTTTATTCACTAAGGGCACATGAATTATTGAAACTTGGGCAGTATAAAATTAGGAAATAATCCTTCCATTTGAATTTCATGATTATTTCACTTTCTGAAATTTGTGATAACCTTTATACACATAAGGCTGCCCTGCTTTATTTTCCATGATAGTTATGGTAGCATTATTTATAACAGTAAAATATTTGAAAATAAATGACTAGCAGTTGTGAATTGGACAAGGAAATGTTATGTATGCTAGTCTCTCAGTGGGTTGTTTGTTCTTTTTTTCTGCAAAGAGCTGTCATATCTACCTGTCAATAGCAACACAATCCTACAAGCCAATTGCATAATTATTCTGCCCCTTTATCCCAGTAAAGTTAGGCTGTGAAATTTATTTATAGGACAAGAAATCAATGAAAACAAATAGCAGGGGATTTACATTTTCTATATCAAATCTTATAAAATTATAAGATTATTTAAACTAAAAATAAAACTTTGGGAAAATTGTGAGAAGTTGATTAAGGCTGTTCATCAATTCTAGGTCTACCCACCTATTCTGCACGCATGTATTTATGCAAACTTTTCCAAGTTTTCCAAGATCCCAACAGTTAATTCCTCTCTCTCAACATTGACTGTATCTGAAATTTCAAAGGCTGACTTCCCCTAAGTTGTATCAGTGCTTTGAAGGTCAGAGATAAGATCATTATCAGTCACTAGGGAAATGGGTTCATCACAAGGTAAATTCCAATATATGATCATTCGATGGTGTAATATTTAATCTCCCAATATATTTTACAAGTCAAATTTGAAAGAGCATTAGATTTGAAATGTAATTGTCCAATTGCATCAGGGGCATTTGCCTTTATAAAGAATGTCATAATAAAGATGCAATAACCAGTCAAGTGAACAGCTTTAGTTTGAGAGCTGTCTTGTATTTCTATACAAGCATCTAGGTGCCTGCCCTACCACATGCACCACATATTCTTTTTTGTTTTGTTTTGTTTTGTTTTGTTTTTCAAGATAGGGTCTCACTGTAGCCCAAGCTGACCTGGAATTCACTCTGTATTCTCAGCGTGGCCTCAAACTTATGGCGATCCTCCTACCTCTGCCTCTGGAGTGCTAGAATTAAAGTTGTGCGCCCACCACGCCTGGCTTCACATGCACCACGTATTCTGTGGGTCCACGAGAGACAATGGTTCCCTGAAGCTACGTGAATTATGGAAATTTCAATCACCACTGAGACTTCACCCACCCTATTATAATAGAATAAAATCTAGCCTGTGTCAGTCAGACTTATTTTGCATAACTGAATTCTGACTTGCTTCTGCAGAAAAAATTCATTTGTTGTGCCAAAATGGATAAGATGTGGCAAAAAATTAAATAGTTTCATAAGATCTGATAAAATTATGCTTATACTGCACATTGTTCATACTGCCTGGGAAGAAAAATGAGAACGTTAAATGTTTACTGCTCCCACAGGTCAAATCCCCATATACTTATTTATGTATGTATTTATTTATTTGCAAGCAGAAAGAGAGAAAAGACAGACAGAGAGAGAATGGATGTGCCACCAGGGCCTCTTGCCACTACAACGAACTTCAGATGCATGCACCACTTTGCACATGTGGCTTTACGTTGGTACCTGAGACTCAAACCTGGCTATCAGGCTTTGCAGGCAAGCACTTTAATCACTGAACCATCTCTCCAGCCTCTAATCTCCATATTTTTTAAATTACATATCATAGCTTCCCAGTTCTGTCCTACCCACAGTGAAAATTCTTTGTCTAGTGCATATACACAGTACAGTTTACCCTCCTATTAGTTGTTGAGTAGCTACCTCAGTAACCAGAACAACCATGTTGCATCATAGCCTTGTATTCAATCAACCCTTGTTTATCTAATAATGGTCCTTCAGCATGAGATTAGTGATGCTGGCAATTCAAATTTGTCAAAAGAGAAGCCATAAGTGTTTCTATGCATTATAAAGGCCAAAGTAGGAGAGATGGCTTAGTGGTTTGGCCTTTGCCTGCAAAGGATCCCAGTTTGATTCTCTAGGACCACATAAGGGGGCACATACATCTGGAGTTCATTTGCAGTGGCTAGAGGCCCTGGCACCCCCCCCCACCTCTTTCTCTCATTCAAATAAATAAATAAATATTTTTTAAAAGGCCAAAGCATATGTTTTGAAAAAGAAAAATATTCATATGAATTTTGTTGCAGTCTATTATAATAAGTATCCTACTGTTAACTTCTTACTGCATTTGTTCTACAAAATAAATATGTGTGTGTGTGTGTGTGTGTGTGTGTGTGTGTGTGTGTATGAGAGAGAGAGAGGGAGGGAGAGAATGAGAGTATTTGAAGTTTCAGCCATCCATCTACTTACTGGAGCTTTATTGGAACACATACCCTATAACTAAAAAGAGGTTGTCTTCTGGCATATTTCTTTCAACATGCTTGCTTCCATTTTTTCCACTAACATCCTGGCAGCAATGAAAGTTTTCTGTTCATATTATCTTCAATGGATGGCCCGGAACAAATAGCTCTTCATCTATATAATTCTTGCCACCAATCAAGTCTGCAGCTTGCTAAATAAAATTATTTTCCTCATGCATGGCCTTTTTTTAGAAGGAGAAATGTATTGTTTCAGGAGAAAACAGTGAGATGCAAACTCTCAATCAGTTATCATTAGTTTGGGTTCACATATCCTAGAAACAAATCATCTCAATGACTCCTGCGTTTTGCATTTAGTAAAAGTGTTCACTAAACATGTAACAATATAAAGCACATTAGCTAGCAATGTTGAATAATACCTCTTTGTCACATGACTTATGCCTCGAGTAATACCAGTACAATATTTCATCTATTTGTTTTGTAAAAATTTCCATGTATAAGCATCATTTTCCATTTTTAGTTCATGAAATATTTATATATGTATTATATATTAACATGAAGTAATAACACACATGGTTGCATAAAATATTTATATACAGATGCTGCAGAGTGGATAAAGGTGATTTCTTTCAAAGCCTGAAGATCAAGGTCCAATTCTTCAGGACCCATATAAAGCCCGATGCACAAAGTGGTGAATGTATGCAATCATCTGGACTTCATTTACAATGGCAAGAGACTCTGCAACACCAATTTCTCTATAAAATAAATATTTTTTAAAAAAATGCATACATAAACTTATTGTAACACATTATTTTGGGTCAATGTGGTAGTTTCAATGGATGTCCCCCAATAGATTCAGAAGTTCATTAAAGCTTATAAATTAGATCTTCAGCTCCCTGGCTGGAGGAGGTGTCGCTCTACACAGATCCTGGGGTCCAGCCCTAAGGTGTTACTGAGGGCGGATCTGAATTCCAGCCTAAGGTATGTAGAGCGGTGTGAGTTCTGCTGGTTTCCTGCTATTTTTAGTCTTGAGTTGTTACTGGTTGCTTTCTTTGTGGTGTGGTGGTGGTATTTCCCTCTCTGTGTGGACCTGTAAAGGGTGGCAGCTTCTTCCATCATTATAACTTCCCCTGGATTTGTAAGCTTCAAATAAATTCCATTTCTCCCATAAACTGTCTTGTTGGGAGGTACATCCCAGCAATCTACGACAGTTAGTAAAAGGATAATATTAAAAACCATTTCATCTAATTCTAATTTATTCCCCCACAATAATATATAGTAAACAGCATTAGAAGGGAATTTCATGCATTCTAAGGTACTAATATAGTTTTTGTGTGAGGAAATTCTGTTTTAAAAATATCTTCATGTGTGCCAGGCATGGTGGTGCACACCTTTAATCCCAGCACTTGGGAGGCAGAGGTAAAAGGATCTAAGTAAGTTTGAGACCAGGTCAGCCTGGGCTAGAGGGAGACCCTACCTCAAAAAACCAAAATAAACAAAATAGAAAAACATCTTCATGGAATATTAACAAAGTGACCTTAGATAAGTAAGTTTATGCTCCAAAAAGGTAATTATTATTAATAATAACAATAAATGGAGAACTTTCACTGAGGACTTCATGTCCTATGAATTTCTCAAATATTAATCCAATTTATTTTCAATTTATTTTAATTAAACATTTTGAAGATGAGGGCTGGGAAGATTCCTCAGTCAGTACAATGTTTCCTGTACAAGCATGAGAACCTAGTTTTGATCCCCAGAGCCACATTAGAAAAATAAATAAGGGGCTGGAGAGATAGCTTAATGGTTAAGGTGTTTGCCAGTGAAGCCTAGGGACCAAGGTTTGATTCCCCAGTACCCACATAAGCAAGATGCACAAGGTGGCCTATGCATCTGGAGTTCAGTGCAGTGGCTGTAGGCCCTGGCATGCCCATTCTCTCATTCTCTCTCTCTCCCTCCCTCCCTTTCTCTCTTTTTTTCTCATAATAAATAAATAAATAAATAAATAAATAAATAAATAAATAAATAAATAAATGGCAGGGTAGAGCACACATGTAAGCCCAGCACTCAGGAGGAAGAGATGAATCCCAGGGATTCAGTGTCCAGCCAGTCCAGCCTACTTGGTAAGCTCCAGGCCAGAGAGAAACTCTATCTCTAAAAGGTGAATGTTGTTCCTAAGACATGACACCCAAGGTTGTCCACCTGCCTCCATATGCATGTGTACACACACACACACACACACACACACACACACACACACACACACACACACTTGAGCTTGCATACATATGTTCACCTGCACACATGCACACACAAATTTTAAAAAGTAATGAAACTAAAAAGCTTTTCAGATAAATAACCCAAGGAAGCAACAAAATTAGTAGTAAGGATCAGATCACACAGCTAAATTTGGGAACTTTAGGATTTGAACTCCTCAAGCAGGATTCTGGAGTCTGTATCCTCATGCTCATCCACACTACCTCTTAGAGAAGTCAACAAGTATTTAATTGTTTTCACATTTTCCCCCTAAAGTATAAATAAGAAAGCATGTGCAAAACACCCACCCATGGTGCTAGGGAGGTGGCTCAGTGAATAAAACACTTGTTGCACAAGCGTAAGTACCTTCTTAGATAATTCATGAAAGATGGAAGCCAGTGAGGTAAAGTCCAGCTCACAGTGAGAAGAATTTCCACACTGCAGTGCATGGAGGGAAACCCAAGGCAAACCCAGCTTTCACTGAGATAAACAGATCTGGGAGCAGGTGAAGCAAATTAAATCAAATCTACCAATTAATAAAAAGAAAAATACATCATGGAACATGAAGCTTAGCACAGTAATACAAGATTGGCTAGCTATTCAGAATTCAATCAATATAATTTATATCAAGAGACTAAAATTCAAAAGCCATAGGACTAGCCACACAAAACAACAACTTTAGCTTAATAAAGTGTATCACACACAAAAATTTGCAACTAATATAATTATTATTGGTGAAAAACTGGAGACTCCCTAATAATATCAACTTAAGGACAACTACAGTGGTCATTTATACTCAATATTTTGCAAGAAGTTCTAGCTGTTAAGTCCTAGCAGTTAAGCCAACAGAAAAAAAATAGAAGGCAATTAAAATTGGGAAAGAATACTACGCTCTTTGTTGTTGATTACCTATGTAGAATATGTTGTGAAAATCACATGAGAAATGAAACAGGAACTTCCAGGTCTATGCTTTCAGTTGGAGAACACTTGACAACCATACTTAAGTACCTGGGCTTAATCCTCAGCACTGCAAAAAATAAAAGAAAGCAGAAAGAGAGAAATAAAATATATATTTCACACTGACTTTAATAATAGTATATATGGGTGCTTTATTAATAATAAAAATCTAAACAGTGAGCAAAAAGTGAGTGAATAAAGATGGCATATTCACAAAATATCAGAACATTGAATAATAAAATGATATTAATTATGCACGTACAATTCAAAGTGAATATATCTTAAAATAGTATATTTATAGAAAGAAGCTAAAAAATACATGATGTGTGTTTCTATTCATCTAGAAAATAAACAAATAATATTATTTATAGAAAGAAGCTAAAAAATACATGATGTGTGTTTCTATTCATATAATATTCTAGAAAATCCAAACAAATCTATAATAAGAGAAAGTAGGTAAGGAAATGAGTATGGAAGGACAGAAACAAGAATCATAAAGGGACACTAGGAAATTTTTTGAGCATGATGGGCATGTTTATAGTTCTCACTGTGGCCATGGCTTCTAACTTCAAAGGTATGATATATGTCAAAAGTTGTCAAGTACACATTGAACAACAAGGTTAATATGTATATATATGTGCATTAACTCTATAAATCTAATTATAGGCTTGTCCTAACCAAAAAAAATTGTTCTAGTTATGCAGTATGATCTACTACCTTGTAGAAGGATAGCTACACATTTAATACTGTTAATGAAGAAAATAAAAAAAACCTATTGTGAGCCCCACTTAATATATAAGATAGGTTTCAATTTGTTTTTCATAATATTTTTGAGATATAATCACATTACTGATAATTCACTTAAAGCATACTTCATATAATTACTTCATTCCCCTTAGAAATAATTTCTCATTTTTCTCAACTATGACCCACCCTTAGACAAACATGAATCTACTTTTCTGTCTCTATAGATTTGTTTATTTAGGGAATATCATGAAATGGGATAAAATAATGTATGATCTTTTGAAAGTATTTCATTTAGCAACACAAATTCATGATTCATTAACATATTCTAGTTCTTATTCTCTTGTAGAGATATGCCACATTTTAGTCATTTATGCTCTAGCTAATAAGCATTTGTACTACTGCTAATTTTTTTGTTTTTATGTCTATGAACATTCTCATATTAAATTTGTGTGGATGAGCAGGAT
Source organism: Orientallactaga sibirica (assembly GCA_036365145.1). Taxonomy (NCBI): domain Eukaryota; kingdom Metazoa; phylum Chordata; class Mammalia; order Rodentia; family Dipodidae; genus Orientallactaga; species Orientallactaga sibirica. The sequence goes on along the minus strand of JAEOAD010000003.1, from coordinate 77,806,814 downwards.
TGCTGAGTTATAGAAGAAGTCTCTTGAACCAATTCAAGAACTACCATATTTATTGTTTCCCAAAGCCTCCTGTCCATTTTATAATCCTATCAACACATGTAAGGGCTCTAACTTTTCTTTTTGTGGGTCTGTCTGGGAGACTGTTTCCAAAGGTTCTGTATGCTCTTATGGAATTACCCACCACCTTCTTCATTGCTTATCCCTCAGGTTGATTTTTGGTCACCTTTATCACACTCTGACATAGTCATTTCACTGAGGAAAGCTGTAGGACTCTCTGCCCTTAGGGGCTGCCCTGCAGGCCACTTCTTCAGAGTTGAGAACAGAGACAAGATCCTGCTTCTCTTGAAATGATGCTACTGCCTTTTTTTTTGGTGGGGGCACTGTGCAGGGTTGATTTCCTTGTTCTTCCAGGCTTTGGTATGTTACCTTAGCATCCTAGACAGAAGCAATTCTAGCAAAGAAATGTTTATTTTAGTACATGGTTTCAGAAGGCTTCACTGCAAATTAGCAGGAAATCCATAGTGGAGCTGCTCAATTCATGCATGGTGGCAGGAGTCTGTGGCAGAACTATTTACATCTCAATCTTCCAGAAGCAGAGTGAGGCAGGAAGTGGGAAGGAATAACACATACTCAGGACCTACCCCTAGCAAACTACTTCCTCCAGCTTGGCCTCAGTTACTAAAGGTTCCACATCTTTCCAAAAGAGCACCACCCATCTGGAGAATAAGTATTCAAAATATCAGTCTGTAAGAGGCATTTCAGAATCAAACCATAAAAGTATGTATCATAGAATCTGTTTATACAAGTGAGATGTGGCATGGGTGATAACATCAGTGACATCTCAGGAATGCTGCCATCTACTCTTACAGGGACCTTCACTCACATAGAAACAGATTCTTAACTTTGCCTTAGAAAAGAATTTGAAGATGAACCAGTATGAAACAAAGTTTTTCAAAAAGATATTTTAATATGGATGTTTAAAGCATGAAGGTTAAGAGAAAGAGAAGCACTGAGGAAAACACACCCAAGAACATGTGTGAGAGTTACTATTGAGTGTCTTGTCAGTAGCTTCCTCTTGGTGGCTTCTGAAGTTACAATTGGAAGGCTTGTTAAGGAACCTAAGTGAGATCATAGGGTGGTTTCTGATGTGTATTGGATGGGATAATCACTGATAATATAGAACCCTAAATCATAACGGTGACAAGGGAAGTGAAGATGTTTTACTATAATCAACAGCTTGGTTTTATTTTTTGAGATTCCCAGAAAATACCTGGGAAAGGAGTAAGGCCATATTTGAAGGGCATACAGGCTTAAGTGTTAAACATAACCGGTTCATTGTTAGTTCACCATTCTCTAGACAAAAGGATGATTATCCATACATCAACAACCTTCATAGCAAATGTTGTTAATTTTACTGGATTGCTTATTATTCTCAGCTGGTGCTAGCCTTCAACCACGCTGTAGAGTGAGAGACTCCTTTCTTTCCCATATTCCCATTATGTTCCCTGTCTTTTCTTCTCCAGAGTGAAGGAAGAGAGCTGTCCACTTACCTGGAACTTACCCGTTCACTTATCTGGAAGTTCCACTTACCTGAAGCTTTGCCTGTGCAACACAGAGCTCTGGGAATACCCTGTTATTCCTAAGGGATACAGCGCTTATGTGGGAGCTAGGAAGAGAGGGAGCCCCTGCCTTTGGATGTATCTGCACCAGTGAGGCCTTATCCCATTGGGCCTGGGTGAATCAAAGCACTACTGACTCTTGCTGTTCTTGACACAGATTTACTACCACATTTGTTGAATGAATGTTTCTCCATTTCATTTATGTTTTTAGGCCAATTTTCAAAGACTTTAGAGTTTTGGGTATTTTTAAAAGACGAATTTTCACTTTCTTTGTTTATATCCCAGAATGTCATGCAAGAATCCCTCACAATCATTCTTGATCTGAAACTCATCTTCCAATTCATTATATAGCAAGAAGTATAGCAATAGGTATAATTTTAAATCTCATACTTTTTTGTTTGTTTGTTTTGTTTTTGTTTTTACGAGGTAGGATTTAGCTCTAGCTCAGACCTGGAATTCACTATGTAGTTTCAGGATGACCTCGACCTCATTCCCCGTGAGATTATACATTTTTTATTGAGCTATTGTTTTCCTCTGTAAGCTAATAATTTAATTTTAAGAGACACGTGACACTAAATGGAAAAAAACACTTCAGTTTTTATCTGGCTGCAATTTTTTAAAAAAGTTTTGTGCTTGTAACAAAATAATATAAAGTATATCAGACACTGAATTTTGCAAAGAACTTTCACTTTTACCCCATACATTGTCATTGTTAAGGGAAGACACAAAGTTCAAATCATATGATTAGTTCAGTCGAGTGAAATAGGCTCTGTCTCCTATCACAGAAAGATGAGTTACAAAAGAGCTGTTTGAAATTTCCACCCATCCCAAAGTGCTGTCAGCGCCATTCTGGAGTCTGGTAGCTCCTTTCAATTACAAAACCCAAATTAGCAGCAGTTTAACACTAACAGCTTACTAATTAATGCAAGTTCCCTTGGGGCCTGGAGACTATTCAGATAGACCTCAACTGTAAAAAAACATAAAAGCCCATTTACCAAACAATCTTATTATGTGGAATTCAGACAAAACTATCTGCTTAAACAATTCTTTATTTTCTTTTCTTTGCTTTTTCCTATTTCTTTTGATTAACATGAACAATAACTCCCAAGGTTAAACATAGCTACAATTTAGAAATAGGTTAGATTTATTCCCAATCCTCTCACAATTAACCTTACTGTATTTTGTTCTCAGCACCTAATAAGATTTTTGGTAAAAATAATGTCATATGATAGGTTCATCTTCACTGGAAATGCCCTCACCTTCCAAAATGATGCCCATGTACCTTGTATTCATCTGAAAGTACCCCTCTGTCAACTGACTGATGCCAAGTTACAATGAAGTTAAAAGGATAGCAAGACTTATGCCAGGCTTATTTTTAGTTCATAAGCAGACACGTAAGTATATATGAGACACCAGTGCAAAATTCTGCTGCTAGTGTTACAGATGTTCTGGGTCAGAGTTCATTGTCTCACAAATGTGAAGAATGATAAACATGCACACAAATAAAGGAAAGCAAAATTTTATTGAGAAAAAGGATTTTTTTTTTTTTAAGCCCCAAAGTATCAGGGCAAATAATTGCAAGGTCACACTTCATAAGGTAAAGTGGGCGGACTCAGCACTGGGGAACTGAGAGCAAACCACAATGAAGGGAGGACTTTTCTGGGAAGAAGTACATAATCGAATTAAGGGAATAAATATTCCTCCCACCTTATGAGTATGTTTGCTGGGGAAGTGTGATCTCTTGGCCAGGAGATTAACAAGCTCAGTGAGATAAGGGAGGGGACTATAATCGTGTTTGGGGTAGTTTAGAAAGTCCAGTATCTACCCAGAGCCCCAGGTAAAACTCAAATTAGCTTTCCCTCAACAAAAGCCTTAATGCTTCTATCCTTTTCCTTCCACATAGTATTTTAAGTTGTATTGAGGGGCTATTGTGATACTTCCCTTTCTAATATTACCACAGGCCTGGAATCTCTTGCATCTTTACAGACTTTCATCCCTCCCTTAACCCCAAATTCTGCATCAATAATACTCAAAGGAGAGTAGTATTGAGACAGTTTAGGGTGACTGGGGCCCAAAAGTGAAAGTAAGAAATGTGTTTGAGACTGTCCCTTATAGTCTTCACTTTGCCAGAGGTCAGAGAACGATCTAGCTTCTCTTTATCTCTTGCTGCCTAAAGTAGTTGCTTAGATCTATGTGTCCATAAACAACCTGAATCTCCCCCAAATGTGGTCCCCTTTCCTAGAATTAAGATCCTAGAAGAATTAAACTTGAACCTAGCATTCCGCCAGATTAAGCTCAGCCACCAAAACTCGGCATCAGGGCTAGTTAGCTCAGCCTCAATTAAGAACCTAAAAATAACCCCAATTTTTGTCTCTAGGTGGGTTTTACTCTACTTCTGTCTTATCATAAGCAGAGACTTTCTATATTCTATTTTTCTTTCTTAAGCTCTAGACTTTCCCACTTCTGTGAACCCCACTCATGCCGCTTTGGCATGAGCTCTGTCTTCCTTTCTTCTCTTAAATTCTATCTATAATACAATATATATTAAAAAGTTCAATTCTTTGAACTCATAAGACAAAAATCTGGGAACACCTCAAAATTCTCATATCATATCAGTGCATTGGTGCGTATTAGTGCATTTCTGGAGAACCCCAAAATTCCCATATCAATATAATTATTCCTATTTTTTAAAAAGATACAACTAATTCTCAAAGAGAAAATTCATATATTTAATAAGGTCATGTGAGAATTTGACCACACATCTGTCCCCAAAGCCAGTGTTCTAAAGCAAAATAATAAAAGGGAATTTTTTAGATATCTAAAATTTAATTAAAAAGATTGGACCATAGGGGAACAGACAAAGAAAATTAATCAGTAAAGAAAGAAAGGCAGAAAAAAACAACAAAAAGTCATTTCACTTTGAAACCATGATTTAAATGCCATGACAGAAGCCTACCAAGGCCACCTACTCTACAGTCATTTTAATCTTAACAGACTGGTAACCCCAACTAGTCCAGAAGCAACAGTGCCCTCACACCTATCCCAAAATGTTGTCTGACTTTGTTCCTCCTATCCAGTTAATGTTTGACAACACTTTACTTCTACAATATTTATGAAAAAGCTGCTGCTACTCTGGTTTCACAAGCATTTTCAATGGCTATCTAGCAGAAAGTTGTCACAAGACCAAGTCCTTTCTTCTCGTGGCTACAAGCTGCATAGAGATCCTTTGATGTTCAGAGTTTTGGTTTAACAAATACAATAAAAATGTGCTGGAATAATAAGAAGTGATTAACCTATTGCAAGTACTGTGTAAGTGTTTTGTGTTAAATCCCAACTATTCTTCATTGCAACCCTATTGTATAAGCACCATCATTTTTCAGATTTGAAATGAGAACACTAAAACTGGTTAGTTTTGCCAAGGACACACAACTATTACATAGGGGAATAAAATTTGAACTCAAGTTGACACAGAACAGCCAGAAACTATATCAATAACCTGACGTATTTAGGAAATTTTTTATTTTATAAGTATGTTTACAGGTGTGAATGTTTATAGGTGTGCATGTTGGTGTGTGTGAGGGTAGGCACACAAATGCCATATCACATGTAAGGAGGTCATGGAGATCAGACTGAAGGGGGGGTAGGAGAAAGTTAACTTTTTAAAGGCAGTTTTAGTCAGATATTAAGGCCCAAAGAGAGAACCAGTAGATACTATCCCACATGCCATTTCACCCTAACACAAAACAGAACTCTTGGCAGAAATGGAACTTGTGTCTGATTGAGACTTGTCTACAGTGCCCCCAGTTTCCGAATATAGCATGCTACCTGGACAGATGGCCCAGGATGGGTGGCTTAGGGATCTGAACTTTAAATCTACCAACCAATTGGGTCTTCCCTTTTCCCTTCCTCCTTGCCTTCTTCCTGTTGCTAACTCGGCCCTGCTCCACTCACTTCAGCTCAGCTTTTCTGGCTCTGCCTACTTCTCTTTGAATCTGGCTTCCCCCTCACCCAACCTGGCTTGGGGAGGGAGGGGTGGGGAAGAACATACAACTGTTTCCTGGTCTAGGGAAAGTTTTCTGCTTACATCTGCTTTATTGTTTGGGGTAACTTCTCTCTTTTATTATATACATGATTTGCCTCTGGGTTCTGAATCTACTATGTGCATATTATGTGAGTGCTCTCACCAATTTTAGGCTGGCTACTTGGGTATTTTTCTTTTTTTTGAGACAGAGAGAGACAGAGAGAAACAGAGAGAGAAAGAGAGAGAGAGAGAAAGAGAGAGGAAGAGAGAGAGGAAGAGGCAGAGAGAATGGGTGTGTCAGGGCCATTTCAGCTGCTGTGAATGAACTCCAGATGTGTGCTCTCCCTTGTGGGCAAGCGCAGAATTGCATGCTTGCATCACTTGAGTCTGGCTAAATGTGGGACCTGGAGATCCAACCCGTCTTCTTAGGCTTGGCAAGCAGGCACCTTAACCGCTAAGCCATCTCTCCAGCCCTACTTGTATATATATATATATTTTAACTTGGGGTAACCATAAGTGTAACTCTGTATTACTCATTTCTCCTCAGAATCTTTTGGTCCCTGCTTTGATATATGCCCTCTCATTTTTTCCCCCTTGGGTATACCATTTGTTCTCTTAACTTCTCTAAAAACACATGGCAGAAGCTCCTAGATTCTACAGTCCATGTGCCACCACTTTAGTCTGTCTCTAAAGGCTCAATATCTCTTAAATGTACCTTATAAACTGTGCATTTCCCACATGACAGCATGTTTCCTGCTTACCAAGTGTTTATGACTGTTCTAGTTCCCAATCTCCCTGAAATAAACTTCATAATTTGTGATTTCTCCATAAATAAACTTAACATATTTATAATTTATCCTCCTTGAGTCTATCTTTAATAATTCCTTATTAAAGATAGAATAGAACCCAAAACATGGGGCACATAGATTCTGCAGGGTTCTTTCTGAATCCCAAAATCCTGCATCAAGAGGATGAATTGCAAGTGGTTCCTCTGCCTTTCTACATCATTTGAGGCAGAATTTCACCCTCTGGATCCACTCTACTGATGTTCTTAGCCATGTTCAGCATCAGCTTCTGGGAAATTCTGTCTCCACCTTTCCTGTCACCATCTTGCCTCAGCATGCTAAGGTTAAAGAAACCTGCCACAACAAGTTTTTTATGTGGAGTCTGGGGATAAAACTTGGGTATAACAGTTAGCCATGAATACTTTATCCATTGAGTCATCTTCCCAGCTCCAGAAACTATTTTAAAATAATATAAAACTAAGATTGTATCATGAAATCAATTTATATTCATGCATATGTACATGTATGTGTGCACTCTCATGTATGTATGCTGGCACTTACTGAGTGTCTATTAAGTGCTGACCTCCAAAGTCAGATCAGAAAAATAAGATGATGAGGTGAATGTACTATTTCTCTTTAAAGTACTTAAACCATCTCATGGGAATAACAAATGGACAAATAGGAACAACTCATGAGATAAACTCAGAGAAGCCATTGAATAACACAGAAGAAACCCACAAATTATACTGAGCAGAAGAAGCATAGGTACAAATTAAAAGGATGTAATGGAGTCTGGTAGATGAAAGTGGAGAAGGTGGCTCGATATAGAGAGTGTGAGATGCAAGAGAGAACAGGCTTCATCCTAAGAAATGAGAGTGGCTTATGGGGAACAGAAGAAAGGAGAAATGAGATTAGAATGGGCTTGGAATGGTATGGGCAAATGTGTCATTGAGAAAGATAACTGAGGCTGCTAAGAGAAGTGGAAAAATATCAACAAATATGATTTTGAGCAAAGAATGAATTCCACCAACCATTCAGGGTGAAGTTTAGACAGATTTTATGACAGAGCTTAAGAGAGGAAAAGAAGGCAAAGTTCCTGGTGTAAGACAGAAAGGGTCTCCCAGAAATGGGAAAGCCTTCCTGGTAGCTCTGATTAGAGTTATTAGAGTCTTTTATGGGGATTTAACAGATGGGAGCTGAGCTGGTCATTCTATCCCCCATGATAGTGTACAAGCACTTCTTGGGAAGGAATACTTTTCTAGGGAAGAAAGACATAAGGGGAAAGCCAGATCACCCTTCTAGTGTTTAAGGTCTCTGACAAAGTAAAGGCTGTGAGAAAACCTTTAGGAAAAAAAAAAAAAAAAGAAAAGACAGAACCAGATTTCCTTTATAAGTTCAAGGTCATTTCTTAACAAAGATGGTCAGCAATGGTATCAGGATGAAGATAAGTTGACTGTTCCTTTCTTTGATTTTGTATTACTGCCATTATGGTTATTCCAGTCATATATGATTAATGGATATTTAAAGTTTTTATCAACAAAGATGAAATTTCAATAGATTGTAATAAGTATGGATTTTTACTGGAATTTTGTATATATAGACTTTCTAAAACTTAAATTGTAGATGTCTTAGTGATAAATTTGGGGAGTTTTCAAACATTACTTTGGATAATTTGAACCAATTATCCATGTATTTTATATACTGTTTTCATATCACAAAATGCTTTACAACCAGATTGCATATGTGACACATATAATTACAATTTGTGGCTCATAACACTTATAAACAAGAAGTTCTAAATGTTGGATGCAGACCTTAATTGTGGAAATAAATTGAAAAAGATAATTAGCTATCTAATAATTCTTGGAACATCTTATTACTTATTGTTAATTTCAACAAAATCCATACCGTCAGCAAGAATGTATCATAATTTCCAGAATATAAAAGATTGTAAGGAACAGTTTAATTATTATTAATGTGACTAGTTGGTTTTCTTATGATTATAGTTTGAGGAAGCAATCTAAGAGAAATGAAAATTAATTTAGAACATAGTCAAGGTAGAAATACATATGTAAAAGACAAGAATGGGGTCTGGGGACATGGCTCAGTAGATAAAGTGTTTGCCATACAACTCTGAGGCACTGGGTTTGGATTTCCATGCCTCATGTAAAAGCCAGAAGCTGTGGCTGGCTTTTGTAATCCCATATGATTACTGTGAAAAGGGATGTAAAGAGAGAAACAAAAGAATTTTCTAGAAGCTTGTGAATGGAACAGAATGGTGGACAACAATGAGAGATCCACATCAAAATGAAGGTGGAAAGCAAGGACTGACCTGAAAACTGTCCTCTGCCCTCCCCACTTGCACTGTGGCATGTATACACTTGCATTTGCATATTAAATAAATAATAATAAATAAATTTCAGAGAATAACAGCTGATAAACAGCTTACTGTAATCAAGATATATTTTCTTTAAAAAAATAAATACTTTGTTTATTTATTTATGAGTGATAGAAAGAGAGAAAGTGGGCATGCCCCAGTTTCTAGCCATTGCAAGTGAACTCCAGACTCATGCACCACCTTGTGCCTCTGCCTTATCTGAGTCCTGGAGAATTGAATCTGGGTCTTTAGGATTCTCACACAAGTGTTTTAACTGTTAAGCCATCTCTCCAGTACGTTTTTAAAAAAACAATATTTTTATTTTATTTTTTGAGAGAGAGAAAGATGGCAAAGATAAAGAGAATAAGTATGGGCCTGCCATGACCTCCTGCCACCACAAACAAATATCAGACAAATACATCACTTTGTGCATCTGACCTTATGTGGGTACTGGAAACTAAGCACAGTCCATCAGTCTTTCCAAGCCAGTGCCTTTAAATGTAACCCATCTCTCCAGGCCAAGATGTGCTTTCTATTTTCTTCTTGGTTTTTCACCTATTGACTTAGCTAAGCTTTGTAATAGGAAAAAAAGTCAGAAGTAAAGTCAGGTTGAGATCACATTTTCATATCATTATCCTTCATATTTTCCCAAAAAAATTCAAGACTGCCTAGGCAAGTTAAAAGATAAGATGGAAAACGAGTAAGGCTTTGGACATGACAAAAAACTAGATGGAAGGCAATATATGGTTGTTCAGCCATGTTCACTAGTTGGCACTAATCTTTACTAGTTACATGACTTTGGATGATTATACAACCTTTATTTTTCATTATTTGTTTGTATTTAGACTGAGAATAATAGCAGTAATTATGTCATAGGGTTGTGAGAATTGAATGGAATCATCCATGTAAAGTACTTTATAGGATAGCCAGTTCATGGTAAGCACTTTATGAATATTAATGGAATCGCTACCCCAAAAATGTATTTAAGAAATCCTGTAAAGATTGTATGTCAAAACAAATCCATTAATGGAAAATTTCCTCTCTATTATTTTATAAGAAAGATACACATAGAGAGTACACTGTATCAGGATAAGAATACCTCATCTTCAACAACGTCTTTCCGGCCAACACAAAAGGGAACATTGGAAGGTGCTTGTATATAAGCTTCTTTGACATAGAATAACAAGGATATGCTAAAATGTAATTCAGCTAAAAAGAAGAGTCTATACTAGACAATGTAGCACAATTTCAATGAATATTTTAGTAACAGTCTGATTAAATCAAAACATAAACTTTAGAGCAACTAGAATGTTAGTGGACTGAATAATTTTAAGGTAAAATACAAATATTTTTCTCAGTATATGGACTTGATCATATCCTCTGTTACAACTGACACAACATAATATGTCTAAAGGGTCTTTGAGATTATTACACTGGAAGGAAATCATTAAAGAGATGATATTTTTAATGTTCTTGAAAAAAAACCATTAAACATGTTCCTCCTTCAATCTGTTCATGAGAAGGTTAACAGCCTCAGATCTGTCTGGAGCATAAATCTGTACATATATATAAATTTTATGTATAAACATAAGCAAAAATACATGTGTATATTTCTAGATCTGAGTGTAAAAACTATACTTTTAGTATCATATTAAAGTACAACAGGTAATTGTTTACAATATTGGTAGATATATAAATATTTAGTTAATTTATTTATGTGAGAGAGAGAGGCAGATGAGGGGGAGACAGAATGAAAAGGTGTGCCAGGTCCTCTAACCATTACAAATGATCTCCAGATGCGTGTGCCACCTTGTGCATACAACTGACTTTACATGGGTACTGGGGAATCAAACCTGGGTCATTTGGCTTTGATGGCAAATATCTTAACCACTAAGCCCTCTCTCCCAACCATTAGTAAATACTTAATGAGTACTAGGTACGGAATAGTTCCTGCATTAGACCTAAGAATACAGGGTTACACAATAAAACACAAGTATCCTCCAAGAGCTTACATGTGCAGGAGATGGATAAAAATATACAAGGTGTTGCAAATACCTCCTCCCATTCTCCATAGCTTATGTTTGATTAGACAGGAGCAGCACCAGAGCAACTGCAGGCTGTGCAGAAGTCTTAAAGGTCATTTAAATTTTATTCCACAGAAGTCTTGAAAGACATTTAAACTTTATTCTGTGTGCAGTGAAACACTTGAAGACTTTAAGTAGAAACAAGTATTGCATGACTTGAATTGTTTAATGTCATAATTCAACCTATAAAAATGGGCATGGTGGCGCACTCCTCTAATACCAGCACTCACTCAGGAGGCAGAGGCAGGAGACTCACCATGAGTTCAAGGCCACCCTGAAACTACATAGTGAATTCCAGCTCAGCCTGGGCTAGAGTGAAACTGTACCTCGAAAAACAAAACAAAACAGACAAAAAAGAAAGGAGGAGGGAGAAAGAAAAGAAAGAAAAGAAAGAAAAGGAAAGAAAAGAAGAAATCAAAAGTTGAAAAGAAGCAAACAATGAAAAAGCATGTGATTGACACCAAGAGTTGATGCCAAGTAGAAAAATATTGAGGAAGTGGAAGAGTAAAGAGATTTTAAAATGTGTTGAATAGAAAACAAAGCTCTTTAATTTTGTTGAATGCAAACACATTCAGTTAAAGATTACCTTTTGTGAACACTTCTTTACAGATTGAAAGAGTTCTGTGAATTTGGAGAAATTTTGAGTGGAATGTCTCACCCAATGTTGTGTCTACATCATGCCTTTGACAAATAAATAATTAAAGACTAAATAAATAAGTCAATAAATAGAAGGTTTATCCATACTGAGAACAGAACAGTCCTCCATTTGTGATAGGATATTCTACTACTAAAGTGACAGATTGGGTCAGGCATGATTCACATACCTGTAATCCCACCCTCCCACCCCATGGAAAGCTGAGGAGGATCACAGGTTCAAAATCATTCTGAGCTACATAGTGAGAACTTGTCTCAAAAAAAAAAAAAAAAAGCAAATTTTAAAGTATTAAAAGAAAGAACATTAACAGCTCAGATCTACCCTTGAATCCCATCAGCTTGAAAATGAGGTAGGGGTGAGATAGGGTCCTCGGATACCTGAGGTGGATAGCAAGCACAGCACAAGAGCTCAGCCAGAGAAGTGCTGTCGCTTAGCGTCTAGCATGTGCTGAGGCGTCGTCGTCTCAAGCAATAAGTAAAATCCACTGGATGCTGAGAAGGAAAAGTGTTTGATTGTGCCAGGTGTGCAGTAATCAGTCTCGATGGCATTTTGTTGTGTGTCTAACAATTGATTTTAGAGAAAGACAAATTCTTTAACAGGGGATGAAATCATGAAGAAGATGACTGATTTTTATGTCTATGATATGCTCCAGAGAGAAGCAACTATGGGGAATTTACTGTGTTTTATTATTATTTCTTTAAACACACAAATTGCAGTTGCAAAATATTAGTAACACGATAAAAATAAAACATTGTGAGTTTTTAAGTATCCCATTATCTTATCTCATTTTTATTACAATGTTCATATATCTATCAAAGCCTTCACATGGAAAAACAAATTGAATGTTGCACTTTAGAGACTTCACTGCTCTGCATTTCCCTCCCCACTGGCTTTAGGGAAACACATCTATTTCACAGGATTCATCCATGGATACATAGTTGAACTCTCTGCAAATTCTGTTTCTTAGCAACCTAATCATGCCACCCCATTTACAACAACCTGTTAACCATTTAAGTTGCCCTGAAACCTTGACTGCTGTTTTCCACTTAATACACAAAAACTCCTGCCCCTTAGTCCTGGCCTTTCCTGGTCAGTTTTTAAAGGATTTTCTTATGTTTTCTCCTCATCTGTTTAATCTCTCAATGCAGATGACTAAACAAAGTGAGAGAACAGAGTGTAGTGTTTCTAATTCTGCATTGCAAACAAAATTAACTGTATGTTACAGTCTCTGTGTATACTAAAAACCAGCAACTCTGGTTTGCTGTATCTTTGAGCCTCAGAATGTACCATCTGTAACACATTGTATTAAAGTTACTAAAGGTGATAAAGAATAAAGAGCAATAGGAACCTAAATTGTGAAACTAAAAATAATTTGGGTAAAAACTGCTTCAAAACACACATAAAACTTATATAAGTATCTGGAAAATGTTACTTTTATGTTCAATTTGACATAGAGATGACAGTTCATAGATAAAAATCCTAAACAATAACATGAGTTTCTCTCATGATATTGGTATCAATACAAGAGCTAAGATCACATGTAGAGTATCCACAGAGAAGTGACTATTATTCTGTATTTGATAACTGGTTGATAGTTCACACATTAACAGCTTCTAAAATGATAATGAATCCAAAGCTTCTACCAACTCTGAATCAAGGCATGTTAATTTATAACTCAAAAAATATTTAGGGATGGAAAAATAGCTCAGTGGGTAAAGTGTTTGTCTTCTAAGCATGGGGACCCGAGTTGGATCCCCTATTGTCTTTCACTGTGCCTATCTGCTTGTGTTTCAGAACACTGAAAGCAATGGCACCAGATCACTAGATGTCATTGTGTTCCATGCATGGCTTCAGAAGGGAAGGGACAGAGTTAATTTCGTACATGAACAATAGTAACTATTATTTATTTAATTAAAATAATATCAATTGTATTAGATTTCATGACAAGCTGTATATCTCTTCAATGACTTGCTTAACTAAATGGGAACTTCACTTAGTCTGCAGGAGACCTGAGGACTGAGGATTCACAAGGAAACACACACTGCATCATGAGCTGCAAGATAACGGGAGGTCTCCATTCTCTAGGGCTCACCATTTTTACTCAAGAAAATTGCTGCTGGACAAAGTAAAGTTATGCAAGTTGATTGATAATTTCCTCAAAATAAGGAAGTATAAATTGTCACTATTGAAGGAACTTTACAATATTTATTGCAAATGATAAAATTTAAACTTCTCCAAGAGAAAATTAAATTTTTGGTAGACTTTCTTCTACCATAAAAGTTTAAATGAGGGCTGGAGAGATGGCTTAGCAGTTAAGTGCTTGCCTGTGATGCCTAAGGACCATGGTCTAGGCTCAATTCCCCAGTACCCACATAAGCCAGATTCACAAGGTGGTGCATGCATTTGGAGTTCGTTTTCAGTGGCTGGAGGCCCTGGTGAGCCCATTCTCTCTCCCTCCCTCTCTCTCTCTCTCTCTCTCTCTCTCTCTCTCTCTCTCTAGCTCTCTACCTCTTTCTCTCTCTGTCTGCCACTCTCAAATAAATAAATAAAAAATTAAAAACAAAATTTAAATGATCTTCAAGCGCCACAGAGCTTTTAGACTCACTTTGGTAATATTAACACAATTGACTTTTTTATTTGCTCTTGAAAGGAAATGCGTCAGTCACATTTGATAACTTTTCTGTAACTTAGGAACAACTGAATTCAACGTGTGAGATAACAAAGCCATGAATAGATGATCAATGGAATATGATTTCACTACCACAGCTTTGTACTCCCTGTCCCAACTAGCCTATCAATTTTTATTATAGTACCAAAGAAGAATTGACACAACTATATGTACATGCCATTAAAATAACCACCTTTCCCAATGCATATCTCTGAGAAACTAGGCTTTATTCACAAACTTTAATGAAATTACAACAATGTGAATAAAGAAATAGATATTAAGCTGGATATAAAAGCAAAATGAAAAGTTTAAAGCAATTCCACTCATCATTAAGTTTTGGTGGAACATATATGTATTTTAAAGTGTATTCATTTTCACATTTCACATGATTTTATCACTGGTTTTTGTTGTTGTTTTGAGGCAGTGTTTTATTCTAGCCCAGGTTGATGTGAAATTCACTTTGTAAATCCAGGTTGGCTTCCAACTCATGATGATCCTCCTACTTGATTAAGTGTGTGTGTGTGTGTGTGTGTGTGTATTCATGTTCATGGTGTTTGCATGTTTGTGTATGCATCTATGTACAGGCACATATGTGCCAAAACACTCATGTAGAGGTCAGAAAACCACTTTTGGTTCAGTTTTCACCTTTCCACTTCATTAGAAGCAGGTTTCTCTCTCTGGATTCTCTCTGCTGTTCTTCACTGCACTCAAATGAGTGAAGTCTCTGCCTCCCACTTCACTGTCAGCATCAGTGTCAGAGTGCTGGGATTGCTGAAGCCTGCTGCACTTTTGCTCTTCTAATAGGACTTGGTGATTTAACTTGGGTGTTCTTGCTAGAGCAGCAAGTGTGTTATCCACTGAGCCATATCCCAAGTCCTATTACTATCATTTTTTTAAAGACAATACATAGTTAATGTTTGTTTTACTTTTAATGATAATATATTTCAGTGTATAGCACATAAGTCAAAATCTATTTGAGTCCTTAATGACTTTTAAGAAGGTAAAATGTCCCAATATTGCTGCCTTTCATTAGAGCCATAATGTGGAAGAATGGAAGCATGAAGAGCAATATTTTAATAAAGTCCTTTATGCAGTACTTATTACCTAAAAATGTGACCTCCATCAACTCATTGCCGAGGACCACTTCCTCTGTGACCCATTGCTTCAGGAAAGGATTTTGGTTCAAATATAAAGTTAAAACAGATCATCATTTCACAAGGAAACAGGGCTCCACTGCAGGCAGATAGCAATGACTGGGTCATGCGCTCCTTTATCATGGCTATTCCCAATCACCTCAATATCCAGACACATCCTCACTTGAGCCTTTAGTCAGTCAAGAAATAGTTTATAAAAACTGCTAAATATTTATATGTTATGACCAGAACAAAACTGAAGCCAGTTAATCATTTCTAAGAATGTCCTTTTACAAAAGTTATATGATTATACAAATTATTTGAGAAATATTTCTATATTTTTTTTCTTTGTCAGCAGTATAAAACTAGCTGGTTCTTGCTACCACAAAAAATAAAGCATGCCCACTTACTACAATGCACATAGTTGATCAAACAGAAATCTGACAAAAGAGCAAATAGATACAAGACAAATTTTCTATGATTTGACTTCCCTCTGGAATCTTATCTGTTTTAGATTTCTGAGAAATCTGTTTAGGAGAGAACTGTGAAGCCATGTCTAAAGCTGAGATGTCACTCAGATGTAGTGCTGTAAGGAGAAGCCATATGGCTCTCTCATGTTGGAAGAATGACAAACTTGTATATTCAGTTGTCACCAATACAATTTTCTCTAATGTAGAGAAAATGTACACTGGAATACATGAACATATCTCAGGCCCTTTCTTTTCTTTTCTTTTCTTTTCTTTTCTTTTCTTTTCTTTTCTTTTCTTTTCTTTTCTTTTCTTTTTGTTTTTTCTGCAAGTCAATAAGATTTGTGTGAGTTGGAAACAGTGGCTCACATCTGTATCACAGAATATGGGAGGCCCAAGCAGGAGGATTTCCATGAGTTAGAAGCCTCCCTAAGCTACAGAGTGAATTTCAAGGTAGCCTCAGCTACAGCATGAAACCTTGTCTAAGGAAAAGGGTGCAACGGTATCATGTCTGTTATGAGGAAAACCAATTGTGTTCATATTGGGTGTGAAGCCTGCTCCACAGGAAGGAATTCATGCTAGGTACTGAAAAACTGGGCAAAAACCTATGGTTGGAAGTCTTCAGCCTTAGTGGGGAATCTACTTCTGTTGTTTGGCTAATGGATATATTAAGCCTACCAAATTATCCTCTAAATATTTATGTTTATGCCCACATAGCAATGCTACTGTGACTTTTTGGTAAAGAAACTTCTCTTTTCAGAGGATAATGACTATTGGAGAGACTCAAAACTCACAAAAGGGGGCTGAAAAGATTATGGTTCAGTGGTGAAAGGCACTTATGTGCAAAGCCTGCCAATTTGTGTTTAATTCCCAAGCCATTCATGTAAGGCAGACACAAAAAGTAGTGCAAGCATCTGGTGTTCATTTACAAGGACAAGAGGACTTGGGGCACCCATACACATGTGCAAGTAAATTATTATTTTTTTAATCTCATCAAAATGCTGAGATGTGACAGTGGAGCATTCAACACTAAGTGAGATATCTCTATCACACTGTCCTGCTCTCAGGAATTATGAAAGAACAGATGGTGCTGGACAAACTGGATAACCATATACAGGAAAATGAAATTCAATCCACACATTTCACCATGCACAAAAATCAAGCCCAAATGGATCAAAGACATCAATATAAGACTGGAAACACTGCTACTACTGGAAGAAAAAGTAGGAGGAACTTTCCATGATATAGGAGTGGGAAAAGACTTCCTGAACAAAACTCCTGTAGCTCAGGAAGTTAAACAATCAGTCAACCATTGGGATCTCATGAAGCTGAAAAGCTTTTTCACCAACAAACATACAATTAGCAGAGCCAATAGATTACCCACAGAATGGGAGAAAATTTTTGCTGGATACACATAGGACAGAGGCCTAAGTGCCCCCTTTCTAAAATCTACAAAGAACTCAAAAACCTAAACAATAAAAAATCAAACAACCCACTCACAAAATGGGGCAGAGAACTGCACAGGGAGTTCTCAGAGGAAGAAATACAAATGGCAAACACACACTTAAGAAAATGTTCAACATCCCTAATCATCAGGGAAATGCAAATTAAAACATCTATGAGATTCCACCTTACCCCAGTAAGACAGCAAACATTAAAAAGTCTAATGACAACAAATGCTGGCTAGGGTGTAGAGAAATAAGAACCCTCATTCACTGTTGGTAGGAATGTAAGCTGGTACAAACACTATGGAAAGTAATATGGAGCCTCCTAAAAAGGTTGACTATAGAATTATGGACAGATCCAGTTATTCCCTTACTGGGCATTTACCCTAAACTCTCCAAGCCTCAATTCAGAGATATTTGCTCGACCATGTTTAAAGCAGCTCAATTCATAATAGCTAAGAGCTGGAATCAACCCAGATGTCCACCATTAGATGGATGAATAACTAAAATGTGGTTTATCTACACAATGGAATTCTACACAGCAGTAAGGAAAAATGACACAAATCAATTTAAAGAAAAATGGTCAAACTTGGAACAGATCATTCTTAGCAAACTCACCCAATCACAGAAAGGTAAGCATCACATCGTCTCACTCATCTGTGGCTGCTAATTTGTATTTTACCGAGATGCTGACACACCTAATAAATATCTCAAGGACTGGACAATAGGGATGGTGGGGTGGGAGGGCAGGGCAAGGGTGTATGTGGGGGGGGGGCAAAAAACTGGACCCAAATGGAAATGGTTCCATAAATCCTATATCCTGAAAGACATACTAAAAGGTTGAACCTACATCAGGTACCTGGAAAGAACACCTGAATCACAGGGGCTTGGAGAGGGTATGATGAAGACTAACCTCAACCTTCTCCTGTTTTTCTGTCTCTATCACTCCCTCTTCTATCTCTTTTCTCTTTCTCTTTCATATTACCTATACTTTTTCTTCCTTCTTTTCCCTTGGCACTGACCTGTAACTCCCAATACCAGCATGTAGATAACATCCACAATGAGCTGTTGATCAGTGAGACCTAGAAGGTTTCCTAAAAGAAGACAGATTTCTGTCAGAGTACTTGATGACACACCGAACATCATTGGTAAGACCCTACTGCTGAAGACACCATATGGTGTTTGGGCAGAACATGGAGAGAGCTGGCTGTAATCTGGAAGAGAGTCAGTCCCCAGACAATTAGCTTGTCTACTGCCCGAAGGCGCTACTTAAGTGGCTGGGGGAAAACGACCAACATCTGTCTAAGCAACTTGTGGTCTAAGCTGCTCAGAAGCAAACAACCTGACATGATGATCACACAAGTGCAGCAGTTGCACACACCCATGGGGGGTTACTAACTGCTCTAGATTTTGCTAGTGGATCCACTCAGTGGAACGGAAATGGGAAACAAGTCAGAACTATATCCAAAAATGAGCCTGCTCTCCAATATCAAACTCCCACCAATAGTGGGATACAAAAGGGCCTACACCTATTAAATTCTCTCTAAAATAATAATGGTTATCCATGTATCTTGCACTGACCTCACTCTCCATTGGAGAATCTGCTTCTCTCTTTCAGATGGAACAAAACCTGAGAATAGAATCAGCCCATCGCACCTCAACAGGGCACCAGATGAGTGAACAAGAGTGCTGCTTTCTCTATGAACCTGGTACCAGCATAAGGGCAAAGGAGATAGACACAAAGAGCCCTTAACCCCTACCAAATCAGATATCCAGAGACACAGAGGCTTACAAAAAACTTCCTCACTGAAATAGACCTAAAATGAACCCAACATGGCTCAGGGAAATTCACGGAAGAGAGGGTGGAAAGATTGTTAGAGGAATGAGTTGGATCATTATACGCAGAGTCATTGCCTCTGCAGCATAAATGATAGCTACCCCCATAAGGCAAGACCCACATTACCCATGGGGAAAGTACAGGGAGAAGGCTAACAATGGTACCATCATGGCTGTATATATACTTTATAAATAAGTAATAAAAAATATTAAAAATAAAAAAATAAAAATAAAAAAGATCAAGAGGCCTTCTTTGGAATCTTTTCTTCCAATCACAAAGTGGCCATTGCATTCAGACCTCACAGTGACTATAGCTACCTACACAAGATTTACATAATATAAGGGCAAAAGTAGAGATGACAACAAGACAAAAGAGAGACTAATTAATTGCAAAGGAGTTCAGTGGGGGTAAGCTAGAGGAGGGGTCAAAAGCTGGTGGTTGGATGGTAGATTTTACATATGTATGGATGTTGTCAATTAAATGCATAAAATTATGGATAAAGGGAAATTTTCAAATAATTACCTCATTATTGCACTATTTTTATAGGAATGACTTTCAAAGACTATAGACATGCTCTGCATTAAACAAATGTGTTCAAATCCATATCTTTGATCTGTATGACACAAGGGAAATTTTTCCAACACTCATACACTCATCATTGCTTCATGATAGGAATAATATGGCCTTATTTGCAAGGCTATATGAAACATAAATGGTATAAGTTAATAAATTTTTTATATTAAGTTCTCAGTGAGGCACCAAAACCATATTAAATACTCAGTTCTAGAGTATAGGGGCCATAAAATACTTTCCCAAAACAAAAAAAGTTCAAATAAAAATAATGGCACTACATGAAACATTTATATGGATTATTTCATATAATTTTAAAACAATAACATAAAGTATCATTATTACTCCCATTTTACAGATGAATAAAATTAAACTAAAGAAAAATTTTAATGTCACTAAAATGCCAACAACAGTTAGAACATGTGAATTGAACACATAAAGATAGCAGCTATTATTATATTATTATTATTCTGAGCACCAACCTCGTCACTGCATTCTGCTAACTCTGTAGCAGACTAGGCTGTAAAAATGAGCTCTTGGGTACTTCCAAAGATAATTGCCTCCCCTTGGAAAGAATCCAGAACAAACCCACATTGAGCTAAATTCTGCATTAGAGTGGGCTGTCATACAGTTGGGTGGATTTATTCCCAGAGCCTAGAAGGCACATAAAAGATGGAATTCATCAGCTTTTCTTTCCTCTTTAGACATATCCTTAAAAAGAGAAAGACAAAAACAACCATTTTGTCCATACACACAATTACCTTTAAACATTCACATAATTGATTTATCTGGCTGTCCATCCTTGAGAAACCAAATACAGGGCCAGAGGTATGCACATATCACATGAAAGATGGTCTGCATTTTGAATGAATGACAACGTTTAAGGGAATTTAATATAAATGTAAGACTCTACATGGATGGGATTGAGAATAAAACCTGTAAAATTATTTTAAGTGGAATTACTTTAAACATCTTTATTCAGAATTATTTTCCTATCATAGCTCCCATATATAATTAGAAAAATATACATTTTCATATAAATCAAGAATGAATGCATATTTTCCTAAAAATTTTCAACAACTTGTTGTCATACCCATATGTTTTATCATTTTTTTTTTTTTTGAGGAAAGCCCAACAGACTGGCCTTTTTTTTATGCAACAGAATAAGCCAGAAAGAGAGGGAGGTGGGGAGAATTGGCACACCAGGGCCTCCAGCCACTGTAATCTAACTACAGGTGTGTGCACCACCTTGTGTGCATCTGCAACCTTGTGCACTTGTGTCACCTTTTGCATTTGGCTTATGTGGGATCTGAAGAGTTGAACACAAGTCCTTAGGCTTCACAGGCAAGATCCTTAACTGCTAAGCCATCTCTCCAGCACTGTTTTATCATTTTAAAACAGTAGTATAAAAATGAGGGGCTGGAGAGATGGCTCAGTGATTGAAAGTGCTTTCTGCAAAGCCTAATAGACTAAGTTCAATTCCCCAGAACCCATGTAAAGCCAGATGCACAAGCTGGTGCATGTGTCTAGAGTTCATTTGCACTGGCAGGAGGCCCAGATATGCCCATATTCATTCTCTCTGTGTCTGCATCTTTTTCTCTGTGTTCCTCTCCAATATATATATATATAAAATCTCACAGACATATCATTTGATTCAAATGGAATTTAGATAAACAGAATATAATACTATTATAATCTCATATTTTTTAAAAAATATGAAATAAAAGGTACCATACTCCTAACAATAGGTTTTTTCATGTAGTCTAAATGACTTTTTCATAATTGTTATGAAGGCATACATTTAAAGTATCATATGAATATCTTTTGATCCAGTTTAAAAATATGATTCTTAGTAAAGCACATTATTCAGAAACAAATTTAAACATACTCATAAAACTCAAACAAATTAAAACACCAAGGCTGGAGAAATGGCTTAATGGTTAAGGTGCTTGCCTGTGAAGCATAAGGACGCAGGTTTGATTCTCCAGGTCCCACGTAAGCCAGATACACAAGGTGCTGCATGCATCTAGAGTTCATATGCAGTAGCTAGAAGCTCCCATATGCCCATTCTCTCTCTCTCTCTCTCTCTCTCTCTCTCTCTCTCAAATAAAGATAAATTTAAAAAAAATATTTTTAAAAAGAATTAAAAACACCAATTATAGCTGAAGATTTCCTAATAAGATTGATATTGAATAGACTTGTTAGATGAAGTAAAGAAAATGAGTCATGCATTTCATAAAAAGACATTTAAGGGACGGATGGTCATCAGAATACAGCATTCAATGAGTAAGTCATGAATGTATCCACAGCTACACTGTCAAGTTTTTCCTTAGGAGTGTTGCTTGGCTTCCCTCATCACACTCATGTTCCTCCCATATGTAGGAATGATGTGAACATCCACACTTCATTGTCTTCTCCTGCCTGTCAGTAAGCCTTTCTCTTCTTGGCATACTTCATGATGAGATCACAAACCAAAAATGAACCATTTGAATGGACAAATTTCCCTTCTCATTCATCATATGCTTTTCACTGGCTGGTGAAACTCAAACCTCAAATTGAAGAGGGAGAAGAATCAAAGGATTTAAAGGATAGGGCTGGAGAGATGGCTTAGCATTTAAGACATTTGCCTGAGAAGCCTAAGAACTCATGTTCGAATCTCCAGGTCCCACATAAGCTAGACTCACAGTGATGCAAGCACACAATGTTGCACATATGCACAAAGGGTCACATGCACCTGGAGTTTGCTTGCAGTGGCTGAAGACCCCTGAGCTCACATTCTCTCTCTCTCTCTTTCTCTCAAATAAAGAAAATAAAATAAAATAATTAAAGGATGGAACAAGAAACATGGCAGAGATTTTACAGCTCAAGATTATATTTTAAAATGAATCTTTAATGCTTATATGGTCCCATAGACTAGTCATCTCTGTAGTTATGATTGCCTTAATTAGTGTACATTATAGTCACTATTAAAACCCAACTTAAATATTTAGGATGTAGCAGCTAAAATAGAATGTGGAGAGAGCCCCTCATTTTTATACTAGTGTTCAAAAATGATAACACACATGGGTATGATCTTAAGCCATTGTACTTAGAGCTCTTTGCTAAGTATCTGACACCTCTGTCTTCCAGTGTTCCTTTTATACACTAGCATTGTCATTCCTAGATTTCAACTCATGTGTGCATAAGCAACAAGTGAGTACCATTCCAACTTTCATGATAAGTTTGTGAATGGGTCTGAGGAACAACTGAAGCTTTAGGGAGGAAACTACTTCTGTTGTTTGGCTAAATGGATATATTATGCCTACCAAATTGTCCTCTAAATATTTAATGTGTATGCCCACATATCAATTCAATGCTACTCTAAGCTTGGGGTTTAGAAATTTCTCTTTTCAGATGATGATGACTACTGGGGAGACTCAAAACTCAGGGAGCTGGGAAGATGATGGCTCAATGGGGAAAGGCACGTGCATGCAAAGCCTGCCAAACTGGATTTAATTCCCAAGCCATTCATGTAAGTCAGACACAAAAAGTGGTGCAAGTGTCTGGTGTTCATCTGCAGGGACAAGAGGCCCTGGGTCACCCATACACATGTGCAAGTAAATTACATTTTTAAAATTTCATCAAATTACTAATGTGACAAATGTTTAGCAAAGGCTTTTATGCTTAAAAGATGGTGATTATGATAATGACTTCTACAGGGCACCACTCATCACAACTCAGGGTCAGGAGTCTGGTGGCAGCAGAGCCCACAAGGCGCAGTCATACTTCTCTAATATCTTCTTATCTGTTCAAGACCTCGTCACTCTCTGAGAGCTTTGCTGGTCTTCACTATAGTCTATAGAGCCAGTAAAGAGCTTCAATGCTAATCAGGTAAGGCTTCAAGGAATTACGCACTCTGCCCTTTTCAATATCTATATCACCTGTGAGATATTGTTTTTTTCTTTAATGTAGAGGAAACATTGTGACCTTAAAAAAATCACGAATAACCTAAATGTAATGAACTATTTACTGGGACAACATTAGTATTTGCACATTTTCTGTATGGAATAATTCTTTAGCAATGTGAAAGTTAAACAAATCCTAGCCATTTAAAAGTACCATAATTTTGAAGTACAATACTTTTAAAATTTTATTGAACTTGTCCTTGAATCTTCAAAGGATAAATCCACCTTCCCAAGGAAAAAGATTGAGTATCTCTTCTTGATCAAGTTACCTTAAGCATCAGGAATAATGCCTAACACATCAGGAAATATACCCATTTATTCCTATCTTTCTAAATAACACATAAGTATCTACACTTTTAAAAAGTAAGATTTTCCAGTATTTTGCTTATGAAGGCAGCCTCTGACATTTTGTCTACTCCTAGAACATCTATGATGGAATCCTAAGTACAGCACTGACATGCCTGTCTCAATTTCCACTTCTATTAGGTAAGTACATTGCCACCTCATCTTATTATGATTGAATGAGATAATATCTGAATAAATAACCTACAAAACTTTGTACAGTAAGCAGAATCATGACTGGAGAGATGGCTTAGTGGTTAAGCACTTTGCCTGCAAAGCCCAAGGACCCAGGTTCAATTCTCCAGTGCCCACATAAGCCAAATGCATGAGGTGGCACAAAGCCAAATGCACAAGGTGGCACATGCGTCTGGAATTCCTTTGCAGTGGCTAGAGGCCCTGGCATGCCCCTTCTCTCTCCTCCCCCCCATCTATCTCTACCTCTACCTCTCTCTCTTTCTCTCCAAATTAAGTAAATAAATAAAAATATATTTAAAAAATAGTACTAAATAAATGTTTATTGTTATTTAAACTGGATATTTTGTTGAGGCATTGAGAATCCAGGAATGAAAGGTAGAGGTGCCAACAGCCAGTTGGCCAAGCCAGAATTAAGCAACCACATTTCGGTTCAATTTTTTTAAAAAGATCTCCTTATTGCATTGAGCTCTTTATACCTATGTATGTACTTCTAAAACTACTTACTAGAAACTAACCATTTGGAACTTGGTTCACTTTCCCTCGTAAATACCTGAGAAATGTAGGATGAATTGCTTCCTGAAAAATAATGTGAAGCCCTCGACTGGTGCCACGTGAAGCAGTTAGCATTACCTGTCCTAACCTCCAACTTTAGCACACTTAACTGGTTTGGCAATTTGGGAACATTTGTGTTACCCAGAATGAAGGGAGACGGAATGTAATCCAGTCATTCTTGCAGCGTCTTCAGAATGGATGTAATATTTACTGTCACAGACTACCCCCTTTTCTCTTTGGATTTCACCTGCCTCCTTTCCTTTCTTACACCTCTGCTGGAGCTGGGTGGGACCCTTGGGACCCCAACTCCTAGTGAGTGCTGAGCGCAGGCCTGGCGGGGGAGGAGTGCAGCAGCCCAGTCCTGAGTCCAGGAGCCAGGAGGCGGGTGGATTCGCAGCAAGACACAGCAAACGCTGGCAGAGCTCAGCTGGGAGCAGTTCCCTTGGGAATGGTTACTGCAGATTCCTCACGTGTAGACCAGGAGGATCAAAGAAGGCTGTCTTATGAACTGAGCCAGCTAAGCGCCGCCTGCCAGGTGTGCCAGAAGCTGCAGGTGAGTCACTACCCCTCCCCCCACTTCCTAACCACCTGCTGTCCAACAGGTTGGTCAGGGCGCTACTCAGAAATACCCATGGGTTCCCTTCTAGTCTCACCCTCATCACCTGTACTTGGCTTCTTTTACGGAGGGGTCGC
Source organism: Orientallactaga sibirica (assembly GCA_036365145.1). Taxonomy (NCBI): domain Eukaryota; kingdom Metazoa; phylum Chordata; class Mammalia; order Rodentia; family Dipodidae; genus Orientallactaga; species Orientallactaga sibirica. Next base: position 77,781,427 of record JAEOAD010000003.1, on the reverse strand, counting down.
AGCTATTTAAACATTTGCTGCAGTCCACGTCTGTTTTATTTCTTGTTTTTTTCTGTCTTCCTCTTTACCTAAAATGAGAGCTTCCCTTTGTGCTAGCTGGAAACTTAGGAAGGGTGTAGGGTGTCTGGACACTCAAGGGATTGGGAGCTAGGGAGGTAGCTATAGTGAGCACTAATTTCAGTGAGTCACTGAAATTTCAATCAAAAGCCTTTAAGTAACCCTGTTTGTCACCTAAGTGAAAGGGGGGGGGGGAGAAAAAACTGGAACCGAGGGAATGTGGGAGAACCTGGAGGATACCTTGGGTTGGGTCGTCCAGGCACGCACATTTCCACGGGCCCACCCTCCGAGGGAACTCTCCTAAATGACTCTCTTACAACAAAAGAGGGAGGGGGATTACAAATCCTCCAGTTAGAAAGGACTCACACCCACCACCACCGCCCCCGTTTCTGAACTTTTTTGTTTGGGTCTCCTGCAGGGACGTGAGTGTCGCCACCCCTTTCAGCTTTCGGCCTCTGTCTTCACACCATCCCTCCTTTCCCCAACTCCTCCATCGGCCCAGCAGCCAGACCTTCCCTGCGCACACCTTGGCTGCTGGGCATTTCAATTACAAAGTTGAGGGCAGGGGCCGGATACATCCAGGGCAGGGCTACCTGGAATCGCATCGGCAGTGTGTCTGGAGACTGTCCCCCGGTCTTGACTCCCCATGCGGGTTTTGCCTGGCAGGACCCCTCCTCTGCTCGCAGCCTCTTCGCTCCGCCGCCACCGCGCACTCGCAGCTCCCTAGAGACGGGCAGGCGAGCGAGCTCGGGGGTGGAGAGCGCCGGGGTGCTGCGCGAGGGGGAGGTCTCTCTCTCCCCCCCTCTCTCTTCCTCTTTCTCTCTTTTTCTCTCCCTTGGGAGCCGGGGAGATCCCGCCCGCCCCCTGGGGCCTCGCCAGCGCCCTTCCATCACCCCTGATCCCCAACTTCGTGGCGCCCTCGGGCTGAGGCTCTGGGCATGGAGTTGCCTCTGTGTGGCCGAGGGTCGTTCGGGTCCTCGCTGGACAGCAGCTCGCTGACCTCGCTGGACTCCAGCGTCTTCTGCAGCGAGGGCGACGCCGAGCCTTTGGCACTCGGGGACTGCTTCACCGTGAACGTGGGCGGCAGCCGCTTCGTGCTCTCGCAGCAGGCGCTGTCCTGCTTCCCGCACACGCGCCTGGGCAAGCTGGCCGTGGTGGTGGCCTCGTACCGCCGCCTGGGCGCCCTGGCCGCCGCGCCCAGCCCCCTGGAGCTGTGCGACGACGCCGACCCGGTGGACAACGAGTACTTCTTCGACCGCAGCTCGCAGGCGTTCCGCTACGTACTGCATTACTACCGCACCGGCCGCCTGCACGTCATGGAACAGCTGTGCGCGCTCTCCTTCCTGCAGGAGATCCAGTACTGGGGCATAGACGAGCTCAGCATCGACTCCTGCTGCAGGGACAGGTACCTCCCAGCGGGCCTCGACGACTGGGCTGGGCTGGGTGGGAAGGTGGACCCCGGCCGGCCAGAGAGGGACGCTCAGGGACAGCTTCTCTGAATTCAGGCCTAGGCACACATGTGACCCCCCACCCCACCTCCACCCTGTCTGAAGGTAAAGGGCAGGGTGCGGTCTTGGGAATCAATCCCAAAGCCAAATGGTGACTGGAGCTTTTTTTGCACCTTCTTGTCTTTTTTTTTTTTTTTTTCTTTTTTTTTTTTTTTTAATCCCAGTGATGTAGGCTAAGTTAATGGCAAACTCCAGACATGCAATAAGTACTTGGTGATTGAATAAATGAGTCAGAAAACTGGTTCCCCAAAGGAGCCATAGTGATGGAAGTTTTGGTCTTGGTGTATTTATGTGCATCAAACCAGAACTTTAACTTTGGTAAACGCTCCTGGAGAACCTCTTCCAACAGAGAGGGAAAGCTGGCTCCCTGACTGGGTGGTGATGGGGTTTTGATAGTGCCAATGCTATCATCTGGCCATTCCCATTCCCAAATTCCTGCACACACAGAATTCCCATATGGCAAGCAGGTGTTTTTGACAGCATAAACTAAGTAATAAAGTGCATCGATCCGAAATTGCCAGGCTTTGTATAATTCCTTTTGGCATGAATTTCTACTAAGAACGTGTCATTTTGCAAATCATGATCCTAAGTGAGAAATTGTGAATACTGTGGGAAGGAGACAACTGGGATAATATAGGAATAGGTATTCACTGCATTTAATCCAGATCAAATGTGATGTCACCTCCCCGACAAGCTTAGTTCTCTTGTACTCTGTATTGAAACAACCACAACAAAAATTAAAGACTAATTACTAATCACCAAGTTGTCTTCTCTGAAAGATACTTCAGAAGAAAGGAGCTGAGTGAAAGTCTGGACTTTAAGAAAGACACGGATGACCAAGAAAGCCAACATGAGAGTGAAGAGGACTTCACACAAGGACCTTGTCCCACCCTCCGCCAGAAGCTCTGGAACATCCTGGAGAAACCTGGGTCTTCCACAGCAGCCCGAATCTTTGGGGTCATCTCCATCATATTCGTGGCAGTGTCCATCGTCAACATGGCCCTGATGTCAGCTGAGTTAAGCTGGCTCAACCTGCAGCTGCTGGAAATCCTGGAGTACGTGTGCATTAGCTGGTTCACAGGCGAGTTCGTCCTCCGCTTCCTGTGTGTAAGGGACAGGTGCCGCTTCCTCAGGAAGGTGCCCAACATCATAGACCTCCTGGCCATCTTGCCCTTCTACATTACTCTCCTGGTAGAGAGCCTGAGCGGAAGCCACACCACACAAGAACTGGAAAACGTGGGGCGGCTGGTCCAGGTTTTGAGGCTGCTCAGGGCTCTGCGCATGCTGAAGCTGGGGAGGCACTCCACAGGTATCTGGATTTCACTGACACCTTTCCATTGTCCTTTCTGTGTCAGCATTAGTGATAGGACCATACTTCCTCTTCCATGCTTTACCGCAGCCTCTACGTGAGGAGGTATTGGAAAGCAAAACTTTTAAGCTGCTCACGGGTAAAGAGATGGCTCTCACACATTTGCTCTCAGTAAGATACTGAAGAACAATTTGACCATATGCAAAGTTTAGTTTGTTGGAACTCAGGCCCAGAAAATTGACAAAATGAAAGACATTGCCTCTTGAAAGTCAGAAACCAAACATGCATAAAGTAATCTCTTTTATGTCCCAAATGCTGAGATATATTATTATTTTATTATATTTGTCATATATATAATTTATTCCTTGACTATAGAAAAAATATTTTCCCAAAGCATTCTCTGGTTATACCAGAAAAGAGATGCCCAGGTGTTGATGACTTTACTATAATTTTATTTTATTTTATTTGGTTTGGTTTTTGGTTGTTAGTTATTGGAGGTAGGGTCTCATACTAGCTCAGGGTGACCTGGAATTCACTATGTAGTTTCAGGGTGGCCTCGAACTCAGAGCAATCTTCCTACCTTTGCCTCCCAAGTGCTGGGATTAAAGGCATGCGCTACCACGCCTGGCTAATATGCAAGTAATTTTGAGATAAGTGATTGCTGGACCATACTTTGGGAAACACTGGAGTAGCTCTTATCATATGAGGGGCTCCCTTCTAAATGTCGAGAGTAATTAACCTTTACTGGGTATGTTTGCTTTGTCTACATCTCTGTAATGAAGACTTACCCTAACATAATTTGGTCTAGTTTTTTCCAAGCTAGTCTCACATGCCAGGCATCTGATAATGAGGGTTTCAAGAACTTTTATAAGTGGCGTTCTTTGTTTCCTGACACATACGGTGTGCCTCTCCATGGGGTTCAATTAAAAAACACACCAGGCAAGGACTACACTTTTTCCAAAAGAAAAAGGGAAATGATAGTAATTTCCAGAGTAATACCTCTTCAAAAGTTTCCTCAGTTCTGAAGAAGTATAAGTCATTGATAAAGCCTTAGCTTATTGAAAATAAGACATTTACATGAACATTTTATTTTTATTTTAAGCATAACATTTAGAAAATATAGACATAGACAACATGTCATCATGTATAAAATTTTGGTGAAAATAATTGGGAGGTGATATAGAATAGTGGTTAGGTGGCCAGGAAGGCTAGGTGTAAATCTTAGCTTCATGGTTTTTAATACAGTAGCTCTCAGGCCTCAGCCTCCTCATATGTGACATGGTACAGCAATAAAATCATCTGTTATATCTTAGTTTTGAGGACCATCTAAGTGAACATATGTAACTTGCTAGACATGCATCAACTATTTATTTCTTTAAAATATTTTTCAGAACAACTGATCTTTAAATGTTTTTTAGACAAATGCTATACTTCTCACCATAACATGTCAATTTATTTAAATGTCAATCCATATAGACACATAAAGGCCAGTTTTCTAATTAAGTACTTAAGTTATGCTATAAGATCTTCTTTTTAATTTTTGTTTGTTTTTATTTATTTATTTGAGAGAGACAGGCAGACAGAGAGAGAAAGAGGGAGAGAGAGAAAGAGAGAGAGAGAGAGAGAGAGAGGGCATTAATGGGTGCACCAGGGCCTCCAGCCACTGCAAATGAACTCCAGATGCATGCATCACCTTGAGCATCTGGCTTACATGGGTACTGGGGAATCGAGTCTCTTCTAACAGGGGTCCTCAGGCTTCACAGGCAAGTGCTTAACCATTAAGCCATATCTCTCTAGCCCCAAGATATTCTTTTAAGTTAAATATCAAAACTAATATTCATTGTTCTTTAAAATAGGTGGTTAATAAGGCAAGAATATTTCAAAATTTGAAGAGTAAATCAAATAAATGAGAACATGGGTGATATCCTAATACATTTCAAATCTCTAATGAGTGAATAAGAACAAAAGATGAATCTGAAAGATATTGTTTTGGGCTTTTGAGGCAATGTCTTCATGATGTTATAGAGCTTCAAACTGGGGACAATCTTCTAGAAACATTTCTCTCACCACAGTAAATATAACTCATGATTAGTTAAAATTCTGATTTATAATAGGTTCTCTCTTTTTTTTTTTATCATTACTGCTTAGTTCCTTTACAGGTGAAATTGGAATCCCTTAATCTGTCCACTTCATAGTGTGTGAATTCACTCGTCGCTCTATTCCTGGGCCTTTGGAGAAATAGGCAGGGTAGAACTGGACCTTCTTATAAGAAATCAGAAATGTTATGTGCTCAAGGAAGGTCTGGGGTTTCTATGAATGTCTTGGGAACTTTGGGATTGTCCCCTTATATATTGCTAAGAATATCCCCTGAATACCCATGTGATATTCATCTTGTCACTGGTGCCTAACCTGCTTCTGGTGCTTTGCCTCACAGCCATGATGTATTTGTTTACCTCCTAGTTGCTGGAACAAAATGCCTGACAAAAATCAGTTTAAGGGAGGAAGGATTTTGTTTCTGCTGAAACAGTCCATCATGGTAGGGAAAGCTGGCAGAAGGATCCGGAAGCAGAACTGATCACATTCAGCCCACAGTGAGGAGGCAGAAATCAATGAAGGCTGGTGTTCAGCCAACTCTCTCCTTTATGAACAGTATAGGAGCCAGACCATGGAATAGAGCCACCCACAGTTAAGGTGTGCCTGCAAGATAACAGGCTAAACTAACCTAGATAACTCCTCACAGGTGATTCTAGGTCTTGTCAAGTTGACAAAATAAACTATCATATATGACATACATTCTTCTCCTCTGGCTTTTAGGAAATTGTATTAAACTTTATCATGAGGGTAGAAGGACAGACACGAAAATATGCTACAAGACAGCATAAAATTGGCAGTAGGAAGAAGTGCTGAAATGATGCAGCTGTGGTCAAGTGAGCTCTCCACATCAAACCCTGCAAAGGACTTTCATTGTATGAAATACAAAGTTCTGTTCCATACACTCTCTGCCTAGCTGTTAGTCTCATTTCTCACTTTTTAAAATATAAGTGGTAAGAGCTCAATAATTGTGGAAGTGAGTGAATAAATATTTCTTTAGCCTCCTGATCCTGGCTTCGTAAACTGCACTATAAGCTTTGTGAAGATAGAGGTTAGAGTTTAATCATCATTGTTTCCTCATTGCAATGCATGTGTGTGGGTGGATAGCAAGGAGGTTCATGAAGAGAAGGAGAGATGAGTAGCAGGAAAGAAGAGGGGTACCAATGACTGACAGCAGCTGTTCTCTTGCAGGACTGCGCTCCCTTGGGATGACCATCACCCAGTGCTATGAAGAAGTTGGCCTATTGCTCCTATTTCTGTCTGTGGGGATTTCTATCTTTTCAACTGTAGAATACTTTGCAGAGCAAAGCATACCTGATACAACCTTCACAAGTGTTCCTTGCGCATGGTGGTGGGCCACAACCTCCATGACTACAGTGGGCTACGGGGACATTAGACCAGACACCACTACAGGCAAAATTGTGGCCTTCATGTGTATTTTATCAGGAATCCTTGTCTTGGCCTTGCCTATTGCTATTATTAATGATCGCTTCTCTGCTTGCTACTTCACCTTGAAACTCAAGGAAGCAGCCATTAGACAGCGTGAAGCTCTGAAGAAGCTTACCAAGAATATAGCCACTGACTCATACATCAGCGTTAACTTGAGAGATGTCTATGCCCGGAGCATCATGGAGATGCTTCGATTGAAAGGCAGGGAAAGAGCAAGTACTAGGAGCAGTGGGGGAGATGATTTCTGGTTTTAAATATCATCTTTGACTTGTTTTAAAGCGCTTTGTATATTTAACTGTATTAATAAGGCATTGCTAGGTATGGATGTCTGTATATTAATGAAGAGTGATGATTCCTACTCATCTTCATCTTTTTCCTGATGTATTACTTTGTTTAACAGAGTATTTCACATCTCCCATAGCAACTACAGATTGTTTTGACACACTTGAGTCTCACACATAAGCTAGTTAACAACCAAATACACTTGGGACAATGAACACATATCTGAATTTTCAAATATTAACTAACATATTTGCAATATGTACATCAAAGTAAAATGACTTGTGTATTGCTAATTTTAGAAGTTTTTCTGTACCACTATTTTTTTTATCGAATTAAAACTGTGCAACCCAGAGAAAAGATGAGTGAGCATTTAAGAACACATTGAACATCTTTCTATTTAAAGATGTTCTCCAAATAAATTGCTCCTTTCTCCATCAGTTAGAGCTGTTCAGTATAACAATTAGCTGTGCAAGGGAACATCTAGAGTTGGTAGTCCTAGACTGTGTCTTCTGTAGGGTGCAAACCAGTAGACCCAAACTGACAGCTCTGTGTCCCATTATTACTGTTGTCGAAGGGAACCCCCACTCTGCTTTGAGTGCAGCAGATGAGTTCTGCACTGGTTTCAAGAGCCTGCATGTCTCCACTCTCCCAAATGTGAGATGTGAAATAGAAAACATCATATTTCTTAGTTTTTCATGAAAATCAGGTGGTTTACCAATGTCTTGATGTATTGTTTAAGTTGTCTTTCAAATCATGAATATGTAAATGTGAGGAAGTGAAAATACTAAATTTATGCACTGAAATGATTAAATTGTCTTATTTTATGAAATGAGATTATGTTGAATGACATCATTGAATGAAGTAGCAGATATTTTATTTGTTAACAAAAAAAAATATTACTGTCAGCTGGGGTAAATAGCAAATGTTCAGCCTTTGCAGGCATTCTCACAGCATTTTGACATTTGTGATAATAATAAAATTCCTAGATCTTCTAGTATACAATTAAAGCCAAAAGCCTCAAAGTGAAGACCAGCTCTGATTTCAAATATTTTAGTAGGTGATATTTTCACAAAACAAGGAATAGATCCCCTCAATAACTACTTTTCCAATGTATGCAATAAATCCCCTAAAGGAAATAAAATTGATTCTTGGGCAGAAATTTTTTATTATCTTATATTTAAAACACACTCAGGATCATGCAATACATAAGCATATACACAGACTACCTGTAACATTAAAAATTTTCAAGGGAAATAATAATGGAGAAAAGTGGATAGATTTCTGGCTGGGTGGATGGTCATAAATGATGAACATCCTTGCTTTAAAGCCAGATGTGAAGATGCAGGCCTATAATTTCAGCACTCAGTAGTCTGAAGAGGAGAATGGTAAATGTAAGGCCAGCCTGGACTAAATACCAAATTCAAAGCCAGCCTAGACTTAATAGCAGCTACAATGTAACCTGGACTACATATCAAGTTCAAGATCTGCCTGGGCTAAATAAAACCCTGTCTCAAAATAAATTTTAAATGAGAAATATCAAAAAGTTTATCTTAATATGATTTATAATATGTGAATAGTTAATATATGGATACATGTCTGCATTTAAGACATGTTAGAATATTACAAACTACCAAGAAAGAAGAAAGAAAAGGGAAATAAAGGAAGAGTAACCAGCCATTTATAAAATTCCATCATAAATTGTAAAGTACATCCAGATTTTGGATATGTAAAAATTATCATATGAATCATATGTAAAAATCACCATATGCATCATAAAAAATGGAATCTTGCATGAACTACCTCTTATTTTGGGGTATGCATGCTTAAGTTCTGGAAATATTTGCATGTGTTTTAGATTACATACTTAGATATTTAAATCCATTTGGCTTGTTTGCACTCCTAAGTATGATAAGCTATTTAGGATAAATTAACATTACTAAAAAATGATTTACTCTTACACGCAAACCTGGGTGCTAGAGAAAGTCTCAAGGACACTATTCCAAGCATGAATCCATCCATAATCTGAAAGGCTCATAGAGGTTAGATACGGAAGCAAAAGTCAGACTTACTCTGGCTTCTCTAGATTTTCTCTAATAAAAATTATTATAGGATTTCTCTGTATTCAGTCTGTATTATGTAACACTATGCTCAAACTATCTCAAATATTGACCTACTACCCTAATATTCTGCCAAATATATATTTTGTATATTTATTAATTCAACAAATATTTATTAAGAATCAATATTTATTAAGAATTATTTTTATTGGGCACTAGAGATCCTGTGTTAATCAAGACCAAGTCTTCTCTTATATTTAACATTCAATTCAAGGGAGTGAGGGGGAAAACAGAAGGCAAAACTGAGTGAACTATTAAGAGATTTAACCTTCCCAACACCACACAGCCAATAGGTGGCAGAGTTGGGAATGCACATTAATTTGCCTGGCAAATAATCCAAATGTCAAATTATACATCTTATTCTTCCCGCACAATCTATGCATAATGATCTATTTTGTAGGCAGACAAGCCAACTTTTTTTTTTTTATGACTGCAGAGGTTTACTAAGCCTTAAAAAAATTAGTTGATTTCTCAGATGTGGAATGGTGCTTAAACAAAAGAAACAATTGTAGGCACAACTTATAGCCTTATATAACAAAACACATTATCTTTAGAATAATTGATAGCTGAATTTTTAAAATTAAAAATGTATGTTTAACTGTATACGTACATATATTCTTCTCTAAAACAGAATATCCTAAAACCATAATCTACAAATATGTTTTGTTGACTGTATACAAATTGTGTCAAGATGAGGACATTTCAAAAAATATTTGAAATTTTTTGAAATATTTTTTGACTTTACTGTTTTATAAAATATCTCAGTGTACTTATTCAACAGATATGCATATATGCAAGCCAAATTTAATTTTTACAAACAAATCTTAACAAGAACTCTGTTAATTTTATATCCCATCATTTCTTGAATGCTGGACACTTCCAATGTATAAGAATTATTGCTATGAAATAATGTTTAATTTATTTAGAAATACAAAGCAAAGTGACCATTGTCTTTCTGTAAGTTATTTAGAGAACATATCTAAAACATTTTAATGCATAAAGACAATATTTCAGTACCTTAAAAAGCTATTTTATTCTCTAGCAAAGTGATATATTCATATTATTGTTTCCCCATATGTGTTCATATATACACACACATATACAGGGAAATACATTGTCATTGTACTGCACAGTAGCATTGACCATAATGTATATGCACAAAGGGGTTTAATGAGGCCAAAAGTTTTACTCTCATTAATATCCTCTGACTAGCTCTTACCTACAATATACATGCTGACCCCAAGCAAAAAAGCAAAACATTCTCATTTTTTAAACTTACTACTCTGACAAATATTTATAGTGATATTCTGTTAAGAAAATACTGTTCTTTTGGAAATTTAGTTATTAATATTCCTGCCTTATTAATCTTATAATTTTGTTCCACGAATAGTAAATAAGATGATTGATGAATGCTGAGTCCTGAGCTATTCTCTGTGATTTTCCTTGGTAAAGTACTTCCCATCTTCTCTCCCAGCCATAGATATATATGGAAGAAAAATCAGAAGGGAAGCATTACTAATAATATCTATGCGGTGTATTTTAAGGTTTAGTAGGATTACCTGGACACTAACCATTCTCATGTCCTCACTTCACTTCTAATCCATTTACGGTTTGCTCCTGATACTCGATTGACCTCTTTATTTTGGATTTCAGTCAGGAATGCCTTAAACACAATGTAATCCAACCCAAGGCCTACTTATGCCTATCCCTGCAACGCACATCTTAGCTACAGGAAACAAGGGTACATGCTTACTTCTCCCACTTCACATTTCATGCTCCAGGCTCCATCTGTATTCTCAAGGCTTCTGAGGAATGAAATTGCATTTCCTGAGCCCATTCATTCTCAAAATAAATGGAAACCACTAACACCTCCCTTTGATTCTTCTTTCACTCATACAATTGAATCATAAATGAGACAGTCTACAAGAACCAGCGCCCACGTTTCTCCACCTCCTCCCATCTGCTCCTCTTCACTCTTATTTTTATTATAAGGATTGAACCATCTATCTAATTTTTCTTTCCAATCCAAGGACATTCTCTCATGAAGTCTTTTCCACCTCCCTACCATACCATCACTTTTGCTTCTCCCCACTGAATAGCCCTATCTGTATATAAATATAATTTAATTTTCCTATCTTAAAAATATCAAGTTAGTTAGCTATTTCTTCTCACTATATTGGTGGATCCTGGATCTCCCCAGTATGCTCTGCCATCTGTAAAATAAAACAAATTCTCCAACCAAAAGTGAGAGAAGCTTGGATTAAAGAGGATAAACATAGTTATTTGAGAAACTTTGTGATGTGTATGCCCACTCTTCTTAAAGAAAGAGTAGTCATCTCTACCACATCTGCCAGTGCCCAGGAGTCATTGCAGAGGAAGCAGCAACACAAGTACTGCTCTCACTGCTGGCCTGAAAACCAGTTCCAGGGAGAGGGAGACAGATACTGTGGTCACCTAAGTCTCATCCAAACAGAAATTCAGAAGTGAGAGAGAATTCAACACTAACTCAGATGTCTACCATGCCTGCCAAGGCTCAGGGAACATTGTGGAAGAAGGGGTGGAAAGATTATACTGGACACGGGGTAGGTAGGATTAGCGTGATGCTCTCCTCTTCTCCCCACACGGAGCACTTCAAGATCCAAGAGTGATTACTAACATAACCCCTTAGGAGGACCCTCATTGGAATGGGGACAGAGGAGAAGGGATGTAAGTGTTTGACCTTTAAAAAATAGAATTTAATTTAAAAATAGGGTATAATCCAATGGGAATATGACCAATTTGCTATATGTTTATTTAATAAAGGTCTCAATTTTAAAAAAGCAATGATGGGCTGCAGAGATGGCTTAGTGGTTAAGTCACTTGCCTGCAAAGCCTAAGGACCCAGGCTTGACTTCCCAGAACCCACATAAGCCAGATGCACAATGTTACTCATGAGCAGAAGCATAAGGTGGCACAGGGATCGGGAGTTCAATTGTAGTGGCTAGAGACCCTGGCATGCCAAGTATCTCTCTCTCTCAAAAAAAAAAAAAAAAAAAAACCTTGAGATAAATTGGATTTCTTATGAAAAGAAAAGAAAACAAAGAAAAGAAAGAGAAGAGAAGAAAAGAGAAGAGAAGAGAAGAGAAGAGAAGAGAAGAGAAGAGAAGGAAGGGAGGGGGGGGAGGGGAGGGGAGGGGGAGGGGAGGGGAGGGGGGGGGAGGGGAGGGGGGGGGGAGGAGGAGGAGGGGAGAGGAGGAGAGGAGAGGAGAGGAGAGGAGAGGAGAGGAGAGGAGAGAGAGGAGAGGAGAGGAGAGGAGAGGAAAGGAAAGGAAAGGAAAGGAAAGGAAAGGAAAGGAAAGGAAAGGAAAGGAAAGGAAAGGAAAGGAAAGGAAAGGAAAGGAAAGGAAAGGAAAGGAAAGGAAAATCACAAGACACGCTGGGGAAATGTTCTAGCAGTTAAAGGCACTTGTTTGCAAACCTGCCAACCCCACAGTCCTCCTCAGCATGCACACAGAGTCAGAGGCAAAGTGGACCATGTGTGTATAATCCCAGCTCTAAGGAAGTTAGCAAGCAGCAGGGGCAAAGTGAGGGAGACCTTACATAAAGGATTGTGGAAAGAAGTCAGAACAGACACCTGAGGCTGTGCTCTGATCTTCCCACATGCATCAGGACATGTGCACATCCATATGCATCCATACAGCACACATGCACACACACACACACACACACACACACACATATATATGTATTCACATGCATACATATACACAGACAAAATAATATGCATTATTTTTAAAAATCTAAAAACAACAAAAGAAAAACCATGTGAGTAAACTTCCTAGGGTCTACTTCATTTTCTAGAGAACACCTATTTTTCTGTTCACTTTCATGGAAAAACTCAATAGCATTAAAAAATATTTTATTTATTTATTTGAGAGAGAGAATGAGGCAGAGGAAGAGAGAGAGACAGAGAGATGGGCAGAGAGAATGGGTGCGCCGGGGCCTACAGCAACTGCAAACTAACTCCAGATGCATGCACCACCTGTGAAGTTGGCTTACATGGGTTCTGCGGAATCGAACTGGGATCCTTTGTCTTGGCAGGCAAGTGCCTTAACCACTAAGCAATCTCTCCAGCCCCTTGACAGCATTTTTTAATACTCAGCCTTTTCCTTTATATTCACTGTTTGCATCTCTTTCTTAAAAATCCTCTAGTCATCCCTGGTAAAGCTGATGTTCTTGTGGTTCTTAAGGACACAATCATTGCCCTTTTTGGTCTCAGTGCTCAGAATCGACAGCGCTCTCTCCTCTCGCACAACATAACAGCATTTAATTACAGAGGCTTGCTGAAAACACTCCCTTCACTGAGCTCAGTGCTTCACAGCTGCAGAGTTCCACCCTGGCTCACTGCTCATCATGTTTTGGGCTGCAGTGGTCCATCAGGACCAAGTCCTCCGCTATCTTCTCTGTACTGATACTGGTCCCTTGGTAAAATAATCTGGTTTTGTGGTTTAAATATCACTGATATTCCATCAACTCCTCGATTTATAGGTCCAGACAAGACCTCTCCTCTCACTTCCAGCATCTACATAACAGATGTCTGGTAAGCATCTCACAATTAGACTCTTCAACGTCAAGTTGTTCACATTTCCCCCACATTTTAAGTTCAAGTCCTCTGAGAAGCAGATGAAGGCAAACGATGATTCCAACACTGACTAAGCGCAAGGTGGTGACTGTGAAATGTTACTGTGGATGGTCAAAAGACTCTAAAGAAGGCGAGAAAAGCCTTCAAATTGTGTGCACATCTGACAGCTGGGAAGAGGAGGGAAGAGGGAGGGCAGTGCAGTGGAGTTTCTGGCTGCAGTCCAGTTCTAAGACATCACAATCAGTTTGATAGAGAGGACTTGAACAAAAGTAGCCCCTTGAGGGGTCCTGTGACTATTAGAAATGGAGTTGAGAATGGCCACAGCTCACTTAGGCCATCTGCCCTCAGGAGGAATCTGAGCAGTGCATTTTCATGGCACCATAGTCAATAAATTCATGGAGCTACCCAGGTCTCCCTCAGACGGCTCCATGGCAGGTTCTGCAGGAGTCATCTGAGGGGTAGGTTGGAAGAAGAGGTAGGTGGGATAAACTAGACTCCTCCCTGCAGCAGCTGGTCTCTGGCAAGTTCATCGTCCTCTCCTCCACTGTCCACAGCACGTACTAACAGCACAATTATCCCTCCCCGCTCACACCCTGGCATTCTAAAAGAACTCTAAAGGAAATCCTAACCTACTTATGTTATACTCAAAGAACAATGCTCACCCTGGAGAGGATGTTTTTATCATCATTGTGTATGGAAGCACACTATGATTAGTTTTTCTGCACAGAATTGTCACCACCAGGCAATTTACTGTTATTACTGAGCAAAGAGATGGCATGAATAAAAACAGCATATCAAGAAGTAATTTCTAAATGTTCTAAATCTCATTTTCTTCTTTTCTAAACTTGTAGCATCACATTCAAAATGATGCTGTTTGAATGGGCACATTAGCACTCCAATGGCTGAAAATTCCATTCTCCTTTGCATATCAACTTTTGTAAGGCCCCTGAGTTGCATGACTATATTGCTCTTTCAGTAACACAATGCATCCAAATCTGAAGCCATAGTGAAAACAAATTAACTTTTTAATTTATTTTTTATCTTCAGTTCAGCGAATATTTCCCCAATTATGGTAAATTTTATTTCACCTTCTTTTGAAGACTTAAGATCTAAATGGCTTAGTCAATCCAGAATGATAACATATTTACAATCTTATTCCATTTCACTAAAATATATTCAAAGAAATAATAATTTAATTAAAGATTTTATGTTAAGCAAGAACAAATACACAAATAAAAACAGATAAATAACAATGTATGGTAACAAATGGAGTTTTTAAATTACAAGTACGAAAGTGTTCCTTGATGTCTTTCAATAATCATCTTAGTATTCACAGGATATTTAGCTTGAATTTCAGCTATCTACCTAAGAAAATCAAGTCTGCTTTGAAAAGTAATTTCAGTTTCTCCAAACTAGGACAAAATTTCTGAAACCCTGTCTTTGTACACGTCGTTGCTATACAGCAAATGTTTTATCTTAAGTGGTCTATAATTATTATTGTCAGCTAATTCTAAATGGTACATGTGAAAATAAAAGACAGCTATAATTGCTATGGAAACTATAGTTTCTAAGATATTTATTCCAAGAGGCCTTGTTTCTAAAGTTAAAGAGAAGAACAGGGCCTTCACAGACAATAGTACTACCTTGACCATAAGCCATTAGGAAAAGAAATAATGAAAATAAAAAAATAAAAGCCAATCTTATAACAAGCTGAACTCATAACTTTTTGTTTCACATGAACTTTAGTATTTAGCAACATTAGTGTATTTTTCTTCAGATTTCAACAAAGTAAAATGTTCTCAGCAAAAAATCTATATGCATAGCAATGGAAATTATTTTTAAATGTTTTTAAGTTTATAATTGATATGTAATTATTGTACATATTCTGGGGGATACAAAGTAAATATACAGTGTGCAGTGATGAGAATAGTTTTAATTAAATTTTAAACACAGGATTTCTAGTATATAATAAAATAATAGTAAGAATTATAATATCAAAAGACCTTTGAACCTTAATCTCTCTGCTTTTCTATTCTCATTTTAATATTATTTTCACACATATGAATAAAATATGCTAAAGCAATTATTCAAAGGAAGTGAAATAAGTTAGACATAGAATAATAAAGTCACATGTTGTCTTGAAGTGTGGATGTTGGAGCAAGTTGATGGGATGGTGATCACCATGCAGAAGGATAAGGAACAGGTCATTAGGAGGCTGCAGAATAGGCATTAAAGTGCAGGGGTGGAACTAGGAAGGCCTAGAACTCTACAGCTCAGTGTGATGACTATAGTTTACAAGAATATATTAAAGATTTTATTAGTTAGTGAAGAGAGGAACATGAAGGCATTAGGTGTAAGTATTGATAAGGAGATGCAATGCTAATGGCCCATTGTAATTCTGTATTGAAATATCACTTTATACCATAAATATGTGCAATTATCACATCAAAAACTTTAAAAGGGGGACTAGGAAGGTTGCTTAATATTTAAAGGTTCTGGCTTACAAAGACTACTGGCCAGGGGTTCAATTCCCAAGCCATCTATGTAAAGGCAGATGCAAAAAGTGGTAGAAGCATCTAGTTGCAGCAACAAGAGGCCCTGGTATGTACACACATGCATGTGCACACATGCTCACACACACACACAAACATACACAATAAGTAAATAAATAAATTATTTTTTAATGTTAACAAATTAAAGAGAAGGTGGAAATATCTACATTTGTTTGAACATTAAATACTGTAGCTGTGTATCAAAATGTCACCTTATACAACATAACTTTGGATAATTGATAATGGTAATGAGCTGGAGATATATCATACTAGAAGTAGAGTGCTTGCCTTGCACATGAAAGGCCTAAGTTCAAATACCAGCACTACAAACTGAAAGAAAGAAAAGTATTAGGACAAACCAGGTATGGTAGCTCATTCAGGAGGCTCAGACAGGATGGTCATGAGTTCAAGAGAATCCCCAGATAATTAAGGTGCACACTGTCTCAAAATAACAAGAACATCAACAATTAAAAAATAATGCATAAAAACTTTTAAAGAAAAGAAAGCCAATTTGTTTAATCCAAAATCCTCAGTACATGAGCAATTGTTCCATCCCTCCAGTTAATCTTTAGCACAGTACATTATATATATATTTATTTCATGAATTTTAAGTAGCTATATATGATAATCCAATCAGCAAAATCTTTTCACCTGTTGCTGACAGCAAATTTCTATAACCATGTTTTAGATCACAGAGCAAGATTTAATCTTTTTTGGGGGGGAGAGACACAGAGAGAGACAGAGAGAGAGGAAGAGGAAGACAGATAGAGATGGGTGCGCCAGCAGCCTCTCAGCTGCTGCGAAGGAAATCCAGATGTGTCTGCCCCCTTGTGGTCAAGTGCGGCATTGCGCCCTTGCATCACTTTGCATCTGGCTAAACATGGGACCTGGAGATTGGAACTGCTGGAGATTGGAACCAGCGTTCTTAGGCTTAGGAGGCAGGCTCCTTAACTGCTAAGCCATCTCTCTAGCCCAAGATTTAATCTTTTAATTTCATATGACACTCTTGCAAAGACCTTGACCATATACAAAGAAACAGGCTAATTAGCAGGCACTTATATGAGCAGGATACTATAAAAGGTAAAAGAAAGCATTGTGATATATAGTGTGTATGTCCTATCAGAACTTGCAAGGACAGCATATTAATAGCCCTTTTCCCACCTTCTTTCAAATTTTAAATAAGAAAATTATTGATCAAAGAAAGTGTTTTAATAAAACAATCACACATATTCAAATTAGTCCAAAGCAGTCATTATAAAATACATTCTGGAGCTATTTTTTGCACATATGTATAGTAGTGTTGGGGGGGGGTCTATGCACATATATGTGCAGATGTGCATACAGTTTCAGGTACATGAAGACCAGAAGATAATGTCAAGCATCTTCCCTCTACCACTCTTTGCACATTTCCTTGAGATGGAGTCTCTTTCTGAACATGAAGCTGTTGTTTTTGCAAGTCCCAGCAACTTTCAATTCTCCCATTTCTTCTCCCCACACATCTGAGATTACATATGTGTGTAGCCATGCCTAGTTCTTACATGAGTCCTAGGACTTGAACTCAAGCAGTCTCAGGCCCTCATGCTTGTGGCAATCCCTTTTACCCCCATAACTCATCTCCTCAGCCCCATGAACCTATTTTATTTTTAATTAAAAAAAAAATTAGAGAGAGTGAGACTAGAGAGAGAGAGAGAGAGAGAGAGAGCTATCCTTGTATCCCTTAGTAGGCATATGAGACCTTGCACTTGCCTCACCTTTATGTGTCTGGCTTATGTGGGATCTGGAGAGTCAAACATGGGTCCTTAGGCTTCACAGGCAAGCACCTTAACTGCTATGCTATCTCTCTAGCCTCCATGAAGCTACTTATTTTTTTTAATTTGAGAGAGACAGAAAGAGAGAAAGATAGAGAGTGGGCATGCCAGGGCTTCTCAGCAGCTGTGAATAAACTCCAGGTGTGTGCACCCCCTTGTGTGCATGTGAAACATTTCACACTTCTGTCACTTTTGCATCTGGCTAGATGCAGGAACAGGTTTTCTTAGGCTTTGCAAGCAGGTGCCTTAACAGCCAAGCTATCTCTCCAGCCCCATGCAGCTATTTTTGATACCTATATAATAAAGATATTTTCCTGTGCTATTTTAACAACAAAATAAGAACTCTTTTAGAAGTGGCCAATGAGTCTTACTACAACATTTAGGAATAACATGAATTATTTTACCTTATAGATGTATTATTTTTTAAACTGCAGACCAAAAATCACTAACAAATCCTCAAATAAATGTATTGACTTATAACCATTATTACTACTTTTAAAAGATCGCATGAAGGGCTAGAGAGGTGGCTCCAGTGTTAAGGTGCTTGCCTGCAAAATCTAACAACCTGAGTTTGATTCCCTAGTACACATAAAGCCAGTTGCACAACGTGGCGCATGCATCTGGAGTTCATTTGCAGCCCCTAAAGGCCCTGGCATGTACATTCTCATTGTCTCCCTCCCTCCCTTTCTCTCTCTCTCCTTGCAATTAAATAAATTAAATTGAATTAAATTTAAAAATAGATAGCATGGAACAAAATGGAGATGATGGGGCTGGAGAAATGGCTTAGTGGCTCAGGTGCTTGTCTGCAAAGCCAAAGGACCCAGGTTCAATTCCCCAATACCCACATAAGCCAGATGCATAAGGTGGCACATATGTCTGGAGTTCATTTGCAGTGGCTGGAGGCCCTGGTGTGCCCATTCTTTCTCTCATTCTTTCAAATAAATAAATAAAAAAATAAAAAATAATAAATTTAAAAAGAAAATAATTTTTAAAAACATTAAAAAATGGAGAGGATAGAATACACTAGGATGGGGTGAGATAGAATGGAATGGATTGGGGTTGGGTGAGATAAGCTGGCATAACTGCGTCTAGAAGGGACAAGGTGTGCCAAGCCCTCAAGAACTGTGCACACTGTAAAGGGCACTGCAGAGGCAGTGAGCACAGTGGGACAGGAACATACAGGAGGGGGTGCTGAAAACACACACTTGACCTGAACAGAATCACTGCACCTCATTTCTTCATTTTATGGTACATGATTTCAACCATCATCACAACTAAAGATTTGAGCATTGACCTTTGTATGAACATAACTAAACACAGTGTCTGCTAGTGCAAGTAAATTGGCAATTTTGTATGCATTTTTGAAAATATAATAGTAATATGACAGTCCTTTAGTTTATGGTAATAACATTTTAATTAACTGGGAACAAATTACTCATAATGGAAATTGCTTTAGTATTTTCAAGAATGATAATGTGGGACATCTTGCTTCCATTTCTACACGCGAGGAGGTGGAGTTCCCACCCTATCTTAGCAAGTGGAAAGCTGGCAGGTTGAAGAAACAGCCAGTCTACTTTGATTTGTAAGAGAAGGAAGTGCACAGGCCACCTGCTGCCTCCAGGACTGACAGAGATGGCATACATAGGGCAGAGACTCATGAATGGAGCCCTGTTTGTAAAGTAATGCCGAGAAAAAGAAGACCGAACAGTGATTAGTGAATTGCCAGAAGCTCAGGGTGGGCAAGTCTAAGAGTCTAGACATCAGAGAAGACCTGTCCCAGCCTCCCTCCCCTCCACACATACACATTATTGTGGAATTTATGCCTCAGAGATCAACAAAATACCTGCAGTAAATAGAGTAAAAGCTCCTCATTCTTCCATGAAGCATAGAGGGAAAGCACCAAAGCACTCTATTCCACATGAGGCCTTTCCTCAGGAGAAACGAGTTTACGACGACCTAACCTGCTGAACTCCCCTGTGAGGAGGGGAGTATCCAAGTCCAATTATCTAGAGCCTTCTGTAGGGCAGAAATAAAATACTCAACTCTTTCAGTCTAACAAAAATGCTTGCTAAAAGACTGACACCTAACTCATCCACATGGTAACATCACATTACCAACCCTATTTACATCAGCTCTTCTAACCCAGTACATCATGTCTGAATTTCATAGTCATTTTTTCTGGGGTTGCTAAGAGAATTATAAGTCAAATAAGTTGAGAACACTACCAAAGAGAGATGGGCATGAAGCCCGATCAGTAGCAGACTGCTAGTCTCAAAGATGTGAGATCCTAGGTTCAATCCCCAGTGTGACCAAAATAAACAAGTAAATAACTCAAAAACCAAGAAATGCATTCTCACTAGGGCTATGGTAAGAGTCCAAATCATCTGAGGTGGAGTGTGGATGAGAGATACTCAACACTGAAAAGAAAAGATAACATACGGGTTCTTAACACCTATGGAAATTTGCAATGCTGGCCCTTAAGTGCTAAAGGCGATGAAAGAGGGGACATTAAGAATGCAAGAGCACTGGAACACAATGCAACTGCCCAGACAGAAATTGGCCTTGATATCCATGACCTTGCTGTGCCTAGCAATACCTCCGCAAGACCCTCATAGTAGAAGTAAAAGAGGATGACATCATATTAAAAAAAGAGACTAATGGAGAGAGGGAGGGGATATGATGGAGAGTGGAGTTCTAAAGGGGAAGGGGGGAGGGGAGGGAAAAATACGCACCTTTGGTATGTAAGTATGTTTTGTTGTCAATAAATATTTAAAAAAAAAAAAAAAAAGAATGCAGGCCACCATGCCTTTAATTCCACACTTGGGAGGCAGAGGTAGAATGAGGCCACCTTGAGACTACATAGTGAATTCCAGGTCAGCCTGGGCCAGAGTGAGACCCTACCTGAAAAAACAAATACAAGAGTCAGAGGAAGGGGAAGAGTGCTACTGAGCACTGTCTTCTACACATGGAGCTGCTATTGCCTTCATGGTCTCACAGCAAATGTCACTACCTGCACAAGAATTGCCCAATATTGGGTCCATCAACATTCCATCATGGATAGTGGAGAAAAAGCAAAAAGCAATACAAGAGTAAGTAGTTAGAAAGACAACAGTGTTCAGTGTACAGGCGATGGGAGCAGAGAGTATAAAAGAAGGCAATGTAAGGGATAATATCAAAACACTTTATGTTCAGGTATGAAAATTGTCAATAAAAATCATTTTAAAAGTTGTACTACAGGGCTGAAGAGATGGCTTAGCAGTTAAGGAGCCTGCCTCCTAAGCCTAAGAACGCCAGTTCTAATCTCCAGGTCCCACGTTTAGCCAGATGCAAAGTGACATAAGGGCGCAATGCCACACTTGACCACAACGGGGCGCACACATCTGGATTTCGTTCACAGAGGCTGAGAGGCTGCTGGAGTGCCCATCTCTCCTGTCTTCCTCTCCCTCTCTCTCTCTGTCTCTCTTTGTGTCTCTCTACAAAAAAAAAGTTGTACTACAACATTGTCTCTTCCACATAACTGATGGCTACCCCCACAATGCAAGACCCACATTCCCCAATGAGGAGGGTCCCTTGGGGTGGGGGGAGGGCAGGGAGGAGGCTATCGATGGCACCAACATGAATGTATTCACATTATGTGCATAACTAATAAAAATAAATTAATTAAAAAATAAATTAAAAAAAGAAAAAAACATTACTACTATGAATATCTGTAAAGGTGTTTGGGGATAAGTTTGGTAGATTAACAAAGATTGCCTTCTCCAATGTCAGTGTGCCTCAGCCATCCCTCTGCAGACCTCAATAGAATAAAAACATGAAAAAGAGAAAAACAAAAGTTGTACTACAGAGGATGTATAGTATAACTGTTGCCCAGATTTATCTAAATTTACCAATAAATCATTTTTCACTTCTAAAAGCAGAACATATAGTTATTGTATTTGTCAGTGCTCCCTAGAGAAATGGAACCCCTGGAGTTTGTGTAGCATGTGTGTGTATGTGTGTGAGTGAGAGTGAGAGAGAGACAGAGACTCTTGGGAGAAAGGCACATCAAACATCTGCAGAACAGGCTGATATATAGGAAGGACAGTTCAAGTCTGATAGCAGTCTACTAAGAGAGAATGTCCTCTGCCCCAGAGAGATTTTTTTTAATTATTAGTAATTTTAATATATGAACATATTTCCAAGTGCTCTTATTCCCATTAAATTATCCACTTCTGCCCCTATCTTCCACCCATTTTCACTGAGGGTCTTCCTAAATGGAGGGACCAGTAATCACTGTGGTGTCACTGGTATACCAGGTTGATTCATGTCGGGACAACAGTGCCTAAGAATGCACCTCACCAACCAGTGGCTCTTACATTCTTTCTTCCCCATCTTCTGCAACGTTCCCTGAGCCTTGGAGGACATGTTAGAAATTTCTTTAGTGTTGAGCTCTCATCAGCCTCTTATTTTTGCTTTGATGAGTTCTGGGCTGGATGGATGGTTCAGTTGTTAAAGGTTAAAGGTGCTTGCTTTTAAAGCCTACCTGTATAGGTTGGAATCCCTAGCACACATTTAAAGTATTGGTAACATCTGGCATTTGTTTGCAGCAACAAGAAAACCTGCCATGCCCAAACACACACACACAAAATTAAGTAAAAAATATTTTTAAAAAGTTTTTAAAAGGCCTCTTTTACATGTTGGGTGAAAGGATGCTTTTGTGGAAGTTTAGTAATTTAAATATGAATTCTACATAAAAAACACTTTCATAAGGGCTGGAGAAATGGCTTAGTGGCTAAGGTGTTTGCCTGTGAAACCAAAGGATCCTGGTTTGATTCTCCAGGAACCCACGTAAGACAGATGCAAAAGGGGCACATGCATCTAGAGTTTGTTTGCAGTGGCTAGAGGCCCTGGTGTGCCTATTCTCTCTCTGTATGCCTCTCTTCTATCTCTCTCTCTCTGTTTGCAAATAAATAAATACATTTTTTTAAAGTTACTTATTAAAAAATACTTTCATAAGCTGGTGTGGTGATGCATGCCGTTAATCTCAGCACTCAGGAGGCAGAGGTAGGAGGATCGCTGTGAATTCAAGACCACCCTGAGACTACATATGGAATTCCAGGTCAGCCTGGGCTAGAGAGAAACCCTACCTTGAAAAACCAAAATAATAATAATAATAATAATAATAATAATAATAACAATAATAAATGCTTTCACATAAAAGCTAGAATTTTGTTTGACAAATAGCATGGCAATGTAACTATTATATAGACATAAACTTAATCATCACAAATACTCATGGAAAAATATCATTTGTTATTAGAGAATTGAGAGATGCCAGCTCATACTTCCAAGTCTGATGATACCAAATGTCTCAAGGATGCAGAGCGAAGGACCTCACATTCATGTTGGTGGAGATGCAGATTGAAATAGTTACCTGAGAACATAACTCAGCAGTTTCTTAGGAAAACCCTAAGACTAGCCTTATTATATGATCACATTGTAGATAGGTGGGCATTGGAGGACTCTGCCTCCCTGTTATGAAAGTGAAGAGCACAGAGCCTGTCAGTCATCTCGCCTGACCAAGAGACCACTCCTACCTATAGAAATGCTAAGGATATGTGGGAAATATTTATCCCTTTATGCAATAAAGTACTACATGTCTAGAAGCTTTCCCCCACCTCCCACCAACACAATCGTTCACAGACCCTCATAGAGCCTGCTCACTTTTCTGAGTTCTTCCTGAAAAAGTGTAACTTTTCCTTCCTTTTCTCTTCTTTGGATGCTGGTTGAATTCATGGGTGTGAATTAGAGTTTTTCTATTTTTTCCTGAAGAAATATCCTTTGCCTTACTTATACCTAGTCATCAATATATCTAATTTTTGTTGTTGTTGTTGTTTTTGCTTTTTTTTTGTTTTGTTTTTCAAGGTAGGGTCTCATTCTGGTTTAGGCTGACCTGAAATTAACTATGTAGTCTCAGGGTGGCCTTGAACACATGGCAATCCTTCTACCTCTGTCTCCCGAGTGCTGGGATTAAAGGCGTTTGCCAACACTCCTGGCTATATCTAAATTTTTGTAGTCAAAAGACAAATAACTCAGCACTATGAAAATCTACAATAATCCTATATTCAAACTTCTAGGAATTAGCCAATTACTTTAAATGGCATGTTCATATTAAAACCTGAATTCGAATATTTATAGTCACTAGTAACTTTCTTCATAATAAAAAATAGAACCAACAAGCTTGTTTAGTAAATATGAAATATGTAAGCAAACCATAATAAATCCATAAAACAGACTATTTCTGATGTTATGCTCTGAAGAAAAGAATCAGGATTCCATGAGAAAATTCTAGGACTGGGGTAAAATATACAAAATAATCCTGAAATATTTTATAGCTTTCAGAAGCCAGGAAATGCCCAATCAATTTCTAAACAAAATAAATAATAAAAATATCACTTACATAAAGGACCTATGTCAATGAGACGTAGAAACTGGCAAACATAAAATCCCAATAGCTAAAACTAGAACAATCCAGGCAAAACAATGAATCATATTCAAAGTATAAAATAAGTATCTACCAGTATGCTGTGCTATATAGTATTGAATAAATTAATAAATGAGATAGGGGAGATAACTCTACCATGCAGAAAACTATAACCTAAATAACTCATATACATACTCCATTCTAGAAAATGGGAAGCAGTGCTTACCACTTCCTGTTTTGGCTAAACAGACACGTTCTGAAAAAGATTGTAGCATGGAGAGGAACACAAAAGGGTTGTAGTGGGAAAACCTGACAAAGACTTGACAAATACTAATGAAAACAATGTGACCACATCTGTCACCACACACCACACTACACTGCTAGTATCTGCCCTGAGCAACAGGTTTGGAAAATTGAACTTCACTTTCCCCAAATCCACAATCCCAGTCAGGCTAATATCAATACAGGCAAATTCTACAATATGCCTCATCAGTACCCCTCAAAAATGTCAAAAACATCAAAACAAGAGAAGTAAGAGAAACTCTCATATCCAACAGGATGAGTACATGTACGATCCTAGGATCCTGGAGGATTAGCACAAAAAACAGTATAGAGGTAAAAACTAAGAAAATTTGAAGTATTAACTTTTATTAATAGCACTGAATCAGTTAATTATAACAACATACCACATCAAGCAAGATCTAATAACAGAAAAATTGTGGACTAGTGTTAGGGAATCTTAAGTGTAACTTCTCAAGTTTTCCCTAAATCAGAAACTACAGAACAGGAGTTCTTTAAAATTTGATGTGATTAGAAGAATACAATATTTTAACATTAGGTGTTGTATGAAAATACACATGTTTGTCGTTTAGCAGTTTCCTTAGAATTAAAACATTTCATCCTGGAGGGAAGTATATCAAAACTCAGAATACTCCAAACCTCGTTATGGCTTGAAAGTTAACAGGGCTGCGAGGCACTGGTCTCAGGAAGCTACTAAAAGTCAAAAGATTCACAATGTCTCTCCCTAAGGTTATGCAGCAATCAAGAAGCACTTAGGAGAAGAGATTCTGGGCCAATGGAGCTGGTCAAGCAGTGTACTTCAGGGATGCAGCTTCCAGGAGTGACTCATAACTTAGGCTGGATAGAGGTAATTGGTGATGCAGGAGCTTTTCAGTTACCATACTCCTAGAAGTAATCCCCATGAACTCACTGCTTCACTACGCCACACTTCATTGTAATCCTTTGTCTGTTGGTGCTCAACCTGGGGTTCAAAAGAGATGAATAGATGTTTGTTAGTGTCTCCTCAGGAAATTTTACTGTCATAGTGTTGTGTGTTCTAAAGAGAGGAACAATTAAGTCACAAAAAGAAGTAATTTAAATGAGTAGCCGAAAATCTCAGATCATGTCCTCTAAATAAATCTCTTGGCACTTAGATAGCCAAGATTCCATTATATTATTCAACATTATAATTTGTTAAATGTGGAGATGGGACAGTTTTGATATCAATAAAATATGGGTATTGTCACGATTTTCCTTTAGAATTACATTTTAGTTATTAAAAATTAAATGCTCAGTTAATTTTAATGCATTTTTTATTATTGACACTCTATGCATACATCAACTATTGGTATCATCATTCTCCTCCTCCTTGCCCCCACTTCACTAAAGGTTCCCCTCTTAGTGGGATTGCTGGTATTCACCACAAAGTTATTAATCAATTCTATTTCCACATTACTTGTGTTTAATTTGACAGGAATATTTTTCTCAGGCTGACTTGCTCTTTATTTCAGCATAATTACAAACAGCACTGGTTATTTTTTGTTTATTGCAGGGGAAATTTTTCTCTTACAAGGTGCTCCAAAAAGAAGCTTATGAATAAACAAAGATCACTTTAGTTTGGCCTTAGTATGTAACAGAAGAGTTTATCTTTCCTATTCAACTCATCACAAACTCTGCTCCAAACCAAGAAAGTTCTTCATCTATTTTTTCCCCCAGAGGGAGGTTGAGGTTTTGCAATCTCATGGTGGTGTGCTGTTGTGTGGACTTGCAGGTTGTTCTGTGGAGGCACTTGCTAATTTGCAAGAGGACTTCACTCAAATCTGTCACTTTCAAGATACTTCTTTCTATACTATTCGGTCAAAAGTTAGGGTTTTTTTTTTTTCTTTTCCTTTTTTTAAGTTTAGAGAGACTTTATTATATAGATTAAGACTAGGGGGCTGGAGAGATGGCTTAGCAGTTAAGGCGTCTGCCTGACAAGCCTAAGAACACCCTTTCAATCTCCAGGTCCCATGTTTAGCCAGACACAAAAGTGACACAAGGGCACAATGTCGCACTTGCCCACAAGGGGGTGCATGCCTCTGGAGTTCATTCACAATGGCTGAGAGGCCACTGGTGTGCCCATTCTCTCTCTTTCTCTTTCTCTCTCTGACTCTCTCTCTCTCTCTCAAAAAAAGATAAGACTAGGAAAGAGGAGGAAGTGCAGAGAGCTCCCACCATGAGGGAGGCAAAAGGGGTAAATCTTGCCCTGTGACCCCATTTGGGGTCATTTATAGATTGTGAGGGCTGAGCTAACCAGCCATGAAACCAAGTTTTGGGGATGAGCTTAACCAATCACAATGCCAGGATCAGATTTAAACCTTCCAGGAATGCTACTTGATAGAAAGGGGCTCAAGTTATTTATGGAGAAACAGATCTAGGGAACTCCTTTGGTAAGAGATAAGGAGAAAGCAGATTCTTCTCTGATCTCTAGCAAAGTGGAGACTACAAGAACAGGCCCAAAGACATTCCCATTGTTTACTTTTGTGGCTCAGTCACCCTAACCCGTCTCAATCCTCCTCTGGGTGGGATTCTTCCACTTCTCCAGTGGAACTATCTATGTTAGGACCCAGAAGGTGTATTGGTGGAGTGCAGGAAGACAGTCCTGGGAGATAATGGGGAGAAAGAATAAAAGCAAGGAAGTTAGGGAGAATGGGCACACAGCAAATTGGAGGTCTTGAGGGTTCCCATTCTTGCAGACTTTAGGACAGGACTTGGAGGCAATCAAGGAAACCCAGGTACATGGATTTAGATTGTCTTAGGACCGTCTGAGTGTGAACTGACTGTAAACAAGCAGAGATAAAGTTAAAGCAGAATGGAGTATACAGAATACCTAGAAGGGTTATGGTAGGCACAATCTTTTTCCCACCATGAAAAACCTGAGATCCACTCCCAGAACTGTTCACAGGATGCACAGTAGTGCTGGCATGATCTGAATCAATTCCTGTAGGTTTGGTAAAGCAGATGGGGCTTAACACAGTTACTAGGATAATGGCATACCTATTGAGGAGGATAGGAGAAAGCTATCTTTATCTAGGCAGTTTTAGTTAGAATTTGAGGATCAAAGAGAAAACCATGAGATGCCTCCCCACCTGACACCTTGAGCTAGCACAAGAAAGTAACTCTTGGCAGAAATGGTACTTGTGACTGCTTAAGACTGATCTACGGTGCCCTCTGCTGTCCACAGTATAGCACACTACCTGGAGAGACGTGCCAGGAATCCGCCTTCCTTCTCTAGAGACCAGTTGGGTCTTCTCCTTGCCTATGAAGGCTCCTGTCTTCTTCCTGTTGGGGACTACACCGTGCTCAGATGAGCTCTGTTGCGTTTATTTGGCTCTGCTTCTCCCCTCTGTTCATCTTCTCTCTGCCACAGGGATACACTGTAAGTCCAGATTCCCCCCTCACCCATTCTGGCTGGGTAGAAGGGAGGGGAGAATATAAAACTGTCTCTTGGTCCGGGATAACTTTTCTGCTTGTATCTGTTTTATAATTTTGGGTAACTTCTCAATTTGATTACATACATGATTTTCCTCTGGTTTCTGAATCTACTATGTTCATATTTTTCTTACACTCCAGATCTACCACATGGGTGCTTTCACCAGCTTCAGGCCTGCTACCTATGTAATTTCTTTAAACTCAGAGTAACCATAAGCTCCCTTCAGTATTCATTTCTCCTCTGAATTTCTTGACTTACTGCTGTTATATTTTCCCTCTTATCTTTTCTTGAAAGCCTTGGTTTAATTCCCCTCCACATGCTTTACTCCAATTTCCCCCCAAACACCTCAATTTCTCTTAAATGTACCTTATAAACTTTGCAGAGTTTCCACATGAAAGTGTTTCCTGCTTCTCACATGTTTATGACTCTGTTCTAGCTCCCAATATTCCTTAAATAAACCCCACAATTTGTGATTTCTCCCTAAATAAACTTAATAATTTATAATCTATCCTTCTTGAGTCAGTCTTTATTAATTCTTTATTAAAGGTAGGACAGACCCCAGAACTTGTGGTTCAAAGATTCAGAGATACCCTCCTAAAATCCCAAAATCCTGAAACACTATCACCCTAGGCTGTTATGAGGATATCGAAAGCCCTGTAACTTTGTATAATTGCCCTTTTTAGCATTTGAATTTCAGAATTAAAAAGGGAGATTCCCTTCGCTATGTCATTTAAAGCATTTTGGGTTTAGTGAGTTTCTATGTGCCAGATGACATCTTCTATGCCAACAGATGGAATGAAAACAGAGACTAAATGATCACAACAGTGAAAAATGCTCCTAGTTCATAGGTTTTTTAACACAGATAAATTGGCTGGTGTGGTAGTTTGAATGGATGTCCCCCAATATATTCAGTTTTATTAAAGCTTCTTGGATTTCCAGCTGCCTGGCTGGAGAAGATGTCACTGTGGGTGGATCCTAGATTCCAGCCATAAGGTATGTTTGGAGGAGGATCTGAATTCCAGGCAAAGATATGCAGAGTGCTTAAACTTTGCCTGGGATTCCTGGAGTGTGCTTGCTTATGGTGCTGGTGGTATTTCTCTCTGTGTGGACCCGTGGAAGGGGGCCAGCTTCTTCTGTCATTATGGAATTTCCCTAGATCTGTAAGCTTCAATGAATGACGTATCTTCCATAAACCGTGCCTGATGTGGAAGTCCATCCCAGCAACGTGAAGCTGACTATGACAGCTGGGCACTCTCAGGCTCTCACATTTTGCCCTTGTATCCAAGGAGATCCCAAAGTGCACCTTCCAATCCATCCTGGGGGTAGCCAGGGCCAAAGGTTAGTATGACAGAGCCACTGGGTCTATTAGGGGCTGCTCAACATACTTGTGGCCTCAGGACTTATTCAGTAGCAAACCATCCTGGTGGTTGGAAGGTAATGATGTTCTAGCATGAGTTAGAAGGGACCCATCATTGTTCTCAGCAGAAGGAAGCCTTTTGACTTAAGTGACCTTTGCTCAGAGGTCAGAGTCATCCATATACATATATTGGACTTGAAAATAACCATCCTGATATCTATGTGTTTTTTTTTTTTCTTATTGGAGAACTAGAACTAATTGAGAGGGGCCAGCTACACTGCTAATTTTCTGGTAGGTTTCTTTTTCTTAAGCAAAGTGGTATTTAAAAAATAGCACACAGAGCTGGAGAGATAACTTCCTGGATAAAGGCACCTACTCAGCAAGCCCATGCACCAGAGTTTAATTTCCCAGCACTCAGTAAAGCCAGACACGAAGTCACTGAGGTGCATGTAATCTCAGTGCATCTACGGTGATGGGAAGCAGAGTCAAGAGACCCAGGAAGCTTGCAGGGTGTAAGAGTTCAGGAGCTGACACTGTCTTGCCCTTTTCTCCTTCTTCCCACCATGCTCAGACTAGGTCTGGAATTTTAGAATTACTTCCTGATGAGGTAATTGATTACTCATGGACTAAGAAGAGGGAATCATGCTCTAATTCAGCAAGTCACAAAAGCCCCTCCAGCTCAGGGCAGTTTCCCTCGACTTCTTCCCAAAAGCCTTAAAACAACCCCACTGTCTCTTACCCAGGGTTCTGGAATCCTCTTCCCCCTATAATTTTGGACCCCACCAATTTATCCTGGTATTAAATAAAGTATTTGGTCCAAGAAGTGGTTTGTCTCTAGTTCTCTTTCCTCTCTCTTGAATCCAAAACCCATCAGCTATTCTGGTATTTTCAGTTGCAAACAATAATAAACGAGAGTGTTTCAAACGGTAGGAGAGGACCAACACCCATACGCGTGCGCGTGCACACACACACACACACACACACACACACAAATGAATACAATTTGAAAAGAAAAAGCACACAATTCTTACTTTTTCTATCTAATAAGCAGTTAAAACTTTCTGAACAAAGTAAGAATTAACTAAGTAGAATAGAAAGTAGATCCTCCCCTCAGTATGCAATTCGCTTTTTCATGTAACTGCTCTGAAATATAAGTAATGATTCAAAACATACAGATAAAATTAGTAGTTAATTCTGATACTACCTGTAATGGAAATCTTTGCAATGATTGCCTGGTTATATATATCCTTTGGATTCTATAAACACTAACTGACACCAAGGATGACAGCTCAATCATATAGAAAGAAACTGGGTCCCCTAGTGATTTTGTGGTAGAGATCTACCTAGCCATCTGTTTCATGAACTTTATTTCTGGGGACACCTGAACACACATCTGTTCATCCCAGACTGGGCTTAGGAGACAGACCAAAGCAAGATAACACCAAAGTCCAACTTGGTGACCCAATGCGTTTATTGAGGTTACTTACAGAGCATGCCTTTAAGGGTTACTCAAAGAAGCATGGATGACTCCAAAGCAGTTGCATCACCACAAATTCCCACTCCATCCTACAAGGTGATCACATGGAAGCTGCTTTATGTAGTCCTTCTTCCAGTTAACCTTGCACTCCCTTTAGCTTATAGTTTCTCCCAAGATCAGTTGCAGCTGTGGGGGAGGGGTGAAGCTGGAATCCCAGGTGAGGGTCAGGTGATCCTCCCCTCCTCTGTCCAGGGAGGAGTGCCAATACCTCCATTACCATTACCATACCCCTGGCTCTCACTGTATTAATCTTCTCCAAACCTTCCATGGCTACCAAGCCAAACCATTCTCTATTCCAAGGTGGCATGGTAATTTGCTAGGAGGTAAAATGCCATGCAGCACGGTCCTGTTGGGCCTCTTTCCATAGGCATAAAAGAGTAAAATAATGTTTTTATCTAATTGGAGCTTCTGACTCTACCAGTTAAATAATAGTGAAGAAAGCACTTGGCACCTGAGTGTTAAATGTAGCAAATGCAAAATTTCAACTATGCATCATTTATGTAAGTGGTTGTACAAGGATAATGAGGAAGCAGCTGCTGCCTGCTGGAGAGCTGGTAACCTTATTATGCCATCCAAACCACAGATAACAGCATCTCTCACCATCCTTTGGAGAGATCTAAGAGAAGCTGCTGTGTAGTAACAGAACACTGGTTTAAGTTGTCTACTTGTCATTGTTTTCAGCAGGATACTGAAGAGAGGAGATGAAATCTGACAAGAATTATCTAAAAGAAAAAGAATATAAAACACCTCTGTTAAGAATGGCCTTCTCCCTGCCATTAGATATAGATATTCAGCCCAGTAATTGGGGTTTTGGAAGTTTGCAAATGAAATAAACTATATCCAGAGATGAAATAAGAATTAAGTTTTTGGGTTGAAGGGATGGTTTAGCAGTTAAGGCATTTGCCTTCAAAGCCAAAGGACTCAGGTTTGATTCCCCAGGACCCATGTTAGCCAGATGCACAAGGGGATGCATGCATCCAGAGTTCATTTGCAGTGGCTAGAGGCCCTGGAATTCCCATTCTCTCTCTCTCTCTCCCTCTTTCTCTATCAAATAAATAAATAAATAAATAAATAAATAAATAAATAAATATTTTTTAAAATAATTATTTTTTAAAAAACATTTTTTATTTATTTGCAACAGAGAGGAAGAGGCCGAGAGAAAGAAGGAATGGGCACACCAGGGTCTCTAGCCACTGCAAATGAAATCCAGATGTATGTGCCCCTTTGTGCATCTGGCTTACATGGGTCCTAGGGAACTGAACTAGGTTCCTTAGGTTTTGCAGGCAAATGCCTTAACCACTAAGCCATTTCCCCAGCTCAAGAATTAAGTTTTTAATCATGGATTTTCTTTGAAAGCTTACACTGAGATGTCTAAGTAAGTTTACAACTACTGGCAAGTTATTTCATCATTTCAAGAAAATAGTGATGGTGGAGCATAGAGTCTGGAAGATGAAGAGGTCTTCCTTCTTTATTAATTTGAACCAGATATGGTAATTAGCTATGTCTACTTCTTCAAATAAGTATGGGGGTATCTTCCAACATTTCATATGTGGGACCTCAATTTCTCAGAGTAGCAGGAAGGTGGGGCCATATGGGAAGTGTTTGTTTGGGTCATGTGGGTTATGATGATCAAACTTGATCAACAATTTGACTGGGTGGAAAAATGCTTAGAAAATCAATAAAACACACTCTGGTTGTATTTATGAGACAGTTGCAATAATAACTGAGGGGGAAATACCTGTCCTAATTGTGGGCAACACTATTCAATCATCTGGGGGTCTGGGTAGAATAAAAGATGGGATAAGGGGAACCCAGCCTGAGCATGGAAGCTCCATTCTTTCTTTAAAAAAAAAATTATATATTCATTAGAGAAGGAAAGAGAGATTGAGAGCATAAGCACAGCCGAGCTTCTTCCCACTGCCAATGAACTCCAAACACATGTATCCCTTACTGATTCCGGTTTTATGCAGGTACTGGCAATTGTACCCAGGCCTGCAGGCTTTGCAAGTAAGTGCCTTTATCTGATGAGCCATCACCCCAACCCTGTTGCTCTTTCATTGCCTGAGGGTATCAGACTCTAGCTTTTTCAGCTTTTCAAGGCAGATTGACACCAGGGAAATCTGGGAGCTTTGAAGCCTTCAGCCTCTGATCCAATCTGTGCGATTATTTCTCCTTGTTCTAAAGTTTTAGCCTCTTAGACTATGCAGCCACTGCATTCTTGCCTCTCCAGATGGCAATTGTGAGACTAACCAGCCTCTAAGGGTATATTCCAAGTATATTTTTTGCGGAATATAAAATTTTGAATGTTAGAAAATAATCAGATCATAGATGCTACAATTTCATGGGTTTTATTACTTAGTATAACATTAAATTGACTACAACTGATGAAAAGAGAAGAGGCTATGTTCATATATGATTGAGATGGTTTTACAATCTCAGTAATTATACCATTTGTCATAAATCAATACATTCTAGACAATCAGTAGCTATATTATTACTGGTGATATATATATGTGTGTATGTGTTATATAAATATATATACATATTTGTACATATTTGTGTGTGTGCATTGAATAATTAAAATATTTCCAGATACTCACAATTTGAATAAAAACACTTTAAACTCTGACAAGGTATAGGCAAATAATGATATGGAAAATAAGAAAAAAATTATTAACCTACTGTCAAAATTTATATTGCTCCATATGAGCAGAAACAGAAAAAGAAACATATGTCAATCATTCAGCTGATTGTGAATGGCATAATTAAGTGATTCAGATCTTAGGACCAATACAAGGAAATTATGAGTATGGGAAAGGAAGAAAAGCTATTTATATACCAGAAAGGTTAAATTCATAATAAGAAGGCTCCATATCAAACATTTAAGAGAGATATAATAGGAAGTGGCATCTCATAAGAATGAAGGTTGGCTGGGCGTGGTGGCGCCTGCCTTTAATCCTAATACTCAGGAGGCAGAGGTAGGAGGATTGCCATGACTTTAATGCCACCCTGAGACTACATAGTGAATTCTAGGTCAGCCAGAGCTAGAATGAGTCCCTACCTAAAATAAATAAATAAATAAATAAATAAATAAATAAATAAATAAATAAATAAATGAAGTTTGACTTCATGAAGGAAAAATATTCTTCCAACAAATGGCTGAAGAGTTCCCACAGCAAGGTGGCCAATACGTTATGCACAATTCATTTCTCTGTCTTGCTCTCTTTTTGCTCTATCAAATGCATTCCTGAGATCTTGTCTTTCCAGTAAATTTTATTGTTTACAGAATTTTTAAGCTTTTTCATTCATGTTTATTTGTTTAGTAGAGAAGAGGGAGGAAGGAGGGAGAGAGAGAGGGGAGGAGAGCAAAAGAGATGAAGAGAGGGAGAAAGAATGGTTTGCCAAGGGCCCTTGCCACTGCAAAGGAACTCCAGATGTAAGAGCCAGTATGTGCATCTGGTTTACGTGGATTCTGGGGAATCAAACATGGGTCATTAGGCTTTGCATTAAGTGCCTTAACCAGTAAGCCATCTCTCCAGCCCTATTTTTGGAATTAATACTAAAAACTCAACAAAAGATGCTGATTATAGTTGTGCTCTCAACTCAACGAAAGCCTACAAGTCTTCTAGCCTTACAAAAACAAAATTTAATCATTTTAATTTGCAAAGCAAATTTTAAATAAAGAGGAAGGCAATTCTCTTTTCCTAATAACCATTGAAGACTACAGAGTTTAGTTTACTACAAAAATATTATGCAATAGAATTGTACATAATTGAATGTTCTCTGTAACCATGAACATTGATTCCTTAAAAAAATGCTTAATATGGAATTTATTTATACTACTAGAAAAATCTCTGCTGGTTTTATGGATGAAGATGGACATGTGAGACTATCACCACAGCAACCAGTCCTGTAAATAATACTGTGTTAGTCACAGGGAACACAATGTATGCTGCTTTTAATATTTCCATGTTTTACCCTTTGTCACTGATAATTTATGTGCAACCTCACTCCAAATTTAGTATGTAAAATTATTCTCCTTTTAATTAAAATTGAATCTAAATCTGAATCTTTTTTTTTTTTTTTGGTTTTCAAATTTGTACTCACCTTTTTTCCAGAAGGAATCACCTAGTTGCCCTTACTATAATAGCTAATGGCTGATACTCAAGGTAGCAAATCTTCCACTGAGCTGCAAAGCTGTGCACTGAAAAGCAACAGGGTAGGGTATCTGGATTGTCATTGCAGTTTTGTTACATTGGCATTTTTTAAATTCTTCAAATAGAAATAAAAATAGAATTATTTGGATTGTTTTCCATTTTTTTTTAAATTTACTGGTCACTGTGCATGTGTGTGTGAGTGTGCACACACGCTTATGTGTGCCAAGATCTATTACTGCTACAAATGAATGCCTACCTAGATTTACATGGGTAGTGGGGGAATTGAATCTGGGCCAGCAGAGTTTACACTCAAGCATTTTTAACTGCTGAATCATTTCCCCAGCCATGAATTGACTTTGTTATAAAAAGAAATAATAATGTATATAAGGGACAGGTTATATACAAGATTCTCAATAAACATGTTTTATTATATTCGTGGACAATATGAGTGCATATTAAAATTATATGAGATAGTTCTTTGACTATCGTGCTCCTGTTACATCATTCTCATCCATCATTTATTAGCTCTGGACCAAACATTTATCTTTACATATATAATTTATAGATTTGGAACCAAAAGTTCATTTTAACAATTTTTATTTTAAACCAGAACTTAATGACATTTCTTCCTTTAAAATAAGAAAGAACCACTCCAAAAGCCCACTCGATACCAACTGTCTTGTCATACCACTAGAAGGTAATCTAGGCGGAGCTGCTTAACATAGGACTCAACGGGTATTGGGCTACGTCCATTACGGATATGCAAACATGCCCAGCAGTCAGTATGGGGGAAAATCATTTCTCCCTAATGGGTTTTTCCAGCCCTGCTGGTGAATATTAAGTCCATGTGGAGCAGTGACCTTATGCAGAAGATGAAACCAAGCAGCAGTTAACAGAGCAGTGACACAGAGAATTGTGATAGTTAAGATATATGAGATTCACCGCTCAGATTTTGTAATTATATTAGCATATATATTGATCTGTTTTCTGATTCTACATGAAAATACCCCAAACCAGGTTATTTATAAAAATGAGATGTTTATTAGACTGAGAAATCCAACACTGGCTCAGCATCATGGAAGATCTTGGTCTGTAACCTACTGGGAGACATCATATAGTAGTCCAGAGCTCACTTTTATAGCAAAGTCCTTACTCAACAGCCCATTGATTCACTGATATGGTTTAAGAAATGTCATGTCCCCAAAATGCCCATATGCCAACATGCCCAACTATCTTATTTTTTTTTAATTTCACTGTCTAGAAGCTTTTGTTGAATATTAAATAGTAATGATGACTGTACTTAATTTTCTTCAAGTATTTAATTTAGGATAAATATACCTATAACATTCAAAATATTCATGTAGTATTTTATGGAAAAAAATAAAATATACTGAAAAGAACATGCGTAAAAGAGGTTGAATACATTTTCTTTAGAAACAAAAAGGAGGAAAGAGCTTAGATTTTATACTAAATTGGAAGTAAACTATAAAAAAAATTCTGGTATCTTGAACATTTAAGTTCTGGTAGCATTATAGCTAACCAGGCACTGAGGTTTAGAAAACAAAATACTGTATGTCTTTCTGTCAATAGTTTCTAAGCAAAAATATTAAGTTACTTCAACTACTGTATTTCAGAATGTGTGGTCTATATAAAAAATCTAAGTAGATTATTTAAGTAATTGAATCCATCAAATCAGTTCTTTTTCTGTAGTGTATTCTACCTCCTATGATATAAATATTATTTTCCTGTCAAGGTTTCTGTCATTTTATTTTCATTTTAGCAATTTTATGTATCTATAGTATTTATCTTGATCCTATTCACCCCCTTATCACATTCCCACCCTCAGTAAGTCCTTCCTTATCAACTACATGGGGACAGTTTATTTTTTTATTATTGACAACTTTTATAGTTATAGATAATAAACCTGACAATTCCCTCACTTTCCCCTTCCCAACTCCACTCTCCATCATATCACCTGCCCCTCTCCATCAGTCTCTCTTTTATTTTGATGTCATCACCTTTTCCTCCTATTATGATGGTCTTTGTATGTAGGTAGTGTCAGACACTGCAAGGTCTATTTTGTTCCTGGAAGAGTGCATTGTAAGGAATTCTAACCTTCCTTTGGCTCTTACATTCTTTCTGCCACCTCTTCTGCAATGGACCCTTTTGTAGTCAGGTTCTCGTTGCTGGGAGAAATCACCCAACCAATGGGAGGTTTGGGGAGAAAAGGGGTTATTTGGGTTTACAGACTCAAGGGGAAGCTCCATGATGGCAGGGGAAATGATGGCATGAATAGAGGGTGGATATCATCTCCTGGCCAACATAAGGTGAACAACACCAACAGGACAGTGTGCTAAACACTGGCAAGAGGAAAATGGCTATAATACCCAGAAGCCCACCCCCAACAATACACTGCCTCCAGGAAGCATTAATTCCCAAATCTCCATCAGCTGGGAACCTAACATCCAGAACACCTAATTTTATTGGGGACACCTGAATCCAACCACCACATTCCACCCTTGGCCCCCATAAACTGGTTACCATCCCTGTTGTAAAATGAAATGGATTCAGCCCAACTTTAAAAGTTCCCATAGTTTCTATCAATCCTAATGATGTTCAAACATTCCCATAATCTGAGATCTTTTAACTGAGCCATAATACCAAAAAAAAAAAAAAAATTGTAACAACATTGTAACACAGAACACTCACACTGAAAAAGATTGTATTGGACATAGCAAAGAAATATTCGACCCATACAAGATTTAAAACAACCAGGGTAAACATCAAACTCTGTAGCTCCAAGTCCAACAACTCTAGTCTCTGGAGTTCCAATTCTGCCCCTCCAGCTAGGTTACTCACAGTCCTAGAAAACTTCATCTGGGGCCAGCATATATTCCCTCCAGTGGAGTGGGCCTGTAGTACAACTCAAGAGCACTTGGTTTCCCCCATAACAGACATGCCACTATTGTACCCATTGGCTCATTTGGCCTGGATGGCCAAACTTAATGATTGCAATATCCATTGTTGTTTGTCTCCACTGATGACTTCTCTCTCCCATGGAGCTGCATGCACGCAGCTTTATCCAGCTTTCTGTCAGCTGGTCTACAGTGAGGAGGTTTTCAATTCAGCTCCAGCAGGATTTCTCAGTGACCTTTCCGCCCAAGCATGTGGAGTCTTCAGCAACAGGGTTTTACCATCTATTCCTGGTGGGAAATCAAGAGCCTCAGCAATGGCATGTAATGTTTTGGGGGCATCTGGGACCTCCCTGGCCAACAATTCACTGCAATGTATTCCATCCCTGGAACTGAAGATTTTCTACTAACAATCTATGGGTTGTGAGTGTACCATTGTCCGAAAAAGTACATTTCCATATGATTTATTCATATTCTCTTAGATTTTGATTAATCTTCCCCAACCCTTCCTTTACTCAATCTCTTCTCCTGACCTCACTTAGGCCTTTTCAACCCCAGTAATCTGTTCTTCTACTTACATATATGCAATATCATCCACTTAAGTCAAGAGGACAGTTTTAAACCACTGCGCTTGCCCAGATTAGGCAAAGCTCTCGATTACCAGCCTCTGAGATGGCCATGTGCCACTTTTACCTGTTGAGTATAGACTCTGCTGAGTATTCTTCCATGAACTTGTATCTAACCACTCCAGTGTTAACTTATGGTATATGACATTCAAGAGTAGGTCATAAAAAAGCATTAATGTTTCTCACTGCACTCACACTGAGGAAGCTTCCCACCATGTTTTAAGGAGTCTCATTTAGCCTTAATTCTGCCTCTGCTCACAATAGCCAGCATAAATATGCCAAGTACATGCATGAGCAATTCTACGTGAGGATCCTTCAGACACACTTAAACTTCCCCAAGACTCCAGCCCTGGCCAACATTTTGAATACAATCTTATGAGCAAGAACCATACATCTGAAATCTTATTTTGGACACATTGACACATGTCTGTTATTCTTTAATGCAACTATTTTTTGAGGTAATTTGTTCCACAGCAACAAATTACTAGTACAAGACTTACTGTAGCACTTCAATCATAATGATTTATATTAACCCACTTCAATTGTATTTTCTCAGGAATAAAGCTCTGTAAAGACAGATGATGAATTTCCTGTTTGCTTTGCAACTATAAAACTAGGCTAAACACTAGCTATCATTTATTGCTAAGTGCATAAATATGAAATGATGAAGAATGCTAAATGGGTATCAGAAAAGAGATATTTCTATTAGATCAAAAGCTCACAAGTTTTGCATCAATAAACATGATTATCTTTTATATCCTCTCTACAAAACAATTGACCACTCTGTAAAGTAAGGCTAACTAAAGCCAAATGCAATTAATGCATTTAAAGTGCTTCTAAAACAAAAACCATATTTTATTTGAATGTTAAAGAAAAATAATCTTTATAGTTTTATATAAAATCAAGTGCAATTTCTAAAAGGGCTGCTTGCCTAGATTAGATGAACTACTTAATGATTTGCCTTTCTGTTAAGACAGATCTGTTGTGAAGCTTTTCCATTATGTTACACAGACTACATTGTTAACTCATAGGAGTTTGAATTCTCTTTCCTAGAAGCAAAAGTTGTAGCAACACACACACACACACACACACACACACACACACACACACACACACACACAGTCTAAAAATAAAAAAGAGTTCTGGCTAATATCACCTGAAAGGTTCTATGGAGGTTCTTTAAGAAATACAAGGTAGATGGAAGAAAACTAGGGTTTTTTTTTGTTGTTGTTGTTCTGTTTTGTTTTGTTTTAATCTAACTGCTTTCAAGTTTAACAGGAGCCACTTTTATTCCATGAAGTACCTTCACATATTTGCATATAAAATTTAGACTATGAATAGAGTCTAGTAATTAAGTTAGTGAGAGATAAAATTAGAATTCCAGAAACCACTGCAGAAGAATCAGAGACATCTGGGTAAAGAGACAGACAGATCCAGAAATGTTCAAAACTAAGGAGTGGAGAAGAGATTAGTCAAAATCCTTCCAAAGAAATACAATTTTAAAATCCATCACGGTCTTTTTGGTCATATAGGGGTGTTCTCCTTTCATTGTCTTATGAGAAGACCATTTTGCAACTCTGTAAACTTGGAGGTAAAATTTCAAAACACTTTTTGTAATGCAAATGACTGCCCTTAAATACATATATTTTCTGATATAATTAAAATTGGCCACCTTTCTGTAGGAAAAAAAATATTCCAAACATTGTGTATTATTATCTTAAGAACTATTATCTGTTTTTGCATGGTTTAGTAAATTTACTTCTACATTAAAGAGAGAGAGAGAGAGAGAGAGAGAGAGAAAGGAGAAAGATTGAGCAGGAAAGGGAAATTGTATTATAGGTTTGAAGTTGCTGTTCCATGACCAGTTGGCTCTGTTTTTCCTTTTGTGTCTGGAAAAAGATAGGAAATTATGGCAGGGAGTATGTGGCAGACCAATCTAGGCATTCTCATGGCCAAAACACACACAAACACACACTTACATACATACATACATACATACCTACACATATACAATACACATATAAATTTTTATGTACAGCACCAAGATATATCATGTATATATAATATAGTTGAATATTATATAACAACATATTTAAAACAATCCTCTTAATTGTATAGTTTAAAATTGGGATAACTAAAAAATCTTATATTTATATGTTTCTTTAATATCTTCAACACATCTTTAACTTGAATAAACTATTGAGTGAAAAAAAATACATACTCCTTGAAAAGAGAGCAAAGATTTGGAACATAACTCTTAAAATCTTGTTTTCTAAATGTCAATCAATACTAGATTAAACTTTTTCAATCTGTCCTAAAGCAAGATATCTTTGATTTTGTCATTAGTCTCATCCCTTACATTTAAAGCATTTATAATTACAATATTTGGTTTTGAATAATCAACATATATATAGTGCTTATATACAAATGATTTTATTTATATAAATATATTTTTATAAATTCTATAAATATTTCTGTAATGTTTGGTGCCAAATATCTAAATTATAAAAAAAAAAAAAACTCTACTTTCTGTTTTAGACCAAAGCAGAGGACTTTCAAACATTCAATTAATTATTTAATTAAGCCAATTAGTCAGAAGTGTATTTGGTTGCCACTGGGGTCAAGTTCTCCTATGTTCATCATTTATTGGAAGCCACAGTCCACCTAATATATCCTGAGAGGACTGTAATTGCACCAAGTCCCAGCTAATACCTTGCCAGAGTTAAAAGTAATCCTTGAGAAGAAGCAATCTAAGAACCAAGAGATTTGATTGTCATAGCCCTGTGATTAAAGGGAATCTTTCCTTTGAAAAACACACTTTCCCCTGCAGGGAATGTTAAATTTTAATTACACCACTCACCCTTGTGTCTTCATTCTCATAACTTTTATTTTAATCCAGTATCTGTGCTCACTTGGTACTGTGAAAAATATGTTTTCTGAAAAGAAGAAAGAAAATATATTAATCCAGCATTACATTTGGAAGGTTCATGCCATGGTCTACAAAAATTACAAATGACTTTTTATCATTATAATAAATTTTGATGTAAGTAACTGAGTAATACTGCCATAGAATGTTCACATTATGCACTGTTTTGGTATGAATTCCTTTTATGACCACCTAGC
The DNA here is from genome assembly GCA_036365145.1 of Orientallactaga sibirica. NCBI lineage: Eukaryota > Metazoa > Chordata > Mammalia > Rodentia > Dipodidae > Orientallactaga > Orientallactaga sibirica. The sequence goes on along the minus strand of JAEOAD010000003.1, from coordinate 77,739,707 downwards.
TCTTGGAGAATAAGATTCCTGCTATGACTCAGCTGCTAGTAGGTATGTAACCTGAGGGGTATGACAACATATCTCTTATGAGGCTCTCATCAGATGATAGAAAAAATAAATGTGGCTTTATTGCTTTGTATACCAGATGTGGCCTTAACTAAAGCACTTTAATAAGGTCTGCTTTTGTTTTGCTTTTGTTCTTGTTTTTAACCAAAATCTCTCTCATTATCTCTCTTTTTATGTGAGTTTTAGAGGAGAAAGTGGTAAGGGAAATGAAATGATGTTAAAGAACAGAAATCTTTAGATGAGAAAATAACTAAAATATTTGTTTATTCTCTGTTAGTCTGAAAATTAATATTATACTTAATCACTTTGCTCTACTTGCTTTGGAGGAAGCTATAACCTGATCCCCATATATCATATACAAATTAAAGCTCATGTTTTGATCAACAAAAGCAATTTGCATGAAAATAATACATTCAAAATATCAATCATATTTCCTACTGCTTCAGAGTAATTAAAGAGGTGACCTTGCTGTCATACCTAATAAGCATTTTGAGGACTGGACAATAGGGAGGGTGGAATGGGAAGGGAGGGTAAGGATAGTGGGGGGAAAACAAACTGGGACCAAAATGGAAATTGTACCATAAAATTCTATATTGTGAAAGACAAGCTAAAAGATTGAACCTTTAGCAGGAACACCTGAACCACAGGGCCCTGGAGAGGACATCATGAAGACTAACTTAATCTTTTCCTGTTTCTCTCTCTCTTCTCTCCCTCTCTCCTTTATTCTCTCATTCTCTTTTATATTACTTATCTTTTTCTTCCTTGGCACTGACCTGTAACTCCCAGTACCAGCATATGGTTAACATCCACAATGAGCTGTTAACCAGAGAGACATACAAGGTTTCCCAAAAGAAGACAGATTTTTGTCAGTGTTCTTGATGACCCACAAAAGATTAATGGTAAGATCCTACTGCCTAAGACACCATATACTGTTGGGACGGAACATGGAGTGAACTGGCTGGAACCTGGAAGAGGGTCAGTTCCCAGACAGTTAACTTGTCTAGTGCCAGAGGGTGCTACATGAAGAATAGGGGAAAATGACCGACATCTGTCCAAACAACTTGTAGTCTAAGCTACTCAAGAGTAAAAAACCTGATGTGATGCTCAAACAAGTGCAATAGTGGCACATAGCCATGGTGGGTAACCAACTGCTCTTGATTTGGCTAACAGATCTGCTTAGTGGAATGGAACTCATAGCTGCAACTGGGAAACGAGTCAAAACCATGTTCAAAAAATGATCCCGTTCTCCAATATCAAGCTCCCACCAATTGTGGGCTATAAGAGGACCTACACATATAAAATTCTCTCTAAAATAATAATGGTAATCCCATCTATTTGGTGTTTGCTTCTCTTTCCATTGGGGAATTTGCTTCTCTTTTTCAGATGGACACCAAACCTGAGGGGAGGATCAGCCTATCGCACCTAATCAGGGCCCCAGCTGAAACCATAGAGTAAATGGGGAAATGAATAAGAGTGTAGCTTTCTTGATGAACCTGACACCAGCACAGGGCTGAAGGAGATAGACATAGAGAACACTAAATTCCTACCAAACCAGATATTCAGAGACACATAGGCTCCCAAGACCTCATCACTGAAGTAGAACTAAAATGAACCCAACATGGCTCAGGGAAATTCACAGAAGAGGGGGTGGAAAGAATGTTAGAGCCACAAGTTGGGTCATTATGCACAGAGAGATTGCCTCTTCTCCATAACTGATAGCTACCCCCACAATGCATGATCCACTTTCCCCGATGAGGAGGGTCCCTTTGGAAGGGGGAGGACAGGGAAGAGGCTATCGAAGGCACCAACATGAATGTATTCACATTACGAGTATGACTAATAAAATAAATAATAAATTTTTTAAAAGAGGTGACCTCTTCCTCATCTCTCCTATGTGGAATCTTTGATCACCCCCAAACTAACCCAGAGCTCACTTCTTCCTACTCCTCTCAGTGATGTCTCTACTTGTCCTTTAATGCAATCTAAATATGTTGTCACATTTATCTCTCATTCTGTGTAAAACACATTACCATAATTATAACAAATACCTAAGATGTACAACATTAAAGAGAAAAATGGAGGGAGGTTCATACTTTTTGGAGGTTCTAGTGTATTATTCACCAGTTCTGTTGTGATTGGGCCTAAGTACAGTCAATGGACTGAGGCAGGGAGCATGTGGTGGAACAAAGCCATTCATTTCATGTTTAGACACAAAAAGAGGAGAAGGGAAAGGCTAAAGTACCATCATTGCTTTAAGAAACACATTCTCAGTGACTAAGGTCCTCCTACAAAACTCCACATCTTACAGGATACACCACAACCCAAAAGCACTCTGGGATGGGAAGCATGCCATTAACAAGTGGTTCTCAGGAACATTCAAGATTCAAACTAGAGCATCACCCTAGATCTCTCTGTATGGAATCGCATATTATATGTACATTTCTCTTTCCAAGAAATCAATGTAAATTACTAACAGTCAAAATTTGCAACATGTCCAAATATCTTCTCCTGCATATCGTGCCCCTATGTTCTTATCATCTTCAACACACATATAAATGTAAAGCTTCTTTATATTTCATACCCCACTGTTATAGTCAGCTTCATGTTGACAAATATCCAACCAGAGGCAGCTTATGGGAGGAAGGGGTTTATTTCAGGCTTATAAAATCCAGGAAAACACCATTAATGTCAGAAGAAGCTGGCTCACTTCAGCATGTATCACAGCAGAGAGACACCACCACATAAGCAGTAAACGCCCACGCCAGCAAGCATGATCAACTACAGCTTCAACTGCTCTTTACACACCAATATCTACCCTTAGTGACATGCCCCCTATAGCAGGGATCTGCCTGCTAGGGGTTCAGGTAGGAAGTTTAATCAAAAATGCCAGAATCCAGGGGGCCATACATTCAAACTACCATACCCACCTACACAATCCTTTAGCAGCTCCCATTCATTCCACCTGCAACATGTGTCCAACTTGTCAGTACATTTCCCCACATCTTCTACTTTCAGGTTACTTCTAGACTCCATGAGCCTTTACCCACTCAGGGGTCTACTAACTCCCCTCAACACTGTACACACTCATCAGGCTTAACCGTTGGTTAGATCATGCTCTCCTGTCACTGAATTCCTGGCTTCTTGTGCCACTTTTAGAAGAACCTGAAGATTTTTGCCCGTAGGGAACATTTGATAATGTCTGGAGACATTTTTGGTTGTCACTAAATGAGTGGGTAATGACAGTTGTCACTCTCATCTCATGATTAAGCACCAGAGATATTGGCAAATATCTTGCTATGCACAAGATAGTCCAAAAGAAAAATAATCACACACCCTAAAAGTTTAATAGTGCACAGATCTTGAAAGCCTACCTTAGACCATCTCATCCCCTGCTTGTTCCTTTGCCATGTGCTGTATGATCAGCCTGAAATACTTTCCTGATCCGCATCCAAGTGTCCTCAACAAAACATTCTCTGGTCTCACTGTATTAAAGTGTTCTATCTCTTCCATAGACTCCCAGCACTCATTATTCCTATAACTTGACTTAGTGTTTCTTTTTTTTTTTTGGAGCACCTATTGTCATTTCTCATGTTTTATTTATTCATCTTACTAATGGTTTCTCTTTCACCACTGGACTGTAAGCTCCCATAAACAGAGATGTTTATCACTTTGTGTCACATAAGTGTTCAGAGGTCATCTAATAGTATTGCCCAGTCGATATCTGTCATATGAATGACAACTATAGAAAAATTCTTACAAACATTCTTACAAATGATCCTGAAATCCACAGGTACACCTCAAAATTTCTGGGGCATTTTTCAAACAGAAAACACTGTCACAACTTCCACTTGCAGAGAAAAATAAGAATATGAAACAGGAAATCAATCATTATCATCTCTCTTCCCACTGCTAAGTCCTACAATATACCTACATCCACTATTTTTCTGTTAGGTTCTATTATGGCATTTTTATCATTGCCTTCTTTTGAGATTATCTCTTGATGTTAAATTGAGCACAGAGAGTGTTGTGGTAGTTTGAATATATGTCCCCCAATATATTCAGTATTTCATTAGTTATAGTTTGCATCTGCAATCACCTTGCTAGAGGCAATGTCACTGGGGGCTGGTCTTAAGGTGTGGGTTTGAGATTCCATTGTAAAGATATGCAAATGTGCCTAGCAGGAGTTCCTGAAGTGTGCTGTGTGACCTTTTGGCTGTAGTTTTGCTCTGTGTGCTGTGGTGGCTGGTTGGTTTCTCTCTCTCTCTTGCTTGGTCCTGTGGAGAGCAGGCTGTTTCTCTTGCCATTATGGAACTTCCCCTGGATCTGTAAGCTTCAATAAATAATCCCTTCCTCCATAACTGTGCCCGGTCTGGAAGTTCATCTCAGCAAACCTGAAGCTGTCTGCTACAAGTGTGTACAAGTATTTTAACAGTTTTTGATACAGACCATATAGCCCTGTACAAAAATAAGTTACTAAACTTAAATGATTGACTGTCTTAATTTGAATGGTAGTATCTAGAAATAGAAATTCAGCCAAGAAATATAAGAGAAATAATATTTTTCCCTAAATCTTTGTTTTCTCCAAAAATTTATTTGTGAAATAATTGCTGGTCCACTTATGTGACTACAAAAATAATTTATATGATCAGTGACTTTCTCTGTTCTCATTTTCTTAAATATAAAATAACTCTTTAATATATAAAATAATAGGTAGAATCTTAACCTGTTATTTCTAAGTAGTTATCTGTAGAAGTAATTTATTATACAAAGTATAAATCATTTGAAATGTCACAAGAAAATCAAATCAAATTTAACAGTATGACATTTTACCCATGGGCAAAAAGAACATTGAAGATATTTTATATACCAGCCCGTGTAAAAGAATTCTTAGTGCATAGTCAGAGTAATGATTAAGAACCTTCCTAAATTAATGGTGAATAATGACATAGTCTGTATGAACTGATAGTGGGACTTTTACACACAGTGTTACTAAAGTCATGTCTTCATCCGAGTTGTAAAGGGAGGTAAAGATGCAGTTATCAGGAAGGCATACTGGCTCATCTTTTAAATATAGCTTCCTTTGTAAATTCACAATAGCCCACTTTATCTTATGGAAGGTACAAACAAGAATGAACAGTTTATAATTTGACATGACCTCACGGGTCTTTTGTTTGGTCTGGATAATATTTTAATATTTTAATAATTTTAATAATTTTAATCAAATTAGTTGTCAATATTGAAAGTTAATATTATTTTGCATAAGTCTGAATTTCCCATTTCTTTAGACCAAGAAAAAGTTTTGCTGATAGTAAGTCAGCAACCTCCGTGCAGTAGTGCTGAGGAGCACAGTGATGGATACCCCCTCCATACCCAGTCAAGCTTGCCTCGCTTTCTGATCTCACCTATGGCCTGTATTCTGCCTGCTTAGTCTTTGATATTCTCTGAGGACTTACTGTTGGCATGAAGAAAATGCATAGAACAGAAGCCCTGGAGATTTTTTTCTTTCTATATTCCTTATAATTTTGAACATTATATATTTGGGGGGAACTTATGCCATTCCTCCCCTCTTCTTTCCTTCCACTTGTTCTTCTTTTGTCAGTACTGGGGATTGAACTGTGGGCCTAATGTGTGCTAGGCCACAGTCTTGGCCCTAGAACATGCTTCTTACATAGCACATCAGACTTTGAAAAGCAGTAGCTTTTCAAATATTATCTACCATGTAAAATATGGAAGCATATAAATAACTTTTTCACTAAAATCAATTGATATAGCTTGTGTTTTTTTTTTTTTTTTTTTTTTTTTTTTTGTATTTTTGTTAGAGAGCACACACATGAGAAAGAGAATTAGGACACCAGGGCCTCCAGTCACTGCAATCGCACTTGTGTGCCACCTTATGTGCATGTGCAAACATGCGTACTTGTGTCACCTTGTGCCTCTGGCTTACATGGGACCTGGGTGTCAATCATGGGTCCTTAGACATCACAGGCAAGTGCCTTAACCACCAAGCCATCCCTTCTGCCCTAGGTTGCATTTTAATAGAACTTTTAGGCATGCATAGTTTGTAACATCATATCCTGGTTATTTGGAAAATATTATTTCACTGAACTTTCCAGATCTTCCAAAACTTGACACATCCTATTTTGAAAAATACTAAATAACATGTGTTAACATAGTTACTGATGCTAGTAGGAAAGTATGAGTGATAAAAGTTATCCACGATGCTAATTTTCATTCCAAAACTTAAATTTCACCATTAGTATTAATCAAATACCACCTGTTATTTTTCTGGAAATAAAAGGCCCACTTGTTTACTTTAGATATTTCTCCAAAATTCTCAAGTATGAATAACCACAGATTTTTCTCTCAGTCTTTTAAAAATTATTTATTTGCATGAAAGAAAAAGAGAGACGGAGAGGGAGGGTGAATAAAGGAACTCCTTGCCATTGCAAAGGAATTCCAGATGCTTGGGTATTTGTTGTGTCTGGCTTATAAGGTTGCTAGAAAATTGAACATGGGCCAGAAAGCATTGTAAAAAAAAAAAAAAAAAAAGTCCTAAGTCCCTCATTATTTTTTTTAGATTAAAAGGACATTTCATGAAAAATCAAAAGTAGCTGGCTTAGCTCACAGTTCAGTTGCACAAGCTTATTATTTTCCATATAAAACCACAGAAGACCTCCATATAGTACAGATTTGTGTTATGTATATTTCTCATCTTGTCACTATAATATTTATTAAAGTTAATAAACTTTACTAAGCCATCAAGAATATTCTTCAGAACAATTATTTTCACATGTGTGTAAAAGCACAAAATACATTGTAGCTCTATTTATGAATTGTGGGAGCAGCAATCAGTCATTGGGGAAGGGGGAGCAATGCCTCTGGGTATGCTTTCCCAACCTGTGGCTCTGACAATCTTTCCACCCCCTCTTACACAAAATTCCCTTATCTGTGGTAGGTATGTTTTAAGACTACTTCAGTGAAAAGCTCTAGAACCTTCTGGATTTCTGCTTCTTTAAGCATTGAGTATCCTCTGTGTCTGTCTCTGCACCATGGTGCTGATTGTCAGGCTCACCATGGAAGCAGCACTCTGGCTCATCTCCCCTATTCCTCTATGGTTTCACTTGGGCCTTGGCTAAACTGTGAGGGGTAGTTTATCTCCTCGGGTCTCACTACCTTCTGAGAAAAGAACAGATTCTCCAAAGGAGAGTGAAATCAGCATAATTTAAATGGGATAGCATTATTAATTTAGGGAGAATTTGCTACCTTCTGAAAAAGAGATTCTCCAATGGAGAATGAAGTCAGCATAGGTTAATGTTTTGGGGGTAGCAGGAACCTCCCTGGCCAACAACTCACTGTAATGTATCCCATCCCTGGCACTGAAAATTTTCTAGGAACAACCTATGGCTTCTGAGTGTGCCATTGTCCAGAAAAGTAGGTTTCCATAAGTCTTATTCATACCCTGTTAGATTTTGAATATTTTTATTTTTTTAAATGTTCTTATTATATATAATCAGATAGAGGACTATAGAGATAGAGACATAAAGATAAAGAGAGCCCACACATGAAAGAGAGAGAGAGAGAAGATAAGAGAATGAACATGACTTTGCCTACTGCAGATGAACTCCAGATTCATGTGCCACCTCGTGTGCCTGGCTTTACATAGGTACTTGGGAATGGAGCCTGGGCCATGTGGTAGTTTGAATATATGTCCCCACAGACTCAGGCTTGATTTTAGAGTCTTTATATGAGAGCCCTACTAGGGAACATGAGTCACTGGGGGAAGATCTTGGAATCTAGCCCTAAAGCATGTTTGGGGTCCGATCTGAATTCTAGCCCAAAGATATGGAGAGAACTGTTTGAGCTTCAGCTGTTCCTGCTTGGTGGTATTGGTTTTTCTCTCTCTGCTATGCTAATGTATGGTGGAATCAGCCAACTTCCCTTGGATGCTGTATTCCTGAAATAAACGCCTTTCCTCCCATAATTTGTGTCTGGTTGAATGATTGTGCCAGTAATATACAAATGAATGCAACAGGGCATCAGGCTTTGTAAGAAAGCACGTTTAACTGCTGCACCATCTATCCAGCTTCTAGAATTTTTTTTTTTAATCCTTAGAAAAGCTTGGCTAACATACTCTCTGTACAACAAAGTTTATCTCTCCAAGGACATAGTGGTGTCTGCTAAAATTAGCTTGGGATAAGTAAAGTGTCTGGTTGGGGGGGTCTTCCTTATCTGACCTTGGCTGGCCATGGAGACAGCCTTCCACATGGGGAAGCCAATGCTCTGGCTGATAAGTACTCCATAATTACACTGTGGTTCTACTCCTGTAGGTTTAAACTAAGATTTCCAGTGTTTATTTAGTGTTACTAGTTTTTTTCAGTAAAATAGTCTTAGACACTGGAGATATGGCTCATTCCATAAAATGCACAAGCAGAAGGACCTGTGTTCAGATATACATAAAAGCCCAGCATAGCAGGTGTCACTAATTCAAGCACTGGAAGAGACTAGAGATCCCTAAATAAGATGGAGACCAATTGAGGAAGACATCTGACATTGAAAATTGGCTTCTACATGTAACCACACACATGCAAACACACATGTATGCACACCGTTAATACTTGCACAGTTTTTTTCAATGTTATTTTTGATTCCTAAAGCCAGCCATCTCCCTTATGCATGGATATAGTCAAATAATACTTTAACATATTTTTCTCCATTTTAACTTATTTGAGCCATGTCAATTTTGACTCCATACAATGAGTCATTTAATTAGATATACTACCTTCCCTAGAATTATTCCATTCTTCTAATCACCAGAACTCTTCAAGCTATTTGTGGTGAGAAATTATCTGTACCATCTCTTTCTCTGTGCAGTGTTATCTTCCTAAGTAAACTGAAAATTGTCATGTCCATCAAATGAAGCCACATCCTCTTTCAATTTGCAGCTCACCTACTCAGTCTGTCTGCTATTTTCACTTGAAAATTAAAATGCTAGCTTACTTGTTCATGGAAATGGAAAACAGTAAGTAGTAAATGGATATTAAAATAAGAAAGGGAATTCAAATTCAGCATCCATCTCGGGATTTCATGGACACCTTGAAGGAATTGTATAAGCCTGTCACCTCAAGACTACTCACCTGTGCTTTAGGACTAATGTCATCAAAATGTGTCACAAATGGATAAGCATTAAGAAAACTGCAAGCAGTAATTATATCAGTAAAAAAAAAAATGTTAGTAAATATATAACTGTAAGAAAATTATCTAGGGGCTTAGACAATCAGAATTATCAGACATCTTTGTATTTAGACAAATCAGATTCAGTCCTGCACATATTCATATTATGCTAATGTCACTAAGCAGTTCAGAGAAAGAATATCAGCAGAATATAATTAGGTATTACACAGAAAAGGAAAAAAAAAGTCTTTGTAAACTAGAATTCAAGTTGCCAAAAAAAAAAAAAAAAAACCATGAAATAGTCCTGGTGTTCTGCTAAGACAAAGGAACAAAACAGATTAGTAAAATCACAAGGAGAGAAGAAGAGAAGTGTAACACTAAAGAATTATTTGTGGGGAAAATGTATTCTATAAATTCAAATAAAAGACACATTGACAAGTAGCAACAGAGAAGCTATGACTGAAGCCATTCATGAAATTAATCTTTACCTATTGTCAGAGAAAAAGAATGAAAATTTGTAATAAAGTCAAGCCTAAATTTATAAACCACTTCACTTTCTTATTTTAGCCTCATAAGAAACCTGTTTGATGAACAATCATATTATTTTAGGTGTGAAGAAAAATGCTAAGTGACTAGAAGATTTTTTTTTCCCCAAGATTTAGGAATGTAAAGAATGAAAACATAAGACCACAACTTGTGTCTGTTACTTTGTGGGATTTTCAGACTCCATATTATTTGTGATGGTGGGAGTTAAAATATATATATTCCAGGTTTCTCCTCACCCAGACTCAGCCATCCATTTCCTTCTTGTCTGTCTCTGGGAATGACATTGTATGAGAACCTTACATCGCTTACATCAACTTGGTTACTTGTCCATTAATGCTTTGATCATTCTCTTACAAATGCATTTCTTTAACTCCCTTTTTAGCATCACATGACCTTCATGCAGACCTGTTTCCATGTACAGAACAGCTTTTCTCCTAATGGTTACATTTGTACTACATCAGTGTAACTTAATGAAGTTGATCAAAGGTTTCTCAAATCAACAAAAAAATGTATGAACTTTCTCTTTTAAATTCATTAACAATATTTTTGAGCATAGACTCTTATTAGAACATCACTTTGCAGTTTTTAAGGTTTTTTTTTTTTTTTAAAGGGTTTTCTTATCTGGGAGAAGAACCACTTTCTGCTTTACTACTTGGTTTTTCATGCTATCCATATTGGCCACTCATACCACCTTTCCCACCTGAGATGCAAACTTCCCTTCCGTACAGATCACACTGGACTATAGTACTGCATGATGCATTTCTGTGGAACAGAGCTCTAAAGCTCAGTGTCTCACTTATTTAATTGGCCTTCCTGGTATAAGTCACTGTGAAGGTAACTTCAGATATATACATCTTTTGGCTTCCTCAATCACATGTACAATCAGGTTGGCTAAGATACTGAAAATGCACCAAAGCAGAAATCCAGAACCTGCTGAGAGCACAACACTAAAGTTGACTAAAAGCACACCCACATCACAGCTCAGGGAATTTTGCAAAAGAGGGGGCTCAAAGATTGTTAAGAACCACAGAGTGGAAGGAAATGTCTATAGAGGCACTGCCACCCCTCCCCACACAATGACTGACTGCTGCGATCACATCTTATACCCTGAACCCCCCAAGAGGAATACCAGCAATCCCACTGAGGAGGCACTTCAGTGGAATGGGGACAGGAGGAAGGGAAATGATGTTCCTAACTTATTATGTGTCCATACCAGTTTCTAATTAATGACAAATAATACTAGATATTTTTTAGAAAAAAAAAAACAATACAATGAAATTCATAGAAAAATGGACAGACTTGAAACAGATCATACTCAGCAAACTCACACAATCACAGAAAGACAAAGGCCGCATGGTGTCACTTATCCGTGGTTCCTAACCTGGACCTGCTCTCGTTGCTGATGCACCTGGTAAGCAACTCAAGGCCCAGACAATAGGGATGGGAGGATTTGGGGGAAGTGGGAAGGGATGAAAACAAACACAAAACTAAATCCAAAATGAGCTGGTACCATAGAAACCTTTTTCCTTGGAGATAGACTAAAAGATGTACGTCTTACCCGTCAATAAAAGTAAGGGGACATTATCTGAGAACTAGGGCCCTGGAGTGGGTGGGATGAAGCCTAAACTTAAAAGAATTCTTTTTTTTTTTTATTTTTTCTGTCTCTGGCCTGTAACTCCCAGTACCAGAGATTTGTTACTACCCACATCGAGCTATTTGTCAAAAGACACCTACTAGGTCCCCAAATCAAGACAGCTGTTTGTCAAAGCACTTGATTAACCCACCTGCAGCCAAAGCTAAGATCCTATTGCTGAAAACACCACATACTGCTGACACAGAGCATGGAGAGACCTGACTAGAATTCAGAAGAAAGCCAGGTCCCAGACAGCCTGTTTAGAGCTGAAAAGCACTACATGAGCCACTGGGGGAAAGTGGCCAACAATAGTCTGAGCAACCAAAGGTCTAAGCTACTCAGAAGCAAACACTCGGACAGGATGTACATGCCAGTGAAATAGTGGCGCACAACCTCAGAGAGTAAGCAATAGCTTTCTGATTGGCTAAGAGATCCACTCAGTGTAAAGGAACCCATATCTGGAACTGGGAACCAATCAGAATCCTATGGAGACAGAGATTATGTTCTCCAGTGTCAAGCTCTCACTAGTCTTCGGCTGAAAGAGTGGTTATGTACATGAAGTTCTCAATTAATTAATAATGTTTATTACATTTAAACTATACTAACTTCACTTTCCATTGGAGAATCTGTTCTTTTTCAGAAGGCAGCGAAACTACTCCTCACACTTCAGCCAGGCCACAGCTGAAACCACAGAGGAATTGGGGAAAACAAGCAAGAGTGCTGCTTCCATGCTGACCTGATAATCAGCACCAGCGAGAAGGAGACAGACCCTGAGCACACTCAACCCTACCAAACAAAGATCCACAGGCTCCTAAGAGCTCATCACTGATGTAGACTTAAACTCTCTCACCACAGGTCAAGGAATTTTGCAGAAGAGGGGGAAGAAAGATTTAAGAGCTACAGGTTGTGACGTCATGCCCAGAGGTATTCCCTCCCCAGAAAAAAAAACTGACTTCTGCTCCCACAGTGCGTAAACTACAACCCCATAGGAAATACCTGCAACCCCACTGAGGAGTGTCCCCAGTGGAATGGGGGAGAGACAATGGAAAAGAGAGTAACAACACATGATATATCCATATGAAGTATGCTTTTAATAATAATAATAAACATAAAAATAAACATTTTGACAAAGTCAAGATAACTCAGCCATGCATCAAAAATGCAACTGAACTTAGATCCAACCATTTCTAGAAATCAGACAATTTTCTTTTTAAATATTTTTAACTGAATATTTTAAACTGAACACATGTGCCACCATGTGCATCTGGCATACATGGGTACTGGAGAATCAAACCTGGGTCCTTAGGCTTTGCAGGCAAGCACCTTAACTAATAAGCCATCTGTCCAGCCCCCAGACCATTTTCTTTAAAGATAAAAGTTAATGTGTATGAAGATATTGAGTGAGCCTATTAAACAAATGTTGGAAATTTGACACCGTTTAACATTTGCCAACACTAATCATGTACCTAGCATTGTGCTTGCTACTGGAACTCCAGAATGACTTAAAATAAAATTAATCTCTTTATGAATAGTTGCCTTATTATCAGTCCATCAATGACATTTATAATAGAAGAATATCCAGCACTTAAATTTTCCAAGTGAAATTTTATCTTGTACTAAGACAGAAGATTCCAAAGGAAAATAGAATATAAACAGGTAAGTGTAATCACTCTGACATTGCTATGACAAAATGCCTATCAGAAACATCTCAATGAAGGAAGAATTTATCCTGGCTCATGGTTCAGGGTATGCAGTTCATGACAGTATGAGGGGCATGGCTTCAGGCAAGGCTCCTAGCTGTGACATAGGAAGTGTGATGTGGCTGATCACATCATGGTGGCAATGAGGAAGATGAGATCTTGGAGAGAGGCTAATCTGGCTAGAACCCTCAAACCCCACTGCTATGACCTTATGTTTCCCAGCCAGATATCATGTCCAGAAGGTTCCACAACCACCCAAAGAGCACCACCAGCCAGACACCAAGTGTTCAAACACACTGAATATGTGACAGTTCACATTCAAACAACAAGTATGTAGACGAAGGAAGGAAGGAAGGAAGGAAGGAAGGAAGGAAGGAAGGAAGGAAGGAAGGAAGGAAGGAAGGAAGGAGGGAGGGGAGGAGGGAGGGAGGGGGAGGGAGGGAGGAGGGAGGAGGAGGGGAAGGAGGGAAGGAGGAAAGGAGGAAAGGAGGGAAAGAGAAGGGAAGAAAGAAAGAAAGAAAGAAAGAAAGAAAGAAAGAAAGAAAGAAAGAAAGAAAAGGAAGGAAAGAAGGAAGAAGGGAGGGAGGGGAAGAAGGGAGGGAAGAAAGGAAGGAAAGAGGGAAGCAGGGAAGGCATTGGAGTGGAAAGAAGGAGAAGGAAGAGGAGGGTGGACAAATGCATGCTTATTTGTTCAAAACACCTACTTTATATTTATGAAATAATCATTCAGTTAAAATGCTTAAACCTGACAAAACTAATCCATTAATAACAATAACTGAAGCATATTCAAGGTTTTATGACAACTAAAATGAGTTAAAAAGTGAACTGATTAACTATATGAATTGCTTTATAAACTACTACATACTAGTAAGCTGTCAAATGAAATGTAAGATAATATCAAGATATCTTCAATGTGTATAAAAAGTAGATTACAATTTATGTTTGATAAATGTGTTACTTACATGAAATGATACTGTCAGAAAGGAATTCCATTTGGCTTTGAAAAATTATTTCAAAGCTTTAAAGCCTTGAGTATAATGTTATATAAGAAATACCAGATGGTAACCATATCATGCTTTAATGAAATTTGCAAATGAAAACTGGTGAGGGAAATAATATTCCCAATGGTTGATATGCTAAAATAATGATTTTGCTAAAGAGACAAGAATTAAATCCAATCAGTATGGTAAAACTAAAATCTACTACAGAAATATTTCACAAAATAATAACCACCTGCATTTGTCCTAAAAGGTTAAGTTTAAAACACAGTTTACTGAAAATCTTACAATAATACTGAGATTGAAATGTGACTTCAAGGTATACAAAATGAAAGTGCATTATTTTCTTTTTTCAGCCAACCACTAATAAAAATTAAACATTTTAAACTACATTTGACACTTTTTCACTACCAAAGTATTTCAGCATGTTTTTATTCTTGATATGCCATTTTGTATTGTTGCTCAGCCAGTCTCTATCATTTTAGGTGGCCTCTGTAGTGACTCTACCTTTTCAAATTTCTATTTCCTATCACACATTTAAAAAGCTTAATAGTTAATTGATCCATCTTTTCCAAGTCAAGCACCTTCTATATTAAACACTAAAATAATTTGAATAGAGTCACCACAAAGGTCTACTTTAGTTGACCTCATTTAAATGAGTGGTAAAACAGTGCCTTTGACAGCTTGTCACATGATATAAGCTACTAAATGATAATTAAAACTATAGATGTAATATTAAGACCTGGATTTTTTGTTTTTAAGGCATTTTATTTTATTTTAAAGGCATGTTCTTTTTACAAATGTTGACAATTTTCACCCTTATGCATAATGAATTTTAATTATAATCTCCTCCATTACTTTATTTGCCCTCCCTTCCTTAACCCTTTTCCAATAGTCCATTTTATTTTCTCTTTTCCCAGTAGGCTTTCTGCTATGCTGATGTGATATTTTTTTTGCCCTCTTTCATCATCCATGACAGCACACTAATGGGTCCAATACAATGCAAGTCTTGTGCAGGTAAGGACAAACACATATTCTTTATTCACAAAATTTCATTGAAGCATCACGGGGACTCGTGAATGTTATCACCAGATGTAGTGGTTTGATTCAGGTTTCCCCCTTAAACTTAGGTGTTCTGAATGCTAGATTCCCAGCTGATGGATATTTGGAAATTAACACTTGGAGGCAGTGTATTGTTGGGGGTGGACTTAATGGTATTAGAGTCAGTTTCCCCTCGCTGGTGTTTGGCACACTTTCCTGCTGCTGTTGTCCACATGATGTTGGTGATGGTGTGATGTCCACTCTCTGCTCATGCTCTCATTATCCCCTGCCATCAAGGAGCTGCCCCTTGAGTCTGTAAGCCAAAATGAACCCTCTTTTTGGACAAGCTGCTCTTGGTCAGGTATTTTCTACCAGCAATGCAAACCTGACTGCAACAGTAAAGCTGGTACTGAAGAGAGGTGTCATTGCTCCTAGACACCTGAGTGTGTGGCTTTGGCCTTTTGGCACTGATTTTCAAGAGGAATGTGGGAGGATTTGAAACCTTGACCCAAGAGATGACTTGCAGTGCTTGATGGACTATTCTGGTCTGAGTTGAAAGGCCTGAATGTAGTAAGAACTAAGGACCATTAGGTTTGGCTAATGAAGGTAAGAAAGATCTTTGTCAGGACTGGGCTAGAAGCAGTTTGTGTGAGAAGCTTGCTGTTATGCCTGTGTCCTGAGAACTTACACAGGGTTGCATTGTGCAGAAATGGACTGGTGTGAGCAGAGTGATATGGCACAGAAAAATGAAATCTTTGGGCTGAAACTGCTGCCTGTTGAGCTGCAATTGAGAAATTACAACCATTGAGATTGGGCAGCTGACCTGCATTGGAATAAGAGAAAGAATGCAGAGTACTTTGAAGGGCCCTGGATGCTGAAGGAGTGCCCTGTTCTTCAAAATCTGCTTTATTTCCCACCCCCCGGATTAACAAATTGGCACCCCACCTGGTGTTGTGGAGCATGAGAAATGCAGGAAAGAGAGGGTCATTGAATTTGTAGCATGGTCTTATGTTTTGAAGATGGCCATGGACAGTGTGAAGCAGGTTTGTGGGATACCAGCATGGAGACTGGCCTGATAATGAAATATATGAATTTGTTAGTATTTAATTCATTTTATCTTAAACAAAAGTGCTTACAAGTTATGACGCTTCAGTCACTAATGAATATGACTTACATTTCTAACATCTCAATGCTTTTAGTCCTTTAATAACCTTTGTGTTGAATGACAAATAAGCTTACAATTTCCCATAGTCTTCATGTCCTAAGGGGAAGATCAGATTCAATGAGAAGATGCTTACATATGATTACAGCCATGGGAAGTATGTCTATAGTTGTTTTTCTAAGCCAGCCGTTTTGCCAGTGTTATGCTATATCAGCCTACTTGACCTGTAGCCCAGGTTGCTACGGGTTTTCTCTGGACTCTTGTCCTGTTGTCTTCTTCTCCTTCACTAACCAATAAGAAAGTTCTTTGTTCTCTTCAGCAGCAGCTCTTTTAAAGAGGTTTCCCAGAACCTTAAAAACAGTCTTAGTAATAGTCTGTCCTTTCATAAGGATCATAGATCTGAGTTTTTAGACCAAATAAGCCTTGTAAAAATGTTGTACATGACTAGTGTTCTATGAACTTGGATCAATAAGCAATTACATTCTTTAATCGTGTCAAGTGTTCTTATCTTAGGTGACTGCCTTGCTCTCTGTTATCACGGGTCTCCCCAAGCCTTGAAATATCACTCTAGTTGCTCAAGAGGTGAGGTCTAGCAGAAAGCCAACTATCAAAGTGGAATAAGTGATTATACATTTACCAAGTGTCATTCAATCATCTTGAATTGGAATATTCAACACTAACATCATCACTCTACAATCTAAAACAATAAAGTCTAAATTTAACTTGACACAGAAAATTAAAAATGCTGATTATAGCCCCTCATGATTCTAAGAATCACTTTTATTTTCATATGCAGCATATCACTGATTGCATAAGCTAGCTAGTAAGCACTGTTATTTTTTTTAAACATGGGTATGCAATTACTTTTAAACATACTAGAAATCTTTTGATAGCCCAAGGTATTAAAGAGTCTTACCCTATAATTTAGTTAAGGGAATTTCAAAAACTCATGTTGCTTTTAGAGGCTAGAGAAATAAAATAATACTTACAAAGATGATAGTTAAGCATAGTAATGAGGAAACACCACCACTAAAGAAGCATTTAAATCCATAATTGATACTTATCGTTATGTAAAAGTAAAAACTTTACAGAGGGTAGTCGTTCAGTCAGAAGGAATGTGACTGATCAGGGATTCATGGATACTGATAAACACACATGGGTGATACTCATTAGTGGTTCTCAATAAAAACATGGAAATTACAGTCATGCAATAATTATTCATCAATTGGTGTTCTTCAGGACTAAAATTATGTATTAAAATTGAATAATTTTTGGGCTGGAGAGATGGCTTAGCAGTTAAGGTGCCTGCCTCCTAAGCCTAAGAACGCTGGTTCCAATCTCCAGCGGTTCCAATCTCCAGGTCCCATGTTTAGCCAGATGCAAAGTGACACAAGGGCGCAATACCTCACTTGACCACAAGGAGGTGCACGCATCTGGATTTTGTTCATAGCAGCTGAGAGGCTGCTGGCGTGCCCATCTCTATCTGTCTTCCTCTCCCTGTCTCTCTGTCTCTCTCTAAAAAAAACTGAATAATTTTCTGCTATAATGTCTGAAAATGTAAGGCATGTTAGCATGTTATGATAAAAATCAGTTGATGAAGATTAAAATTTATTTTAATTAATAATTTTGAGGGTTATTATTTATTGTAAAGTCAATGGGATTTAGAATCACCTAAGAGCACACTCTAGGCTTGTCAAGGAGGATATTTGTAGCAGACAGCTTCAGGTTCGCTGAGATGAACTTCCAGACCAGGCACAGTCATGGGGGAAGGGATATTATTTATTGAAGCTTACAGATCCAGGGGAACTTCCATAATGGCAGGAGAAGTAGCCTGCTCTCACAGGACCAGGCAAGAGAGAGAAAAACCATCCAGGCACACAACACACAGCAAAACTACAGTCAAAAGCCACAGCACACTTCAGGAACTCCCACTGGGCACACTTTGCATATCTTTAAAATGGAATCTCAAACCCACCATCATACCTTAATATCCGTCCCCAGTGACATTGCCTCTAGCAAGGTGACTGCAGATGCAAACTATAAACTAATAAAACACTGAATATATTGGGGGCCATATATTCAAACTACCACAGTATTTCTGAACAAGATTAACTGAGAAAGAAAACCCATACTCAGAGTTGGAGGCACCTTCCAACAGACAACCCAGACATAAGGACAGCTGAGAAAAATAGCACCAACATCACCTGCCAATCTTTGCTTCTCTTAGAGCCATTTATCGCTGCTATATGCCATTATCCATGAACATCAGACTCCAGATTCTTCAGCTTTTCAACATGAACTGCAAACCAGTAACTATCCAGGGATCTTCCAGAGCCATATTGAAATTGCTGTGGCATCCACATTTGTATAATAAGCAGCTACCAACTTCTCAGGCCACTCCAGCATGGAGATGCCACTGTTGAGCAAGTTAACACCTATCACACATGCCAATCTAATAAATCTCCTTTAATAATACAAACAAATTCAATTGGCTCCATTCCTCTGTAGAAACCTGCTTAATGCAATTCTACCAGATAATTTATTTCACGTAACCATATTAACATAGATAGTACCAATAACCTGTGTTATTTATACCAGCAGAACCCAAAATATATATAGTTCCCAATATAGAAGAGGTCAAGTAGTCATAAATAAATAACCATTACTAGATTTGTAGAAGTTATTATAGGGACCCACGATAAAGAACATTAGTACTTGTTTAGTGCCTGCCTCCTGCTTCATCCTTGCTGCTTTATGTAATTTGATATATTTAATTATAAAAAAATGGTTTTGTTCTTAGTGTTATAAAAGGTCTATTTCAAACAAAAAGTTTGTGTGTAAGTACCCTGTTGGGGTTGACAGTGATGTATCCAGACACTATATATTATTACAAGAAAATTATAGGGTCAGAGGTAGAATACCTTCCAGTAAGTTGTTGGTTAGGAAGGCCTTTGATAACCCCAAAACATTACAGCACTTGGTTGCTCATGAGAACCAAATGATAAAAATACCATATTGTTGAAGAGTTCATATGTATGGGCTACAGGACACTAAGAAATCAAGCTGGAACTGGGCTGGAAGACAGTACCTGTTGACTAGCTGTTATGATGCTGGAGAGAGCTATGCAAGCTGTTGGAGAAGAAAGACAATCAGTTGTGGACCCTGCAAGCTTTACAGATGGCCAACCAAGCCAAATATACCAACTGGTCCAATGGTGGCTTGTCTGTTATGGGGTGAACCAACTGCTCTCTGGTTGGATTTGAGGAGGGAATCCATGCTTTGTACTGAAAATCTAATCAAAAGCCTATGGCTGTAGAGGTCATAAATGCTAGGGAAGAAACTACTGCTTTTTTTCTAGTCAAGTTGCTACATTATGCCTACCAAACTGCCCTCTAAGTACTTACATGTATACCCATATACATTAATACTACTTTCACCTTTGGTTAGAGAGGCCTCACTTTTCAGATGGTGATAGCCACTGACATGACTCAAAATTCATCAAAGTGCTGAGAAGTGGAGTGTTTCTCATTAAAAGAGACATCTCTCCCACAACCTCTAAGTCCTTTAAGGATGAGGTGATGGAAAGAATATAGGAGCCAAAGGAAAAGAAGGAGTGCTTTGCAATAATGACCTCACAGTGGCTTATATTAACTGCACACACAAAAAAGAAAGGTCCGTCTGAGGATCAGCATTCATTGATCTCTGCTTCCTGATTGTGATGCTATGTGAAGGTAGGATCTCCTCTGGCTCTTGCTGTGGTGCCTTCCCTCCATGATACCTCCCTTTGGAACTGTAAACTAAAATTTACTCCTTCCATAAATCTGATTCTAGTCAGGTAGTCACATCACTGAGGATGCAACTGACTCTCACAGAGCCAGCACCAAGCCAACCTGAGACACACACAAAGACATCACAAAAATAATAGTATAATACAAAATAACATCAAACAAGAGACCCAGGTCAAGAAAACAAGTGAAACTGGTGAAACTATAACTTCACAAGGGAATCATCTTGTTAATGGCAAAACTTGTCCAATTCTAGGTCTGCTGATGTCCATTCTCAATTTCCTGTACCATGATCCTAGTTGAAATGAAAATACGGAATTTATTTTCACAACCATTCTTGTGTTCAAATAACCTTCCCAGGCCCCCAATTTTTGTACTTACCTGGAATAGTGATGACCACACTACCTATACCTTGGCAGTAGTCTGTCCTATTTCCTTTCCCATCTTTGCCTCATTTTTTGATGCAATAGATTTTTTACAAGTTATGAATTTGTTGAGTAATATGCACACACACAATCATATTCATCAAATAAATTACCTAAATACCATAAGATAATCTTCTGGTAACTGAGTTATGCAAGCTAAATAAAAACATCTGTTTAGATGGATCAGATTAGTTTATTCACAGATCTTTTATTAGAAAAAGTAACTTTCAGGCTGGAGAGATGGCTTAGCTGTTGAGGCGCCTGCCTCCTAAGCTTAAGAACGCTGGTTCCAATCTCCAGCGGTTCTAATCTTCAGGTCCCACGTTTAGCCAGATGCAAAGCGACGCAAGGGCGCAATGCCGCGCTTGACCACAAGGGGGTGCAAGCATCTGGATTTCGTTCACAGCAGCTGAGAGACTGCTGGCGAGCCCATTCTCTATCTGTTGCCCTCTCTCTCTCTGTCTGTCTGTCTCTGTGCCTCTCTCCAAAAATAAATAAAATAAAAAAAATTTTAAAGTAACTTTCCCATTATCAACTTGATATATAAGAATTTTCATAATTACCAGCTATTCATAATTTCAATCCATTCACCCAGTCATTGGAGTTGTTACATTGCCTGCTACCCTCTGTGGACCAATAAAAGCTGTAATCATTCAGTCATTCAGGCTTCATGTGTAACCCTTTCATTAGGTATCTAGTATAAGCCAGAGTCCTATTAAGAAGAAAAGACACTTTTAAAGGAGAGATTTTAGTATAAAAAGAAATCATTGTTTGAAAGTGGTGAATGTCTATAATTCTAGTGTTCAGGCACTGAGACTAATTTTGAGTGCTAAGCCAGCTTCAGGTATGTGAAGAGACCCTCTCTCTCAAAAGAAAATTGCTGAAAAATAAAAATGGAATTAAGTTTTATAAATGGGTACTTAAAACTGAAATTTTTTCTTTCTTTGTGTCTGTGTAGACATTGTATGATGTGTGTGTGTGAAAGAGAGAGAGAGACAGAGACAGAGAAAGAGTCAAAGAACCCGGTAGCTGTCCAGTCCATGTGGTTGGATGCCTCAGCAGTTTCAATCCAGCACGGAACACCTTGCTGGTCTTGAGTCCATGTTGGAAGGCTGAGGCAACTTGTTTCCAATGACAACAAAGGACAGCTGAACAGGACAGATGCAAGTGTGAGTGAAGGCACTCACCAGCAAGTAGAAACGGCAGCCAGTGCTTCCTTAGATACAGTCCATCATTGGGAGGATCACTCACTCTGGAGGAAGGGCTTCCTTCTCTCTCAATCCTTCCTGAAAGAAACCTCAGAGACCTGCCCAGAGGTCGGACCAAATCTGACCCAGTTGACAGCAACTTATTAGTCACATTACTTTAGTGCCTTCATATATTTCTAGAAGTTTGGATTTGATCTTTTTCTCACAGGATTTTTTTGGCTCATTTGTTTTTGATATTAGAGTCCTTCCTTACTGAAAATTCTTTCCTTATGGACTATGTTCTTTCTGTTGATTTATTTTAAGCATGCAGGTCCAGCCCACGGGACTTCTTGAACATTTTCCTCGTGGCATGCTTCATGGTTTTCATACTCATGCCTTATAAAAATATGTCTCTCGACACCATGTGTTTTTGGCTGATATCTATACAGGGAAAGTTTGCATTTACACCTTTAAAACTCAATGCAACACCTTAGCAAAATGACATTTAAAGAAAAGTCCCAAGCTATGGTCCAAATATAATTATCAAAGTCAGAGTTAGATTATGTAAAAATCAAGCAAGCTAAGTGTTAGGAAAGGGGAAGTGTGTCTTGGATGTTGTTGGCACTTTGAAGCTTCTTTTGAAACAGGTAGTGACTTTTCAGTGGATCTGTGGATGCTGATAGGGAACTCTAAGAAATAAAAACAGCTTGGGGCTGGACAGATGGCTTAGCAGTTTAGGCGCCTGCCTGCTAAGCCTAAGAATGCTGGTTCCAATCTCCAGGTCCCACATTTAAGCCAGATGCAGTGACTTAAGGGTGCAATGCTGCACTTGCCCACAAGGGGTGCACACATCTGGAGTTCGTTCACAGTGGCTGACAGGCTGCTGGTGTGCCCATTCTCCATCTGTCTCCCTCTCTCTCTCTCTGTGTGACTCTCTCAAAAAAAAAAAAAAAAAAAAAAAGCCTTCATTGTGCATCTATCTCCTTTGCCTGAGAATGTTGGCTGCACTTCTGATAAACTCTGTGCATAAACGTGATAATCATTCAAGGAATATTTGTTCATTAATGTAATAAAAAGCTAAATTTTGTAACTTCTCATCTGCCAAAGGCAATAAGTAAAGAATAAAGTATTTTTCCACCAGTTTTTCAACATCCTGTTCTAAAACTATGCAAAGGCCCCTGAAAGTCTGCAATTATTGCCCTAAACCTCCTGTTTTCTTAGATTCCAGGAACACTGAACCTCACAGATAGATAACTCCATGATGTTAATACCCTTCTAGGTATGAGCATTTACCCCAGGAAAGAAACTGACTATACCATGGTCCAGATGAGAAATCATCTCATGGGTGAAGAATCCACCACCGCCTCCCGCAGCCCCACCAG
Source organism: Orientallactaga sibirica (assembly GCA_036365145.1). Taxonomy (NCBI): domain Eukaryota; kingdom Metazoa; phylum Chordata; class Mammalia; order Rodentia; family Dipodidae; genus Orientallactaga; species Orientallactaga sibirica. Next base: position 77,716,620 of record JAEOAD010000003.1, on the reverse strand, counting down.
CCAAGATGCCTGGATCATGATAATGTATGACCAGGTAGACCACAGTTTGGCCAAGATGGCTTAATTATACATCTCCCTCACCTCCTGTCCCAAGTTTCCCTCTACTTAGACTTAAAACTCAGGTTAGTACATCAGAGGTAAGCTGGGGCATTTTCTCCAATACGGTTATATAGGTTAAAATTTTAAAATGTATTTTATTTATTGTATTTATTTTATGCTTGTATGTGCACTTGGGAGAGAAAGATATAAATAAAAAGAGAGTGAAAGATAGAGAAAAAGAGAATATGGGAACACCAAGGACTCTTGCCACTGAAACTGAACTCTCTAGATGCATTTGCCATTTTGTGCATCTGCCTGTATGTAGATGCTGGACCAGCAGACTGTGAAAAGAAGTGCTTTTAACACCTGAACCATCTCTCCAGCTGCCCTGATTAAAATTCTTTTCAACATTACATTTGTTTGCTTTCTTAGAAGAGATTGACAGTACCTGCCTTGTTGAAATTCCAAGTTGGGTGTTTGTCCTAGGTTGTATTGTAGATCATTAAAACTTATCCACCTTGCTGAAGTAAAATTTTATACTACAGATTTAGAAATAAACATAGAGAAAAAGCCTGCAAAGCTGGCTAATAAAATAAAATATAAGATTCCATTGGTATTCCAGACTAACCTACCTTCTCTGAACTTGCCCAAAATGATCACAACTTCATGCTTTATTTTACACCACTTCTAATTCCTTTCCTGTGAAAAGTCTTGCAAGTATTCACCTCTTAGCACTGATGCTAAGTAAGTCTTCCTTGAAGCCCTCTGTGATTTCTTTCATCTGAAATTGGTCTGAAATTAGTTGTGCTCCTCAGAGTATTTAATTAAATCAGACATGTTGTCATTGTTTATATGCTTCTGTCTCCAGAAGAAGATGAATTTGTTAAGAAATGAAGCAGTGGGTAGTATATTGGAGCAGGTCAACTGATGAACATGAACCAGAGACCAATGGATATGCCATTCATTTAAATACACTGATTTGAAATTCAGTCTAATTATCTATAACTATATTTATAATTATAACCAGTTACTTCTTTTTTAATTTAGATTTACTTACATTAGTTTAGAGTACCTCTAGGCATTTAATTAAAATTCTGTCTCCCTGGATAGTTATTGATTCTTGATTGTTGAATGTTTATAACTATATCACCCACTTCAGACAGAATCTCTTGTGAAAGTTTGGGAATGTATATGTGCTTCCTCATAGCATTTTTATATATAAACTTAAATAACTAACATTTTGTGTTTGGCTCCCTAATTTGAAGATCTTAGGCAACCATCCCAATATTTTGTTTGTTCCTGTACGTTTTGTTGTTGTAGACTATTTAATGCAGCATATGAGATGAAAAATCCCTCAAAAGTAAGCAATAATTAAATGCAACATTTTTACAACTCCTTATACTTTCCATGTCTATAACAGAGCTTTGCTTTACTTTACTGCACTATTCACTCCACTGATCTTAAGTACAACGTCGTTGCTTGAGCAGAACTGTCCACTGTTTCCTTTATACGTGTGACCATATCTCCCACTGTCCACAAAAGCATTTTATTTTATTGTATTACTTACTTATCCGTCCTTCAGTAAGTGTTTCTTTTTCAATAGAATGACATACTATTACATATGTATGAATAAAATGTCCTCAAAGTGACTCAAAACTCATCAAAGTGCTAATAAGTGACAGTTGAGTGCTCAGCACTGAGACATCTCTAACACATGCAATAAGGCTTAGGGAACTTTGTAGAAGAGATGGTGGAAAGAATTTAAGAACTAAGAGCCAAAAGATGGGAAAAAGTGCTTTATAACACTGTCTTCTGGGCACAAATTGATCATTGCATTCATGACTTTGCATCAGCTGCCATTACCTGTACAAACCTGCATAATATTGGCCCCATTAAAACATTCTGCCATGGATGATGGAGGAGGGCAAAAAAATGACATCAAAATAGAAAAGGGACTGTTTGGAAAGAAGAAGGGGTTCATTGAGAAGAGGATGGGGGACAAAATAAAATAATAGGAGGAGATTGTAATGTATATATATATACATATATATATATATACATACATAAACATACATGCATATATATATATATAGACTCACATATGGGGAAATTGCATATAAAAATTATCAATAAAAAATTTTAGGTAAAACCCTTCCTCAAAGCTCCATAAGCATGTGGACTTTCTCTGTTATCAATAATACACCTTTGAGCCATTATATTCAGGAAGTTGTATCCTAAAGTCTTATACTCTACTTTTCCCAAACTCTATTTAGTATAAACATGAGAATATGTGTTAAAAATTAAGTTTAGGTTGGGAATGGTGGCACATGCCTTTAATCCCAGCATTTGGGAGGTAGAGGTAGGAGAATCTCTGTGAGTTCAAGGCCACTCTGGGACTACAGAGTGAGTGTCAGGTCAGCCTGGGGTAGAGTGAGATGCTACCTCAGAAAAACCAAAAAAAAAAAAAAAATTAAGGTTAGGGTCTGGGAAGATGGCGCAGTAAAAGCCCTTGCTTGCAAAGCTTGCTGGCCTTTGTTTGATTCCATAGTACCCACATAGAGTCACATTCATAAAGTGGAGCATGAGGAAAGAGAGGAAAGAGGTACATTTCTCTGTTTCTTTGCAAATAAGTTAAAAATTAAAAATTAAGTTTACAAATTGATCAGAATATCAGAGACACTGTGTCTCACAAAGTCACAATATTCTCCATGTTAAATTATACTTTTCTACAAGGCAGTACATAGATCCAGATAATCCCTTGGACATTTTACTTTGAAATTAAGTTTATTTCTCTACTAACATTTTACATAATAAACATAAGCTTTCAAAAGGAGAGATTCTGGAATTTTGACTCCACTTTCAGCTAATTTGTTCATCTAACAAATTAGCTTGCTATAGTTTCATGAATACTGAGAGAAGGCAGTGGATTCCTGGGTCAGAAACTAAGATCTACTCCTCATGGCCCAGCAAGCAGATGAACATCCACCATATGTGCCCCAGTTCCCAGAAAGTCACTCCAGGGAGTAAATGGTGCTGCAATCACAGTGGTTGTATCTGACAGAAGACAAGGACTTCAGCACATTTGAAGTGAGCAGCAAACGTTGTAGCTATCAACATACAGGGCAAACCCTCTCCCTCAGGAATAACCAGTTACACAGCATCTGCTGTTAATGTAACCTACTTTGTTGTTTATGTAACAAGTTACAAAGATGGTTCACTATCAGGAGACAGATAAACTGGAGAATACTCAACAAGAAAGTTAGAAATGATCAGGGTCCATGGCTGACTCGCTTGTCCAACACTACAAACCCCATTTTGCTTTTATACAAAGCATTATATTGTCATAGATGTGCATCTTAATTCTAGTAGACAATAGGAGGAAGAAATTTGCTAGGTGGTGAGTGAAGGTCCTTAAAGTCAGCCACCTTGTTCATGCCCTTGGCTGAAATTCTTTTGTCTTTGTCTAAAGGAAGAAATAGTTAAAGTGAGTGTTAGGGTTCAAAGAGTAAAGTCCAGAACACCAGAGAAGAATAAGAGGGTTTGCAGCTGACTATGACATTACCAAGCTGGCCAGCTAAGAGGAAGGACAGGGTTTTTAGAAAACCACCAAAGCTGCTCTCAGCAAGCTTGAGCTACCCACCTTGGACACCTCTTGAAATTTTTGAGTCTGTCAGTCTGTGCCCTCCTTCTTGACCCACCAACAAACCAAAGCCCTTTATATACATCTAAGCTTTACAAATAAAGCTTATTCCAACTGGCTACCTAAGTTCCCTATAGGCCAAGGAGAGGCTTGTCCTCGGTACATAAGAGCTCCTGATCCAGGGTGCTCTGTGCAACCTCTCTTTAAGTCCTCTCAAGAATTCTCCTCTCCAAGGGCTCTTCTCTCTGTTTTATGTTTCACACAGTAGAGTTTGTTTCCTCTCTGCAAATAACTTTTTCTCTAAACCTGCTTCTCACTGAAATAAAATTTCGCCTTCCAAACTCATCACTCTTTGCCCATGAGATTCATTCTTCAAATTACATGAGACAAAGAACCAAAAGAGCTTTGGTGATCATTGGGATCTGGCACCCGAGTTACTGAATTACATCCACTTAAGAGCTGACGTGAGGCTTCATCACTCTCAAAAAGACCCATTTTAATCCCACCTGATGTAACTTCATATGCAAAACTGTTATAATGAAGAAACTTTCTAAAGTAGGTGAAACTCAGTCATAATCACAACAAGCATGCTTTGTACCAGTCTTCCGGTCTTTTTAAGTTTTCCCATAGTCAAACAACCTTCAGTTGCCTTTCACACAGATTTCAGTGTATCCACATGGCAAGCAATGAAACATACGTCATGGAAATCACAGAGGAACTTTGCTTTGATGTCCTTTATAGCCAAAACCATATGCTACCACCTACTTCTCCATTTTTTTCTTCTTTTGGATTATTTTCCATACCTACATGTATTCAAATTTTCTTGAAAATTCAACTTTAGCTCATATAATTTTCTTTCAAATAAGCATCTGCCCCATATACCCCAAAATTATGCCATTCTGACATCATATGGAAAATTTTAAGAATATATTTTCAAATAAATTTGACTTTGATTTATAATTAAGATAAATAATTTTGAATCTGAGTTATTTCATTCATATTATTTTTGAATTCTCACCTATCCTCAAAAAATAAAAATTATGACAGGAGTTCCTTCTTGAAGAAGCTCATAAGTTAAAAAAGACAAATGTAAGAAAGAGAGAGCAATTAATACAATAGCAGAAGTATAGTCAATGTACAGAGGTAATTTTAAGGTAGATCTTATAACAGACATTGTCCAACACACAAAGGTAATTCTAAGGTAGATTTATAACAGGTATACATACAAATGCACAGAGGTAATTTTGTTTGTTTATTTTGTTTGGTTTGGTTTTTTGAGGTAGGATCTCACTATAGCCCACGCTGACCTGGAATTCACTATGTAGTCTCAGGTTGGTCTTGAACTCATGGTGATCCTCCTACCTCTGTCTCCCAAATGCTGGGATTAAAGGCATTCACCACCACGCCCAGTGGTAATTTGAAGATAGATGTTATGAAATCTTCAAGTTAAGGATGACTTCAGATGTGTTTTAATTTGTTTGTTTGTTTGTATGATTGTTTTGATTTTCACTCAATCCAAAACTGACCTGAAATTCACTGTGTAGTCCCAGGTTGGACTAGAACTCATGGTGATCCTCCTATGTCTGCCTCCTGAGTACTGGTATTAAAGGCATGTGCCACTACACCCAGCTTCAGCTGTGTTTTAAAAATAGGAAGAAAACGTGTGAGACCAACTGGGGGAAAAATACTCCAGGTAACACCAGTAATTTTTTTTCCCAAAAGCTATATAACTAAGCTCCAGAATAGTAGCTACGTTTTAGGCAATAATTTTCCTCCTTTAAAATGTATGTTTAAAAAATTTCTCCCACAAAGAGGGTTACTAATTTTAAAATATTCTTTATTCAATGAATATTTCTGGAGCACTTATTGAATGTAGGAAGAATGGTAACTAATCTAGCATTAAGGTTCTGTTTATATCATAAAATCTAGTTCCTTTTCAAATAATAATAATTTAGTCAATCTAGTACAATGTTCCCTATTCATCAAGTGAATAATTAAATGTACATTTTAAAAATATTATTTATTTATTTATTTATTTGCAAGTTGAAAGATAGACAGAAGAGACAGACTGAGACTCTGAAATAGCATGCCAGGACTCCCAGCTGCTGCAAACAAACTCCAGATGCATGTGCCATTGTGCACCCGGCTTTACATGGGCACTGGGGAATCACACCCGGGTCATTAGGCTTTTCAGGCAAGTGCCTCAACCATTAAGCCATCTCTCCAGCCCAAATCAAAATTTTTTGAAGTAACAAAGGAATATACATTTGCAATTTTAGAATTAGTGTCCATGTGATATGCATAAAATACACATGTTCTTATATTGCTCAAAGATCTGGAATAAATGATATGAAATTATCATTCACAATTCTAAATGAATTGATGTAGTATAAAAATGTCAACTGTGTAACAAATATTTGTTGAATGAATTCTGATGGATAAATTTGAATCTTGCAAGGAAATGTGCACAACTATATTAACTGTAGGCAATGGACAAGGACTTTTCTGATCTTTGATTTCATAATCTGCAAAACAAAGATAGCATCATGAACTGGAATTAATTGCAAGTGTGCTTAGTTGTGTACCAGAATCCCAATTACAGTAGCTAAACCAAGCCCTTTTTTGTTGTTGTTGTTTGTTTTAACATAACTAAAAATACTTAGGTTGAAAAACCAAGAGCAAAGTTGTGGTTTCATGGAGTCATCAAGGAAGGGAATTAACTGACTTCAGTAAGTGAAACTGAAAGACTTGTGAAACGACAGGCCACAGGTGGGGAACAGAGATGGAGAGAACAACGTGGTATAAAACAATAAGCAAATCTGGAGAATTCTCATTAAATTGGCATGATTGTTAAGTGCTTTTTCCTGTTCAACCTCAACATTATTGGCTTTGGAATGAAGTTATTTTCTAGCTATTTCCTGTTAATATCTTCAGTGTCTCTGGAACCTCTCTTTTTAAAAATTTATTTATTTATTATTAGTTATGCACATAATGTGAATACATTCATATTGGTGCCTTCAATAGCCTCCTCCCTGTCCCCACCCCCAAGGGACCCTCCTCATTAGGGAATGTGGGTAGTGCATTATGGGGTAGCCATCAGTTATGTGGAAGTGGCAATGTCTCTGTGCATAATGACCCAACTTGTGGCTTTAACAATTTTTCCGCCCCCTCTTCCGTGAATTTCCCTGAGCCATGTTGGGATCATTTTAGGCCTGCTTCAGTGATGAGGTCTTGGGAGCCTCTGTATCTCTGCATATCTGGTTTGGTAGGAGTTGAGTGTTCTCTGTGTCTATCTCCTTCACCCTTGTGTTGGTATCAGGTTCACGAAGAAAGTAGCACTCTTGCCCATTCCCTCATTATTCTATGGTTTCAGCTGGGGCCCTGGTGAGGTGCGATGAGCCTCTACTTTTACCTTTGTTATTTCAGGGGTGCTGATGCATTCCATGTGTCTGTTCCAGTTGCACACAGACATTAAGAAAGGCAAAAAATGTGTAACCTCCTCTGGAAAAGACTTGGGGCATGGGGTAAATGTTCTTTTCCTGTATAACATCCACCTAGCTAACCACAGAAGAGACTGAATTCAAACAGTTCACGTTCAACCACCACAATATGAAAGAATAGGGAAAGGAATTGAGAAAAATATTACATGGGCCTCTGTCAGCTTCTGCCATACTGCTTTCAAAGTTGTGTAAAGATCAAATGTGGAAAAATATAAAGAGCACCAAATATGACATTGACAAACAGTATGTGATATTAGCCATATTCATGGTGATAATGGAATTCAATGATGATGATAATGATGGAGTAAATATTTAAATCTTAAGTACATGTAAATATTTGTGTTTACTCAAGTGTGTATCTTTTTAAGACAGCAATTTAATATTTTTACCCAACAAAGGACACTATTTGTAACAATGAAAGTTCAAATGAGTCAAATCAGCTCTAGGTAGCTCACATCCAAAACTTCTCTGGGGTTGAGGGGTATATTCTTAGGGTGAGAAATTTCGTGTTTGATTTCTTTCCAAAGTTTATTTTCTTGGAAAGTTTCAAGACCATCTGTGGAGTTATTTTGAGATATAAATGTTAAAAAAAAAAACCTGCTTCTTTACTCATTTTGAATGCAATAGTCAGAATATTCTCAGCATAAAAAAAAGAAGAAATAAACTGGCAATGTAAGTAATTTTTTAGAAACAGTGAAACTTTAGCATAAATCAATGTGTTTGATTTCATGCAATCCATATGTCTCTCATCATAATTATCAACTAACTCAACTCTCCACAGCCTTTGTCCTTATAGATTTAACATTAATCACATGACCATAATTTCTGAAGCATCGACTATAGATGTGCTTATATATACAAATCCTTATAAATTAAGAATGCTGGGTGATTATCTATCAGTCTAGGTGTCACCATTGTGCTGGTAGAGGAGGAGCTGAGAGTTGACTCTGCACTTATGTCATATCGTAGCTCTGAGGTGAATGAATAAATGCAATGGAGTAAAATAAGTGAGTTTCAGAGACATTAACAGAATGGTGTAACATTATTCAGAAGGAATTAACTGGGTCTGGTGAGAGCATCTGGGACTCATGAATGAGTTCTCAAAGGACTGCTAAAATCTCCAAATGTGGTAAAGGGGAAGACCTGCATTTTAAATAAAATGACAGTAAGTAAAATGCCATGCCAAGTAATGTGTTTCTGTAAGAGGAGCCAAAACCAGAGTTTAATGACAAATTGGACAGAAAGGAATCCAGGTTTCAGTTGTAAATGGCTCAGTTCTTGTTGTAGGACTGCAGGGAGCCATAGAGGGCTTTAAAGTGGTAGAGGAAATAAATTAGGTTTATGTTTTAACCTACCAGCTCTGTAGAAAACAGATGAGCAGGAAAGAAAACTGGCTATAAGAGAAGAAATGGGAATGTTTTTAAAAGGATAGGCCAGTGATGTTGAGATTACAGAGATGGGTGAAAATTCAAGACATATTGAGGTCCTTCAAATTCTGACTACATTAAAATGGGTTTTTAATTGTTCATGTTGGCATTATTGTTTGTAAAAATTATGATTTCCTTTTGAATGGATCTTTCTACCATTTAAAGAATGTTTATTAAACAGTTGAGTCTTTGTTAGAATATTTTATTTCGTGACAAGATACTTAACATAACTCAAGAGAGAAGGACTCAATTTGTCTCACAATTTCAGAGGTTCCAGTCCTATGGTCAACTAGATCCACTGATTTTGGGCACCAGACAAGGGAGAAAAATAGAGGTTGGACAGGCTGAAGGAGAGCTGTTCACTCCATGGCAGCCAGGAAGCAAAAAGGAGTAACAGGAAGATCCCAGGGGCGAGATAAACTGTCCTGAGGCATACCCACATACTCACATGCTTTATTCACCTAGGCATCCCCTTCCACAGTTCCATCACCTTTTCATAGTTCATTCAAATTTTGAATAGATAATGGATTAAACCCCTGACTAGAACAGAGCCCTTATGATGGATTCATCTCTGAAAATATAAATATCCTCATAGATACACTCAGATCTGTGATTTTCTAATCTCCTAGACATCTTTCAAACCAATCAAGGAAGCATTTAGATATCCCATTCTGTAACTAAACATATCACTCTATACTTCTCATTTTCCACCTAACCACTTAACTAAGTGCCTGTGCAAATCCTAGGTGGTCCTCACCTGTATATTTGGCTCTTAATTCACTCTAAATGTCCTCTTTCTCCTTTACTTGTTCTTACCACATGCATACACATATTACTGTGATTGCATTTTGAGGGTGATTATCTATCCAAAGCCATAGGAAATCTCAATTCCAGAAGAATGCCAAAGTAACTACATTTCCAAAACATAACCTGATGCTGTATTGCAACATGATCCGAACAGAAGAAAATATCTGTCTTATCTGATGTGGCATAGGTGAAACACCAGTTATTTCAGTTTTTTAAAGTTCAAATGCAGCTGAGTGTGATTGAAGTGTATACCTATAATTCCAGAACTTGTGATGCTGAAGAAGAAAAATTGCTATGAGTTTGAGTCCGGCTAGGGCTACACAATACATTCAAAACCAGCCCGGGTTATATAACAAAATCCTAAGTCAAAATCTAACAAAAATGAAAAGTTTGAATGGCTGCCCAGATTTTATATAAATATTATAAATTCCCATGACATGTTACCATTGAGTAAACAGAAAAGAAAAAGAAAAATAAAAGCAATATAACATATAGAAAGTTCATTTACGCACCTCTTACATCTCATAGTATGATATTATTGCAGTTCTGATGTGTGTTTCAGAGGTTTGCTTAGCCTAAATCATAGTTTATTAAGAGAATTTTCACTGTTACTCCATTAATTTTGAATCTTATATTAAACATCAATAATGCAAACAGACCATCTCCAGATTTTGAATCAGCTAATAAATATAACTTTGGGGCAGGCATTCATATAGGGAATGTATTTTCTTGTCCAAAATTGATAGAATATTGGTTTTGTACCTACAGAGAATTTTAAATAAAAATCTTTGTCTTGTTTTTGCACAGAATATTGTAGTGCAAACCATACTGAAAATCTTATAATTATTCACATGCCTGTCAATCATTACCTAGTCTTAGAAATACATGATTAGAATCTTTCTACAAATAGGTAACAATAAAGACTTCATAGAAAGTATTATATCTTATACATAGATACCAAGCTAACTTTTAAAAACTCATATTTTAAATAAGAAAGCAGTCAGTATTTTTAGCTTCCAGTTACTTATCCAATAGCATTTATATCTGAAAATAATAATGCTTTTCATATGTACTGAGAGGCACAAAGAGATGAAATCTCATTTTTAATTTCACCGGGTATAAAAGGATCTTCACTATGTCATGAAAAGATTACTATTATATAATTATTTTATATTTCAATTAAAATTCCCAGATGGATCTGGAGATGGAGCTCAGAAGTAAATCACAAATCTTGCCTTGCAAAGCTTGAGATTTGTCTCCCAGCACTGAAAATAATATTGATAAAGACTGGATCAAGGCTTTCAAAGCTTCATCTAGGATTTGTCAGGAGCCTAAACATGTAGCAATTTTTTTCAACTTAGCTCAGAAAAAATATTCTGTGCAACAAAACTCTCAAAATCTAAATAGAGCTCATTGGTGTTATCAGCCTTGCATTGTTCTTTAAAGCCAACTTTAATGTCTGGTGATCTCTCAGATATGGATAAAATGATCATTGAGCAAACTTTGCTTTGAGCAGCATAAAATAAACATTTTACCTTAAATATCATTCAGTGTATTTTTTTTCTGTATTTTGCCAGTGTCATAAAAACAAAGAGACTAGAAAATACATGTCTATGTTGATTTGGTAGCAAATGATGAAGTGTGTCAGAAGCCGGTCACTTGGGTCAGTTGAGGTACATCATGGATCAAATGTGATTCTAATATGGGAAGCATGGAAAGTATACCTCTGGGAATTTCTTTCAGTCTCATAAGAAAAATAATCCTAGACATGTGGTAGGATATTGTTTTTTTAACAATTATATGATTATCTTTAGTAATTGAAGCCTTTCTACTGATCATAAGGTAGTAGACTCAAGAGCATAACTAAGATTCCATGAATGAAAAATACAACAACCAAGGAGAGAATGCTATGGCTACAAAGTCTCAGCTAACAAGCAGAATCCAAAAGGACCAAATTGTAGAGTCGTTTTGACTATTTAATGTCCAATACCTATACAAGAAAATTCAAGTCACTGAAAAATACAAGAGAGAATTTGCTGAAGTAAATAAGCATGCTACTTTGTTAGATAAGATAATTACCATTGCAAAAATGTTAATTGTATTTAAAAGATTTTATTTTTATTTATTTATTTATTTATTTGATACAGAGAGGGAGAAAGAGAGGGAGGGAGAGTGAGAGTGAGAATGGGCATGCCAGGGCCTCTAGCCACTGCAAACAAACTCCAGACATGTGTGCCCCCTTGTGCATCTGGCTTACATGGGACCTGGAGAATTGAACATGGGTCCTTAGGCTTCACAGGAATGTGCCTCAATTGCTAAGCCATTTCTCCAGCTCATTAATTTTATTTAATAAGCTATAAATTTAACCAAAATATCCAATAAAAATCACAATTAGGAGATTATTAAATTTGATATGTATACAAAGTAAATAACAAGACTGCTTTCTAAAAACCTGAAAATGAAAGACACTGAATAGTGTTAGCATCACAAGATATATAGAAATATGACTAAACCAAATGGTTTTCAAGTAAGCAATCAATACAACAGATAAAAATTAAAGCCCTAAAATTAACTGAAACATATCTAAATTTAATATTAATGAAGAATTGTTTTTATCAGAAAGGCAGCAGTAGTCTGGTAATACTGCTGCTTCTGTGGGGTAAGAGACCCTACATGAGTACAGTGAGTAGGTCTGAGCTCCAGTTCCCCACCTCCCAGTTCCCAGGCCCCTGATTCCCCTGCTGCTTGTATGGAATGGCTGGATCCCTACATACATGTGCAGCAAGAATAGACCCCAGCTTCCTATTCCCCAATGGGGGGTAGGGAGCTACTTGTTCCCCACGTGTTGTTTATACAGGAATTGAGGATTCCCTGAGAATTTATGAATCACAAGTTTTGGGTTCTGTCCTGCCTTTAATAAAGAATTAATAGAGGGGCCTGGAGAGATGGCTTAGCTGTTAAGGTACCTGTCTGCTAAGCCTAAGAACACCAGCTCCAATCTCCAGGTCCCACGTTTAGCCAGATGCAAAGTGATGCAAGGGCGCAATGCCGCACTTGCCCACAAGGGGGCACACGCATCTGGAGTTCATTCCCAGCAGCTGAGAGGCTGCTGGCAAGCCCATTCTCTCTCTCTCTCTCTCTCTCCGTGTGTGTGTGTGTGTGTGTGTGTGTGTGTGTGTGTGTATCTCCCTGTCTCTCTGTCTCTCTCTGTGTCTCTCTCCAAAAAAATGAAATAAAATAAAACAAAAAAGAATTAATAAAGGGAGAAAGCCTGCTCAGTGGGAATAGGTAACCCCTGGGGAAATGCTGATTGGGGGCAGGGAACCTCCAGGGAAAGCCTACTTTCTTTGGTCATGTTGACAAAGGTGAACCCAATTCTGGCCTCAAAAACCTCCCATAACTGATGAAAAGTCATGCCTCTGGCTGCCTCCATATTCCTGTGTACCTGACCATGCTCCCACATGGGGGTCAGGCCTGGTCCATGGAGGCCAGCTCCACCATTTTCACCTACCCCCATCTCCCACATCCCCTGACAGTTGCCCCACCATTTCCCCTGAGAGGCACTCTCCTTGCCTCCTGGGGACCTCATTCCTTCCCCAGACAGGAAGCATAAGAGTATCTGGCAAGCCCACGGAGATATAAGTGTGCTTCCATAACCTGCTCAGCTGGGGTACAGTAGAGGAGTAAGGGTAAGGACTACTGCTCCTGAGACCAGCAGACAATGCTCAGTTGTGACTGTAGGCTGAAGGGATTCCATCTGCAGTTATATTCCCTTCCCATTCTAATCTGGTTTAAACCTAAAACATAACACTCACTGAAGATCCTACATGGGCAAAAACTTGCTTAATCCTTAATAAAGTAAGACTTTTACCTTGAGATGGGGAGACCACTACAATGCAAAAAAACAAAAACAAAACAAACAACAACAACAAAAAAAACAATAAATACAAACTGAGAGCTCTCCACCAAGGTTGTCTAACCCCATAAGAAAACTTAAACCCCCACGTGAAAGAACAATAAGCTTTTTGCATAAGTTAAATGAGACCCTGACCAAGAGAATGGCAGAACTGGAAGCCAAAACCAGCAATCTTATAAATGATATATACACCACCTTCATCATTAGGCTTAAATTAGTTGAGGAAAACCAGGGAGACCTCAAAAGAGACATAACTAAATTGAAGGTGACTCAACAAAGAGAGGATCTCAACAACCAGTTGATTAAGCTTAATGAAATGAACACATGATCAAAGTCAATAATTCCAGGAAGCCTCAAGAAAATCAAACCTCAGGCTGGAGAGATGGCTTAGCAGTTAAGGCATTTTCCTGCAAAGCCAAAGGATCCAGGTTTGATTCCCCAGGACCCACACAAGCCAGATGCACAAGGGGATGCATGCATCTGGAGTTCATTTGCAGTGGCTGGATGCCCCCAATTGCCCATTATCTCTCTTTCTCTGTGTGTCTCTCTCTCCCTCTTTGCCTATCTCAAATAAATTAATTAATTAAATAAAAAAATTAAAAATAGGTAAGTAGGGCTGGAGAAATGGCTTGGAGGTTAAAGCACCTGCCCGCCAAGCCTAAGAATGCTGGTTCCAATCTCCAGGTCCCACGTTTAGCCAGATGCAAAAAGGAACACAAGGGTGCAATGCCACACTTGCCCACAAGGGGATGCATGCATCGGAAGTTCATTCACAGTGGCTGAGAGGCCACTGGCACACCTGTTCTCTCTGTCTGTCTGTCTGTCTATCTCTTTCTCTCTGTCTTTCTCAAATAAAAAATAAAAATAGATAAGTATTAAAAATAAGAAAATGACATGCTACAAAAAAGAAACTCAAACCTCAATAAAGAGATAGACACAATGCAGAAAAACACAATAGAAAACAAAAATCAAATAGAGCTTTTAGAAGCCTTTCTAGAAGTCCTCACTAACAGAGACAACCATGTGGAGAACAGAACTTCTAAACTGGAAAACAAGGCCGAAGAAATTGACCAGGAATCCAAAAATTTTTACAAGTTCAAAAAAAAAAAAATCATTCAAACAGAATGTGAGGGAATTGTAGGATACCCTAAAACTGCCAACATCTGGATCATGGGTATACCAGAAGCAGAAGAAGTCCAGGGAAGAGGCATAAAGAACATATTCAACAAAATTATTGAAGAAAAATTTCCCAATATTGCAAAAGAGAGGCCTATTCAGATACAAAAACCTCACAGAACAAAAAAAGACAGTACCAAAGAACAAACTGTCCAAGGCACATCATACCTAAAATCTCTAAACATGAAAACAGAGAGTGCTAAAAGCAGCAAGAGAGAATCAACTCATTACATTCAAATGCAATCCCATCAGAGTTACCTCAGAGTTTTCACTGGAAACCCTGAATGCCAGAAGGGCTTGGAGTGGAGTACTGCAAATCCTAAAAGACCTATGGCTTCCAACCCAAACTATTGCACTCAGCAAAAGTGCTCTTCATAATACAAGGTGAAAAGAAAACTTTCCATGATAAAAGCCAGCTGAAAGATTATATGAACACAAAACCAAAGCTACAAAGAATACTTCAGGAAATATTCCACACAGGAGAGTCAAACAACCAACCCCAGAACCTAAAAGAGGAAACACAGGATAACCAAAACTAGAATAGGCATGAAAATGTTCTCAGTGCCAACACCTACAAACCCTCCAGCATAGCAAGGATTAAATCAAACCTGACAGTTATAACTCTAAATATTAATGGATGTAACTCATCCATTAAAAGACACATGTTGGGCAGGAGAGATGGCTTAGTGGTAAATGCACTTGCCTACAAAGCCAAAGGACACAGGTTCAATTCCCCAGGACCCACATAAACCAGATGCACAAGGTGATACATGCTTCTGGAGTTTCTTTGCAGTTGTTGAAGGCCCTGACGTGCTCATTCTCTCTTTCTCTCCCTGCCTCTTTCTTTCTCCTTCTAAAATTAATAAATAAAAAAATTTAAAGACACATGTTAACAGGGTGGATAATAAAATTGGACTTTTCCATCTGTTGCCTTCAAAAAACATACCTCACCATTAAAGATAGACATCTCTTCATGGTGAAAAGGTGGAAAATAATTTTCCAAGCAAATGGAAACACAAAACAAGTGAGTGTCCAATATGAATATCTGAAAAAATATATTTCAATCCATAAGTAATGAAAAAGAATTAAGAAGGTCACTTTTGCCCATCAAGGGAATGATCCAACAAGAGGATATACAATCATAAATCTATAGGTACCAAACACATGTGCATCACATTTTATAAAGCATAAAGTACTTGACAACACATCAGCAATAAATCTCACTATCATCATAGTAAGGGACTTCAATATCCAACTATCATTGTTAGATAGATCATCTAGGCAGTAAGCAAACAGGGAAATAATAGATCTTAACAAAACCATAGATCAATTAGACCTAACAGACATCTTCAGAGCATTGTATCCAAATTCTACATAATATATGCTCTTCATAGCAGCCCATGAAACCTTCAACAAAATGTATCATACATTAGGGCATAAACATGCCTCCATAAATTCAGGAAAATTGACATAACTTCTTGCATCATATCAGAACACAATTCTAGAAATTAACAAGAAAACAACCGAAGTCTCACCAGCTCCTGGAGTTGAACAACATGCTATTAAAAAATGAATGGGTCATGGAAGAAATCAAAAAGGAATTTGTAAAATTTCTTGAACTGAATGATAACTAAAAGACAATATATCAAAGCTTATGGTACACAATAAATGCAGTCCTAAGGGGAAAATTTATAGCAATAAGTGCCTTCATAACAAAGACAGAGAGATCTCAAATTAATGACCTAACCATCCATCTAAAGGCTTTGGATAAACAAGAACAATCCAATCCTAAGAGTTCCACATGGAAAGAAATAATTAAGATCAGAGCAGAAATTAATGAATTGGAAACTAAGAAAATAATTAAGAAAATTGATTAAATGAAGAGCCGGTTCTTTAGAAAAATAAACAAGAGTCACAAACCCTTGGCCAATTTGATCAAATGAAAAAAAGTGAAGCCTCAAGTTAATAAAATTAGAAGTGAAAAGGGAGAGGTCAGACTGGAGAGATGGCTTAGCGGTTAAGGCGCCTGCCTGAGAAGCCTAAGAACACCTGTTTGAATCTCCATGTCCCACATTTAGCCAGACACAAAAGTGATGCAAGCACACAATGGTGCACATATGCACCAGGGGGTACACACATCTGTCTGGAGTTTATTCACAATGGCTGAGAAGCCCTGGCATGCCCATTTTCTCTCTCTCTCTCTCAAATTAAAAAAGAAAAGAAAAGAAAGAAAAGAAAGAAGAAAGACAAGAAAAGACAGAGGTCACAACAGACATCAGTGAAATTGGAAGAATCATCAGAACATAGTTCCAAAATCTCTACTCCACAAAAATTGGATAAGCTGGAGGAAATGGACAACTTCCTAGACACATACCACCTAGCAAAACTAAGTCCAGAACAGATAAATCTCCTAAACAAACCTATTACATCCATCAAGATTGAAAATGTGACAAAATATTTTCCCAAAAGGAAATATCTAAGACTGTATGAATTCTCAGCTGAATTCTACCAAACGTTCATCAAAGAACTAAAACCACTTCTTATGAAGCCTTTTCACATAATCAGAGAACAGGGAACTCTCCCCAACTCAGTCTATAAAGTTAACATCACCCTAATACCAAAACCAGACAGACATACAAGAAAACTGTAGACCTATATCCCTGATGAAATTAGATGCAAGAATCCTGAGCAAAATCCTTGTAAACTGAATTCAACAACACATCCAAGGCATTATCCACCTCAGTCAAACAAAGTTCATGCCAGGGTTGCAGGGATGGTTCAACAGATGGAATTGATTAACATAATACACCACATAAATAAGCTTAAACATAAGAACCACATAATCATTTCAATAGATAAAGAGAAGGCCTTTGAAGAAATACAACATCACTTCATAATCAAAACAGTGGAGATATTAGGCATTGAGGGTTTACAATTCAACATAATAAAGGCTATATACAAAGCATCTTAAGCTAAAATCATACTTAATAGGGAAAGACTCAAGGAGTTTGTGTTGATATCAGGAACAAGACAGGGGTGCTAACTCTCACCACTATTCTTTAACATAGTACTAGAAATCCGAGTGCAAGCAATCAGGCAGGAGAAAAATATAAAAGGGATACAGTTTGGAAAGCGAGAAGTCAAACTAGCCCTATTTGCTAATGACATGATCCTATATATAAGTGACCTGAAAGACTTTACCATAAAACTTCTAAAGGTGTCAAATTTCTTCAGCAAAGTGGCATAATACAAAACACACAAAAATCAGTATCCTTCTATAAGCAAAATATAAATATACAGAGAAAGAAATCAGTGAGGCTATCCCATTTTCAATAGCAACAAGAAAATCAAGTACGAAGGATGCAAAAGACCTATACAATGAAAATAAAAATACTCAAGAAAGAAGTTGAAGAGGACATGAGACGATGGAAAGACCTTCCATGTTCCTGGAAATGTAGAATTAATATTGTAAAAGTGGAAATCCTACCAAAAACAATATACAGATTCATTTCCAGCATCATTGTTCACAGAGATAGAAAAAGTAATCTCAAAATTTATATGAAATAGCAGAAGGCCTTACATATCCAAAAATATCCTCCACAAAAGAAACACCTCTGCAGGTATCTCCATACCTGATCTAAAGCTATATTACAAAGCCACAATAACAAACACAGTATGGTACATGAGAAACAGATGGTAATACCCCATTGCTAAAGATTCCACATGCCTGGGTAGCAAGGTCTCTGTGAAACCAAGCTGGTGCTTTGCTGAAAACCTTTTCCCTGTAGACCAGCCAACTGAAAGCTGGAAATAGCTGCACTGCATGAAGCCCTATGGGAGACAGAAGTCATCACAGTGAAAAGAGTGGACAGTGGAAGCCTCAAGTTTGACCAGACAGGTGAAATGACCAAACAAGTGCAATAGCGGCATGTCTGGGGGAAACCAACTGCTCCATAATTGGACTGGAGGCCCTCTCTATGGGAGGGAATACATGCCTGGTACTGAAAACCTAATCAAAAGTCTATGGCAGGGGAGGTCATGAGCCTTAGGGGTATAAAGTCTATTCTTGTCTCGCTAAATGTATATATTATTCTCGCCAAACTTTCCTGAAAGCACACTTAATGTTCATATTCATATATTAATGCTACTCTCACTTTTGGTTAAAGAACTTCTCTTTTCAGATGACAATGACCACTGGGATGACCCAAAAGGCAACACCGGGCTGAGAAGAAGGGACAGCGGAGTGTCCAGCACTGAAACACCTGTATCACACCCTCCAAGGCTCAGGGTCCATTGTGGAAGAGGTGGCAGAAAGAATGTAAGAGCCAAAGGAAGGATTAAACTCCTTACAATGCAACTGTCCAGACACAAATTGGCCTCAATATCCATGACCTCACAGTACCTAGCAATAACTTCATAAGGCCCTCATAATAGGAGAAAAAAACAATGACATCAAAATAAAAGAGAGACTAATGGAAAGAGGGAAGGGATATGATGGAAACCTGAGTTGTGAAGGGGAAAGTGGAGGAGGGGAGGGAAATACTATATATATTGTCCATAAATATAGAAGTTGCCAATAAAAAATTTTAAAAATTTTATTTTTAAAAAAATTTAAAAAATACATATATATCAACCAATGGAAGGGAATTGAAGTCCCAGCCCTTAGTTTAAGCAACTGCAGCTACTTGATCTTTGACAAAGGAGCCAACAATGTACACTGGAAAAAATACAATATTTTCAACAAATGGTGGTGGTCAAATTGAATAACCACATGTAGAAAAATGAAACTAGACCCACTCCTGTTACCAGGCACAAAAATCAACTCCAAATGGGTTAGAGACCTACCTCAACAAAAGACATGTAACTTTTTTTTGTTTGTTTTATTTTGTTTTTCGAGATAAGGTGTCAATCTAGCTCAGGCTGACCTGAAATCACTATGTAGTCTCAGGGTGACCTTGAACTCATGGTGATCTTCCTACCTTTGCCTCCCGAGTGCTGGGATTAAAGGTGTGCACCACCACGCCTGGCTAAGACCTGAAACTTAATTCCCTGGAAAAAAAATAGGGGGAGCCCTCCATGATATAGCAGTGTGAGAAATTTTTTGAAAAGCCAATACCCCAGGAAATTAAACAATCACTCAACCAGTGTTATCTCATGAAGCTAAAAAGATTTTGTGTAGACACACATACCATAAATGCCAACAGACTACCTACAGGATGGGAGAAAATCTTCACCAGCTATACCACTGATGGAGGATTAAGATCTAGAATCTACAAAGAACTCCAAATCTAAGTAATGAAAAAAACAAACAATCCACTCCAAAAATGGGGCAGAGAACTGAATAGGGAGTACTCAATAGAAGAAATACAAATGGCTAGCACTCACTTAAGAAAATGTAAGGAGGTCCCTCAGTGAAATGGGGCCAAGGAGGAGGGAAATGATGGCATGAATACATGATGTCTATATATATATATGAATGTTCAACATCCTTCACCATCAGGGGAATGCAAATTACAACTACATGAGATTCTACCTTACTGTAGTCAGGATGGTGATCATTAAAAAAAAAAAAATCAAATGACAATAAATGTTGGTAAAGATGTGAGGAAAAAGGAACCCTCATTCACTGCTGGTGGGAGTGCAAACTTGTACAATCTCTATGGAAATCAAACATGGAGACTCTTGAAAAAGATGAAAATAGAGCTACCAATATTAGTATTGTCATTCTTTGACTGTCTTTAGGTTACTTGACAGAATGTCCTCTGGTTCTATCCATTTTACTGTAAATCATAAGATTTAATTCTTTTTATGGGTGAATAATATTTTTAAATTTTCAGAAGGTTGTATACTAAAATAGAGTCACAATCATGAGGTGGAGTACATTTATTAGCAAGGTTAATTTCTGTAATGGAGAAACTGGGGTACAAGGATTTATAGAATAAGGTTCAACAATGTTTATGTTAGATTTCCCCTGAGCTAAGTAAAGTCAGGCAGTGGCATTTTGGCTGAACAATCAACCTAATTTGTAATTCTAAAAGTCTTGGAAAGTTTGAGTGAAAGTGCAAGAATTTGTAAAAACTCTGGAGTTCCTTGTCTCATGTCAAAAGACAAGAAATAGATTATCAAGGAAATGCCCACAAGTTACAAAAGCTACAATTGTCACCCATAAGAATCCCTTGATTGTCACACAAGGGATAGCTTTGTATGAGGCACATGTGTTCATTTAATAGAATTAGATCATTTAGAGTCACACTGACTGCTAATTGACAGAGTCCAGGCTTTGTTAAGAAAAGTGTCAAGCTTGCCTGAGGAAATCTTTTAAACTAGTGGTCTGTAATGTAAAACTAGTGGCTTGTGCAGATGACCCCTAAATGCCCCTCCAACTGAAAGAACATTCCACGTTCTTTGAACATTTCACTCTAAAAGCTACATGAAGGAAAGCAGAAGCCAATGCAAAGGAAAATGTGAGGTTCCTTGTTCAAAAAAGCAGAAAAAGTCCAGTTAAAGGTATTATAAAATAAATCATTTTCCTTTAAAAATGTGCTAAGAGTATATGATGCCTGTGTAACAAGATGTTATAAACATTTGCATGTACATGTTAATGCTTAGTACCATATCTGTATATGATTTAACAACATTGTTCTTGATTGTTCATAAGAGCTTTCTATCTTTTTCTGTTCCACAAATTTATTTTATTTAATCATCAGAATTCAAGCATCTAGGGCCTGGAGATATGGCTCAGTGGTTAAAGTGCTTGCCAGCAAAGCCTAATGATGTAGATTGGCTTCCCCAGGACCCACATAAAGCACAAAGTGGTAGATGTATCTGGAGTTCATTTGCAGTGGCTGGAGGCCCTGGCATGCCCATTCTCTGTCTTCCCTCTCTCTCTTTGCCTGTCTCTCTTCTCTTTATCTCTCTTTGCTTTTAAATAAAATGAAATTAAATAAATATTTTTTAAAAATTAAAACTTCTAGCAACTTCATGTTCAATCAAAATTAAAAGTCATGTCTATCATTTCTGGAAAAAGCCAGATGAAAATTATTTTAGGTCAATTTTAATATCAAAAAGATCATGTATATACAGTTATTTGGGTATCTTTCAGAATATTTCTTAGAATGTGACAAACTGGGTTAAAGTTATTATAATTTATTTATGATATATCTAGAAGTGATATATCTAGAAGTAATGCCTTTCATGAAATATAAAATAAATAATGATAAAAGTTTGGGGTAGATATGAACTTTAGATATTCACTACAACATTCTTATATTCTGTCTTTCATGTTTGCAGCTTATGGAGGGTATATAGGAAAACAAAATGAGTTTATAGTTTATATACAACTCAAAATACTATTTATGCATACTATTGCTATATCTTCATAAGAACAAAGTAAATTGAAGTTGGCTTGGTTGAGAAATCAACTTTTAGTTGGGAGTCACCCAGTGAGACAACAAGACCGAGAAGCTCGACTGCAATTACATGGAATTCTTTATTACCAAGCCTAGACTGGGACTCTGTCCACACAAACCAACGCAGTGGGAGTGTGAGAGAGCCCCCCACTCTTGGGGAAAAGGGTTTATATAGAGAAGGGATACAGCAGTTACATCATATTGCAACATTTGAAATGGTTGGTTCAAAAAGCGCTTGTGTGGAACATTTTGAGCTGCTTATCTAGGATCAGCCACTTGTTTGCAGATTCTTTATTATCTCCGGGATGTCCTAAGACTTCCCAGGAATGAACAATAAGAGAGAGGGAGGGGGTTGGGAAAGAAGCAAAGGTCAGTACATTAGCCCGCTAGTTTCTCATTTGAGTCAGGCCTGGGCTTTTTTATTTCAGATGGCAGTCTGTTTTGCTATAATGGCTATCTGCTTAAAAATGGCAGTACTACTGTCAAGCTGGAGCGCTAGCAAGCAGAGTTACAGAAGCTAAAGGCAATATCTTAATTTCTTAGATCTCACATTCCCCCCTCTTTCTGTTACTTGAGGAGCCAATCTTGGTTCCTTATATGTTGTCAGGCTCATGAACAGCAACAGTATGGTATTGAGCCCTGAGAACCATCATTTGGACTGAATTGATACGATCTTTGACAAAACTGACAAGCCTATTAAGTATGCAGGGCCCTATGGTGAGTATTACTAAGAAATAACTACAGGTCCTATTAAGGCAGATATTAAAGTAGTAAACCAAGGAGAGTGGTTAAACAAAGACTCAAACCAGCCACGAAAACCATCAGGAGCATCCAGGGGCTGGAGTTTGAGACGTAACATCTCGGTGGAGACGAAGCTTGAGTGGGTCCTCTGGGTCAGGGTGACTTGTCCAGGTGTCTTCGGTTTTCCAGGGGACCACCGTCATGTGGGCCCAATGGATCCATGACGTGATGTCATTTACTTATGGCTGTTGGGGTTGTCATCAGTACGATGTAGGGGCCCTTTCATCTGGGTTCCAGGGACTTCCGTTGGTACCTTTTGACAAGCACTTTATCCCTGGTTGAAACCTGTGGGGTTTTGGAGGAACAACAGTCTCATAAACAGCTCTCAGGTGGGGCCAGACCTTTTTGTGGGTAAGTTGTAAGCACTTCAGGGAGCGCACTAGGTCTTGGTCATCCATCCGTGCTAGGAGATCAGTCTGGAGGCTCGGGATAATAGGAGGGGGCACTTTAAATATTATTTCAAAGGGAGTTAGGCACATATGATAGGGAGAATTTCGCACCGGAACAGAGCAAAGGGGAGGAGAGTCACCCAGTCAGCGCCGGTCTCTAAAGCTAATTTAATTAAGGTCTCTTTTAAAGTTTTATTTATTTTTTTCTACCTGTCCTGAACTCTGAGGGCGATAAGCACAATGCAATTTTCAATTGGCCCCCAGTGCAGTGGCTACTCCCTGACTTACCTGAGATATGAAGGCTGGTCCGTTGTCTGAACCTAAAGAGACTGGGAAACCATACCTGGGCAGTATTTCTTTTAGTATCTTCTTAGCAACAACTTGTGCAGTTTCAGTCTTAGTGGGGAAGGCTTCTACCCATCCAGAGAATGTATCTATAAATACTAAAAGATACTTGTATCCTGATTTTTCTGTTTTAATTTCAGTAAAGTCTAATTCCCAGTAGGCCCCTGGTCTAGTTCCTCTTAGCCTAGTTCCTGGATTGGAGGGAAGAGCAGTAGCATTAGTCATACAACAAGACTGGCAATTAGACACAATTTGTTCAATAATTTGGCTAGCGCTCCGTATTTTCAAATGGGAGTTCCTCAGTAACTCCTGCATCCGCTTAATTCCCAAATGAGTGGAGCGATGGACCTTCTTTAGAATTTTTTTGTCCTAGTCTTTGAGGCAAAATCAAACGGCCATCCTCGGTTTTTTTTTTTTTTTTACCATTCATCAGACTTTTGAGTTCTTTTTAATTGACTAATCGATGTCAAATCCTCTGAGGTGTAGTTTGGAATGTCTGGAAGTTTTCTGCCTCCGGGGTCTACCAGGACAGGGGCTATCTTGGTTGTAAGGGCCACCTGTTTGGCTGTCTGATCAGCCAAGTTGTTTCCCCAGGGAATTAGTCCGTCCCCTTTCTGGTGTCCATGGCAGTGAATGATAGCTACCCGAGTGGGACCCCAAGAGGGCTTGGAGCAGGTCCAGAATCTCCTGTTTGTTTTTAATAGTCTTTCCTTCAGCAGTTAAAAGTCCTCTTTCTCTGTATATTGCTCCATGGACATGTGCCGTGGCAAATGCATATCGGCTGTCCATGTATATGTTCAGTCTCTTGTTAGCCCCTAATTGTAGAGCCTTAGTGAGGGCAATAAGTTCTGCTCTTTGGGCTGAGGTTTCCGCTGGAAGGGGCTCCCCCCATATGACTTCGGTTCCCGTGGTGACTGTTGCCCCCGCGTACCTGTGTCCATCCTGGATAAAGCTGCTGCCATCGGTGAACCAGGTTACCTCAGCATCTTTGAGGGGGGTGTCTTTGAGATCAGGCCTTACATTGTACACGTGGGCCAGTATCTCAGTGCAGTCGTGAAGAGGGGCGTCCAAGTCCGGATCAGGTAACAGAGTGGCAGGATTCAGGGCTGTGGGAGTCTGGAAAGTAATTCTAGCGGGATTTAAGAGCAGGGTCTGATAGTGGACCATGCGAGCATTGCTGAGCCAATGGTCAGGTGGTTGTTTCAGCACTCCCTCAATGGCATGCGGGGCTGTGACCGTTAGGTTTTGTCCCAAAGTCAGCTTATCTGCATCCTTGACTAAAAGGGCCGTGGCGGCTATAATTCTCAGACATGGGGGCCAACCTGCCGCAACAGTGTCCAACTTCTTTGACAGGTAGGCAACTGGGCGCCACCAGGGTCCTAGACTTTGGGTGAGGACTCCCTTTACTATTCCATTATGTTCATCTATAAAGAGCATGAATGGCTTAGTCACATCAGGGAGGCTCAAGGCAGGGGCTTCTAGAAGGCGTACCTTTAGGTCCTCAAAGGCTCGCTGGTGATGATCTGTCCATTGGAAGGGCTGGTTCTCCTTGGTGGCTTCATATATAGGTTTTGCCAGTTCCGCGAATCCGGGGATCCACAGATCCTGCTGTGCCCAGGAATTCTCTGACCTGTCTGGCTGAGGTCGGCGTTGGGATCTGTTGTTTACAAATCTGGGCTTTTTTGGCAGATGCCCGATATCCCAGGTCACTCAGCGTCTGCAGGAGGTCTCTGGTTCCCGTCAGGCATGCCTCATGGCTGGTAGCTCCTATTAAAAGATCATCTACATACTGCAACAAAGTCAGTCCTGGGTTACGCATTCGAAAGTCTGATAAGTCCTCGTGTAGGGCTTTATCAAAAATGGTAGGAGAATTTTTAAATCCCTGGGGCAATCGAGTACAAGTAAGCTGGCCATTGATCCCGTTGGGTGGATATCCATTGTTCTTTTGTTTATCTCCCTCAGATCCTGTACTGGGCGATAGTCATTTGAGTTAGGCTTTTTACCGGCAGGAGGGGGTTCCAGGCTGATTGTACTGGCTTTAGGATCCCTGATTGCAGAAGTTGCCTGATATGGGGAGTGATTCCTAATTTAGCTTCTAAAGGCATGGGGTACTGGCAAACCCTGACTGGTGTGCTTCCTGGCTTTAGTTTTACTGGAATGGGGGGCCTATGTTGTGCCCATCCCATCCCGCCAGTCTCCGCCCATGCTCATGGGAAGTCAGTCAGCCAGGAAGAGCCCTGGGGCTCCGTGTCTTTGGCGCACTTTTGAAAGAGTCTATATTCCTCTGTCAGATTAGAGGTCATCAGAATCTGTATTGGGGGGTCTCCCATCATCGAGACTTGTACCCCTTGTTCCGAAAATGAAATTTGAGCTTTCATTTTGGACAATAAGTCACGTCCCAGTAGTGGGTATGGACACTCCGGTATGACCAGGAAGGAATGGGTTACTTGGTGGTTGCCTAGGTTAACAGTCCTTTGTGTCGTCCATTGATAAGGTTTGATACCCGTTGCCCCTTGGACCCAGGTAGTTTTCTTAGTCATGGGTCCCTCCGCTTGTAATAATACAGAATTTTCAGCACCGGAGTCGGCCATAAAGGTTATCTTTTTCCCCTCCACTTCAAGGGTTACCCTGGGCTCAGGGAGGGGGGCTGAGCCCCGTCTCCCTCAGTCACTATCTTCCTGAGTGGCCGCCAGGATATTGGCCCGCTGTTTCTTTTGGGGGCAGTTTCGGACCCAATGTCCTTCTTCTTTACAGTAAACACATTGATTTTTCCCTACCTTAGATCTTGTTCTGGTGTTGTTTTCCCTCCAGTGTCTCCAGCAGTACGGTTCCCCCAGTAGCCATTAAAATTTCCTTGAGTTCTTGGTGGTGCTTAGTCTGCTGTAATTCTAAAACCTTGGTTAAATTTTTTTTCCTGTCTTTTTTTTTGTTTGATTTTTTTTTTCCTCTGTGCTTTTCTTTTTGTCAAAGACCTTTTCCGCCACTGCCACTAAGTCCCTAATGTTTCTTTCTCCTAGTCTCTCTAGTGACTGTAACTTTTTCTTAATGTCGGGGGCAGCCTGATTAATAAAGGCAAACATGACAGTAGTGGCTGCCTCTTCTGACTCAGGTTCGTATGGAGTGTACCTGCGGAAGGCTTCCTGAAGTCTTTCTAAGTAGGCGGCTGGACTCTCATCAGGTCCCTGTCTAATATCATATACCTTGGACATATTGGCAGGCTTTCTTGCTGCTGCTTTGAGACCCGCTAACAGAGTCCGGCGATAGACCAGGAGTCTCTCCTTACCTTGTGCCGTGTTGTAATCCCAGGTGGGGCGGGTAGTTGGGAAACTGCCATTTATTATGGCTGGGTCAGTGGTGGGGTCTCCCGTGGGCCCTGGGACCAGTTTCCAAGCATTCTCAGTGATCCTGTTTCATTCCTCAGTAGTAAACTGGACCTGCAAGAGTTGCTGGCAATCATCCCAGGTGGGCTGGTGTGTAAAGAGAACAGTTTCTAACAGGTTAATTAATCCCCTTGGGTTCTCAGAGAAGGGGGCATTCTGAGAACGCCAGTTGTACAAGTCGCTAGTAGCGAAGGGCCAATAATGGAAAGGCTGATTTCCTTCCGCGTCAATGGGTCCGGCAGGGCGGAGTGGCAAAGCTACTGACTGCTTGGGGGCTTGAGGTGTGGCTGCCCTCCGGCTCCGTGTAGCTTGTGCTGGCCCCTCCAGATTAAGAGGTGGGTTAGCGGGGGCTTGAGTGCCCCCCGGGGGTTGGGAAGGGTTGGGGTTTAGAGGAGGTATGTAGGGGGGAGGAAAGATGTCGGCCTCTTCATCGCCTCCCACAAGAATTGGTGCTGAGGCTTCAGTGGTGGGCCTGATGCCTCTGGCTGTCAGCACCTGTGAAGAAGGGAGTGAAGGGGGGAGAAAAGCTCTCATCCAATGAAGAGGCTCCTCAACTAAATCTGGGTGTCCGCTCCTAGGATGAAAAACAATTTTTTCAACCTCCAATATAACATTTAAATGAAATGTCCCCTCTGGTGGCCATCCCACATTAAAGGTAGGCCACTCAGAGGAGCAGAAAGTAATCCATTTGTCCTTGTTAACAGACACCCCGTTTTTTTTTTTTTTTTTTCAATGTCCTTGATGTCCTTTCAGTGGGCTAAACAGAGTTCCAGAGGAGAGGAAGGAATCTGTCCCATGTTATTAAGTCAAGGGGAAAGCGTCCGTAGGATTAGGGCGACAGCTACACAGACACACACACAAGTATAAAGCAACACAGAAGGGCCCAAAAAACAGCTTCACGTGTTTCAGAGTCAGATACAGATACAGATTCGTGATGGCCAGACGAGTCCAAGTCCAACTTGGGCTCAAAAATACCGAACACGGTACGGATGGGAGCTGGTCTCCCCAGCAGGTTAGCTCTGTCCTCCGGGACAGGGCCCCCACTCAGATGAGGGGGCAGGACGTCTCGTGCCTCCTCCAGGTCTGCCTTTACAGTGCGTCCACCAAGGCGCATGACCTGTTCAGAAATATTCAGATACAGATGCCACGTTCCAAACGCAGCCTGCCGGCAAACTGAGAGTAAAAACAGAAAGAGAAAGCGAGCGAGAGAGAGAACAAGAAAGAGCGCTCAGATACTCACCCGACCGGTCGGAAAAGAATCCCTCGAGCCTCGGGGTTGTTGGGGGTCACTGGGGATCCCGGACGAGCCCCCAAATGTAGTGCCAGGACCCCCAAATGTGGGTTGGGGTCCTTGGGAGTCACCCAGTGAGACAACAAGACCGAGAAGCTCGACTGCAATTACATGGAATTCTTTATTACCAAGCCTAGACTGGGACTCTGTCCACACAAACCAACGCAGTGGGAGTGTGAGAGAGAGCCCCCACTCTTGGGGGAAAGGGTTTATATAGAGAAGGGATACAGCAGTTACATCATATTGCAACATTTGAAATGGTTGGTTCAAAAAGCGCCAAAGGCTGGAACATTTTGAGCTGCTTATCTAGGATCAGCCACTTGTTTGCAGATTCTTTATTATCTCCGGGATGTCCTAAGACTTCCCAGGAATGAACAATAAGAGAGAGGGAGGGGATTGGGAAAGAAGCAAAGGTCAGTACATTAGCCCGCTGGTTTCTCATTTGAGTCAGGCCTGGGCTTTTTTATTTCAGATGGCAGTCTGTTTTGCTATAATGGCTATCTGCTTAAAAATGGCAGTACTACTGTCAAGCTGGAGCGCTAAAGGCAATATCTTAATTTCTTAGATCTCTAACAGAAGCTAAAGGCAATATCTTAATTTCTTAGATCCCATTGCAGTGCCATCATGAGTCAGATCTTAGCCGGCCACTCTCCCAAGAGCCTGCTCCATTCTTCCACTTTTCCACTCCTTAATACTCAGAAACATTTACCCATCAAGCAACCAGAACACCATTGCCCATGTCCTAAGCAGGCCCATGTAAGGCACTGCTGGCTGTGTAGCTGATCTGTCCATAAACATAGTCCATTGTCACTCCAGTCCCCATTTACAAAACCCATGGTTAATGATAAAATGAAGTTTCAACACAAAGACAAAATATTAAACTGTACAAGGAAGGAGAACAAAGTGGAAAGGAGAAGGTTCTTCAGAGTATAGGTCCTTGGATATTGTGGTTTTAATGGGACACGTCTGTCTGCCATAGGATCAGGATGGTCCCATAAGGGTAACATTCTTTGGGAAGGGAATGAAGGACCCTGTAGGAGGCAGGGGTCTCGCTGGAGGAAGTGCTTCACTGTGGGTGGGCCTTAAGGTTTTATAGCCCAGACCTGTAGGGAGCCGTAAGCAGTCGCCATTACAAGATGGCGCTGGCTCCTCCATATTAGACAGTGCCTTGGCGCCAACCGTGTCTAAGGTATGCGCATGCGCTTGACGCAACCTGTCCCAAGCCTATCCCGTGGCACCTGGTGATGGCAAGCTGGTCGCAACCAATCAGTAAACGCCTTGTAGCAGTACACTCTATAAAAGCAGCTGCAGATTTGGGCCCCGGCCCTCCGCCATCAGCTCATCTGTTAACCATCTCCCTCATGCTTCATGACTATAGATACAATGTGACCAGTTAGCTTCTTGCTCCTGTTGTCATATTGTCCTTGCCATGATTAATTATACCCCTGGGAACCATAAGCTGGAATAAACACTTCCATCCTGAGCTGCTTCTTGTCAGATATTTGGTCATATCAATCAATTTCTAAGATAGATATTTGGTGATTTCTAATACAGAAAATTTCTGATTTTAAATACAAAGGTAATAGACTAATTTGTTTCATGGAGAACATTTCAAGACACCATACATACCATTCAAGCTGTGACAGAGTTACTAGTTATTGTTCTTAGATCTATAGCAAAGAAAGGGCAAAAAGATTTGCAAAAAAAAGTCAACTTTAGAGTAGAAATTTTGTGAGCAAGTTTCAATGGTGAATGCCCCAGAAGGGTTCCATGTTAAAAAGAAAATAACCTATCTAGAAAAGTGTTTTCACAAATTCAGCAACCAAAATTTCAATGTGTTTTGGTCCAAGGG
This sequence comes from Orientallactaga sibirica, assembly GCA_036365145.1. NCBI lineage: Eukaryota > Metazoa > Chordata > Mammalia > Rodentia > Dipodidae > Orientallactaga > Orientallactaga sibirica. The sequence continues at coordinate 77,686,648 of JAEOAD010000003.1, read as the reverse complement.
GCCAGGCTCCATGCCAAATAGGCAGCAGAAATTTGCAGCCATCAGCCACATAGTACTGGTTTTGTCAGCATGAAATATGCAAGATTGAGAGTGTCTGTGTCTTTCTTCATAGTTTCAGAATGCCTTTCAGAGAGCTGATGAGGCTGGGCAATGTTAAGCAGGGTTAGTTAGCTTCCTGAGAGGAGGACCAGAAAGGCCATTGTGTGAAGCTATGAAGACAAAGCCTAAGTTGCAGTGGAGAGCCCAGGATGTTTAGAGATGCCAAAACTACAGACACTGAGTAAGGTTCAATATGTATTGCAGGCTCAAAGCTAGAGGGCCAGAGCTACCCAAGCCCTAAGGATCTTAGGTGATTCTATCAGGAGTCCTAGATGCTGCACACAGTGATTCAGGATTTGTTATTTGCCTTGTTTAGTTTCAGTCTTTCTCCAAGCCCATCTTTCTTTGCAATGACCCCATTCCTCCCTTTTGGATTGGGAATGTTTACTCTGTCATTGTATGTTGGAAGTATGCAATTTGTTTTGTGGTTTTGTTTTGTTTTACAGGGGATCAAATTTAAGAGATTGTCTTGAATCTCAGAACACCTCTTGGACATTAGACTTTTGAACAGGGTCCTTTGAAGTTGAACTAAATGCATTTTGCATGATGAGATGAGTTCTAGTCTTTGAGTCAGGGTACAATGTTGTCGTTTGAATGTAAATTGTACCCCATAGCCTCATGTAATAGGGCACCTGGTCTCCAGTTGCTAGAAATGTTGGGAGGTCATAGAACTTTTAGGAGGTAGATCTTTGTTAGAGGAAGTGCATCAGAGTGGGCATATCTCAAGGTTTTATAGCTCATCCCTACTTGCTGCTTCTCCTCTCTCTTTCTGACTGTGGATGCAATGTGACTACCTGGATTCCTGCTCTTGATGTCATGCTGTTGCAGTCAGGTTCACAATGCTGGCAGAAACCACACAACCAAGAGCCGCTTGTGAGAAAACAGAGGTTTATTTTGGCTTACAGGCTCAAGAGGGAAACTCAATGATGTCAGGGGAAAACGATGGCATGAGCAGAGGGTGAACATCACCCCCTGGCCAACATCAGGTGGACAACAGGAAAAGGACAGTGTGCCAAACACTGGCAAGGAGACACTGGCTATAATCCCTATAAGCCCACCCCCAACAATACACTGCCTCCAGGAGACATTAATTCCCAAATCTTCATCAGCTAGGAATCTACCATTCAGAACACCTAAATTTATGGGGGACACCTGAATCAAGCCACCACGTTCCAGCCCTGGCCTCCATAAGCTGATAACCATACAGGAAAGAAAATACAATGCATTCAGTCCAACTTTAAAAGTCCCCATAGTTTTTGTCAATCCTAATAATATTCAAACATCTCCATAATCCAAGGTCTTTTAACTGAGCCATAAGACCAAAAAAATGCCCCCCCCAAATACCCATAATGGTACAGAATAAACACACTGCAAAAGATGGCATTGGGCATAACAAGGAAATATTCAACCAACACAAGATTTAAACAGCGCAAACATCAAACTCTAGCTCCAAGTCTAACAACTCTAGTCAGTGACAAATCTCCAAGTCCAATAATTCTAACCAGCAACAAGTCTCTGGAGTTCCAAATCCACCTCACCAGCTAGGCTACTCACAGTCCTGGAAAACTTCATCTGGGGCCGGCAGCTTTCCTCAGAAGTCATCTCATGGTCCCAGCATCTACACTGTCTCCACTGCAACCCACGGTTCATCCTTACAGCTCCATGACGTCTCCACGTAGGCATCCAACAAACCTGCTTCACACTGCCCATAGCTGTTTCCAAAACACAAGACTGCATTGCAACTCAATGGCCCTCTCTTTTCTGCATTTCTTATACTCCACAATAACAGGTGGGGTGCCAATCTGTTAATCTGGGGGGCAGGGAATAAAGCAGACTTTGAAGAACAGGACACTCCTTGAGCACTCACGCCTTTTCAAAATAGTCTACATTCTTCCTCTTGCCCCAGTGCAGGTTAGCTGGCCCAATCTCAAAGGCTGTAATCTCTCTAATAATTGCAGTTGAAGGGGTACAAGTTTCAGCCCAAAGATTTCATTTCTGTGCCATATCCATCTGCTCACATCAGTCTATTTCTACGCAAAGCAACCCTGCACAAGTTCTCATGACATGGACATGACAGCAAGCCTCTCACACAAACCACTTTTGGCCCTGGCCAAGAAAAGCTCTGTTTTGCCTTCATCGGCCAAACCTCAAAGTCCATAGTTCTTACTACATTCAGGTCTTTCAACTCTGACCAAAATAGTCCATCAAGCTGAATTTACAGCACTACAAGGCATCTTTTAGGCCAAGGTTTCAAATTCTTTCACATTCCTCTTGAAAATCAGCTTCAAAAGGCCAAAGCCACACAGTCAAGTGTCTAGCAGCAACGCCACTCCTTGGTATCACTTTATTGTTGCAGACAGGTTCACACCGCTGGCAGAAATCACCCAAACAAGATCAGCTTGTGGGACAAAAGAAGTTTATTTTGGCTTACATGCTAGAAGGGGAAGATCCATGATGGCAGGGAAAACAATGGCATGAGCAGAGGGTAGATATCACCCCCTGGCCAACAGGTGGGCAACAGGAACAAAAGAGTGTGCCAAACACTGGCAAGGGGATAGTGGCTATAATGCCCATAAGTCCGCCCCCAACAATACACTGCAGCCAGCAGGTATTAATTTCCAAATTTCCATCAGCTGGGAACCAAGCACTCAGAACACCTAAGTGTATGGGGGGGGCACCTAATCAAACCACCACACATGCCTTCCCCGTTGTGATGGACTATATGCCCTGGAACTTTAACCTAAAACAAACCTTCTCTCCTTAACCTACTTATTTTCAGAGATTCAGTCATAACATTAAGTAAGTGACTAATGCACTGTACTACAGTATAGGACATACATCAAGGAAGGGTCTCTGCCATAGGAAACAGAGAGGAAGAAGAAGAGTTCGTGATGCTTAAAAATGTAACTGCCTTTTAAACAAAAATTTGAATTGGTGATTTATTGCAATTATCCACAGTAGAAGTTCACACAATATTCCTAGGGTACTGTTGTTACAAATATGCTATAGATTTTCTTCAACATCAAGTTATGGAGCAGGTATGAAAAGAGTTTCTTTTGTAACATCCTCATGTTGATATCATGAGATATAATGACAAACAATGTACCAATCACACACAGAGACACATACACACACACACACATACATGATGACACGGAGATACAGCAAGACATACGTGCTATCACTACAGTCTGCATCACCAAGAACTTGCCACTGTACCATTACTATGTAGTGTTCTCATGAATAAGAAATCATACAACTCTTTGCAGATTTATATTGAAAATATATAAGTATAAGAAATCATACAGGCTGGAGGGATGGCTTGGCAGTCAAGGTGTTTGCCTGCAAGGCCAAAGAAACCAGGTGTGATTCTTCAGGACCCACATTATCAGATGCACAGGGGGGGGGCACATGTGTCTGGAGTTTGTTTGCAGTGGCTGGAAGCCCTGGTCACCCATTCTCTCTCTCTCTCTCTCAAATAAATAAAAATAAAATATTTTTAAAAAAGAAATCATACAACTCATTGCAGATTTATATCGGTCTTAATATCCGTACTGATGATGCTTTAAAGAACTCTCAGGAAATATAATGTCAGTTGGCAACTAAGAGTATTAAATAAATAAGATTATTTCAGGTTCACCAAGAAATCCCTTATGATCACTTGAAAAAGACAGTGTACTGATTTGGGGTTACAAATATCATCTCAAAACCCTCCTACTGTGTTTTAAGGCAAATTAGTATTTCTTTAAAAGTTTGGAATATTGTAAATCTATTCTTCTTAAAGCAATGAGTTCCTTTTACCCTCAAGCAGTATTAGCTCAGTGAGTCAATTATTTCTAGATTTAGCTTGGAATAACTCCTTCTTTAAAATAAAATAGTGATAGCCATAAGCAAATTCTTTACAATCCAGCAATTGGCAGGAAGAGAGGAGGTGAGCTATAGGGATGAGGTCTGAAGAGAAGCAACATCTACCATTTGTTCTCCTTCTTAAATGTGATGTCCATAAATGAGGAAAGCATAAAAATATCTCAGTAGATGCTTTGTTATAACTTAAATATTCTACTTATTATTCTTCCTCAAAAGTCAATACAATATTCCTACTGACTATGCACATTGGTCTCTATTGCCACCCTGGTTATGTCAGTAAGTTTCTCATTACCGTGTGAGTCTCTCACTTTTGTTCTTGTAACCAAACACTTGAAAGAATAATTCAACAGAGTAGCTCATGGTTCCATAGGTTTCTGTCCACCATGTTGGGAGGATAATGCAGAGCATAGAAGCTCACACCAGGGCAGAAAGAAAGCAGAGAAAGGGAGAATAAGGATCCCAAGATAAGATGTAACCCCAGAGGCATGCTCTACGTGACATAGTCCCTCCAACTAGACCCACCTCCTAAAAGCCATGAACTCTTTAACAGATTAACCCATTGATGAAGTTAGCACCATTATGATCAAATCACTCTTAAGTAGTGTTACAAGCTGGGGATCAAGTCTGTAACACATAATCTCACGGGGAGATACTTCATATAAAAACCATTATAAGTGTCCTAGGCAAAATTCTAATATTCACTCAAGACTATTGACACTTGATGAGTTAATAAAATGTCAGCCTAGTTATTGCTATGCAAATATAACTAATTTCATAGACATAAACATGAAGTTATGCTGTAGTATTCAGCGTAAGTGATTTTTACATTATGACTTCAGCCCTTTTAAATAGACATTTCTCAGGAAAAAAAATCCAGGGGAGAGTAGCTGCAGAAAAGGAAAGTAGAGGACAGATAAGACAGAAGTGGGGGGTTGAAGGAGGATACAAACTTATATCAACATGCCCAGTATTGAAGATAGAGGAAGAACTGCTAGGATTATAACTCAGTGGTAGAGTACTGGTCTTTCATGTCTGAGGCCCTGAGTTCTATCCTCCACTTGTAACTGTGTGTGTGTGTGTGTGTGTGTGTGTGTGTGTGTGTGTGTGTGTGTGACATAGAGAGAGAAAGAGAGGAGAAGAGCAGGGTAGGGAAGGAGAGGGAAAAGGAGGGAGGGGAGGAGATAGATATACAGATACAGATATGGATGCAAATACAGGATGATACAGATACAGAGAGAACACTGCATGCTAGGGAACCCAGATGGCCTTTTAACCTCCAATGACAAATGAATATAGCCTATTGTAGAGAAGATTCAAAAGCTGGTTGAAAATGGGAAGCATTTTTATCCATGAGAGATGTAGGACCAATCCTTACTCCACATGTCCCCATGCTGGCCACATGTCCCTCTCTTTGAAACTAAAAAAATAAAAGTGAGTCATAAGAAGATAATCACATGGTGTCATCCTTTCATTATCTCTAAAGTCTTCTAATACAGTAAGTGATATGTAATTTCCAGTTAGGACTACTGTCCTATTTAATTTTCAGTGTGACCTGCTATCCTAGCAGATGAATCTTGTAACATTTCTAGGTTTGAAAAAAACAGAAGGGTATATATATATGTATATTTTTTTGATTTTGCAAGGTAGGGTCTCACTATAGCCCAGGCTGACCTGGAATTCACTCTGTGTTCTCAGGGTGGTCTTGAACTCATGGCAATCCTCCTACCTCCCAAGTGCTGCGATTAAAGGCATATGCCACCATGTCCAGCCAGAAGGGAATTTTTATCACTGTAGTTGATGGACATTTTCAGTCATATTATTAGGAAGCTGATTTCAGTATCTGCAAACAACAGACACAGCCATTCCTATGTGTGTTGAATAGGAAAAATTAACACAAATGTTCCTGACAGCTGAGACTGAGCTATTAAAAACTGTGGGAATGCTCTCTGCAGAGACTCTACCAAAATAGAATGTACTTTTTAATTGAAGAATGACAACTTGTAAGAAGCCTCTCTATTTCTGACCCACCCTCTACAGTGGCCCATTTTTTGTCTTTTTTATGTGGTATATAGCAGTTTTTATACTCATGATCTTCCTGTTAAGTATTGATTTTAAGTAGATATCCTACAGAATTTGTGGACACTTACCACGTTTTTGTTTAGGAAAAATAACTTCCATTGATATTAACAAAGATTTAAAATGACTTTTTATTATATCTTCTAATTTATCAAAATGCTCAGAACAGGAACTGGAGATGCCAAGCATCTGACTATATCAACATTCTAGGTAGCAGGTCTAAAATGGAAGTGCAATGTGTCAGACTCTTGTTCATTCATGGACTGAGCCAAGTAGTCGTATGTTAGGAACCATTTTGGTGGCAGGAAGAGTACTGGTGAATACAATAGGCACACTTCTGTCAACACAGAGATGAACATAAGTGATCAGAATACAGCAAAATCTACACAGAGTTAACGATGTCAAGATAGAATCCATGAGGAAAAGGTTGACTCTGTAAACAAGAAGCAATCTTAAGGTTAATTCTAAGAAGCTAGATAAAGAAGCAAAACACAGGTGTTCTGTAATAAGAGGTACAAGAAGCTTTGGGAAAAAAAGTTCTTCGTAAAATTGACAGAGGGTCCATAATTTCTACCCAAGTGATGTATTATTATAAGTGTCCCAACGTTCTCTTCTGGGTGAATAGGGAACTGCTACTGAAATCAAGCACGTGTGCAAGTTGCTAAGAGAAATGATCAAATACAGAGAAGTTATTTCCAATGCACTTCAATTATTTTGTCTCTTCCGGCAAAATATGGAATAGCATCACACAATGTCTCACCATACCCAATCAGGCCATGAAAACAGAGATTAAAAAAAACCTATCTCCCACAAATCTTTCTCTACAGCCTTTCCTTCAGAAACCCAACATTCGTTGCCACTAATCTTAAGGAAAATGCTTCAAGAATGAGTGTCCTAATCCAATCTTAGCTAATGCCCATTAGGTTTGGTTGACAGAAATTTTAGAAGGTAATTCAATAGTTTAAGCAAAAAGAACCTGGGACATAACAATTTTAGTTCAATGGAGGATGTATCTGGGTAGAAGTGTTCTTAATCTTTCTAATTCTGCCTATGGCTGAGCATAGACACATCAGTGAAGGAGAGTGTGTGTGAGGCTTACACTTTCCACTCATGGAGGGGAGAAGTACTTGTATCAGAAGGCAGCCACTAGACCCCCTCATGGGGCACAGGGAAACAGTGAAACAACCATGCAAGACTTCCACTAATAACATTTCTGAGCCCAGCAAGAAAGGTGAATTCACTGTTGATTGGAAAGAGGTATAAGTTAGAATTGTTTGCAACTGTTTTCAGACCTAGAACAAGCATGGATAGTATATGTTGCCAATTTGAGTATAATTTGGGAGGTCCCCAAGAATACCATAAGCACAATGGTTTCCTAGGAGAATTCACAGAACTCAGAAAGCCATTAGAGTCACAGTTTATTACAGTGAAAATCCACAGGCTAACATTAGCAAAAGGAAGAGGTAGAGTCCAAAGGAGACCAGGTGCAGGCAAATCTTCCCATTCTCTTCCCTCAGTGGTGTCTAAGGAAGGCTGTTGTGATTTAAACATGAAATATCTCCTGAAGACTCATTTGTCTGAACACCAGGGCTCCAGCAGGCATCCCTGCTTCAGGAGGTTGTGGATTCTTTAGGAGATAGAAGATCAGCCAAGAATGGAATTGTGGGTGGATGTGAAGCTTTATAGCCTGACTTCATTTCTAATTCCACCTTTGCTTCATGATCTTCATAGATATGAGCAAACAGTGTCGTGAGTCCCTTTAAGTTGTTTCTTGTCAGGTATTTGGTCACAGCAATGAGATGAGCTCTAATATCTCAGCACTTACTTTTTTTTTCAGAAATGATAGATAAGGTATCAACAGTAAAACTCACATAAGCTTTGGCATTGCTTAAAGCTTAGCTCCTGTGAGGCTGTCCTGTCTCTAGCATCTCAGGTACCAATGGACTTTATGATCCAAGTATCCACACCATAAATGATATTCCTAGCACAGACTTTAGACATTGTGCAAAGCAATAGACAAATATATGCTCTTATCAGTAGGGCATTCCAAGGGCTAAGTGGTTAACTTGCAAAAGCCAGTTAAAGCAAAAGTTGTTCTTTGAGCAAAGTTAATCTTTTCCTAAAGACTGAGTAAGTGAATTTACTAATATAACAAAAATTATATTTATTTTTGGTACATTAACAAAGAGTTAAAGATTATCTTGCTAATGGTATTCAAATCTTGATGAGCATTCAAGCTTTAAACACTCTACAGGACATTCTGTAACTTTTCATTTTAATTATAATGCACATTAACACAGAAAGGAATTTATTCCAAGTCTGTTTTAAGATTCCCATCTGATTCCCCAAACAATATAATATATCCATAAGTTGGAGATTTTGTCATTAAACTCCATGGGCTTCAAAGTGGATGTCATTGGCCAATTTTTGGTCTCATTCTCTAAGTGATGACTGTTTTATGATAAACCAGTCTACCTTGAGCTGGGAAGGATGTCTAATATTTGGGATTTCAAAGGCTCTGTTGAATGCCTTGTTGAAGTGAAGCTACTACAAGGAGAAACAGAAGCATGTCTTCCAGAATTATAACCAAGAAGAACACAGAGCGGCAGCTTCAGCCTAACTGCACTCACATGAAGATCTTAGGAGACTATCTGTTGAATCAGCCTGGAAGAAAAAAGAAAGAGCTATGACCATAGAGCAGCTGAATCTATAATATCAAGCTCTCTCCAAGGAAGTGAAAAAATGACTAGTGACTGTATTTTTAAACCAAATCAAGAAAGCCCTCAAGTTTAGGAGAAACTGTTATTTAAGTGTCTGTCTTCTCAGCCACCACCCCCATACATATGTTGAACACATTATACCATCAACAGAAGATACTTAAATATAAAAAGCAATACTGGTTTTCTATTGCAAACATCAAGAAGTCCAAATTAATTTAGAACCCTTCTTAAAAGTTCACAAAAGGACGAGATTGGTACATATAATTTCTCCAAAACGAAAAATATGAGAAAATGTGAAAGTATAATTAGCTACATATTAAAACTCAGCAATTGTATTATCTACTGGAATATTGAAACAAATCTCAAAATCTCTTTGTAGTCTCCAAAAGGTCACTATGGTTCGGATAATAAAGTCTCATACGTACTTAACTTTTTTTTAAGTTTCTTTTAAAAATAGTTTTTGTGGAAGAATTAATGATCAGATAAATTTAATTCTTCATATCCTGTTAAGTTACTTGAGGATGGGAAGCAATGATAGAGATGATATCTTACACAAGTCAGAGTTCTTTTGAATTTCTGGCCATATAACTGCCCAATAACAGTTTGCAAAAGAGGGTTGAGCTCATGAAGTTGAGGGGTTGGGATATAGAGTGCGAGAGGAGACCATTCCAAAAGTCATTTTTTTTTTAATAATCTACTGTTGGTTTGAAATGAGATTTTATGGTGTCCCATTGGCATTTGGCATAGTGATGGCCTCAAGTCATTTTGGCTTAATTTGGAAAAATGAATATCTTCCATGATAACCATGCCCTTGCAGAATACATTGTTGGTTGCCTACTCAACATTGTGCTCCCTCCCCATCTGCCTAGTTTCTTTTGAGATAGTGCTGTGTTCACTTTAATAACCTCCTTCTTAACTAGTAAAGCTATCAAACACAGTCCTGCTGGCCAACAGATGGAAGGGGAATTCTTCTGGAAGCTTCCCAGAACTATTTTTTTTTTTTTTTTTTTGGCATTCTTGGTAAAAATAAATCATGCGAATGCTACTTCCCTGCTTTACCAATTCTTTCTGTGTTGACTATGAAAATGATTCCTGGTATTGTATCAGCCATATTTTTAATTATTTTACTTTGTTATTTCTTTTAATTTTAAAAATTTACTTATGTGCTCATGTGTGTTCTGGTGAGTGTGTGGAGGCAGACGTCAACCCATAGCATAGGTCCTCATCTTTTATCTTGTTTGAGAAAAGACATTTTGCTGTTCACTGTTGTGAATACCAGGCTGGCTATCTCCCAAGCTTCTAGGATTCTCTGCCTCCCCTCCTTTCTGGGGTTACAGACGTGTTTTACTATATTGAGAGTTATGTGGGTTTGGTCATTGAACTCAGGGCGTCATCCTTGTGTGGCAAGGACTTAACCCTCAGATCCATCTCCCCAGATTTCAGAAGCCATCTCAAGACTATGCTGCAACAAAATGATGAAAACAGAAGATGACAACACAGAAAAAGATAAAGCATGTCTGGATTAGTGAGGATATCTCACCTGCTAGATGTGCTACTGTTGTAAGCATCCATGAGCCCTGGTGGGTAGTAAAGGCTATCCTCCATCAGGCTGTCATGTGGTATGTCACTCATCACCATGGCACAGAAAAGGGAACTTGGCAGAAGTGCTCACTCTTAAAGGTTCCTGTCCAGAAATAACACAAGCTGCATCTGCTCACATTCCTATGGCCAAAGCAAGTTACATAACTATACTTAATACCAAAGGGGGAAGAAGTAAATTCTATCCTGTCAGAAATGGAGGAAACCAAAACACTGATTAACAGCTACAATGAAAAGTTAAACATTTCTGTGAGGAAAAAGAAAAACCTGTTTGTTTAAGACACTTTGAGTTGAATTTTCTGTAATTTGTAACCAAAATTTTTCCTAGCTGTTAAAGTCCTTGAATTACTCTATATTAGTAACATCACTGCCTGTGTAAAATTACATAGAGAAGAAAGGCCATAATCCTACTCAGAAATATCATAGATTTTTAAAAAATTGTAATGGATCCTCCAAATGTTCTCTGTCAGAATAATTCAGTGCAAAATCTTCAAATCAGTGTTTTTCTTAGACTGTTATTGACATTCAAAAATGAAGTAAAAAGAGTTTGAACTCTTGTTATACATTTTATCAACTATCCTAGGAATATTAGCAATAGATTATTTAATCATTAATGCTGAAAATACTATTGTTGGACAAAGACTTATTTAATCATTCACCCTGAAAGTACTATTGTTGGATGAAGAAGATGGTTCAGCAGTTAAAGATGCTCTCTTACAAAGCTTGCCAGCCCACATTCAATTCCCAAGCCACCCACATAAGCCAGACACCAAAAAGTGGCACAAGCATCTGATGCTCGTTTGCAGTGGCAATAGGCCTTGACACACATATGTGCATGGGTGCACACTACACACACACACACACATACACGTGTCCAAATAAATGAATTATTTTTAAAAAAATTAAATATTTTTAAAAAGAAAAAAAGCTATTATTTTGCCATTCTATTACAAGATGTTTTGGGACTGAGAATAAACTAACCAGTCTTGAGAATATAAAATGTCTCTAAATTTATTCTAAGTGTATTAGCTGCTTAAACCTCATATGGATCCAATGTGGAATAGACATAATTATTCATATTTCATATCAGGTAGTTGAGGATGTGGCTTAGTGGTAAATAGCTTTTATAGCATGCAATCCTCAGCACAAAAAAAAAATAAAATAAAACAGATGGATTTAGTACAGGGCACTGATTCAGGACTGAACCCCAAATCTAGGCACAAAGCTCCTATTTGCCAGGCTGTCCTCTTTCTCTACATTCCAGCATTTTCCACGTGAGTGATGCCCTTTCTGAAGAACTAAATCTTGTTTACACTATTTTAAACTCATATTTCAATTTAGTTTTATATTTCTTTACTCTAATGGATTCACTTTTAAACCTACACTCTACTGCATGTCCTGTACTTACCTAAACAAAATTAACTTTACAGTGAAGAATATCTAAACTAGTAACCAAAGGAAGAGGGACATATTTGGAAGGTGGAAGAAAGCTCAAGATGAACATGGGCTAATGACAGCAGGGTGTCATCTTGAGACAAATATGGAAAATTACAAAATATGCAAGCACAGAACAGTAACAGTTAACATGATCATGTCTGGATTCCTCTTATTCTGCCATTTATAAAAAGACTTTCATATACCTGTACCTGATTAGCCATTTTGTGATATCATGAATTATCAAGAACGTTCCAAGTAAGGTTCAACATGCACAGAAGCACAAAGACATGAGACCTATCTCTGCACAGGCTGTGTGCTGGGAGGAGTAAACTCCGTCTCCTGGTGATGTGTTATGGGAGCAGCACATACAATGACATTTGGTGGAAGATGAAAGAAATGCAGTCGCCACAGAAATCCATACAACAGCCTGATGTATTTTTGTGAAATTCAGATTTGGTCACATTTATCCTCTTCTTAAATCTCTTCAAATTTCATTAGATTTCTTCCCTTGACCTCAGAGCTCCATCTATACTTGATTTCCTCTACTCTGTCTTCTACTCCTGGTCTGTAAACTATGAAGGCTTCTTCCTGCCTCTAGAACACACACTGTTCATCTGTAGCACTTCCCTTGTCTTCATCTCTGGCACACTATCTCTAGGCTCTTACAGAACTGTTCCACTTTCATCTCGTAGAATGTATGCAATGGTCATTTCCATGAGAGGTCTTCTGTCCTTTACTTTGTGGCTTTCTTTTACTGGCTCCATCACACCAGTAAATTAATCTACCTCGTGCATTGCCTCACATGGTTGTCACCTGCCTCTCTTACCTTAAATGCAATCTCATTAACTCCTGAAAGCTTCTCTGTATACCTAACTTCTAAAATAGTCGCTACATCTACCTCAATTAAAACTTTTGTTAGAGGCTGAGAAGATGACCCAGTGGTTAAAGGTGCTTGCTGACAAGGATTGCCCACCCAGATTCAATTTCCAACCCATCTACATAAACCCAGACACAAAAAGTGGCACAAACATCTGTTGTTCATTTACAGTGACAAGGAGCCCTAACATACCCATACACAGAGAGGGAGAGAGAGAGAAAGAGAGAGAGCAAGAGAGATAGGGAGAAAGAGAGATACAAACATGCAAATAAATAAATTAAATCTATAAAAATACTAAACGTACTAATTAATAAGTGAGCTAGTAACCTCCATAAATTTGGTTTAGACAAAGAGAATGGTAAAATACCAGATTGAACCAAAATTCAAGTCACATAATGGAAGAAGCATTCTTATGCCATATGGTTTTGACAATTTTTGTGAGCTTCTTTAAAATTTAATCCCACACTTCTATCTCCAGTCACCGCCATGGAAAGCATTTCCATAATACTTTCAGCAGCTTTGAACAGAAAATCTCTTCTAGGACTTTGCCTTGTCTACCTGTCACAAACATATTTCTTCCTGTCCAGGACCTTCTCTGATACCACTAGAGACATTTTCTCTAGAATTGAACTTGGCATTCAGGCATGCACATCCCATGAGGGCCTGACAGCTGAAACTCAAGGGGCCACCCTTCACTATAAAGAAAGAGGAACTACATGATCGACACTTCCCTCTCTATTTTGTTGCCAAGTTCACCAACACATTTGTCAAGATTCCACAAAAGATTCATGCTCCCTGCATCACTTCCCACATAAACCATGCACAGAATTGCCTTGATTCAGTCTCTGCTTTTCTGAAATCTTTCATTAAGATAGCATACTTAGGACTCCAAATGTTCTTTCCGTTGAGCAACTTGAAATCCTTCAAGGATTTTAAGCATGGAAGTCTAATTGTTGCAAGGAGAATAATTTTGATGATAGTGTGAAGGCTTTGAGCAACAGAAGTCAAGGCAGATGCTATGAAAGCCACTCAGGAGGTACATCTAATGAAATGAATTACACTTCAATAATAAAAACACAGGCGAATGAAAAAAAGATGGAATAGGAATAGTGTAGAGTGTTTGTAAGGTGAATGGTGATATTTTCTAAGCACTTTAGAACAGAAGATGTACGTTTTAGTTATCACAAAATGGCTATGAAAAAAATACTACCTCTGTTGTTTGTCATAAGCACCATGCAGTTCCTCAAAACATAAATAGGGTGACATTTGTTGCTTCCAAATTTCCATAAAATCAGTACACATGTTTCCAGGATGCTTCTAAAGAAGACCTTATGGTGAAGAATAGAAACTTCTAGACAATCCTCTCAAATGCTCTTGGAGTTTTTTGAATTATTTTTCCATAGAGTTATTTTTAGTTTGTTGATTTTCATGTCATATATTATGTGAAGGATGCAGTTTCCAACTTAAGTATTTCACTTGTGGGGAGCCTGGGAAGTAGAAGCGTGATCATATTTTAGTCATTGTGCTGTATGTGCATGTGTGTGTGCTTGTGTGTGTGTACATGTGGAAGTGAGGGCTGCATGTTCCAGATATCTGACTTTAAAACACATCCTAGTACATCATCATGACAACTTGCAAATCAAATGAAAAATAATGGTGGTTTGGGTCATAGTCTGAGAGAAGGCAAAAGATGACAAGACTGTGGGCTGATAAGGAGCTGCAGGTCAATCAGTGATGTCCATTCCATTCCCACAAACCTAGAGAGGGAACATTTGAAATAAATAAAAGGCTCTTCTTTCCATAACAGAAAAAAATATAGTAAGTGGAATTTTAATAAGAATGAAGGCATCTTATTTCTTATAAATAATTATTTCATTTTAGTACGGAGATCTCAATATAATATTGAAAAGTCTGAGAAGAAAACTCGATTATAAAATGTGGGAAAATACAGTGGAATTTTTGAGATGGATTGCAGTGCCATGCTAACTGACCTTTACATTTCTTGATTATATTGAATTAATAGCCTCCGTGCTAATGGTAATTACTTAAAATGTCATATTGAAAAGGCCATTGTGTGACACAAAATCTCCATGGAAATGAAAACACACTAGCTTATCTTTCTTTAATGCTACAAGGGCACAAATTTGTCTCTGTAAACACATTCCCATTTGACAAATCCCAGTGTATTTGTGCAAGTAAGTACCTTTTTTTATTGTTCTGCTACTGACACAGACCCTCTGCTGAGATCCTAACTCGTGATCTCTACAGAAAAACAAAATCTGTAACTAACCCATATCTCAACTAAATAGGAGTCAGTGTGCTTTAGAACTGAACCACAGATCTGAGGTCTAGAAATGATGGTCTATGTAAAGTTCGACAGTCTGCTCTGTAAATAAACTTTTCTTGGAACACAGTTACGGCAGAGTAGACTTGTAAGAGAGAGCTCAGGTGTGTTGTCTGGCTATTGACAGAAATGGTTTGTCTCTGCTACATCTACAATGATCAACCTGACTTGCAATGACTGAAGTAGCTACCAGGATGATGAGAATTCTGGTGACATGTGAAATGCTGCTCTCTTCGCTCTTAAAACTCTGACAAATCTTCCAGTTTGAACACAGGCAAAAGCCATTTATTCTTAAGAAACGGACAATTAGGAACTTTAAACTTTAAAGCACTATTGTGGAAAAATTGCCATTTTGTTCCTTAAATTTATTTGCTCCTTTTGAATTAACTCACTTTTCTGATCACTTTCCCAACAGATATATGTGTTGTAGGGCATAATGCAAGAAAACAAGCATTTTCTTGAGACACTGCAGTTTGAAATATAAGACTTCTACAGAACTACTTATACAGAAACAAAGCAGTTCAAACAATGGGAAGTGGGTTAATAGAAACATCTCATTAAGCAGTTTGAACCTGGACAGAGAAAACTGTAACTAAACTCTCATGAAAATAACCGCTGGTAGTTAAAAGATAGTAAGGATTTTGAGAGAAGAAATTTTAGAATCAACCTCTGGAAGGAATTATGGAGTTTCCTGAGAAGAAATTAATTCCATACTATAGATAACTAAAAAAAAGAAAAGAGGAAGAAAGAAAGAAAAGCAAAAAGAAGAACAAATGCAGCTTCTTAGAGCACAGGAAGACTTGCCAATCTCAGAGTGGGTGGGTTTAAATAGGACTCATGTGGGAGTAGAGATATGAATTTTAAGCCATTCTTCATGTTCTCATGGAGACAGCCCTTAAAGGCCACTTGATGAAACATGCTATAGATTTTCTCCACTGGCAGTATACATTCAAACAACTCATCTAACAATAAGCAATTAAAGATTATAAAGTAATATTCACATAGAGTGATAAAGGAAAAGTCTGTTATAATATATTTGGCAACATAAATAGAATGTTTTAATGACAGCACATTTGAAATGAATAAGAATCTTAAAACCTTGATAAATGTAGACATTTCAAATCTTTCTCCACTGTAATTATGCCATCCATCTGTTAACTGACTCCATTGTTATCTCTTCTTGAATGGAAATATTTTATTTAGATATAATCAAATTAGTCTGTTTTATACTTTGAAAATTTAAGATGTTTTTATTTATTAAGTAGGAGACTATACTTTTGTCTACTATTATTGTCTTTGATAATTATATTTAGCCCAAATGAAGATCATCCTTTTAATTAGTATAAATTAATTTTTATACTTAATATATAGGGTTTTGTTTGATGTTTATTTGCAAACCATTCATTTCCCTTTGACTTGCAGTGCTCTCATTCATGAGTGTGCACAAGTTCCCTGTGTACACAGAGGTGTGTCCCTATTGTTCTTTGATCCTAATTCATTCTGCTATATATCTGATCTACAATGTCTGTGTAACTAATACAAAATTTATAGATAATTGACATATTTACATTAAGTATCCCCACTCAGAATTGTACACTATCAGTCCATAATATTTTTGAATACTTTTATATTTTATTTATTTATTTGAGAGAGGGAAAGAAAGGGAGATGCGAAAGAGAAAGAATGGGTGTGCCAGGTCCTCCAGCCACTGCAAATGAACTCCAGATGCATGTGCTACCTTGTGCATTTGGCTTACATGGGTCCTGGGAAATCAAACCTGGGTCCTTTGGCTATGCATGCAAGCACCTTAACCACTAGCCATCTCTCCATCCCTTATTTTCTTTTGGTATGTGTGTGGTGTACATGCATGTGGGTATGCATGTTCATGCACATGTAGACATATTGTATGTGGGTGTGCATTCATTGACAAGTACATGTAGGAGCCAGAGGCTGGCTTTCAGAACTTTCTTCCACCATACTCCACTTTATTTACTGACACAGGGTCTCTCACTTGAACCCACAGTTTGCCATTTCTGTTAGTCTAGTTAGCCAGCTTGCTCCAGGGATCCCTATCCCTACCTCCTGAATACTTAAATTTCAGACAGGCCTCTATGGCTACACAACATTCATGCAGATGCTAGGGAACCAAACTCAGTTCTTCCACTTGTGAGCTAGTGCCTTACTGACTGAGCCATCGCCCCAGCCCTACATATTCATTTTCATCATATGGATCCTATTTTCTTGGTTAAGCACAAAGTATTTTTAAACATATTGTTTTATAGGTTACAAAATAAATAAAGTCTATCTCAGTCTATCTTAAAATTTTTCAGCTAACCAAAAAGACATGGCAGAAACAGTGGGATTTCAGTCCCTCAGATAGGCTATACAATATAGTAAATGTAACAGAATTTCATTCCTGGAATAATTAGAACTTTTAAGAGAGTTCTGTGAGTATTTCAGATCAAGGAACAGTGCACAGTATGAAGCAACAATCAACTACAGATGTTAACCCAGATCGATGTTCCTCTAAGTGGGTACAGTACATCCGCAGCTGAACAGTATCATTAACAAAACAAGCACTTCCAGATACACATATGTGAAATCTTGCTTCTCCCTGGAAGAGAAAAACTAACAATCTTTAGAGAGTAATGTTGATATTCACACCATGTTCTTTTAATTTGTCCTTTTTGAAATTAATCAGTTGATTTGAGATAATAAAGTTGAACTTACCACCATGTGTACCTGTAAAAGAAGATGACATGTCAGATAGATACTCTTGCTGTCTTTGTACATGAAGTAAATTCCATGTGAGAAGATGAGACCCTTATCCAAGGGTGGCTTCTGGAGGTCAAGAGCACCTCTGGCCAACAACAAGCCAGAAAAGGTGGACATCAACCATATGGCCACAAAAATGACTTTTACCAACAACTGGTGACCTTTTAAGAGGACTCTGAACTTCAAATTACATCATATTCTTGCTAATATCTTGATTTTGACATGAAAACTCATATCAGCTAACTTGCATGCAGACTTCTAACCCATTGAGATTTTAAAATTCTATATCCATGGCAATTTATTATTCAGTCATAGAAAGAGACACAGAGAGAAAGAAATATGAGATTTCTAGTCAAGATGAAATTATAAATATATAATTGAGTACTATTACACTGTCCCAAAAGAACAAAATGTGAGAGATAAACTAAAAAGGAAATGATGGTGTTGCAGTCAGGTTCACATTGCTGGCAAAAATCACAATATTAAGAGCAGCTTGTGGGGGTAAAAAAAAAGGTTTATTTTGGCTTACAGACTCAAGGGGAAGCTCCATGATGGCAGGGGAAAATGATGGCATGATCAGAGGGTGGACATCACCTCCTGGCAAACATCAGGTGGACAACAGGAAGAGGAGTGTTTGCCAAACACTGGCAAGGGAAAACTGGATATACTATCCATAATCCCACTCCCAAAAATACACTGCCTTGATGTGCAAATTCCCAAACCGCCATCAGCTGGAAACCTAGCATTCAGAATACCTAAGTTCATGGGAGACACCTGAACCAAACCATCATAGATGGCTTGATTAATAGAAGACCAAGAATCATTCCAAATTCAGTATTTGTGGACCAAAAGTTTGGCACAACTTTAGTTACAGGCATGCTAACTTGATAATCAAGTATGAAAAGAGGCAGAAGTAGATAAGAACTTACATCATAAGGGGAGTAGGAATAAAGGGTCCTGGATGAGATGGAAAGTTGGATATAGGTTGACTGATTGGAACCAGGGATTGGATTGGAACTCACACATTAAGGACAGTTGACTGAAAACAACTCTGCACCTCTCAGACACACACAAGGAATAAAGACAGTCATGTGACCATGTCTTAAGACAAGCAATCATGGGCAAAGTGAACAAACTGGTAACAGTTTCATCTTCATGGGGCAATGCCAGACCTACTTCTAGATGAGGGCTTGATCAGCCCAGGCCCAAAGGACAAAACAAAGTCTTTCAAGTTAGAATTGAAACCAAAGAGAGAAAGAAAGGGAAACCTAAGGTAAGCCTTCAAATTAAATTCCTATATTGTAAAGGACACTTCTGCTAACCAAGTATAACCAAGTATAAGAATTCAAGCAATGGATTGAATACTATTAGAGAAGTAAATGGAATAATTAGTTACCAAAAAACATTGGTCATACGATTCTCAAAAAATCCAAGAATAACTTTCATCAGAACAGTAAGAGGGTTGGAGAGATGGCTTAGCAGTGAAGGTGCCTGCCTAAGAATGCCAGTTCCAGTCTCCAGGTCCCACGTTTAGCCAGATGCAAAAGTGACGCAAGGGCGCAATGCCGCACTTGCCCACAAGGGGGTGCACACATCTGGAGTTTGTTCACAGCAGCTGAGAGACTGCTGGCACACCCATCTCTATCTGTTTTCCTCTCCCTCTCTCTCTCTCTGTCTCTCTCTGTGTCTCTCTCAAAAAAAAAGTTAAAAAAAACAGTAAGAAACTATGAAGCATGTATCAGTTTCTTTTTCATTGCTGGAATGAAATATCCAAGCCAAGCAGCTTATAGAAGGAAAGAATTTTATTCAGCTTATAGTCTCCAAGGGAAATTTCATCATGGTGGGGAAAGTATGGAGGGAGCACACAGCCAGCATCCCATTTTCACATCAGCTGGGAGGACTTAAAAGCTAGCTGAGTATAGCAGTCAGGGCTGGGCTCATAAGGCCTGCCTCCAATGACACACTTCTTTGAGCGAGGCTCCACACTGTAAGGGCCTCACAATCTTCAAAACAGTGCTACCAACTATCAAAACATTTCAGTGGATGGGGGACATTTTACATTCAAACCAATACAAAGTATATATTCAGAAATGAGAAAAAAATGGATATTAAAGGAAGCAAAAATAAAATCATTGATTTAAATTATTGAAAATAAACACTTTAAATGAAAATCTTTAAATACTATTAAATTAAAATTTAAGTTTTAGGGGCTGGAGAGATTTCTCAGTGGTTAAGGCATTTGCTTATAAAGCCTAACAACCCGGGTTCAATTCCCCAGTTCCCATGTAAAGCCAGATGCACAAAGTTATGCATGCACCTTGAGTTGTTTGTAGTGGCAGGAGGCCCTTGCACACCTATTCCCTCTCTCTCTTTCTCTCTCTCTCTCTCCATACTTGAAAATAAATAAATAAAAATTTTAAAACATTAACGTATTTTAAATGAAGGAAAGAAAAATGTAACACAATTAAAGGAATATGGGAAACTGAAATTGAAATGAGTCATTAACTAAAAAGTAAAAAAGGCAAATATTGAAATAGGAAATAGAAAGTAAGTCGACAGAAATTGCTCAAAGGAAGAAATTATTCCTAAAATAGTTAGGAATACTTTGGAATATTTAGCAACCCAGCTTTTTTACTCCGATTTTATTTCTCACTAGAAATCACAACCCATCCCCATATCCAAGTTTCTTATTTAAATATCAGACAAGTTTACTATCTGTGCACACTTGTAATGAATCCAATCCTCCTCTATATACTACATGTGTGCAACACACAAACACACACACCATAGCAGTCACACTCCTTATAAGTTTTCCTTGATATTTGTTTCCTGAGTCCTCTAAAGTTCTTCTAATTATAACAAGGGCAGCGATTGAGTTACAAAAATATTGAAATTCAGGGACCTTCAAGTCATTTTGATTCTTAACTTTGTGTCATTCCCTGTCCTTTGTTCATACTGGAGCATCAGCAAGATTCTGCCAGGTGCATAGAAAGTAAACGATGTGTTTGTTTTGGAGCTGCTAGGTGCAAGTTTCCAGCAGGTGGCTGAAATTCTGGCCTGGCTGGGAAGCTGGCTGCTTGTACATTCCCAATTCAAGCAGCCTTTTCTGAAACAGTGGGATTGCTGAATCACTTCTTTGTGGTATGTTTCTTTTACATTCCTGGTCTATCCCTTATAAACATTGTAGAACAATGACTCTTTCCTTGTTTTCTTAAGTTCCAAGATAACAATGAGAGGAACTGTATTTCTTGTCTTTATTTACCTGTCACCTAGTCAAGGATAAAGAAATTCTTAGCAAATTTTAAAAAAGAATAGCGCATCCTTAAAATGTTCTTTATATTGTTAAGTGGAGCTTGGAGACTATATTAAATCTGGAACAATTGCTAAAAGGAATTGTACAGAAAAAAGTAGAAAAAGCTCAAAGAATACTCCAAAGGAAACTACATCTAATATACAAGAGAAAGACACACCATCCAGGTGAATATGAAAGAGAAACACAGGGCAAGGGAGATACCATCATAGATTCAATATTGACTCCACATCCTCTGCCAAAGCCTGAGACCCAAGTTTGAGTCCCCAGATAACACGTAAGACAGGCTGAAGTCATGGAAATCTTCTTTAGTCACAGAATGCTGACCGCAGTATGGGTAGGTGGCAACAGGAGAATTTCTGGGAATCTTGGAAAGTTGTGATGAGCACAGCAGTAACAGTAACAACAGTAACAATAGCAAGAATGAGAGAGAAAGAGCAGATAGATAAACAGAAACAAAGGTAGAGACAGAGACAGAAGCAGACCATGCCTCAAAGGACATGGAAGACAAGAACCAATACAAATGTTGTCTTCTGATACCCATAATCACACACACACATACATTTAAATAATCATTTTTTAAAAAATTTAAGAAGAGAAATGTGTGTCCCCTCCAGGCTTTCAGAATTAGGATGCAATTTATGATGACATTCAAAGTTGTGGGCAATAGGAAAATTTAGTGAAATTAAATGATGTATAATTGCACCTCAGATTCATTCTACTCTTGAGATGAAGCTTTCTACTATCAGTAGAAACCCATGTTTAATATTATATTTTACACCACTCTGGATATTTATATCACAATGGATATTTATATCATTCTGTTAGAAAAGGTATAAACTCAGTAGATAGAATTAACATATAAATATTTCCCCATTATAATCAAAACACACATACTTCTCATAGAAATAGATTTAGGAGATCATGATATACAAAGAAAAGCTCAACAGAGCACTTTTATTGTCACAAAAATACAATTAAAGAAGTCACAATAAAATCCCAATTTGGTCTATAATAATAAGCATAGACAATGAAAGAATTTATTTTTATCACTTCTGCATCATTTTTCCATATTCCCTTCCAAAGACAACTCTCTATAACTTACAGTTGTAAAATGCTATTTTTAAAATATTCTAATGTATAAGATTCCTGGTATCAGGAATATCTTAGAACTGACTCACTTCATTTTTAAATTAGAGGTTGTTCTTTAAAATTATTGGTGTTGCCACAGTGATAATAATGTTGATTCTCATGAAATTGCCACATACTGGGCATGGCACCAAATGTTATATAGGCTCCTAGGTAGCTTTGAATACAAAGTGTGTTTCTAATCCTAGGTTTTCTTATGGGTGGAAAGAGGGTTTGTGGAAGAAGTCATGCTTGAAATTAAGTACAAAGCAATGAAGTCTAAAAACCAAATTATTTTTAATCAAATGTATTTTGTGGATTTAAAATTATTGATATGAAATGCATAATAAGAGCACTCTATTATAAAAGGTATTTTTCTCTCCCTTTTTAATTAATAAGAACTTTGTATGGATACATCATCTGTTGGTACCATCATTTCCCTCCTCCTTACCACTACTCCACTGAGAGCCCTCCTCAGTGGGGTTGCTGGTATTCACCATGGAGTCGTGGGTTATGAGTTGTGAAAGCAGCAGTCTGTCATTGGTGGTGGTGGGGGGGGCAAAGCCTCTGGATATTCCCTCCCACCTGTGGCTTCATATCCTGAATGAATACAGTTCTGGATATACAAATGTGGAATGTGAAATATATATAAAATATTGATGAGGGAAATATTTGACAGTTTATCCAATAACGAAAATAATGACTTTCCTTTGCGAGATGAAAGTCAGCATTTTTAAAAGCTAAATTCTTTAGTTTGATATTATTACTGTAACAATAAATACAAATTAAATTATTTATATGCTGGTAGAGAACATATTTCCTATTTCTAAAATTTATTATACTCTCTTATAAGTGAAGCAAATTATTTTCTTTAAAAATTATTAAAATAGGGATGGAGAGACAGCTTAGTGGTTATGACACTTGCCTGCAAAGCCTAAGGACCCAGGTTCGATTCCCCAGTACCCATGTAAGCCAGATGCACAAGATGGCCTATGCGTCTGGAATTTGTTTGCTGTGGCTATAGAGGCCCTGGCATGCCCATTCTCTCTCTCTTGCTCTCTTTTTTTCCTCTCTCTGTCCTTTCAAATAAGTAAATGAAATGAAATAAAAATTTTTAAATTACGAACAGTATTTCAAACAACAAAACATTGGTGCTTTGTCCACAAGAGATAAAGTGAATGGGACTTGATAGGACTGTGAGATTTCAAAGAAGGCTTAATGAATGACATTGTACCTGACAATGATTTTGTACAATGACTAGCTATATTCCAGAAAGATAAAAGAAGACACAGTATTTCAGGTACAAAGGATATAGCATTTACTCTGTGAGAATTTGCCAATGAAAAAGTGCTGTTGCTGAACACAACATCCTAGAGTATAAGGAAAAACAAGGCAACATGGTCACAGGCAGGGACCATATGTGCACATGGAGTCCTGTAGAATAAAGGGGTTGATAATGAAGGAATTCCAGAGCTGTGATGAAGGACTGGCAGAGAGAACAGTTGACAACTCTGGACATAGCACACAGAACAACATAGGAGAGGACAAGACAGGTGGTGACCATGGGGACAGCAAAATAAGGAAGGTTCAGGAAATATAGACAAAGTAACACATGGAAAGAGGCAGAGGGAAGAACGAATAATGTTTAGACTTGGGCTTGAGTAGCTAACTAAATCAATGACCATTAAGTAGAGGAGTATTGGGGTCTCCCCTAGGGCCAGCCCAGGCGCGACCACAGGGTCTCTGCCGAGTTGGGGGTGAGAGGCATGGAGTCATGACACAGTCTCCAGGAGTTGGGTGGAAGCAGGCAGAGGGCGAGCTGCTGCAAACTCATTTATTCAAGGAAGTGTAGGGGGTTTTAAGGGGTTTGGCTGGTGAATCATTGTATAGGGTGGTCCTCTTCTTGTGACCAATGACAGCCTGTCTCCTGACAGATCATCTCGTAGCAGGTTTCTCGCAAGCATGGGACTGTAGCTGTTGTCATGCCAGGCCTGTGCAGGATGCCATGTCCACAGAAGCCACTTCCTGGTTTCTTCTGCCATGCGGTGTGGCTAGGGACCGACCTGCATTGTGCCATACATACCCTCCTTTTTGTTTTTATTATTGGCAACCCTGGGAGGCATAGTTCTTTGCAAAGCCCTTCTTGACCCCAGGCCCCAAGGGATCATCACATGCGAATGGTGCCTGTCTTAGGTTGCCCCATCTCATGGGATCTTACCTGTCATTGACTACCCACCATCCTGGTGAGAAAACCCGAAGGGTGTGGCCTGGTTTCTTCTGGCATGCGGTCTGGCTAGCACCTGACCTGCATTGTGCCATACATATCCTCCTTTTTGTTTTTATTATTGGCAACCCTGGGAGGTATGGTTCTTTGCAAAGCCATTGTTGACCCCAGGCCCCAAGGGATCATCACATGCAACGGTGCCTGTCTTAGGTTGCCCCATCTCATGGGGTCTTACCCGTCATTGACTACCTGCCATCCTGGTAAGAAAACCTGAGGGGTGTGGCTGTCACTTAGGAGGCATGGGAGGGCCAAGTGGTGGTGGCTTTGTGGTGTGCAAATGGTCCCAGCGAGCAAGAATCAACTATAGAACCTGGAAAAGACTGGGGTAGGACAGGTTTACAAATGAGAAATGGTGGATAAGATATCATATGGTGATTCACAATGGGTTGCCTCTTCCAATTGATAAATGGTTCCCTGTAGTAGAACCTGGTTTGTTTGGATGGTGGGGATGCTGAGCAAAAGTTCTGAGACATCTGAAAACGATCAGCATGATGGCAAAAATAATTAGGATTCCCACCAGGATAAGAACGGAGAAAGGGTTGAAGAAAGAAATGTAAAGTTATCATTGGGAGAACCAGCTGCAAAGCCAATGGGCACCTGTCTAACAATAACATGGAGGACAGCATGAATAGTCATGGAAGGGCTTAGTCTACAACTAAGGAGGAAGTGGTTGAGAAAGCCCCTGGAAAAGAGTAAAATGGCAGAGGCATTGAGTGTTGGAACCAAGAATAAATAATAGGGGCTTTTAACATAAACAGGTTGTTGGGTGACTGTCGTGAGCTCACACTTAGCACCATAAAGTGTCCTTGATGTCCAGTATTGAGTGTCCTTAATGGTAGGAGATCAATGCAATCAAAGGAGTTGTAAAGGAATCTATGGCTGGTTGGAGGGTAGCATTACCATAAGAGGCATTAATAAGCAAAAAGGCAAAGGTGTGGTTAAGGAGAAGTACTGGCTTGAAGGGGGAGGAATACAGTGAAACAGAGTGGCTAAAATGAAGCTTAGGAAAAGTGTGGGAATCTAGGCCCACCACACCAAACAAGTATGGCCTAAGAAGAGTTGTCCAAAATGGTTTCTGGGAAGTGATAGTAGGGAGAAAAGGAGATAAAGGGAGAGAACGGGGGAATAAGTTTACAGTCCTGTATCTGACCTGAGTGGTTTGGCATCATCCTCTTCATCAAGGTCGATCCCTGAGTCAGTGGCTGGATGGATGTTTCTGGCAGGGGTACAGATCTGGATCTGTGAAGTTTCTGGAAAGACACAAGCATACCCTTGGCCCTGTGTTAAAAGACAGTGGGATCCCTTCCAGATATTAGCAAGAGGATCCTTCCAGCGAACTAAGGGTAAGGGCGTTGTGGTTGGTTGGGATCTCCAATGTTTATAGGCTGGGGAGAGTTCTGCCTTGTCTAAGGTGAGAAAATTGAGGGTGAAGAGAGCTTCCACCAGGGCCAAGTGGGGATCCTTGGGCAGCATAGTGGACTTTTGTTTTATAATTAGTTCCTTTACGGTCTGGTTAGTTCTTTCTACTTTGGCTTGTCCTTGTGGGTTGTAAGGGATCCCAAAGGAGTGTTTTATTCCCTAAGATTCCATGAAAGATGTGAATTGGGCAGATGTGTATGCAGGGCCATTATCAGTTTTAATTGACCAGAGTATGCCCATGACCAACATATCGGTTTTTGTCACCTTAATGACATGGGACGCCTTCTCCACTGAGAGAGCAGTAGCAAAAGTAAGCTTAGAGTAAGTGTCCACAATGACATGTACATATTTGAGGTTACGAAAGGCAGGTATGTGGGTAACATCCATCTGCCATATAGAATTTGGGGTAAGGCCTCTAGGATTGACTCCTTGAGGCTGTAGTGGCCCACGGGGGTAAGAGGGGCACATGCCTTACAGGTACGGGTGAAATGTTTGCATTGGCTAAGCGAGAGCTCAGGGTATAAGGTTCTTAGGTTAGTGGGGGATAGATGGAACCTTTGGTGTAAACGTCTAGCTTGTTCTAAAGGTGGCAAGGAGGAGACAGCAAGTGTAACAACATAGGATCCAAATCTGAGTTTCCAAAAGACATGAACTTTACATAGAAAGAAAAGTTTAGGGGCGTTTATCTCATTTGATAGTTTCAGTATATTTTAGAATTTTTGGCATTACCTTTCCTATTGAGGAATTCACTACCTCTTTCTTTTCTCATTTTTTCACTTCTAAATTAAGCTTCCTGAATGAAGGAAAATTAAAGTCAATCTTTCTTATTCCTTAATGCTTTAATGAATTTATCTTGTTTTAAAAATACACATAAAAGGAAATATATATTGTTCTATCAAAGAAAAATTACATATATATGTATCTTTTGTATAGACTTGGTGGCAAAGCCTGTCAACTTTTATTCTATAATCACATTAGCTTGAAAAGTACAAAATCCCACTTTCCTATTTTGTTGCCATTTTTCCTCATTCAAGTGGCTCTTTTACTTTCCTAAGAGACTTGTTTTGTGCTAACAGAGACAATATCACACATTCATATGTACCTAAATCTAAATGCCACGATGTTGAGTGGGAACTAGATATGACATATTATAAAAATGTCAATCCACTCTATCTTCCAGGGACAGCTTTGCAAGAGCATGTTTTATGAAGTGCGTGTTCTTTATTGACTTTTAGTGAGCAAACAAAACATAAGAGCACACTTCCAAAAGTCATACTTCTTTAGAAGGCATTCATAAATTTCAAAAGTAGTAGCTAACATTTGGGATCTCTGAACCATCCAGAAGAATATGTTAAAGTGTGGCTTCTCTAGCCGACTACATAATTTATTGGTTCCTTTGTTATCTTTCTCACTCACTCTCTTTCCCATGAGGCAAAATCGCATATATATGTGTGTGTATGTATTAACAGATTATACTCTTCTATCTCTTTGCCACTGTCACTGTTTCCCTGGGGCCCTCCTCAATGGGGTTATAGGATTCACTGTGGGGTCATGAAGGCCTTAGTCAGTTCCCGTGTTTGAGCGGGAACAGTGCCTCTGGGCACACCTACCTACTCTGTGCCTCCTACAGTTTTTCTGCTTTCTCTTCCACAATGTTCTTTGAGCCATGACAGGACTGGTGGCAGTCTGTTTTAGTGTTGAGCTCCCTTGATTTCTGCTTTGATGGGTTTTGAGGGATCACCATGTCTGTCACCATTACTTTGGAACTTGTTGTCAGGCTCACAGTAAAAGCACTATTCATGTCACTGCTTTCTCTGCAATTTTTCCTGGGCCTTGGCAGATGAAGTCCCACATCTTTTGAGCACTTATAGTATTTAAGCCCTACTTTCAGGGTTTTCTCTAACTAATCACATTTTAGATATGAAGAAATTGAGGCCCAAAGATATTTGGCTAAGTATATGTAGTATTCAGATTCCCACCACAGTGACTTGACTTCCCAGGCTAAGCTTTGTTTAAACTTTACATGATTTCATTTTGGATCTTTGGATATAATAATTATTTAGAAATAGGCAACTATATGTGAGGACAGCAGCCTAGATTCCTTGATTAAACATATCTAGAACTACTGAAGGAGCATAGCATTCTCTTCATGGAATATTTCTAAGTGCTATACTCTAACAGCCTCAGTAGAAGAAAATTTGGTACTAAAATTAGCCATTAACTCTCATCTCAAGAGATTCTTAAAAATGCATGTATATTCTGCTGATCTCTTTTCTGATATACTATAATTAAAAAGAGTTTTTAAATATTTCATTATTTATTTATTTGACAAGGAGAAAGAGGCACAGAGATAAGAAAGAATAGGTGCGCCAGGGCCTCCAGCTGCTGCAAACAAACTCCAGATGCATGTGCCACCTTGTACATCTGGCTTACGTGGGTCCTGGGGAATTGAACCCCGGGTCCTTTGGCTTTGCAGGCAAGCGCCTTAATCACTAAGCTATCCCTCCAGCCCAAAAGAGTTTTTTTTTTTTTTTTAATCTTATCTCATGAAGTTTCCAATTACACATCACACATATGGCACAGAAAATGAGACAATGACATACCAGCCAACAGGATACCTCCTTGGTTCAAGACACTGAGACCTGCATACATGATCTGCATGTGTGCTATGCTTGTATCCTAAAACAAGTGAACAAGTCTTCTTTCTGTCTAAAACTTACTCCTCCATTGGCAATCTGATGCCTATCCTACTCCACATACCAGTGACTTTACTCATGGGTATGGCTAAACACTGACAAGAAACAGTTAAAGCAAGGAAATGTTTTATTCTGGCTTACCTCTTTAAGGGGACAGAGTACATCATGGCTGGTAAAACATGTCAGTGGAGGCAGGAGCCACGCTGCTCACATTGAATCATAATCAGGAAGCAAAGGACAAACAGGAAGTGAGGCTGGGCTGTGAAATTTCAAGGTCCTTCCCCCAGTGACTCACTTCCTCCAATAAAGCTCCATCTACTAGAGATTCCACAGACTTCCCGAACATTGAACATTAACACTACAGTGTTCAGACAGATGAACCTATGGGGAACATTTTACCTTCAATCCACAATATCAATTTATCCAGGGAACTTGCATATCTAGTATGCTTTTCCTGTTCCAAAGCATGGTCTCCAATCTCCCGCTAACCTACTCCAGCTATCACTTTTTCTCACAACCTTCAAGAACAAACTTCTTGAAATCATCACCTGTTTTTTTAAGTCTCCATTTTCATGTACCACTCGTGTTTTTTTTTTTTTTTTTTTTTTGTTGTTGTTGTTTTTTAAGAGCAGGGTTTCAACTGCAATGTTCAAATAAACTACTGAAGTTCTTTATCATCTACTAGTGACTAAATCAAGTCCTGTATTACTTGACATTTCAGCAGAAATTTCACACATACTACCTCTGTAAGGTAAATTTCATTCATCAGAGAGCCTCCCTTGACTTCCACATCAATACATTGAACATTCTTCTTGATAACCCTGCTGATGTCACAAAGGCACATCAAGCTGAACTCATGCTTCTCATTTCAATTGTCCCAATTTCAGTAAATAGTTCAATAATCCACATAAATTTTCAAATTATTAACCCATGAGACCCCTTCAAGCATCTCTTTCACTACTTACCCAATTTTTAGTGCTCTTTTCTTTCTTTCTTTCTTTCTTTCTTTCTTTCTTTCTTTCTTTCTTTCTTTCTTTCTTTCTTTCTTTCTTTTGTTTTGTTTTGTTTTTTGAGGTAGGTCTCGCTCTAGCCCAGGCTGACCTGGAATTCACTATGTAGTCTCAGGGTGGCCTCAAACTCACAACAATCTTCCTACCTCTGCCTCCCTAGTGCTGGGATTAAAGGCGTGCACCACCATGCCTGGCTCTTTAGTGTTTTTTAAAAAATATATCTTAAGTATTAGTTTAATCTATCCATATATATTATACATGCCACATATCATATAGCATCCTCAGAAACCTTGAGAGATCACACATAACCAAAGAGATCAATATTTCTTAAGTATAATATACCATAAGATTACATGATTGATGAAAAGCTTTCTATCAGTTCAAATTTTATTGTTATACAAATTCACTTAGGTTAGATTTTCTACCAAAAGTTACATAAGAAGGGTTTTTAGTTAAAAGAATTGAATTTCATAATCATAGCTAAACAATCACAAGTTTGTGCATTAGCTTATCAAAAAGTGCTAAAAGAGGGCTCCTGACTCCCGTAATTATCATTTAGCAATATTCAGTGTTTGATTATCCACTTCAGAATGGCAATGTAATATAGAACTAACAACCAGTTCTGCTGTTGTGTAAGCAATGCTCTCTACCCATATCACTCAATGTCTGAGTCATCACACTTGCAACAGCATTCCCGGTACTGGGATGTTTTTTCCAAGTTATCCCAAAGAAGTCTTGAGTACTTGGGCCACTGCATGTGCTAGGGATATTTATCTGCTCACGATGGTGTCGTCTCTGCTGAAAGCTCCTTATGGATGTAAGGTCACATACTCATCCTGCTTTTATGAGTCACTCCCATCACCATCACCACCCATGCTCATTAATACTCCCTGAGAAGTACTTTACGATATTAAATTATGCATGCATGAGAGTTATTTGAGAGGTGAGGGAGGGAAGGCAGAGGTAACCTTTAGATTATGGTTTCCATGAAGAAGGTAGGTAAGTAAAGACAAAGAAGAAGGAATCACAAGTAGTATCACAATTCTAAGAAAAATTCAGTCATGCCAGGTAGGCATCCTTGATCCAGACACATAGATGGGAGGAGTCTACTATCTTCCAATACTGGACTTCCCTTAATACCTTCTCCACACTCAGTCATTGATGGACAGCAATTTATAATTGTGACCCTAGTAGAAAAGCAGTGTCAGATTCACTGGGACAATTAGACAAAGCTATCAGTCAACCTTGCTCTCTGTAACTGGTGATGTAAGCTGTGAATTTTGATAGCTGTCACATCTGAAACTCTACTACAGTCCATAAAAATTTAAGATGCTTGGTATAAAATAGAAAACCCAGTCTGTTTAATCAAACCCTCATTTTAAGACAGGAACATATGTCATTAACTTCTGACAGTATCATCCTACATCCCTCTGTGAGTATAGCTGGTTTTGTTTCTCCACTGAACACATGTTATCATGATTCTGTTTTTGAATAGGGAAGTTTACCACAGTTTAGTTAAGATAATATATATTAAAGAATCAGAATATGTTTAAGAAACAAAAGGCTCTCTAAAACAAACAAAAAAAAACCCATTAACTTTGTGGTATTGATTTTCTAACAATAGTAAGTTTTCATGATCCAGTTTATTATGTTGGTCTTTCACCAAACTCAGAAGTGCTGGTCATTGGGCACTAATATATGGTTCCAAAACAGAACTTAACTGAAATTTTTATTTAGTTTTGACTGGATACGTTATAAAGCTTTGCTGGATTCCCAACTTCTTTCAGTCTCAGAAGCAATTTGTAACCATACTTAAAAGGCATGTGAAGCACTATTTATAGCAGCTGTTGTTTTCCCTATTAATGCATTTTAAATTGGCTTCTTTTTCTAGATTGACAACTTCCATTACAGATCAGGTTGGTAGGGATTTGAATATAAACGAAACTTTGGTGAATAATTAGCATACTATACTACTTCTGGGAAGAAGTTATATTTTTGATAAACATTCCTAAGTACAGATAGTAAACACATAGAATGTATTTTGGGCTAATTTTAAAATTAACACACATCATGGGAAACATAGCAATTAAGGATTTTTGTTTTGTCAGATACCTTCTTGCAAGCATAATAGACCCTTGTGACCTCATATGTTCATTACTCAAAATTAAAGAGGCTCCTTTAGATAACATATAAGAACCAGAAATATAAAAGAAATATCATCTTTATATGTGACGCTTTGAACTCTGGTACACGTAGGAACCAATGTTTGAGCCAACATAGGTCATCTATGTCCATTCTGCAGGACCTGTGTTGTCTGTTTAACGTCACACTGTTCCCACTCACCCAGATTGCCACTCTGCCTCCTGTCCCCATAGGAAACCTATGACCAAGGACTACCTTGTACATAAATTAAAAAAAAAAAAAAAAGGCTTCAGCGGCCTTTCCTTGAGACAGGACAACTCTGAGGCAACTGGTGTACTGATAACACCATCAAATACTTTGCTTTCCTCAGACTCCTCATGTGGGGATCCCCATCCTAACATAATATTTAATAATTTTGTCTTGACAGTCCGATGAAATTTACATATGGCCCACTGTTCTTTTGAACAACATAGTAAACTTGTCAACAATGAAATTCTGGAGGATAAAACCATACTGTAGAATAATGAGTGGAACAATACAGAAACAGCTGCCAATCGGCTACAGATCCTGAAATATTGGGAAAAGTAAATTAAACTTACACATTTCTGTTTTCTATTTAACTCTACCTTTGAAGGTATGACTCAAATAAAAACCCACATTACCTGATAGGAAAGTAATCTCATCTCAAGAACCCAAGCATAAGTCTTTCTGTGTGGATAAGTGAAAGAGGTGAAAGAAAGACACCACTTACAGAGATTCAATCGTTTAAACAAAGAAACACTAAAATTGAGAGACTGCTTACCAAATAAGTTTGTAGTAACAATGAGAGTTATTTTTATTATTTTTATGTTTTTGCAAAGGTTTCCCTTCTTCCCCTTTTCCCTGAAGACTCTCTTCAGTGGGATTGTTGGTGTTCACTGCTGGGCAATTGAGGCCTCACTCAGGAGAGATAACATTTGTTAAATGTATGCACCACCACACCTAGCAAATGTGTATGTGTGTGTGTGTGTGTGATAGAGAGAATGGACATGCCAGGGCTTTGAGTCCCTACAAATGAACTCCAGACACATAGACCACCTTGTGTATCTGGCTTTATGTGGGTTCTGGGGAATTGAACCTGCGTCCTTAGGTCCCAGCCCCAGAAGAGAATACTTTTAAAGGCTCCAACCTATCAACTATGAGGCACCAAAATGAGTGACACATGAAGACAGTATTCTGAGATCAGCACAGATATTTTGAAATGCAAAACCTGATTGCTAATTCCAAAACTAAATTGAGATCACTTCAGTCCAAGTGTGAGAAATTTATTAATCATATCTCCCATATTTTATGCTTTCACATACTGGGGTCTATAATACACAGGTGACAGTACCTCAAAGTCAAATTTATAGAAGTAAGTAAATGACATACTTGTTATCAAGCCTTTCTTATGACACTACAATCACCTCCTTCATCTGGCTCTCACATTCTGTGCAAATATTTCCCTCCATTCAGATATCAGACAGCTTGGAACAATGGGGACAATGGCTAAACTATCATTATTTCCATTTGTGACTCACCAGAATGATCTTTAGTGTCTATATTTATACCAATATTCTGTTCAAGGTGAAACCTGTGCTCTATGAAGGTGGAGGGGGTACTCTTTCTGGATTATTTTTCCTCCTGGGGCCTCACCAGAATCCACTTTTAATATTGATATTTCTACAAACAGTCAAAATAATATAAATTTTATGGCTTAAATAACAGAAGTCTATTTTCCTACAGTCCCAGAGGCTGTAAATTCATGATCCAAGCATCAGCAGACACCCTCCCCTGACTTACACAGTAGTACCTTCTTGAAATAGCCTCACATGGATTTTTTCAGTACATACATTGTGTGTGTGTGTGTAAATAAGAGGGAATGCTTTGACCCTTCTTTTAAGGATACTTATCCTATCAAACCACAGTCCATATAATTATCTCCATAGAGCCTTATTTCTGAAGTCAAGAATATTGGGGATTAGATCTTCTACATATGAATTAGGGGAGGTAGTGGAAACTAATGGAAGTGGACCATATCTGAAGGAAGTGGATCATAGTTAAAGTATGGCTTTGAAAGTTACGCAAGGTGTCCCTCATCCTTTCTTCTCCTCTCTTATTTCGGTTGCTGTGAGGTGACCAGTCACTGTCAAATGTACCTGCTACTGTGATGTACAACTTAACTAGAGGCTGAATAACAGTAAACCAAGTGGCAATGGAATGATCTTGCTGATACTATGAGCCAAAATAAACCTTCCTAAGTTGTTTTTCTTAAGTATTTGGTCATAACAATGTAAATCTGATTAATACAGAGAATATTCAAATAACAAATATGCACATGGAATTTGAAAATATGGTCAATATTATTTCTTTTCAAAATAATATAAATGGAAACACAATAAAAACTACTACATGTGTACATGAATGACAAGAATAAAAAGGATAGGGCTGGAGAATTGGCTTAGCAGTTAATGCACTTGCCTGTAAAGCCAAAGGACCTTGGTTGAATTCCTCAGAACCCACATAAGCCAGATGCACAAGGTGGCACATGTGTCTGGAGTTTGTTTACAGTGGCTGAAGGCCCTGGCATGCCCATTCTCTCCGTGTCCCTCTCTCTCTCCCTCTTTGTCCATTTTCATCTCAAATAAATAAATAAAAAATAATAAACTGAAAGAAGTTCAAGGACAACATGACAAAAATAAAAAGAATAGATAATATTGAATATTTACAAAGATAGCAGCAGCTGGAATTCTTACCCACTTATAATGGTAGTATACATTCTTATAACAATTTCAAAAAGAGTCTATTCTCTATTAAAGTACAATATATGTATACATGTTATAACTGAGCATACACACACAGTCATTATATATATATCTTATATATAATATATATGTATGTATAAATGCCTCAGAAATTCTGAAATATTTTTACAAAAGATATGCTTTAAAGTACTATAAACTTTTAGATATTACTTTTATTGTAATTAACAAAATATTTTGAGAGAGCATAAATGTCCACTGACATAAATAAATAATTTATGGTATATTCAAGTAGTAGTAATATACAATATGGTAGTAATATACCATGATCAAATTTCTTGTATCAGGTTAATAGAAACAGACCTAGAGAAAAAGATTTAAGTCCCATTTATTTATTTGGATGATGATGCCAGGAAATATTACCTGAAGGAATGAGGAAATTAGATTAGGAATAGAATGCAGACCATGAGTGGTATATTACCAGCGTAGTTACCATTGTGAGTACAACTAAATCCTCCTGAAAAGTCTCCAGGATTAATGTAGAATTTATGCCTCAAAGTTTACCTAATGCAGGGAATGAGGAGCGAGCAATCTTCTGGCATGGTGACATGTTGTTGTCATCTATAAGTGTGTTGGGCCACGCTCATCACTGTCCCAGGAACGAATGTGGCCCATGAGGCCACATGTTGGACATGTCTGACAGGGCGATTACATGCAAGCTCTTGTCAGTCATTGAGATCTTCTAGAAAGTCATTCACCTCCCTCTAAGTCTAGATTTCAAGTACAGATCAAACTCTGGCTGTCAAAGAAAGCCCTGGGTCATATGGGAGTTGGCTTCATTCACTGCAACGGCAACCTAAGAGAATGTAGGCAGATTGAATGACAGATTTCTTCCATGGATACCAATGTAAATTAATCTCAAAATATTACTTTTGAAAAAGAATTCCGGAAACAAAACTTATAATTTGTGTTTCCATTTATATAAAAATCAGGCAAAAGAAGTACTAATGGGGGAGGTGTATGTGTGAATGTATGTGTATGTATGTGTGTACATATGTGTATGCTTATGTGTATGCAGGTATATTTGCATGTGCTCATGTGCAGAGGCCAGAAGACAACCTCTGGTATTGTTCCTTACACACCGACAACTAATTTAAGATAGGGTCTCTTACTGGCTTGGAATTCACCAAGTAGGCTAGATGACCTGTTCCATAAGCCCCAAAGATTCACCAGTTTTCTCCACTCCAGCACTGGGTTCACAAGCACATATGACCACATCCAGCTTTGTTTGTTTGTTTTGCAATTGAACTTAGATCCTCGTGAGTTTTTTTTTTTATTTGTTTACTTTAAAAAAAATCAAAATCTTCCTCTTTTGACTTTTTTTTTTAGGGGGGGGGTTCAATGTAGGGTTTCATTCTAGTCCAGGCTGACCTGGAATTCACTCAGGGTGGCCTAGAACTCCTGGCAATCCTCCTACCTCTGCCTCCACAATGCTGGGATTAAAGGCATGTGCCAACATGCCCGGCTCTCTTTTTTTGGGGGGGTGGGGGAATTGTTATTTTTTTTCTTTCTTTGGTTTCTCTAGGTAGGGTTTTACTCTAGTCCAGGCTGACCTAAAATTCACTATGTAGTCTCAGGCTGGCCTCAAGCTAATGGTGATGCTCCTACCTCTGCCTCCTGAGTGCTGGGATTAAAGGTGTGTGCCAACTC
The DNA here is from genome assembly GCA_036365145.1 of Orientallactaga sibirica. Taxonomy (NCBI): domain Eukaryota; kingdom Metazoa; phylum Chordata; class Mammalia; order Rodentia; family Dipodidae; genus Orientallactaga; species Orientallactaga sibirica. Next base: position 77,650,375 of record JAEOAD010000003.1, on the reverse strand, counting down.
ACCCAGAGATCCTCATGCTTTTAAGACAAGAACTTTTCCAACTGAGCTATTCCTTTAGCACCAGTACAGGTATTAAAAAGCAGGATAAGACAGCATAGTAGTGCACATCTTTAATCTCAGCACTCAGGTAGCAGAGGTAGGAGGATCACCATGAGTTTGATACCACCCTGAGACTACATACTGAATTCCAGGTCAGCCTGGACTAGAGCAAGATGCTAACTCAAAAAAATAAAATAAAATAAAATAAAATAAAAGTAATAATAATAATAATAATAATAATAATAATAATAGGAGCCACAGATGAATGAGACCATGCGATGATTATCTTTTTGTAATTGGGTGAACTCACTGAGAATGATCTGTTCCATGTTCAACCACTTTTCTTGAAATTTCATTGTTTCATTTTTCCTTACTGCTGCTTAGAATTCCATAGTGTAGATATACCACATCTTTGTTATCCATTCATCTAATTCATCCATTCATGGACATCTGGGTTGATTCCAGCTCTTAGCTATTATGAATTGAGCAGCTATAAACATGGTTGAGCAAATCTCCCTGATCTGAGGCTTGGAGCTTTTAGGGTAAATTCCCAGTAAGGGAATAATGAAATCTATTGGTAACTCTATAGTCATCCTTTCCAGGAGTCTCCATATAGCTTTCCATAATGGTTGTACCATTTTACATTCCACCAACAGTGAGTGTTCCTATTTCTCCATAGCCTCACCAGCATTTGTTTACATTAGTTTTTTTGTTTTTTTTAATGTTTGCCATCCTTACTGGGGTAAGGTGGAATCTCATAGTTGTTTTAATTTGCATTTCCCTGATGATTAGGGATGTTGAACATGTTCTTAAGTGTGTGTTTGCCATTTATATTTCTACCTCTGAGAACTCCCTGTGCAGTTCTCTGCCCCATTTTGTGAGTGGGTTGTTTGACGATTTGTTGTTTAGGCATCTGTGGTTCCTAACCTGAATCCCCCCGAGATGCTGTCATACCTAATAAGGACCCTGAGGACCAGACAAGAGAGGGTGGGATGGGAGGTGTGGAGAGGGCAAGAGTGGGAGGGAGTATAAGGGTGGGAGGGAGAATAATGGTGGGGGGACACAAATAGGGACCCAAATGGAAGTGGTACCATAAAATCCTATACTCTGAACAACAGGCTAAATCATTGATCCTTCAGCAGGCCCATAAAGGGAACACCTGGAGAAGACATCATGAAGACTAACCTTAAACTCTTCATGTTTCTTTTTTTTCTCTTTCTCTCCCTCTCCTCTCTATCCTCTCTTTCTCTTTTATATTACCTATCTTTTTCTTCCTTCACCTTCCTGGGTGCTGACTTGTAACTTCCAGTACCAGCATGCAGTTAACTTTCACAACGAGCTGTTGATCAGAGATACCTACAAGGTTTCCCCCAAAAAAGACTGATATCTGTCAGAGTTCTTGATGACCCACCAAAGGTCAATGGTAAGACCTTACTGCTGAAGACACCATATGCCTCTGGGACAAAAGATGGAGTGACCTGGTCAGAATCTGGAAGAGTGTCAATGCCCAGAAAGTTAGCTTGTATAGTGCCAGAGGGTGTTACATGAACACCTGGGGGAAAGTGGCCAACATCTGTCCAAACAACTGGCAGTCTAAGCTACTCAGCAGGAAACAACCTGATGCAATGCTCAAACAAGTGCAGTAGTGGCACACAGGCATGGTGGGTAACCAACAGCTCTTGATTTGGCTAATAGATCCACTCAGTGGAATGGAACTCATAGCTGGAACTGGGAAATAAGTCAAAACCATGTACAAAAAAATGATCCCATTCTCCAATATCAAGCTCCCACCAAATGTGGGCTAGAGGAGGGCCTATGCATATAAAATTCTCTCTAAAATAACTATGGCCATTCCATTTTTCTGGTACTAACTTCTCTCTCCATTGGGGAATTTGCTTCTCTTTTTCAGATGGACGACGAACCTGAAGGGAGGATCCGCCTATAACACTTCACCAGGGCCCCAGCTGAAACCATAGAGTAACAGGGAAAATGGGCAAGAGTGCAGCTTTCTTGATGAGCCCAACACCAGAACAATGCTGAAGGAGATAAACACAGAGAACATCCAACTCCTACTAAGCCAGATATCCAGAGACACAGAGGCTCCCAAGACCTCATCACTGAAGTAAAACTAAAATGAACCTAACATGACTCATGGAAATTCCCAGAAGAGGGGGTGGAAAGAGTGTTAGAGCCACAAATTGGGTCATTATGCACAGAGACTTTGCCTCTCCCCTATAACTGTTGGCTTCCCCCATAATACACGACCCACATTACCCAATGATGAGGGTCTTTTCGGAGGGGGGAAGTCAGGGACGAGGCTACCAGACCACCAACATGAATATAAAATTAAAATAAATTTTAAAAAATTAAAATTAAAAAAGAGGCAGGAAAATAAATAATAGGCAGGATAGTCATCACATTTGGGAAAGAAGAGAGATTAGAAGGGACCCAGATTGATACTGGAGATGTTCATGATGGTTTACTTTTTACTCTGCTGTCAGTTACACTGATGTATTTGCATTGTAATAAATGATTAATTCAGCTCTATGCTTGCAATTTATACATCTTCTGTGTGTATACTGCTTCCATTTTACAAGTTTATTGGTTTAAATGGAGTAGTAATAGGGAGACAGAGTGGGCATTTCTGTGTAAACTGCCCATATAGACAGCATCATAGCTTAGATAGGCATTTATATCTCCAAAAAAGCGTCTGGACATGGACCCTCACAATCAATGATTCTAGTTCAGTCCATTTCTTTCTTTGCTCATCAGAGCTAGAACTATGGGTAAAAATGTGACATTTTGTTTCCAATTGGCCCACCAATTAAAAATACCTTCCCTTCCCAATTGTATGGTAACTTCTTCATGATAAAGGATAGGAAAACAGAGAATCGCTTTCTACTTGTGGCAACTGCATGGATGCATGCATGCTTATGAGTTAACCCTTAGCTAACTCACATCACGGATTGTAGATCCATGTGTACATTCACATCTTGTTCCACAGCAGCAGCTGCCCTGGGATTGGGCTGGACTGAAAAGGATGGAGATAACAGCCTTCCCATGATTTTTTGGTTAAAAAAAAATTTTTTTTAATGTATTTGAGAGCAAGACAGACAGATAGAATGGGTGAGAAAGGGCCTTCAACCACCACACACAAACTCAAGATGCATGCTCCACCATGTACATCTGGCTTACATGGTTCCTGGGGAATTGAAGCTGGGCCTTTGGAGTCACAGACAAATGCCTTAATTTCTAAGCCATCCCTCCATCCTTTTCCCATGTTTTATTTTATTTTATTATTATTGCCTTTTTATTTATTGACAACTTCCTCAATTGTAGACAATAGCCCATGGTACTTCTTTCCCTCCTCCTACTTTCCCCTTTGAAACTCCACTCTCCATCATATCCCCTCCCCCTCTCAATCAGTCTCTCTTTTCATTTTGATGTCATCATCTTTTCCTCCTATTATGATGGTCTTGTGTAGGAAGTGTCAGGCACCATGTTTTTAATACTGACACTGAAAGTTGTTTTGAAATGTGTAAAGAGGAGTCCTGAAAGCTTAGACTGCTAGAACCCATCAGTACAGAACAGAATTTCAGAAAAACCCAACAAAGAAACATCTCCCTTGAGCTGAACCTTGAAATTGAGCAACTCTTAAAGCATTTTCTTCTCCCAAGTATAAGATAATTGAGATCCAGGCCTGGGCCTCAGTTTGTTATTTATATAATATTAAAAAATATTAAATACTAAATATTTAAATATTAAAAATAATATTTGCCAATACTAATATTATTTGATTCTTCTCTCTCATCACTTTTCTCTCTAGTTTGTACAAAAGTCGCAAATGGTATTTGCGACAGCACTTGAAAGTTTCAAGGACCATAGCACAAGACTGGTCTCCAGTCAACCCATATCAACAGATTCTAAGACGTAGTCACAACTCCCTTGTTTTATAACCTGTCTGTGCAACAGAGACATATTCTGGCATGTCAATTTGCCTATCATAGTGCAGGCCAGGAGAAAAGTATAACCATACACAGAGTCAATATGCAGAGACATTAGCCATTTTTGTAAGTATGAACTGAATTGTAATATAATGTGGAAAAGGAAGAGAAATCCAGTGAAACAGTCACACTAACTGCTTGGTTTTTGCCATAATGTGGAAAAGGAAGAGAAATCCTATGAAACAGTCACAAGAACTGCTTGGTTTTTGTTGTTGTTGTTGCTCTTGTTTTTTGTTTTTAATGTCCCTCTACTATAGTTCTTTACTCCTATAAAATTCCTGAAGTTAATCCCCACATCACTGATTTTACATTGCCTTCTTATCCTATAAGAAAAGAGAGAAAACAGTGTGTTTGACTTAAACTTCCAATGAAGTGTTCCTGCCTGTCCAAGTACCACTTAAGAGAATATATAATGGAGAGAACATGAAAGTAGGGTTGCTGCCGCTTTACTGCTGCATCCCCAGTGCCCAGAAAAGTAGCCATGGCACAGTAGACCCATATTATTTGTCTAAAGTCACTTACTTTTCTGATTTTTAGATAATGACATTCCATTGATCACCATTACCTCCAATTCAAATGTAGAATGTTTCCCAGGAGGGAAATGGTGAATTATCATACTGAGAGATACTTGAATTATGTTCTAATCTCTTAAGCTTGTTTCACAGAAGAGGTGCCAGGAATCAAAGAAAGTATATGCTGTACAAACTGTCTCAGCTGTTAAAGAAAAGGCCTAACCTACAGGCAATCTCTTGTTCTCTAACTCTGAGATGAATGGCTTTTCTTTCACTTCACTGGAGTTTCTGAATCTGTTACCTGACCTGCTGAATAAACAACTTATTGTTTCTAATCATATCTGAACTTAAAGAGTATTTCCATCATCTTGACCTTTTCTAACTTGCAGTTGAAATATTATATAAATTTTCACTTGCTGAAAACACTGTGAAAAAGCAATTTTGTATCTAAGACAGCTCTGATTTCCCCCCTGAAAATGCAAATTTGGTCCCAGGTTATTAATGTTGAAGATGAAAAATATAATGCTATTCCATTTTCCTTGTGTTCAATTTTGTGAGGTGACCCAGATAAGTGAGAAATTATTAAGCTCGAAAGGAAATTCCAGAAGAGAAACTTATACCAAGATCATTTGTCTTTCAACAGCAAACGTTGCTCTATTGCTCTCTTAAAAGGATTTCCTTTTGAATACAGCAGTTTGATTGCAGGAAGAAAAGGCATTTGAAGCCCATTAGTAGTTCTCCAGCTTCTGAATGTGTAGTTTATTCCAAATGCAAAATACATCACTGTGGCAAAGCATTTGTTTTAATGAGAAAATTCCCCAAGAGAAAAATGGCTTCTCAGTAGAATGCTGATCATTTAGAACTCTCCAAGTCACTGTATTATACATAATTTTGACATTTTATGTACAATTCGGAAATTTCTTGGAACCATAAAACAGAAACCTATGGAGTGTCATAGTCCTTTTCAGTTTGCTCTGTGCAATCCTATGTTCTAGCCCAATGCCATCTTGATGCCATTCACTGAAACCAATCATAATGGTGAAGCAAAAGAAAGATTTTTGTCATATTGCTAGCTACCAATGAATTGCTTTCAAGATGGAGAAAATCAAATGCATGATGTCTTCCCACTAAAAGGGGAAATGTGGCTTTTCTTACACTAAGAAGTCTGGTCCTTAACGATCTTCATACTCTGCTGTATAATTCTCAGTTTATGCATAGTGACACTGAATCTGATGTTCAGAAACATGAACTAGCTTACTTCCTAAAGGCAACAAAATTACAAAAGGAACATTTAATGATCACAGCAGCAAATGATGAATTCTATCCCTGCTTTGTCTCTTCTAGGTAATACCTTAGCACTTAAGAATTTCTGTTTCCTCATACCTTCATTAACAAATTGAACTTACCTGTGGGGGTCAAGGAGCAGGTGGAGAGCTGTGCCAAGATGGAAGGTAATGCTTTGCATTATTTCATTAAATGATTGAAACATGTCCTAATGATCTCCAATAAACACAGAGCTGTGGTATTTGCTTTTAAAATTCAGTATGAACAGTTCTAACACATCATAAGGGCATAAGGTTGTGCTATTGTCAATACTCTACAATGGGCTCAGAGAAGAAACCAGCTCCCAACATTGAATATTTTGGAATTTCTTCTGATTATCTCCAAGCATGCCATGGAAGATAAATACCACAGTAGACAGTTGGTAAACAAATGAGACTGTGTTGCTGTTTCTCTCATATAATGTCTAAGTGGAAAGCATTAATTGAAAATAAAAACACAAGTCAGTCTTAGTCAGTATTAAGAATTCTTCCTTCCTGAATGGTTATTGATGGCACCTTTTCTACTACAGCCTAGGGAAACTTGACCCCATACAGCGTTAGGGTACTTGACTAGAACTTACTTATATACATTTTGGCCAAGAGATTTATTGAATGGAAATCCAAATAATGAGGAAAAGCAATGGGCCCTCCATCAAATATCTATTTCCATATGGGTACTATATTTGATCAATCTTTATAGTACCCCAATAAAGCAGAGGAAAATATAATCCTACACATAATCATTTCTCTCACCTTAGATAATCCATAAGGGAGATAGATAGAAGTGCAAAGACAGAAAAACAAAACATATAGATGGGAAATGCTTGTAGTAGCAAGATGGAGGAGGGGGGCAATATTCCAGAGGGAGTTAGAGAACACTACACAGAGAAGATGCGTTCTGCATTTTAAGGTTAGCATTGAGAAGGACTTTTGCTACATGAAGAAAGATAGTGTAAGGTAGTTATTCAGTATATGGTTAACAAAATCAGTCAGATGATATGGATGGAGGGTGAATATATAGATATAGATTAAAATTATACTAAAAATACTGGTTACAGCTAAATTGTAAATAATCTTACATACACACAAACAGTATTTGGCTTAGGGACAGAATTTTCATTTCAAATTTGCTCTGATACATTCAGACAGGAGAAGAAATAAACTCAAAACAGCCTAACTAAACATATAGATTTGCATATTTAAGGTTCATTGGTGTCATCAACATCCCAGACTTTTTTTTCCTTCTTTCAACTTGGCTACCCTCAGCATATTGAATTTGATCTTAAAATTGGTCATATCAAATTGCAAGACGGTCACAACAACTCCAAATAGAGTATCCTAATATAACATAGCCTAAAGAAAAGGAGAATGTATCTTTTTTCCTCCATTTGTAAAGTGAAAAATATTCCAAAACCCCTTAATAAATACTTCATCATATCTCCTGGCTAAAAGCTGCATCATCTGATGATTATTCCTAACTCAGCTAATGGAACAGGAGAGTGGAACTATATGGTAAGTGTAAGCTACTCAAGATGCATGGGGATCCATGAGAAACATTGCCTCAAAATACAAAACCCAAATCTAGGGTTTGTTAAACTGTAAGGAAGAAAATGGTGGAAGATTATTATGTAGTTAACAAGTAGTGCTTGTAAAAATAACTTAGCCTAGGATAAGAGACAGCAATGGCCAGCCAGGTTCTTTCTTTCACTCATTGAATAAGAAAGTCTAGGGATGGAGAGATTGCCCAGTGGTTAAAGCACTTGCCTACAAAGCCCAATAACCTGAGTTTGATGCCCCAGTATACACATAAGCCAGATGCACAAGGTGGTGCATGCATCTGGAGTTCATTTGTAGTGGCTAGAGGCCCTGGAGTGCCCATCTCCCTCTCTCTCTCTCTTTCTCTCAAAAACTTAAATAAGTAAAATATTAAAAATATTTTTGTATACTATTCTATTACCTTTTCCATTTTGCCTATTTCAAGGTGTTTTTTGAGGCATTTTTGAAATATAAATTGTATCTCTCATGGTTTAGCCATGAAGTGTTCTCCCCAAGGCAAATGTACTGAAGGCTTTCTCTCTGATAAAACAGTATTCAGAATTGGGGATTTGGGAAAGTGAGTGGATCATTAGAGTTGTGCCTTCATCAATGGATGAACCCCTTCATAGATTTATGGTATGATGGCACCATTGGGAAGAGTTGGAAAGTAGGAGGTTGAGCCTAGTCAGAGGAAGTAAGTCAGGAGGTCCTGAAGATACACCTGGTACCCAGACCTTTATGATCTAAGGAAGAGTCTTTCATTCAGGTGTTCTGGTTTGTTGTTTGGTTCTATTCTCTCATATACTCAGGTGTTCTTACATGAATGTGATGGCCAGGACTCCACTAAAGATTTCAAGGAGAAAGATGCTCTGCAGTTCACTGGGATCAGCAAATCTTGCCTTTTTTTCTTTTCTCTCCTCTCTCCTCTAGTGTTCTGCCTAGTGAACAAGTTACATCAGGGCAGCTGCAGGTTCCACTTAATTCTTAAATCCCACCTTCCTGAACAGCAGCCTGGAAAGTCCTTTTGGTAGAAGTATCCCACAGGGAGTATAAATACTGTGCCCAGAAGTCATAAGTTGTCACATAAAAATTTCAGGACCAGGGTTGTGATGTCTCCCAGTGAGGTGTTGGTTAATGAGGCATCTGAGGTCACAGAAACAATACAAGGTTCTTGATTGCCCATCAGAAATAGAAAGTAAGACCCAAGACAGCACATGTTTCAGTTGTAGGACACCAACATATCAAGTTAGAACTGGGCTGGAAGCCTCCTTCTTGCAGACTTGTGGTCATAGTATTGGAAAGAGCAGTGCTGTCAGCTGCAGAGAAAAGTTACCAACAGTCTTGACCACATGTGGACTCTGCAAACCACACAATTGTCTACCGAGGCAAGATATACCCACTAGGGCAATAGTGGCATTCTGTTATGGGGGTAACCAACTGCTCTGTCATTCAAATTGAGGCCTACTCCATTGGAGGGAATTCATGCCAGATACTGAAAACCTAGTGAAAAGCCTATAGCTTGGAAAGTCACTAGGAGGGAAATTACTGCTGTTTCTTGGCTACATGGGCATATTATGCACATCAAATTTATCTCCAAATACTTATTTTTATGCATATATGTTAGTGCTGCTCTCACTTTTTGTTACAGAAGTATATTTTTTCAGATAGTAGTGACTGCTGGGGAGAATAAAATTCTCATCAAAACAATGAGAAGAAGTGAAATGTGAGTGTTTAGCACTTAATGAGACTTCTTTACCTCATTGTCCAGTGGCTCAGGGTCTATGGCAGAAGAGGTGACAGTAAGAATATAAGACCCGAAGGGTGAGGAGGAGTGCTTTGGGATGGTGTCCCCCACACACAAAGTGGCTGAACTCATGACCTCACAGTGGTTGTCCTTATCTGCACAAGGCCTGCATAATATTGGACCCATCAACAGATTGCCATGAATGATGGAGGAGGGGAATACATTCATCAATATAGAAGAGGGAATAGTAGGAAATAAGTTGGGGGTTCAGTAGAGGGGAATGGAGGGCACAAAAGAATGTGGTGGAAGGGATTATGTAAAATTTTTAATGAACTTTTTATAAAAAATAATAATAAATGGGCTGAAGAGATGAATCAGTGGTGAAGGCATTTGGCTCCAAAGCCTAAGGACCTGAGTTTAATTCCTCAATAGCCATGTAAAGCCAGATACACAAGGTGGTGCATGCATATAGAGTTTGTTTGCAGTGGCTAGCAGCTGTGGCACACCCATTATCTCTCTCATTCTATATGCCTCTTCCTTTCTCACTGTCAGTCAAATAAAATAAATGATAAAATGAAAAAATTAAAAAGGAAAGCATTAAAAAGGAACTCTTTTCAAGTTGTAAGCTGGGCCAATAATCGGGCTCACCATATTGTTTCACCTCCCTCAAGGCTCCCTATTCTGATTGCCTGGTGTCCAATGTCTAGAAAAACAATATTTACATATTTTTTCAGTTATTTACTCAGTTTACCTGGAATAATAAATCTGGGCCATTTTGTCTGGCCAAAGACATCTACTGTAGAAGGGTTCCATCACTCTTGAGTCAAACTGCCTATAGACATTTCTGCATAATGCCATTTGTAATAAATAGTTATCATTCATATTAATTTATATGGATTAATCAAGTTGGTTTATGTTAGGATGCTTTTTATGAATTTTAAGGTTTGTTTTTCAGTTCATAATACTGTATGAGTTTATTAAGGAAGTGCTAACCAATGGAAGTTTACTCAGAACTACAGAGAAAAATATGTAATTTGCAAGAAAATGAATGGATCTGGAAAGAATTGTGTGAAGCAAAGTGACTCAAACACAGAAAGTCCAAAAATCATATGTTATCTCTCATATGTAGATCCTGGCTTGTGATATCTATAGGTATGTTAAAGGGAAGGGGGCCTAGGAAATACGTAACAAACTAGCATGGCAACCAAGAGCAGCTATAAAGACATGTCTAGGAGGGTGGGCCAGTGCAAAAAGACATGCAAACATAATAGAGGCCAACATAGGAGAAGGTGAGAGGAGACAGAGGATGGGGAAGAGAATCAACTAAAACAAGTTGTATTTGAAAATGCCAGAATGATACTTACAACTGTGTATACTAACAGACAAACAAAACAAATAAATTTTAAATAAGAAAATATGAGATAGCCAATAGGCATAAACATTGATTAAGATCATAGTTTAGAAACCAATGGAGATATTTCTTTTAATCTTCTGCGGTGACTCTCAGGTTAGTCTGTATTCCAACATAGCTGAGGAACACCTCAAGCTTTGTGAATAAATCTGGGTGCTTATGGTAATTATCCTGTAGTTCCTATGACTGTGGGGAACAGTCTGAGTATGCAGAGGAGGGAGGGGAAGGATATATTAGAATGGGGAGTACATACTATTTGAAAGAATTCTCAAAGCCTGGCATTGGTGGCACATACCTTTAGTCCCAGCACTCGAGAGGCAGGAGGATCACTATGAGTTTGAGGCCAGCCTGAGACTACATAGGGAATTCCAGGTCAGCCAAGGCTTTAGCAAGATCCTACCACAAAATAAATAAATAAATAAATAAATAAATAAATAAATAAATAAATAAATAAAAATAATAGAATTCTGAAGTGATGGAAACACTCATACCTCAATTCAATAATCCCTAGTCTAAATTATAAAGCTGTACTATTTCCAAAAGAAATGACTGAAAGAATTTGACAGATTTGAGAGGCATCTGAGTAGTATCAAATCTAATGTCTCAGTAAAACACTCGTGAAGACAGAGAAGGTAAAATAATGGAATAAAAAATTAAGACAGAATTTAGATCAGATTATAAAACATTGGTTGATTAATGTAAACTCACTTATACCTCTGTGTTTAAAAACTGCCAGTTTCATCATACATGTGCATCTTCCTATCTTATCTTCTATCTTTATCTACCTCATAGTCCAGCAGAGTAGCTTTGTCTCCTACAGCCTTTTCAGGGGTAAGAAGTAGTGAGATAGAGGCTGGAGAGAGAGAAAGAGAGATGTACAGTATATTCTCAGTGATGAAGCACCCAGAGTAGAGAACAATGGTGTATCAGGTTTCATGTGCTTTATCAGAAAATGCACCCAAGAGCCGTGCATCGGTGGGGGGCATGCTTTCATGCCTGTGAATACAAGCAGTCAGAGGGTAATGCGCTTGCCCTGAATGTTGACAAAATACTGAATTTGAGAACTATCACTTTTGTCAGAGGATGAGAAATGAAAGCAACACCATTCATTAATATCCTTCAATAATAGTCGACTCCCTGCTGTGAAAGGAGATTCAGAGGAAATAATGCCACAAAAAAATGATTTCAAGATTAAGAGGGACCTTTCAGGAGCACATTTGGTATTCTTGGGAGAAATAAGGAGTTGTGTTGTGTTTGTAAGGAAGGATAAGCCATAAAAAGGATCAGGCTGAGACTAAAAAGCAACTGAATTAAGTTAAAAGACAGATAAGCAAGAGAGGTACAAAGGATCACCATTTATGTGATGAAAAATTTTAGGAAATTTTTTTCTGATAGCAATTCATCCTTTCCTTCCTCACATTCATCCTCCTTGTTAATAATGTGCTTTTTATTATACAGTGTTTTAGACAAAATTTGCTCGTGTTTAGTGTAGTTTTACAATTAAATATTTTCATTTGATTAGACTTTATTACCCTTTTCATGAAAATGTTCACGGTTTTATATAATCATGCAGATTCATAGAAAAACTATGAATATTTTCCACTTTCTCCACATTTTGGAACAATTTAAATAGCATAGAAATTATTCTTTGATGCTTTCTAATCAGAGTCTGGTAATGTTTGGTCTGCAGACATGGAAATGGAGACATTTGTCATTTTTCTCAATGCTCTCTATACGTTATTTTATTTTATATATATTATAACAGGTTATACTTTTTTACCTCCGCATCCTTGCCCCTGTTATGCTGGGGGCCCTCCTCAGTGGGGTTATAGTATTCACAGTGGGGTCATGAAGGCCTCAGTCAGTCCTTGTGCAGTAGCAGGAGACTGTGCCCCAAGCTATTTCTACCCACAATCTTTTCATCCCCAGTTCCAAGATGTTCCCTGAGCCATGGCAGACCTGTTGGCAGTCTGATTTAGAGTTGAATTCTTTGTAGCCTCTCTATATTTTTATGCCAAGATCCTTTCAATGTTGCTTTCTGTTAATTCTGGGTTATTCTTTCCCAAAATTCATACATGTAGTCAAATTAATTATACACTCAGCATACAGCTATAGAAACTGTTTTCTCATAATTTAAGATTTTAACACAATCTTCACTTTTTCCTCTTTTCTATTCAAAACATTATGTTTTGTTTTTCATCTTTCAATCTCAAGTAATCTGTCATGATGGAACCTGATTTTATATATCCTCACATTTCTTTAAACCTTCTGACTCAGGCTAAGCATCTGTACTTACTTTCCAGTCATGAATAAAATGTTTGAAATTATGAACACAATCCAAGTAAGAAATCATCTTGCTTCTTTATATAATCACTACCTTCTGCTCAGTAATACATAGAATCACCTTGCTGTCCTCTGATCTTTCTTTAAAAAATCAAGAATTTGTAATGCATTTCTACATTCACAAAGAACTATCCAGTCTACACGTCGCTTAATGTTAATGCTCCCTCAGGAATTGAAACAGCATTGGGGTGTTTCCAAATTCCCACTCAGTTGACAGTCAGTACAAATATCCTCCCTTTAATGGTGATTTTGAATATGAGATTCCATAATTGAAGCTCTGCATGCAGGACATGTGAAGAAGGGATCTGAATTTGATGCTGCAGTATTACTCTCTCCAAGAAAAAGTTCCCGACTAGAAATATCCGAACAAAAAGCAATCTCCTACCAAGAGTAGAGTTTAATCATTTTGAACCATGCTTTTTAAAAATATTTCAGCATGAAATTACTTAACTCATATAAGTTGATTTAATTTGAATATACCTGCATTAGCTTTCCATCACTGTAGTATGTACCCAAAAGAAATAAACTTATAAAGACAAAAAGGTTATTTAGCTCAGGATTTTTAGAGGTTTCATTTTGAACTAGACCCACTACTTTGGGCCTGTGGCAAGGTAGCACATAGTGGCAAAATTACATGATGGAGCAAAGCTGCTTATCTCATGGCTGGGAAACAAAGGAGAAGAGGAAGTTAATGAAAGACCTCCTCCCATGATAGCCCGCTCTTAAAGTTTCTACCACAACCCAATAATATGGAGCTAGAGATCAAGCCTTTTAAAGATGAGCCTTTGGAGCATGCTTGCCTGTGATTACACAAGGTTTTTTTGTTTGTTTGTTTTTTAAAATAGTTATATAGCTGGGTGTGGTGGTTCATGCCTTTGACCCTGGATCTTGAGAAGCTGAGGTTGGTGGATTTCCATGAGTTTGAGGCCAGCCTGGGCTACAGAATGAAATCTTACCTTAATGAATGAATAACTAAATAAAATTAAATACTTAAAAGATAATTATACATGCATAAAGTTATATTGAATGCATGCTAACACTTATGCATAACAATTTTATCAAAAACTATACAGACTCTCCAGCCCATTTGAAAACTTATTCATAATGACTAAGGATATGAATTTTTAAAATTATTTATTTAATTGAGGGTGAGAGATGGGGTAGATATATAGATAAAATGGACACTCCAGGGCCTCTAGCCACTGCAAATGAACTCCATGTTCCAGCTTGTGCTTACATGGGTACTAGGGAATCGAATCTGGGTCCTTAGGCTTTCCAGGTAAGTTCTTTAACCACTAAGCTATTCCTCCATCCCAGAATATGAAATTTTAATAAAAGTGTTTAAACAACTCTCCTCAAACTTATGTTATTCCAGTACAGTGAATTTCTTAACTGAGCTACTAAAATTTGTTCGTTCTAAAGCAGTTCTTCCAGAAATTATCAAAGAGAGGAAATTAAGCTCCCAAGCTATAAAGTGGGAAGCAAATATTGTTCTTGGAAATTGTTCATCTCCTTTCCATTATCCAATTTATTTCCTACCTGATTTTCACTTGTCTTTACTCTTCCTAACTCTTGTTTATCTTTTTCTTACAGAAATTATTTTCTTTAGTTCTTCATCTTTCTTTAAACACTCTGTTTGGAAATTTGTACTTCAAACTTGATTAAGTTCCAAGGTAGAAGTCTCTGTTATTATAATTTTACTTACAGATACATTTTGGTATACCATATTGAAAGACGTAGGGCAAAGAATATTATCTGAGCACATCAAGTGGCTAGCTCTCTTTCCAGTATTCTTCAGCTGAAGAGAATAGCTCAGGCATCTTCAGTCAGTAGTGGATATAAAAATGATAATAGGGAAAGCTAGAAATTGTCATTCATGGGAGACATTTTATTTGCTCTGATGTCAAAATGTACTGAATTTGAAAGATACTTTGAGTATAAAGCATTCTACAGAGAAACAACTATATTCCAAACATGCATGGCTTATTTCTTCAGAAGAAGTTAAAAACGTAAATAGTGAGCCATGACCTTACACAGCCACCTTAATAAATAAAGCTGCCCAACAGAGATACCCATGGGATAGGATTACTTCATAGCTTGATGCCCAAAGTAATAGATTCAAGACTAATAGTGCCATACACAGATCCACCTTTAAAACTTTCCTCAACACCATGTGAAAACTTGCTATAGTTGTTGGATGTATACTGTTACTCCTTCAAAACCTGTGCATTTTAAGAATTGGGGATTCTAATCCAAGAAAACAAACTCTACAAACTCTTCTCTGTGTGACCTTCCAAATTTAATCCCCTCCTCAAATGCCTCTTCCAATAGAGCCAGCCATGGAAGCAATTCCTCCCCAGTAACCTCTGGCTGCATCTGCTTCTGATGCTTTCTAAGGACACATATGTTCACAGTACCACATACTCCTATCCATGACCTATCTGACCAATCTGACTTCAGTTTCTCCATTTCAGAGTTAAAAAAAAAAGACATATATACCCAACCATACAAATGTAAGACTATCAAATCATAACAGCAATTTATATACTTATTTAGATGTAAGCATACATTTATGCAGACATACATCTACACACTACATATGCATATATGGATGAATGAAAATAATGATACTGTGATGATGGAATCATAACATGTAAACAAACATTAGACTTTGACATGATATTAAAGAAAGTTCAAGCTGTAAAGAAAGAGTTTTTTGTGTTCCAACAGAAAAAATGTTAGAAATGGAGGGAGAGCTAAGGAATAGAGAACAGGGAACAAAAGCAGGAAGGTTGACACTGATGACAGAAAGGTTATCAAAATATACAACCAGCAAGAAACAGTACTCTTAAGTAGTGCCTTTTTCTTAGCCTCCTGTGCTCTGTTATTACAATGGCTTGAACCTACTGACCTCAGAGAAAACCTGCAGTTAACCAAGAAATCTCTTAGAACACATGTAGAATGGACACTCAGGAATAGGGCACACCCACACAGAATTAAGCCTTTTTAAAAACTTCCTCCTTTGCATCTCTTTGCTTATTGAGTTCAAAGTATACTCTCTCCAATTCATCAATTCTGTGCCTACTGTGTACTGAACAGCTCCTAATATTCATCTTTAGTGTGGAAATCGTTTTTATCTGAAAACTTCATAAAGATATCCAAAGAAATAACAGACAGTAACTGAGCACCTAATTAGAGAACAAAAAAAATTATGCAAAAAGAAAAGGTATTCTAAAATACAACCTATTGCGACTCAAATATGTTTCCTTCAGGTATGTGGTCTCACTTTATGTAGCCCTCGAATCTTGAGTGTAGATAGGTCTAGGGCCTGTTTCTTAGCAGTGGAATATCCTAAAGCCGACAGGATGTCATTCCCTGACTAGATTGCACAATATGATTAAGATAACGGGTTGCCACTCCCATGGTGACTCTGTCTTAGCCTTCAGGCAAATTCATAGCTCCAAGATTATTTTGAGTTCAGCATTACTAGACTCTAAGCAAAAGACCCACACATCCCTATGTCCTGTCCTAACTCAGCGGGGCATGGTGTTGTACAGCAATAACCCCAGCATACAAGAGAGTGAGGCAGGATGATCACAAGTTTGAGGCCAGACAGAGTTAGATAGTGAAACCCTCTCTCAAAAACAAAACAAACCAAAAGAGGTATATTGTCATAATCTGCTAAATTTGTGATAAGTTGATATATAGCAATAAAAAATGAAAACAGATGTGTACATGAAACTATTCTGAGTTTTTTCTTGACCTCTACGGAAATAGGATCTTTCTGAATTTTAACCATAACATTGTATAGCATGTCAAGCAAATTTTTAAGTTCCCACATAAAAGATTAAGCATATTTTGTTATAAAATTTTTACAAAGGATTTTCATAGTTTTATTTATTTCAGAACAAGCATTTCAATTTTTCTTATCTTGCCTCTTGTCTGAGATATAACTAAATTAAGCTCTAGTTAAGCAAGTAATAAATTGTGCCTTATGGATATTTCATAAGAATTAATAATTTTAATTTTAGTCTTCTTTTACTATTCTAAAGCCAATAAAGTATTTTTCATGTTATATATATATATATATATGGAGAGAGAGAGAGGAGAGAGAGAGAGAGTGATATCTTCTAAAATATACAATTCTATTTGTGCTTATATCATATGTGGATAATTGTCCCTGCACAAAATCAAATTATAAAAAGAAAATACAAGATTGAAGGATTCATCTTCAATTTTATTTCAGTAGTCTTTGGTACAACTTTAGGCAAAGTTTGGAAAAGGGGAAAAAAATCTTACTGATTGTCTTTTTATCCTCTTCTCTGTGGAACGATTTTATGATGAATTACTTGCTTATAGTTCCAGCGGTTTCTAGTCCCATTAGTTCCAGACATGTTCCAAAGCAGAAGTGACAGAGAACGTGTGTCCTTCCATTCTCAAAAAAAATGACTAAGCTGTCCGTTTCCAGGAAATGGCCTTTCTAACGGGGCTACAATTTTTGGCAGCTATGAAGGTCTGTCCTCTGAGAACTTGCTCTGAGGCAGCAGGAGGGATTTGTGTAGTTTTTCTGAGGAAGGAAAAGCCCTTCCATGTGCACAAGCACTATGTTCAAGACACCCCACCTGCACTACGAACCCAGGACAAATTCAAGGTAATCCACTCAATAGGAACTTTGTTGGTTGTGACATGATCCAATTGTCATCCCCAGGCCCCAGCTAGCATCTTACTGTTATGTTTTTCCAAGTTAGTGTGATCCAACCTCATTTTTAATCCACATCTACAAAGTTGGAAAGAAACGTATTCTTTAAAGGTGGTCCCCATGTAGCAAAAATAGTGGAGAATAATAGAACCTTTCTATTCTTACAACTCCAAGCAGGAAGATATGGCGATGAGTCTTAACACTTCTTGAAGATCACAAAGAATCACAGTAGTAAAGGCAACCAGCAGCCTGAAGGAACAAAGCCTGGTGGAAGATTACTAGAGAGTGTCAGGGAAGATTTGTAGCATTCTAAAACGGGATTGTTGGATGTGCTTCTCCATATGTCATTAAGAGGCCTACACAGTTCCTGGGTATTACACCAAGTCACATATGGAGACAGACCTTAAAATAATTCTTGGCAGTAAAGACAACTTACTCTAACAACTTGTCAAACAAAGATTTAAATAATGATTTTTAACAATCTTATATTTTTTCTTGTATATGCTCCTGGTAAAAGTTAAACATGTTAGTATATCAAGACCTTTGATGTTTTTATAACAATTTTTCCATCAATACATTGTTATAATTAGTAGTACAGGCAGTATAATAGAATGACTAAGTACTTCTTTTGTTTGTTTGTTTGTTTGTTTGTTTGTTTGGTTGGTTGGTTGGTTGGTTGGTTGGTTGGTTTTTTGAGAGGTAGGTCTCACTCCAGCCCAGGCTGACCTGGAATTCATGATGTAGTCTCAGACTGGCCTTGAACTCACAGCAATCCTCCTACCTCTGCCTCCTAAGTGCTGAAATTAAAGGCATGTGCCACCATGCCTGGCAGATTAGAATGATTAATCAACATGAATTTTAGAGTCGGATAAATCAATATTGGAATTGACTCCTCTCTGTTCATGAAAGAAGAGTTACTACATGAATCATTTAATGTCTTTCTGCTTCTTCAGCTGAAATATATAGGAAGTAATACCTTTTATAAAAAAGCTAATGAGATAATAATTAATAGTTGTGTTGGTCATAGTGTTTAAAGAAATCATTAGCTGCAAAATGCCATAGAGAACTTATTTTTTATATTTAGAAGTAGTCATTGCAAAATCACATACTTTCTAATATATACTCAGCATGTGAAAGTGAAAAAGTGAAGATATAGTGAAGAATAAAACATAACCATCCCATGATGGTTAAATATATGTCATAAATACATTAAAATTAAAAATTGTGTATATTATAAAGACATTTACATTTTATTAGATATAAGCCATGAATTTGTCCTAGAGCTGCCTAGGAGCCAGTATGAGAACACAATCAGTTAAATATCACTTAAAAATAAATATAGGGGGCTGGAGAGATGGCTTAGAGGTTAAGGCGCCTGCCTCCTAAGCCTAAGAACGCTGGTTCCAATCTCCAGCAGTTCCAATCTCCAGGTCCCATGTTTAGCCAGATGCAAAGTGACACAAGGGTGCAATGCCATGCTTGACCACAATGGGGCGCACACATCTGGATTTTGTTCGCAGGGGCTGAGAGGCTGCTGGCGCGCCCATCTCTATCTGTCTTCCTCTCTCTCTCTCTCTGTCTCTCTCTCTGTGTCTCTCTCAAAAAAAAATGTAGGAAGACTTTATTCAGATCTTCTGATAAAATGTCACTTCTAGATATTCATCAAAATGATACGTGAGGCTGGGCATGGAGGCACACACCTTTAATCCCAGCACTTGAGAGGCAAAGGTAGGAGGATCGCCATGAGTTAAAGGCCACCCTGAGACTACAGAGTAAATTCCAGGTCAGCCTGAGCTAGAGTGAGACTCTACCTTGAAAAACCAAAAAAAAAAAAAAAAAAAGAAAGAAAGAAAGAAAAAGAAAGAAAAAAAAATGATATGTGAGGTATTCACTATTTCCTCAGTTATTTTTCAACAGTATATTAAACATATGTTTTATTTTGGTATGATGCCTCTTGAGTTTGGTTGATAGGATATTACCAAAAGACAGTTCCATAAAATCAATTTTAAGCCAGCCGTGGTGGCTCATGCCTTTAATCCCAGCACTCAGGAGGCAGAGGTAGGAGGATCCCCCTGAGTTAGAGGCCCTGGCATGCCCATTCTCTCTCTCTCCTAAATAATAAAAATATTAAAAATGAGTTTCATTTGGGTTTGTGACTATAATGAGAAATATTAAATAAATAATTTTAGTAATAGCCAGCTTGTCCACATTATTTTTACCTTCAAAAGCTAGGTAAAACAAGTATATTCAGGCTCTTTTCACAGATCTGAGGTTTTAAACAAGTTCAATGATTGGGCAATTGTGTAGGAGGAAGGTGACAGATCAGAGACTTGAAGTCCATCTTCCATTATTTCAGTGCCTCTTTCACAACATGGGTATTGGATGAGCTGAGCATCAGAAAGGCAAAGAAAGGATTTCAGCCTCCATCACTCTCAGTGACAGAAACCATTTCCAACATCTTTATTTTCACATACTACAAAGTGACTTGGAGGATGCTAAGCAAACAGTTGTTCTGCTGAGACCCAATAACATGAAGGACTTCTAAAAGGTATTTTTAAAAGTACAGGTCACCTACAAGCTATAAAAAAAAAAAAAAAAAAAGGGCTGGAGGGATGGCTTAGCAGTTAAGGTGTTTGTCTGCAAAGCCAAAGTACCCTGGATCAATTCCCTAGGACCAACATAAGCCAGATGCACAAGGTGGCACATGCATCTGGAGTTTGTTTGCAGTGGCTGGAGGCCCTGGCATGCTGATGATTCTCTCTCTCTCTCTCTCTGACTCTCTCAAATAAATAAAACTTTTAAAAAGTATTTAATAGTATTGCTTTTATGCCCATTGTACCTTATATTTCTCAAATGAGTTACATATGATGGTTTATGACTCTCAAAAGAAGTCTGCCCTGGGCTGGAGAGTAGCTGGTTAAGGCGCCTGCCTGCTAAGCCTAAGAACGCCCATTCGATTCTCCAGGTCTCACGTTTAGCCAGATGCAAAGTGACACAAGGGTGCAATGCCACACTTGCCCACAAGGGGGCGCACGCATCTGGAGTATAGAGTTTGTTCACAGCAGCTGAGAGGCTGCTGGTGCACCATTCTCTATCTGTCTCTCTCTCTCTCTGACTCTCTCAAAAAAAAGAAGTCTGTCCCTGCAAAGCAAATCAATTTGTTTATGCAAATGAGATGCTAACCAAGTATCTCCTTTGCAAGAACTGCAGAAAAACAAGAGGATATAAAATCTCATTATGAAAACTCTTCAACAGGTCTTCTTGCATGAATAGCAGCCCTATGATGATGGTGGTGGTAATGGTGGTGATGGTGGTGGTGATGGTGGTGATGGTGATGGTGGTGGTGGTGGTGATGATGGTGGTGGTGGTGGTGTTGTTGGTTGTGGTGGTGGTGATGGTGGTGGTGGTGGTGGTGGTGGTGATTGATGGTGGTGGTGGTGGTGGTGATGGTGATGGTGGTGGTGGTGGTGGTGGTGATGGTGGTGGTGGTGATGGTGCTGGTGGTGCTGGTGGTGGTGATGGTGGTGGTGGTGGTGGTGATAGTGGGGGTGATGGTGGTGGTGGTGATGGTGGTGTTGGTGGTGGTGGTGGTGATGGTGGTGTTGGTGTTGGTGGTGGTGATGATGGTGGTGGTGGTGATGATGGTGGTGGTGGTGGTGATGGTGGTGATGGTGATGGTGGTGGTGGTGGTGGTGGTGGTGGTGATGGTGGTGGTGGTGGTGGTGATGGTGGTGATGGTGGTGGTCGTGATGGTGGTAGTGGTGGTAGTGGTGATGGTGGTGGTGGTGGTGGTGGTGATGGTGGTGGTGGTGGTGGTGGTGATGGTGGTGGTGGTGGTGGTGGTGGTGGTGGTGATGGTGGTAGTGGTGGTAGTGGTGATGGTGGTGGTGGTGGTGGTGATGGTGGTGGTGGTTGTGGTGGTGGTGGTGTGTGTATAGAGATGTGTGTTCATGTGAGTACACATTTGCCATGGCATTGTGTGTGGAGGTCAAAGGACAACAGTGGGGTCAGTGCTCACCTTCCACTTCGTTTTTAGGCAAGAACTCGGATTCTTATTGTTATTCACTGCTATGTTCCCCAGGCTATATTGTCCATGAACATTTCTGGGAAACTTCCCTGTCTCCTCCTCCTATCTTGCTGTCTGCATTCAGGGATCACAGAAGCCCACAACACTCATAGCTATTATGTGGGGTTTGATGATCTGAACTCAGGTACACTCATGTTTGCTTTACACACTGAACCAGCATCCTAACCCTACAGTCCTGCTTTAGAATGTACCAAACTCTTCCTGATACTTTCTAGCAATCTTCTTACCCTACATGGAGTGGAAATTACTGATATGTTGAAAAAAATCTGCCTATATTATGTGCAGCAACCCTCATCAATTCACACATTGGCATTTCACACATATGAAAAGAGAAATAGCAAGTGTGGGCAAAAACTAAACACTTAAAAAAAAAAAAGAGTGAATAAACTCTGTGCAGTCCCCCAAAAGGATAAATTACCACTGCCTTCTGAAAATTCTAAACTGCTAATTTTAAATGCAACCCACAACTAAGTGCAAAAATCTGGTCTTAGGGAAAATATTTGCTCAGATTTTAAATTATGGAATGTTCTAGTTTCCACAGATGCATATATTTAGCCTGTCAATAATTTTCTATGTTTCCTGTAGGCAGTTAGTATAGGAATAAGAGGTAGTGGTGTGAAATTCAGCAGTTACTAAAAACTCAGTGGCTCAGAATGAAAATTAGGTTTTTAAATTTTATTATCCAATATAGCTCTGAATATAGATATGACCTTTCAATTAATATAGAAAACATCTCATTTGAGTCTAATATTTTGATCCTGGCACCTTATCTTCTACTGAGAAAATAATGTAATCAATCTGAGATAGTTCATGCAAAGCCAAAATTAACCAACTTTAACTAATGCTATTTTGAAAATGGTGCTCAGTATACAAAAAGTCTTTCATTACCCATGTGCCATGCGCTGGATGGCAAGCTGCTCCCTTGACTGATCACTGCAGGCTTCCATCCAGTGATGAAAACATGCTCCTGTTCATCTATGCACACTGAACTCTACAGCAGGGCTTGTTGAGAAAATAATCACTCCGTTAAAACCATGACCTGTCAGGCAAGACAAGGTAAATCATTTCCTTCTGATAAATTAGAACATCAGAGAAGAACCAATGTTTTAAAATTATTTTTAATTTTCTGTGAAAACAGCACTACGACTAAACATTTGAAAATGATATTCTGCTACTCAAAATATAAGCTCAGTTCTTACAAAAGGTTTTTTGAGCTTGTACAGAAACAACATTTAGCAAAATATGTTCAATGTAGATCAATTATTCATGGTAATACTTCCTCTAGCACCTGGCTTCCCCTTCATCTGGTGTTAAATATGAGGCACATGGGAACAGCATTTGATCTTTCTTTTATTCTCTCCTCCTGGTGTGTTTGATATTTGTTGAAGAACAGAGTTGTGTAATTAAGCAACCAATAAATTTATGGGGAATTTAATATTTTGATCTAGATGTTTGAGACAATTAAGTAGAATATGATGACAGAAAAGCTTACAGAAATACATTCAGCTCACTTTTTCACTAACATGTCATTTTGTTTTCCAAATACTGTTTTGACATATGGCACCACTTCTCAGTCTAAATACAGACTACGCTTTTATGACAACTTAAGAACAAATGTGTTTCCTTCTCTTGCCACTGGAATAGGTGCTGAGGGTGTTGAGGGCGGCAAGGCTGAGATTGTTGTTGTTCCCATAGCCCCTAGACTGAAATATTAATATGAGCAGGAAAACAAACTTGGTAACAATATTTTACACTTTATTCTTTCTCAAATTTAACAAATATGTCTTTTATTCATTTATTTATTTATTTATTTATTTATTTATTTATTTATTTATTTATTTATTTTTGGAGAAAGACACAGACAGAGACAGAGAGAGAAGGAAAGGAAGACAGAGATGGGCGGGCCAGCAGCCTCTCAGCTGCTGAGATCGAAATCCAGATCTGTGCACCCCCTTGTGGGCAAGTGTGGCATTGCGCCCTTGCGTCACTTTGCATCTGGCTAAAAGTGGGACCTGGAGATTGGAACCAGCGTTCTTAGGCTTAGGAGGCAGGGACCTTAACCGCTAAGCCATCTCTCCAGCCCAACAAATATGTCTTTTAAATGGATTCTTTTTATTCATGTATATCTGGAGAAAGAAAGAGGCTGTTTTACTTTGGCTTAATGAATATGTACAGACCATTTTCCATATCCTCGAGATGGTTCTGGATCCTAGAGAAAACAGGTCTGAATCAGACTCTAAGAAACAGGACCATGGTCTTTAAAGTGTTCGTGTTTTAGGAAGGAGACTGGCATATTAACAAAAAGCTTCATTAAGTGATAAGGGCTAGGCAGAAGTAGACATGAGAGTCTTTAGATATGACCACAGCCTCTCACATGAAGACATGAGCAACTAATCGTGCAGAGAAATAGTCATCTGAACAACTACACAGTGGGTCTTGTTCTGGGACCATCACAGATGCATACATGACTGTTTCCAGCTTTACATGGACACTGGGGAGAATCAAACTCTCATTGGTCTCAAAGCTTTGCTTTGCTGACAAAAAAACTTTTTTTTTCCCCCTAGGTAGGGTCTTGCTCTAGCTCAGACTGACCTGTAATTCACTATGTAGTCTCAGGGTTGCCTCGAACTCATGGCAATCCTCCTACCTCTTCCTCTGGAGTGTTCCCCACCATGACAGCAGCAAAACCTTTTAACCACTGAGCTATCTCCTTAACGTTCTTTCCAATGTGAATGCTAAAATTTTAAAGCATTTTATCTCCCCTTCAGAAATTGTTATATTATTTTAAGTGAAATTATGTTTTCTTCTTTCAGTCACTAAAGAGACTGAGAAAACTGAGTTAACAGTAATAACTGCTATGTAATCACGGGTATGACCAAATGGACTCACAGTTGCCTAAGAGGGTAGGGTAAGTGGCTTTCTGAGGAAGGCAAGGTCAAAAGCCACATCTCTTCCGCAAGCTCCTTACTTCCCATTTTAGGGGCTGCTCCCTCTCTTCTATGTTGCCCAAAATGGATGAGTGCCCTTGGGCATTGTTCTGCCATCTTAACTTTTTAAAACCACATTATCATCTACAAAAGAACTTCGTTGCTGACATAAATGTTTGATTAGAAGCTTTCATGTACTTCAATATGAAATGTGCCTCTCACCCTGGGCTCTTGAAGCATACATCAAACAACTTCTTTGTGTAACATAAAACATATTTCAAAACTCCTCTTCAAATATAATAATAGCAGTTTTAGATAATTTCTAATTCCTATAATTGGCTGCAGAAGGTAGTTATTATATCCCATGGATATATATGCAAATTTTATTTTTCAAAAAACCTATTCTGCCAGACCTATCAATTGCAAAGAATAGTAACAGGTTTTTTTTTTTAAGCTTTCCCTAAAACATCTCACTAACAGACATTTAACTGGGGCTTTTTAAAATCATCATATAAGAATTTACTGAGCAATTCTTGACAATTCATCTTATTAATAACAATGTCAACTCACAGTTACACTGAAATCGGTATTGCAACTGAGTCCAACCCTCAGTTCTCCTTTGTAACTCATTTTTAGGTGATCTTTTCCAGTGTCAGAATTTTTACTACTATCTGTGGAAATACACGGATACATTTACAATTCAAGCCAGACCCTGTCTTGAATTCTAGGCTCATTGGTTCAATGTCTCTGATAGTGGATGATGAGATATTAATGCATGGAAATTGTAGATAGGAGCCCAGACTACATGCTATGCACAAGATAGGAAAGGCTTATTTAAAAAAAAAATTCTTTAGCTTTTATTGAGGCTAGCTGTCATTCTAGACTGGGCTAATCTGAAACTCATTTTGTAGCCTAGCTTGGCTGCAAATTCTTGGCAATTCTCCTACCTCTGCCTCTTGAGTGCTAGGATTAAAGGTGTGAGCCACCATACTCTACTTAAGATAAACAAGGCCCTTAAGTGGGACACTGCTACAGCTGGCCAACTCACGACAAAGGGAGCTAGAACTGACAATGGACAACCAGACTACACATTTAACATAGAGATCAGTAGACTGTTATTGATTTTCTTGAGTGGGCTAAAATTTGGCAATTCTTCATTAGTTGTGGGCATGGTTTTTAAAAGATATAAATTCTTGTGAGCAAACATCCTGACCTTTCCCTCCTTCATTGAGCTAACAGGTGGTCAACTTCACTTAAGAGCTGACATTACTATCTTACATAAATATCTTGGCTTTGTGATTTGAGTAAGGGAATGTAGATGTTCGAGCTGCTGAGAAAGCACAAGGATGATTCAGAAGAAACAGATAGATACCATCCCAAGAGGTAGCAGGCCAGCTTAACCTTGTATGTCTTGAAAACATCACTTTTAAACTGATGACTGGGCTGGAGAAATGGCTTAGTGGTTAAGGCGCTTGCTTGTGAAGTCTAAGAAGCCAGGTTTGACTTCCCAGGACCCACATAACCCAGATGCACATGATGGCACATGCATCTGGAGTTCACTTGCAGTGGCTAGAGGCCCCAGCACTCCCATTCTCTCCCTGTCTCCCCACTTCCCTCCTTCCTTCCCTCTCTCCCTCTCTAATAAAATGAAATATAAAATGACTACCATATATTCATGCAAACTTGACTCAAGGGTAAAAACACCAGAGAGGACAGACCCATTTTGAAAGCAGAAGTGTCAAGTGTTTTATACCATTTTAGTTATCCGTCAGGTATCTGTATGCTCTAGTCATTTTAGCTAAAGTAGCCTCAGAGTTTTTGCAAAGTTACCTAGGCAACTGTTGTTACAAGCACATACCTGAGGTGTTATCTCCACAAGCTAGTGGGAAGCTGACAATGTATCCTTCAGCCCTGCGATCTCCAAAATTAGTGAGTTTTAAATTAACTAAGAGCAAATGCTGAAAATGTCCTCTGACAAATTGATATCCCGATTAATGCTGAAGGATCAGCCAAGAAGGTACTTCGTCGGATGAGGTTTTTCGTCAGTCACAGGAACAGCTCCCCTGTCATTGTCATTTGTAGCTATGTGGAGGCCCACTCCATTTAGCTTGGCTTAGCCCTACAGGGCACCTAACCTGTAGATTCTGGATTTGTGACCTAATATGGTGCTGAATTGACAAAACTGTTGAAAGCATGCTTGTGGTGGGGAATAGGGCCCAGATTTTTCTTTGTTGCCACCTGTCCCATTTCTATTTGAGATACTCCAAACCTAACTTACCTAATACTAAATTTTAATATTTTCCCCAGGTATCCCCCTTTTTAATCATTATTATTCAGTAAATCCATATTCTAGTTCAGAGCAAAATTCTTGGGAACATCTTTGTCATGCAACACATTACTCTACCCTGCCAACTCTTGATTGGATAGTCCCCTTTCAGGTGACCACTTCTCCCCAATTCTGAATATTTCCACCTGAACTGCAACTACTTTTTAACCAGTCATCTCATTTTTCTTATTTTTCCATTAAGTCAACATTACACATAGCACACAGGGTTAGCCTTCTAATAGGTCAGATCATGTCATCCATCCACTCAGTTCTATCCATGATTTCTTCATCACTCTCAGAGTAAAAAACTACTATATTCAGATATTCTCCCATCACCTGGCTCTTTACTGCTGCTTCCTAGATCAACAGCTTCTACGCTTCACCTTTCCGACTGATCCAGTCACTAGTGTCTCTGATGCTCCGGGTACAAACCAGGCATGCTCCAACTTCACGGATTTCATACTTGCAATTCTGGCTTTATTTTATGTGTCTACAAAAATAATCTTACAAGAGAGATACTTATTTTTAATGCTATCACTCTTATTACTTGTACCACTTCAAAAAAAAAAAAAATAGCTGGGCATGGTGGCACACGCCTTTAATCCCAGCACTAGGGAGGCAGGGGTAGGAGGATTGACATGACCTCAAAGCCACCCAGAGACCATTTTGTGAATTCCAGGTCAGCCTGAGCTAGAGTGAGACCTTACCTCCAAAAACAAAATAAGAAAGAAAGAAAGAAAGAAAGAAAGAAAGAAAGAAAGAAAGAAAGAAAGAAAGAAAGAAAGAAAGAAAGGAAGGAAGAAAGAAAGAAAGATTAAAAATAAAAATAAAATTCTGGGGTCCTCCCTCTTTGAAGGTCCCAGATATGTGCTTTAATAAGGCCTTTGAGGAACTCTCCTGAATTCTAGCAAGTGACAACTGCTGCAGTACCTGGAGACATTTTTGACTGTTAAGACAGCAGAGGAGGATAATGCTTCCGGGTTCTCACAGGCAGTGGTCAGAGATGCTACTGCACAATTTATCTTTTTTCACAACACATGAGCTAGCCCACAGGCCAGGACTGTTGACATTAAGAAGTCCTGCTCTAGTTCTAAACTAATGCTTTTTCCCATCTGATTTAATTATCTTCTGCCTAAGAAACACCTCTCCGAATCAATCTTGTCCCCCATAACATTTCAGGTTTAGAGATATAATGTTTATCTGTTTATGTTTTGTGGCTATTCAGAGAGTCATACACTATCACATTATGATTTGGGGCTCTCAATAACAATTTTGACTTCAACTTTGTCTAAACCATGTTTTATCACAGCCTAATCAGGACTTCATGCAGTACTCTATGTGAAGAAATAGTCACTAATATGTAACAGCAACAAATTGGTAAATTGGCTTGGATATCAGGGTGTTGGTTGGATGTAGGCTATGAATTCTTGACATAGGCTTTCTCTATGGATATCATGTTGTCCTTGGAAACTGGACTTGATGTAACCATGATAATCAAGGTTTAAATACATTGGAGCCTTTACAGAGTGCCGAATGCAGAATTTTGAATTAAGAAAGGTCACAAAGTAAGAATGAAATCAGAAATTTACCAAATAAGTGAGCTTAGAGAGGCCAAATTGACAATCCTGTCATTGAAACAATAATGACCACACCCACCAGCACCTCAGAAATCAATGCCACTGCAAAGCTCTGTGGTAGGCCAGAGCGACAGCAGAAAGCATGCTTCCTGGTGTCAATGAGGATTATTGATTAGCATTCCAAAGTACAATATTTAACTGTTGGGAAATAAAGCAGCAAGACCCCAGTAGCAACCAGGACTACTTACCATGGAATTTGTGTCAATGGCTGATAAGCTGTGGTGCTAGGACACTGGTATGATAGGTAAGTGCCAATAACATAGCAACAGCAACAAAAGTCAAAGGTTTTTGAAGTCTGCCCCTGCCATGCTCAGTCCTTATTCCTTGTCCAAATCTGGGCTAGGTCTTAATTCTGTCACCTGAAGATGAAGTTTGTCTAAAGAAGACTTAGAATGGCACAGCAAGTATATACCAAAATAGCCTTTGAGTCCTTCTTTTGAAGAGAACTATGGATGTATAATAGAGTATTTATACATGGAAAAATGTGGATTTCCAGATATTCTTACAGACAGATGAGAGAGAATTCAGAGATATGAACGATGGACTGTTAGAGACTCTGATGCCAGATTCCATAACCTTTCAATGCACTCTAAGGACATCTTCAGCTGCAGCAGATTCTGGGATATGAACTGTCTCTTTTTTTTATTTTATTTATTCTCATGTATAGTATTCTGGTTTAACATTCATAGTGGTGACTCCATTATCCTCCTCCCTGTTCTCCCTCTTCCATAGGGACCCTCATCAATGGGGAATATGGTTCACACATTGTGGGGGTAGTCAGGAAATATGGGGGATAGGCCAAGTCTCTGTGCATAATGCCCCAACTTGTGGCTCTAACATTCTTTCTGCCCCCTCTTCCGCAAATTTCCCTGAGTCACATTGGAGTCATTTTAGCTCTACTTCAGTGATGAGGTTTTGGGAGCCTCTGTGTCTCTGGATATCTGGCTTAGTGGGAGTTAGATGTTCTCTGTGTTTATCTCCTTCAACCTTTGTCTGGTGTTGTGATCCCCAAGAGCGCTGAATTCTTGCCCTTCCTCCACGTGACTCTGTGGTTTCAGCTGGAATTTTTTTTATTATTTTATTTATTTTTGGAGAGAGACACAGAGAGAGACAGACAGAGAGGGAGACAGATAGAGATGGGCGCACCAGCAGTCTATCAGCTGCTGTGAATGAAATCCAGATGTGTGCTCCCCCTTGTGGTCAAGTGCTGCATTGCGCCCTTGCATCACTTTGCATCTGGCTAAACGTGGGACCTGGAGATTGGAACCGGGTTCTTAGGCTTAGCAGGCAGGCGCCTTAACCACTAAGCCATCTCTCCAGCCCTATCTTTTGTTTCAAGTGCTCAACTGCTGCATGTTTTACTTTGCCTGTGGGCTTCCTCTAGTGCCACTAATGCTCACTATAACTCTAGGGTTTCCAAATTCCAGGTAATATCAGTGAAGGATGAGAGTTGATAACAAATAATCTAGTTCCCTCTCCCATTAGTGAGATAAAACTGATGTGTGACCCTCATGGCTTCTCCATGCACAGCACAGAGAGCACAATCACCAATAACGCTGTTGCTCGTGGTGATGTTTGGCTGTCTTTCACAGGGCAGAGGGTGTCTTCCTTTCTCTTCCTTGAACATCATGGACCATCTTCTAGATAAAACATGTAGTTATAGCTGGGCATGGTGGCTCACGCCTTTAATACCAGTACTTGGGAGGCAGAGGTAGGAGGATTGCCATGAGTTCAAGGCTACCCTGAGACTACATAGTGAATTCCAGGTCAGCCTGGGCTAGAGCGAGTCCCTACCTCAAAAAAAAAAAAAATGTAGTTATGTCTAATGTTGGATAAAACCAAACTAGGGTTGGAAAGATGGCTTAGTGGTTAAGGTGCTTGCCTTCAAAGCCTAAGGACCCATGTTCAACTCTCTAGGTCCCACATAAGCCAGATGCATAAAGGTGAGGCAAGCACAAGGCCACACATGCCTACTAGGTGGTGCAAGCACCTGGAGTTTGATTGCAGTGACTGAGGCCCTGGAGTGCCAATTTTTTCTCTCTCTCATCTCTCTCTCTCTCTCAAGTAAAATTAAATATATTTGTTTGGAGAGAGACAGAGACAGAGAGAGAGGAAGACAGATATATATAGAGAGATAGAGATGGGCACGCCAGCAGTCTCTCAGCTGCTGTGAACAAAATCCAGATGCATGCGCCCCCTTGTGGTCAAGTGCAGCATTGAGTCCTTGTATCACTTTGCAACTGGCTAAATGTGGGACCTGGAGATTGGAACCGCTGGAGATTGGAACCAGCGTTCTTAGGCTTAGGAGGCAGGCGCCTTAACCGCTAAGCCATCTCTCCAGCCCAAAGTTAAATATTTTTTTAAAAATTAAAATATATCCTTTTTTCTTAACAAAACTTACATATTCTATGACTTAGGTCTCTGCCTAAATTGGAGAATTTTGTATGAAAAATTGCCTAGAACAGGTTTAGAAATACATAGATCCATCTCAGAACCAAAAAAAAAAAAAAAAAAAGAAAGAAAGAAAGAAAGAAAAAAGAAACAGAATGCTTTTAGTGAAAGTTTCATAGACTATGTAGACATTATTTGAAATAATTATAGGATTGGTTATAGTTAAATACAGGGATTTGATTCTTGTCCCCCTTTGAAATGGTCAAATCAAATCAAAGCTAACATTTAGCACAAGAAAATCAAAAAATGGTCCAAGAACAATCCTCATGAATTTAAACTGACTGCATTTTGGGGAGCCAAAAGATTTAACTTGCTTCCTGCATGTCTTGATTTCAATCATTTTAGGAGGCATGTCATTGTGGAAAATGTCTTTGCTTTGATGGGTTTTTCCAAGCCAACAACAAAATGGAGGTGACTTTAAATTTTCATTAGCTGTATCAGGCAGCCTCCCGCCTGTCACTCCATTTGCCGCTATTAGAGAGCAATTACTTGATGAGCTCTTCTAGAAGAAGGGAAATGCTAAATGAAGTTCACTTAGTGGTGACTTAAAAATCTGATCTCATTTCAGAGTCAGAGTTCCTGCTAGAGGAGATGCCCAGCAAAAGTTGGCGGCACTTCAGCAAAAGAGAAACCTGGAGCAAACACTAAAATTCTCCTGAATGCCAACTTTACTGCAAACATCTAGCATCTATTGCCCTATAGGTCGAGCGAATAATATTTCATTGATCTTTATATTACTTGAACTATTTTCTAAAGTTAAAATGGAAAGATTTTATTTAATAAATTAAAATGGTTAAAACATGTCTTTAACCTAGCTCTAGCCTTGTTATCGATTCATTATTTTTACTGTTAGGTGAGTCTCTGGGCTCCTCTGGGATACTGACCACAGGTTTTATTGAATCCCTTTCGTAGACTAATATCCCTTCTTCTTTTAAAGCATAATAAGTCCAAATAGATAAGCTGAATGACAGCAAATAAACAATACCAAAGCTGTTCTCTGAACAAAAATATTGCTCCACAAAATTAGACAAATACTATGGACCATCCATAGGTTTAAACTTTGGGAAAAAACAAGCTAAAAAAATTGCTGCTTACTTAGTCCTACCCTAGAGACTCAGAATAAAACATACATGTATTCATGGGAGTGTGCGCGCACACACACACACACACACACACACACACACTCACGCAGTAAGCAAGCAAGTGGGAGAGAAGAGGAAGAAAAAGAAGAAAGCTGGTGGTCCAGACTAAGCATTATATGCAAAGTGCATACAATTCAAGAAGGTAGAATTCACAATCTTGCATAAGGAAAAGAAACTCCATTTCTGAATTTCTAGGCAAGCACACATAGGAAAAGCCATTGCTTTTGAGGAAGGATTTCTGAGCCACATTCTCATTGTAATGTTACATTGAAGGTGGTGAGCTAAAACCTCAGTGTTAGTAGAGACTGATAATTTTGCCAACAGTGATTGCACATCATTCTAACCTTAAGGCCAGCTCTCCTTTTTTAATTATTTATTTATTTATTTATTTATTTATTTATTTATTTATTTATTTATTTGAGACAGAGAGAAGGAGAGAGAGAGAGAGAGAATGGACATGCCAGGGCCTCTAGCCAATGCATTCGAACTCCAGACACATGCACCACCATGTGCATCTGGAGAATTTAACCGGGGTCCTTACAGCTCACAGGCATGAGCCTTAACTGCTAAGCCATCTCTCCAGTCCCAGCTCTCCTTCTTGATGCAAAATTGTCAGAGAGCACAGTGTAAACTAGGTATCATGTACATAAGTTAAAGTCAGCTAGTTACAAATCTCAATGCATCCAATCTGATATATCTTTATGTTGCTAAAAAGTAAAAATGAATTACCAATGTAGTCTGCTTTGTAATAAACAAAGTTCACTATTATGAGTTCTTGATATTTTCACAGGTATCTGATACAATTCAAATTTTTAAGCTTATGAGAAAAAGATGAGATAAATCCAGAGAAATGAGCCACAGTGGCACTCTTCCCCTTGCTGCTCATTGCTACAGGACCACTGATACATCACTCGTGATGGTGAATATCCACTGTTAACTTGACTGGACTCCCAGAAGTGCTCCCCAATGCCATAGATCATTAGATGACAATCACAGAGCCAGGGGTGGATACCTTCCTATGATTTACTGGTTAGCGAGGCCCTTAAAGCCCCCAAACAATGCATACATGTTATTGTTACTGCTCTTGGTGACCATTAGAACCAAATGCCAAGATCCTGTTTCTTAAAACATTGTACATAAATAAATCAAGCTGGATGAGCTGTAGGCTTCCTGCTGGCTAGCTTTCATAGTGCCAGAAGGTGCTATTTAGGCTTTTTAGGGGTAAGAAAAGTCATCAGTGGCCTTACTTAGCTGTGGACCCTTCATGCTTCAGTACTGACCCACCAGGAAAGATGTGCTCACTGCTGCAACAGTGGTATGACTGCTGTGGGGGTTACCAATGTCATTATCATTTAATTTAAGGAGAGAATTCATGCCTAATTCTACAAAATGGTAAAAAGACAATGGCTGGTGAGGTCATAGGCCCTAGTGGGAAAGTTACATTGTTTTACTAAATGGACACATTGTGTCCATCAAACTACCTTCTAAATATTTATGTTTATGTCCGTAGATTGGTATCACTCTCAATTTTGGTCAGAAAAAGGTCTTTTTTAAAAATTGTTTATTTATTTATTTTTTTAGTTGCTCTTTTCTTTTCTTTTTTTATTTTATTAGTTATGTACCCAGTGTGTATACAGTCATGTTGGTACCATCCTTAGCCTCCTCCCTGTCCTCCCTCCTCTGAAGGGACCCTCCTCTTTGGGGATTGTGGGTGGTGCATCATGAGGGTAGCCTTCACTTATGGGGAAGAGGCAATGTCTGTGTGCATAATGTCCCAACTTGTGGCTCTAACAATCTTTCTTGAATTTCCCTGAGCTATGTTGGGTTCATTTTAGGTGTACCTCAGTAATGAGGTCTTGGGAGCCTCTGTGTCTCTGGATCTCTGGTTTGGTAGGAGTTGAGTGTTCTCTGTGTCTATCTCCTTCACCCTTATGCTAGCACTATGTTCATCAAGAAAGCAGCACTTTTGATTATTTCCCCAGTTACCCTATGGTTTCAGCTGGGGGCCTGGTGAGGTGTGATGGGCTGATTCTCTATTCAGGTTCTGAGTCCATCTGAAAAAGAGAAGCAAATTTTCCAACAGAGAGTGAAATCAGCACCAGATTTAGACAGAAGTTTATAGGTGTAGGCACTCTTGTAGCTCACAATTGGTGGGAGCTTGGTATTGGAGAGTGACTTATTTTAAAAAAAAGGTCTTTTTGCAGTGGGCTGTGTTTATTGCAGACACTCATAACTGTTCAAAGTGTTGAGATTAGGTGACTATTGAGTGCTCAACCCTAAATGAAACATCTATGCCATCCTCTCTAAGGCTCAGAGAACACTAGAGAAAAAGGGTGCAGAAAGAATGTAAGAGCTGAAGGACGTAGAGAATATGGTGTGAAATACTTTCATCTGGACCTGACATAGCCATCGCAATCATGAATGCAAGGTAATTGTGGTTACCTGCACAGGGCCTGCACAAGATAGTGTCCATAAACACTCCTTCATGGATGAGGGATGGTCTCAGGAGGCCTTACCTATCAGTTAGCAGTTGCTATAAGAGAGAGTTTCATGAGTGCCACCCCGTCCTGAAGAGCCAATGGCAGATAATAGTTGTTGGAGGAGGGGTGACTTTTTCCCCCCTTGGTATAGCCCTTGGTAAGATGCCTGTGTTCTGGTAAATAACCCCCAACTCTTTTGTATGTAAAGTGGGACTGGTTGGGAAGAGGAAGGAGTTCAGTGAAAAAAGGAGGAACACGAGGGTAATGAGGAAGTGAATATGATGAAAATAATCACATGCATGTATGCAATTGTCAAATAAAAATAATAATTTAAAAATGAAATAAAATGGTTCATGCTGAAAAAGAAATTGAAGAGGTACAAAGACCCACCTTAAATGTAGGTGGCACCATTCCATAGTGTGGGGCCAGGCATTGAAGGAAATAAAAGGGAGAAATCCAGCTAAGCACCCATACCTCCTTCCTCTGCTTCCTATTGTCATCCCGTGAACTGACATACCCCTTCTATGGCTTCCCCACCAAAGTGGAATGAACTCTATGAGACTCTGAGCCAAAATAAATCTTTAAGTTGTCCCATCATGTAGTTCATCACAAGCACTCAATTCCTCGTTATCTTACTTGTTCTCAGATGCTTTATGTTCAAAGAGAGTAGTTTGTCCTAAATTCTTCAGATGGTCACTCCCCACCCCTGAGTTCTAGCTTTCTATAATTATGTAATGATTGTAATTTTCTATAGTAACATCAGATTTCAATGTTATTTTATACTGTCAGTATAACCACAGAAGTACTGTGGTTCAATGGACACGTATTTTTGATACAGAACAAATTAACCATCTTTTAGAATAGTCATCCAAGAGTCATAGCTCACAGCTATGTTTCCTAGGTACAAAGAGCTTCATTTGATTTAATTTTTGCTTCATTTGGTCTTCGTAACTCTGTGATGAAATCAACCTACAAAATTGTTAAAAGTTCCCTCGCATCCTGGCTTTGGAAGTGGCTGGGACAGCAATGGCTGGATCCAAAGTCCAAGCTCTTCTGTGTTGCTTTATAATGGCTTAACTCAAGAACAGAAAGCCCTGGGCATGGTGGTGCATGTCTTTAATGCCCGCACTTGGGAGGCAGAGTTAGGAGGATCTCTGTGAGTTGGAAACCACCCTGAGACTACTATGTAATGAATTTGAGGTCACCCTGGGCTAGAGTAAGACCCTACCTCAAAAAGAAATAGATAGGGGCTGGAGAGATTGGCTAAGTAGTTAAAGCACTTGCCTATAAAGCCTGATGACTGAGGTTTGATTCACCAGTACCCATGTAAAGCCAGACATACAAGATGGAGAAGGCATCTAGAGTTGGTTTGTAGCAGCTAGAGGCCCTGGTGCACCCATTCTCTCACTGTCTTTCTCTTTCTCTCAAATAAATAAATAAGTTAAATATATAAATGTGAAAACAGATAAATAAGAACAGTAAAGAAAGCACTTACATTGGATGGATAAAAGTTGTATGGTGACATTTTCTGAGGAATCAGGAAGTACTAATAGACACACATAGTAGACAGCCTCAGGTTGCTGGGACAAACCAGGCACCATTATGGAGGAAAAGAATTTATTTGAAGCTTAGCAATCTAAAGGAATTTCCATAATAGCAGAAGCAGCTGGCCCACTTTGACAAATCCACACTGAGAGAAATACCTCCTCCAGCATCTGAAGCAAATAAGAACACTTCAGGAACTCCAGACAAAGCTCCAGCACTTTGCATATCTTTAGTCAGGAATTCATTTCCACCCCCACACCTTAGGACTGGACCCTAGGATCTGCCCACAGTAACACCAAATCGCAAGCTTTAATAAAATTGAATTGATTGAGGGACATCCATTCAAACTACCGCAACATGTAATAAAATCAACACAGACATCCTCTAGACGAACAATTTAATATTCTTGCTTACAAAGAAGAAGTTCTAAAGGCAGATTGTGGGTAATCATATCTGACATATCCTTTATTTCTTGTTTATAATGGGCATATAATATTTGCAAATATTTACAGTATGGAATACAATTTGATGCATTTAAAAATCTGTGCTATGAAATCAAGGTGTTTACTATTTCTATCTCTTTCAAATATTTACCATTTCTGTGCATTAGGAATCTTTGAACACTTCTGACTATTTTTAATGCTTTGATAATTATTTGGTTGTTTAATATATTTTTATTATAATTTCTTCCTTTTTCCTTCTTTTGTCTCCCCTCTCTCCAATCCCTTCCATTAAGCCCCTTCTTTCCAACTAGTTCCTCTTCTATTTTAATGTCTCTTTTTATTCTCCTCCATCATTCATTATGGAATGTTGATGGGTCCAATATTGTGTTTTTCTTGTGTAGATATCAACAGCTGCTGTTAGGTCATGTAGGCAACAGTCACATCATGTCTAAAAGACTGTTCCCAAGCACTTCTCCCCATCTGCTAGCCCTTACATTCTTCATTCCCCCTCTTCCATAATGTTCCCTGAGCCTTATTTTCTGCACTGTGATAAGCTTTGAGTCTTGCCAGAAGCCATCTGCAAACAGAAGCTTCTCTGATCATCCAGCAGCACCGATCTATGGTCTTAAACATAAATATTTAAATGACAACTTTATGGGTACAACATATCCATTTAGCCAGATAACAACAATAGCTTCCCATTTAGAGCCTATGACACAAAAGCCATAGGCTCTTGACCAGATTTTCAGTCCCATGCATGAATTCCTTCCCATAGAGCAGACCTCAAATCCAATCAGAGCACACTTGATTAGCCATGTCATAATAGTCGTGTCACTATTGTACAAGTGGCACCTCTTGCCTGGCTAGCTACTTGTGTAGCTTAAAAACCCATCCCTGACAGAGACTGTTGATGAAGCCTGCACAGGACTTTTCAGCACTATGACAAGGTGGAGACTTTCAGGTCTGTTCCAGCTTAATTTTTCAGTGTCCTACAACTGATGCATGTGGTGTATTTAGAATAGCCTGTATTGCTTGGAGGAATTTAGAGGCCTCACTGACCAACAATTCACTGGAATTTTACTCTAACAATCTGTGGCTTCTGGGAGTACCTACTAGGGTACTTCTGCCCAAACTCTTCTCTTTTTTAAAAAAATGCTTATTTTAGTTAGCTAAGAAGTAGGTTTCTATATGACTTTTTCTTAACATGAATTTTGATGAACTCTAACCCATCCACTCCTCTCCTCTATCCCCCTCCTCTGACCACCTTTAAATCTTTCCACCCCTCTACTTACATATCAATTATTATCCCCTCCTCTTTTCTTGGACTTATATTTTTACAAAGATTATAGTTGTATATCCCTTCTCCACTGGTTCTCCTTTGCCTAAGGGCTCCCCTTAGTGGTGTTTATTGGTGTTCATTGTTGGGTAGCTGAGGCTTCAGTCAGTTTCTATGGGTGAGGGGCTGTGCCTCAGGGTATTTTGACACACCCTGTGGCTCTTAGAATCTTCCCAACCTTAGTAGGTCTTAGTAGGTTTGTTAGCAGACTACTTTAGTGATGAGTTCTCTGGAACCTCTGATTCAATGTGTTTTGATTGACCACAGTGTCGCCTTTCCCCTGGAGTTGGTTGTCAGGCTACCAGGGGCAGCAATACTCATGTTGCTACTTCCTCTGCAATTTCTCATGTGCCCAGGTATATTTGGTAAAGGTGGCACATCTTATGATAGGCAGTCAGTTATCTTATTTTGTCATATTTATGAATTTTGGATTTCCTCCATTTTCTCTGCCTCTGTACAATAAAACAGATTCTCCAACCAAAAGTGAGAGCAGCTTGGGTTAAGGGGATATGCATAGTTATTTGAGAGATTTTTGATGTGTAATGCCACTCTTCTTAATCAGAGAGCAGTAAGGGCTTCTCTTGTAGTCTACGAATTTCCTGGTCATGGGATTTTGACTTGGTTTCCAATACCAGATATGAGTTCTCACCCACTGAGCAGGCCTCATGTCCAATGAGAGAACAGTTGGTTACCCACAAGGGCTGTGAGCCACTATGACACAACTATGTACTTCTTGTCTGGATGGTTGATTTCATAGCTTGCCGGCTGCCCTTGCTGTGTTGTTGGTGACCATCTTCCCCCAGCAACTTCTATAGTGCTTTTAGGTATGATGAGGGGAAACTGGTTTCTCTCACAGTTCCAGCATGGCATTTCTATCCCCTCCTCTTAAGCCCTTCATTCTTCACTCTCCCTTCATGGCCTCTTTCTAACTTACTAGCCTCTGTTTACTCTTACCCAAACTCATCTACAAATATAAAAGTCCAAAGCTAGAGTCTGCGTATGACAGAGCATGAGGCATTTGTCTTTCTTAGTCTGTGTTATCTTACCTTTCTTTCAGAATAACAAAAGCAGAAGCCACATTTAAAAGCTAGAACACCTCAAACTATCACTGTGATAGTTAAAATTGATTGTCAACTTGACAAATCCAGAATCACCTTGAGAGAGATTTCTGAGTCTTTCTCTATTGGAGTTTCTTGACTGATTTATCTGAGGAGGGAACAGCCACCCATAATGTGGGCAGCACAATCTTATGCCCTAGCATCCCATAGTGAATAAAAGGAGAAAGTGAGTGGATCACTACATTCACCTCTCTCTGATTCCTCTTGAGGGATGCAATGTGACAGGTATTTCATTCTTCTGCATCCATGCTGTGGTGGTTTGATTCAGGTGTCCCCCATAAGCTTAGGTATTCTGAATGCTAGTCTCCCCATCTGATGGCAATTGGAAACTAAAGCGTCCTTGAGGCAGTGTATTGTTGGAGGCAGGCTTATGGGTATTAGCCAGTTTCCCCTGGCCAGTGTTTGAGCAAACTCTCCTGCTCCTGTTGTCCACCTGATGTTGGCCAGAAGGTGATGTCCATTCTCTGCTCATGCCATTGTTTTTCCCTGCCATCATGGAGCTTCCCCCTTGAGCCTGTAAGCCAAAATAAACCCATTTTGTCCCACAAGCTGCTCTTGATGTATGATTTCTACCAGCAATGTGAACCTGACTGCAACATATGCCTTCCTCACTATAAAGGCTTGTACCCTCAAACTGCAAGTTAAAAGTTACCATTACTTGCTTCTTAAAGGTGCATTTGTTGAGTATTTTGCCACAGTAATAAGAAAAACAATTAATATCACCAATAATAAAGTATTTCTTATACTTGAAGTAATGAATCAGAATTCCTAGTATTCTTATAGTAATCCTATTTATTTATTTAGATATAACTTATTTGAGTATTATGTTAACTGCCTCTAAAACTACAAATCAACATTAAAATAGTTTCTTTGTAAAGAAATGTCAACAAATTACAAATACCAATTTGTTTTATCACAATTTCTGTTTATATACATCTAATTCATAAAATAAAATCAACATATTCTTTGACCATTTTAAATATATATCACATATAATATATTTAATATAAAAATCATAGCCTGGTGTGGTGGCACACACCTTTAATCCCAGCACTTGGGAGGCAGAGGTAGGAGGATTGTTGTGAGTTCGAGGCCACCCTGAGACAACATAGTTAATTCCAGGTCAGCCTGGGCCAGAGTGAGACCTCGAAAAAACAACAACAACAACAAAAAAATCAACCCACATTGTTATTCTATACTCTTCTAAAGCACCACTTCTCTATAAGTTTTTTTTTTTTTTCAAGGTAAGATCTCACTCTAGTACAGGCTGACCTAGAATTCAGTATGTAGTCTCAGGTAGGTCTCAAACTCACAGAAATCCTCCTACCTCTGCCTCCCAAGGGCTGGGATTAAATGTTTGTACCACCACACCCAGCTCTATAAGCATTTTACAACTATAAGTTTCTCCATCCTATCTCATATAAAAACACAGCATCACTCAGTGCTTTAAGGAATTTTTATATGCATTTAAGAAACAAAACTCGGTGTCATTAATGTGCTAAGCAACTCCTATTGTCATTTAAGCCTCAATTTATGATATGTAATATAAAATAAAAACACAGTATATGATGTGGTGATTTGAATCAGATGTCCCCCATAAACGCATGTGTTCTGAATGTGTGATCCATAGCTGTTGGAAATTTGGAAGGTGGGCCCTTGCTCAAGGAGGTGTGTTGAGGTGAGTTTAGGAGTATTTTAAGTTCCCCCCTTGCCAGAACTCAACTCACTCTCCTGCTGTTGTTTTCCACCTACTGTGGTAAAAGTGACGTCCAGCCTTTGCTCATGCCATGCTTTCCCCTGCCACCTTAAATCTTCCTCTGGGGACTGTAAGCCAAAATAAAACACTTTCCTCCCATGAGCTGCTTTTGATCAGGTGCTCTGTCCCAGGACAGAACACCTAATCAAAAGATAAATACAGCATATGGCTATGTTGGCCATGTTATGAAATATCTAATAAAAAATTGCCTTATTTTATATTTTTTGATCCACATACCCAAATAAGAAAGAATATACAATATGTACTCCTACATCTATTAGCAAAGGGATTTGCCTTCTTTTTCTTATTGACAAAGAAAAAAACAAGAAGAGATAAAAATTCCAAGGTATGACATACAAATAATCTGATAAGAGAATGAGTCTTCTTCCACAGATGAAGGGTCCATGAGGTAGATCTATTCCATAGTATCTACAGAATCAAGTTGAATATCAAGAATATTTTTTAAATGAGCACATTCATTGCCATTTATCTAGTGACTCTGAAATGGGAATTTTAAGGTTTCTTGCCAATAAACCAATGCACCAATAAATTTAGAGTAACCTGGATTTCTTGGATTTTTGTCTTATAAAATTAGAGAATTAACATCAATAGACCAGTGGGTAAGATTTAGAAAGACTTTATTAGATAAAGAGAAGCAAGTGCAGAGAGTTCCTGCTACATGGAGGGCAGGAGAGAGTAGATAACTCATATGGGAGTAAGTAAGGGATCACCCCTCATCTCTGTCCAGCTGAAATGAGACAGAGGAAGCTTACCAGAAGCTCAAAGTTCAGGATCCAGCCAAGAGAGAGGCTTGTCTCCTGGCACACATCTATTTATAACCTTATTGTAGTCAGTTTCACCTTCTGGCTCTAGTGAGCCAAAGTGAGAGATGATTGGTCTGGGCTACGGGCTGGCCCAGGAAGAGGCTTGCCATGACATTAAGTTCTAGGGACAGAACTTGATCAGCCACAATGTCAGGATTATATTTAAATTCTAGAAAAGGGGAACCTCCCTCCCAGGAGAGGCTCAGGATTTTTTTTGTAGAAAAACAGATCCAGAGAACTCCTTTTGGCAAGACGTAAGAAGTCAGACCATCCTTTGATCTCTAGTAAAGTGAAGATTGTGAGGGCAGACATCCCTGCCTTTATTTTGGGGGCCCAGTCACATCAAACTACCTAACAAAGTTACCTGATGCCCTCTCAACTCCATACACAATGGCCAATATATAGGCATGAGTTTCCACAAGGCGTGCACAACATATAAGGAAATTAATGTAGGATTTGGGGGTTCAGAAGGAGACCTCCAGAATTTATGAACCCTAAATTTTAGGGCTGTCCTACCTTTAATAAAGAATTAATAAAAACAAACTCAAGAAGGATAAGTTATCAATTATTAAATTTACTTAGGGAGAAATCACAAATCATGGGTTTTATTTAAGGGAAATTGGGATCTAGGAAGGAAAGCTAAAACAGAGGCATAAACACATGGGAAGTAGGAATCACACTCTCTTGTGAAAACAGTCTATAATTTATAAGGTTCATTTAAAAGAAATTCAGGGGTTTGGGGGAGGCTGGAGTAGAGCTACAAGTATGTGAAGGGGAGTTAAACTGAGACTTTCAAGGAAAGACTGAGGTAGGGCCATGAGCACGTAGAAGACAGTATTCAGGTCTATATGTAGAGAGGCTAAGAAGGACTACACATGGCATCTGCTGTGTATTTTCTCATGGAGGGAAGTTAGGAGGACAAACAGTGAGGCTCAAGGAAGAACGAGAGTGAAAATATAATAAAGCCCATTTGAGAGAAACTGATGATCTCAAGGAGAGATTATAGGAGCTCCACAAACATGCGGAAGGTAGAGCCTAGGAGCTTGTGTACAAAGACTCAGGAAGAACCCCCATGGCAACTGCCATGTGTTTCTCCATGTAGGGAATTGAATAAGGCAGATGGTGAGGTTCAAGAATAAATGAGAGGGCATATTCAAAGCAGAGACCAGGAGATTCAGAGGCAAAATGAGTAAATGAAGAAGGTTATGCTCATGATTACCCCAACTTTAAGAAAACTACCCATGTGACAGGTCTGGAGTGAGCAAGAGCATTCATGTAATAAATCAGAGACCAGAATAAAATCAGGTGTGTAATCAAAATGAGAAGTTATCCCAAACTATAAAGCAGAGGCAAGCAGAAAAACCATCCAAACCAAGAAACAAGATTATCCTCTGGCCCCAGTCTCCACCCAGCAAGGCTAGGTGAGGGGGATACCAGACTCACAGGTGTCCCCATAGCCCTAGCAAAGAACAGAGGAAGATTGGCAGAGCAAAGCCAGAAAAGCAGAGTGGGGTGAAACTAGCGACAGGAAGAAAACAGGAGCCTTTATAATCAAGGAGAAGACTCAATTGGTTGGTAGAATTAGAGGGAATATCTGTGGGCCCACCCAAAGCCGTATGTCTAGGTATCCTGCTAGACTGAGGCATACATCAGCATGGATCAGATATGAGTTCCATTTCTGCCAAGAGTTCCATTCTGTGTCAGGGCAAGATGGCATGTGGGATGGAATCTTTCAGTTCTCTCTGAGCCTCAATCTCTAACTTAAACAACCTGAAAG
Organism: Orientallactaga sibirica; assembly: GCA_036365145.1. Lineage (NCBI taxonomy): Eukaryota > Metazoa > Chordata > Mammalia > Rodentia > Dipodidae > Orientallactaga > Orientallactaga sibirica. The sequence goes on along the minus strand of JAEOAD010000003.1, from coordinate 77,606,916 downwards.
AAACTAGCTTTCTTCTATCCTCCTTTAAACTGCAGTGGACAAAGAAGCCAGTCCCATTCAGAAATGATGAAGCTCTTAGTGTATCTAAAAGAACTTGTACAATTTTTGCTAGATAAAATGGTAAGGGGATGTGGTTTGGATGCAAAATGTGCCCTACAGCCTCTTGGGTTTTGACTGCTTTGTCCCCATCTGATGGTAATTTAGGAAGGTTGTGGAGTCTTTGGGAGGTATAACTTTGCTTTAAGAGATGTGTAGACGAGGGCAGACACTGAAATTTAGTAGACCATCCCATTGGACTTTCAAAACTAGGTTACTCAGACTACTTCGTTGACTATTGTGATAAGCTGCAACACCCTGGCTGCCTGATCTGCCATGGTTTCCCCTTCAAGATAAAGCTTCCCCTTAAAATTGTAAGCCAAAATAATCTCTTTCTTCTCATCCATTGCTTATCATCAAGTTTTGTTTTGTTTTACCAAGAAGTAGGACCTTTCCTGCATCTAGTCTTTGAAACTGCTTTGTTGGGGGCTATTCTGGTGATAATTTAAAAGAATTAAATACAAACAAAACAATGGAGAGTATAAACTGGATGTGGTGGTGCACGCCTTTAATCCCAGCACTCCACTCAGGAGGCAGAGGTAGGAGGATTGCCATGAGTTTGAGGCCACCCTGAGAATACATAGCTAATTCCAGGATTCCAGGTCAGCCTGGACCAGAATGAGACCTTACCTCAAAAACCAAAAAAAAAAAAAAAAAAAAAGAGAGAGAGAGAGAGAGAGAGAGAGAGAGAGAAGGCTTGGCTTACAAGGTTTCAGAGGGGAAAGAAAGGAATTAATCAGAATTAGGTAAAAGGTAGATCATGGCACGTTCTGGCAGAGACACTGGCTGCATTTTGCCCTATTTCCTGAAAACTTGAATTAACTTATAAGTAATGTACTGGTGTGTTTGGTGGGAAAAAAATGTATAGAGCAGAAGGATTTGAAAAATATATAATCTGGCTAAAAATAAATGTAAGCAAGTTTGAAGTCCTATGTACAGAGACTAGTTTTAGACTACTTTAGGTGCAACTAATTAAGAGATTACCATTATTAAAAACAAGCAAGTTGGGCTGGAGAGATGGCTTAGCAGTTAAGGCACTTCCCTGCAAAGCCAAAGGACCCAGGTTCAATTCCCCAGGACCCACATAAGCCAAGTGCACAAGGTGGTACATGAATCTGGAATTTGTTTGCAGTGTCTAGAGGTCCTGGTGTTCCCATTCTCTCTCTCATTATATATGCCTCTTTCTCTCTCAAATAAATATATTTTTTTAAAAAATTTAATTTAAAAAAATTCAAGCCAATGACCCTGCATTGAGACAATAAGAGACAATAAGAAGGATGCCCTGAAGGCTAGATCCAACTCATTGAAGGCTCAAGCTAATAAAAATGCAAATCTTTTGAAATGAAGAGGACCAAAGGAAGAATGGTGAAGGAGTTTCTTGTTCTTCAAGGACAAGCTTCAGCCAAGCTGGATTTACAAATATGATAGTGACACCCTCTTGGTACTGGTTTTATAAATATGATGAGAGGAGCAACTAGAGGGTTCTTGAGTACAATCATGGTTCTGGGCACCACTAAGATCTGTGCAATGTGAAGCAAGGTCATAGTCCCATCATGGAAACCCCATGAGACCATCGTGTGGAGCTTTGAGGCTGAACCAAAGGTTGCAAACTCTGCCTAGGAAAGCTGCCAGCTATCTCTCAAGTAGATTCGGCTTAGAAATGAAATAACACAGATAGAGGGCCAGAAAGTTGCCTAAGGCTTTTGAAGGCTAGAGGATTTCATTAGGAATCTCAAGTACCAGCCATAGAGCTGCAAAATTTGATATTTGCCTTAATGGATTTTTATCTTTAATTGACCCACTCTTGCCTTGATGTGCCCCATTCCTCCATGATTAAACTTCTCCTCAAAACTGTAAGCCAAAACACTTTCCTCCAAAAAGCTGCTTTTCAGGTATTTTCTTTCAGAATTAATAAGGTAACTACTACAGAAGATAATCTAGGCAAAGGGCTGGACAAGGCTGGGTACACCTGCAGTAATGAGGAAATGCTGAATGAAGCTAGAAAAAATGAATTGTGGCTATCCAACTGGGAGTCTTTTGGACTTTGTTTATAATGAACAGCCATTATATTTAACACACAGAGAGAAGATCAGACACAGAACAGCATGGTCATGCAGGAACGTAGGTAGACACAGGACAGGATGGTATGAACTAAGTTCCCCCCAAAAATGCTGCACTTACTTGGAACAATGCTAAATGGACTGATGGGACTTCTGTTATCCCAGAAAGATGGACTATTACATGATCAGAACCAAATTACCTTGGGCTACCTTTAGCCCCTTTTATAGCCATTTAATGCTCACCTCTGTGTGTCTGACTTATCATACTGGTAACTGTCAGTCAATCATGAGTGACCTTTTTGGAATGTAAAATAGACCCCGAGCTTCCATCAACCCAAAGGCTAAAAATGTCATCAGATAGCATCTGAAGTCCATGGTGGAGATTTTTCCACTTGATATAACCCATCTACCCAAGCCAATGTATTCCAACTACGTGATTTATGACTTTCTTTTGTTCTGTAACTATAAAACCTTCATGAAATCTTTTAAAGATTGGAACATGAAATTGGGGGAACTTAAATCTGTGTGTCCAGAGTAAAATATCTCTTATCCCCTTTGAGGAAAGAGCTGTGTCTTTCACATCAATAGTGGGGCACAGGCATTAAGATAATCTGGAAAGAAAGTAATTTGTCAGCTCATGCTGAGGAGGACTTGGAATAGAGCAGGAACAGTGGTTTGAAACTGTACTTTTAGAGAAACTTTGAGTAAGAATAATTTTCTTAGCCGGGCATGGAGGCACATGCCTGTAATCCCAGCACTTGGGAGGCAGAGGTAGGATGATTTCTGTGAGTCTGAGGCCACCCTGATACTACATAGTGAATTCCAGGTCAGCCTGGGCTACAGCAATACCCTACCTCAAAAAAACAACAAAAAAAAAAAAAAGAAAGAAAGAAAGAAAGAAAGAAAAAAGAATAATTTTCTTGGATTTCTTTACCTGGTACTGTCATATCCCATAACACTTCATTCATATGAAACTGATTATAACGCATCTGATTATATTACATTGTGTATTTGGGAACACTGATTTCTGCAAAGACAAGAAATATACCTTATTTATATGACTCATGAAAAATATCGATTCCTTTGTAGCAAACTGCTTTTTAAATCCTTCTGTAAGTTGTTATAAGTACATGTTTCATATAAGCATATATTCAGAGAGTTCTTGAGAAATTATTACAAATTTGTATTGCTTGGTTTTTATGTATTGATTTCATTAAGCTCTAATACCCACTTTTCAATTGACCACAAATCTCATATTTGTCTGATGATATTTATTGAAATGTGGTTAACTTTACAGTCAGCTACCACTAAGGAAAGACAATTACCTCATCAATGGTATGGACTTCATGCAGTCAATTGAAAGACCATAAAGACTTTAAGGGCAGAATTGTATTGTTCCAATTCTGCCTTGAGACAGTAGCACCACCTGCTACCTCAGACTTTGTATCCTACAGATTTGTCAGCTATAAGCTAATGTCTTGAAAATAACACACACACAAATGCATACACACACAAATACACACACACACACACACACACACACACGTATGTGTTTTCATTTATGTACTTTTGTCTGTGTGTTTAATCACAATTTGTTTTCATTGAAGAAAAGTTAGAAGAATGGAATGAGTTTTTCAAATTTAGTTAAATATCACTTGTAAAGAATATAATAAAAAAAAGTTCATTCAGGAATAAATAATGACTTCAGTATTAGACATGGGGAATCTCAGATATATGGGAAAAGCCAGCAGGGATATAGAGAAGGCAGATGAAAATGTGAGGCTTACAGTCATAAAAGAAACTATTAGTCAAAATATATTATTCAACCACAATATAGTTTCTGGTTGCCTCAAAAGCATAGATAACATATATTTACAGTGAGACTGAAATTTATGCACTATAGCAGACACACATACCTAGCTCTGAACATAACTTACCTCCAAACCTATTCCAATCAAACATAAAATTCTCCTTGTAGACAACTCAGTGTCTTCATACTTAAAACACTTTCTTCTTGGGTACATACAGGGCAGAGATAAAGCACCCTGTCACAGCTCCTGCTCTCCTTCCCTAACTTTGCATTCCCTGGGGCATCTGGAGAAGAGTGAAAGTGCCTGTATCACTGTATGATCACTGTAAGATTGGGAAGGAGAGACCCGTGTCTGTGGTTCACAGCTGCCCTCTCAGTTCTCCCTGAAATTCACGACACTTCTTTCTCAGCCCTTTTTTGATGCTGATAAATAAGTCAAATCTAATGATAGATTTACAGCCAAGTATGTCTGGAGGAGAGTGTGAGGTAAGTCACTTAGCAGATGCAGGTCTTTGCACTGATTTCACTTTACTCATTGTGGTAGTTTGAATATATGTCCCCCAATATATTCAGTGTTTTATTATTTTATAGTTTGCATCTGCAATCACCTTGCTAGAGGCAAGGTCACTGGGGGCCCGGTCTTAAGGTGTGGTGATGGTTTGAGATTCCATTGTAAAGATATGCAAATGTGCCTAGCAGGAGTTCCTGAAGTGTGCTGTGTGACCTTTTGGCTGTAGTTTTGCTCTGTGTGCTGTGGTGGCTGGTTGGCTTTTGCTCTCTCTGCTTGGCCCTGTGAAGAGCAGGCCGCTTCTCCTGCCATTATGGAACTTCCCCTGGATCTGTAAGCTTCAATAAATAATATCCCTTCCTCCATAACTGTGCCTGGTCTGGAAGTTCATCTCAGCGAACCTGAAGCTGTCTGCAACACTCATCTACATAAATATGATTCTTTCCTATATGCTAGGGTAAAAATAAAGTTAGAAATCAGTTGGCTCATTCAAGGCACTCTTCCTACCATAATTTTTAAATTTTATTTTATTATTTATTTGAGAGGGGGTGGAGAATGGGCATACCAGGGCCTCCAGCCACTGGAGATGAACTCCAGATGCATGAGCCATATTGGGCATCTGGCTTACATGGGTCCTGGGGAATTGAACCTGGTTCCTTTGGCTTTAGGCAAGCACCTTAACCATTAAGCCATCTCTCCAGTGCCTACCATAATTTTTAAGAAATAGCTTTGACTGGTGACAAATTCTTCTCATGCGTGGAAACAGAAAGGCTAACCTTTATAGAAAATCATGTCATACCCTTCCTATCCATTGTACACATTGCTTCCCAGTGATACTCTGCCCTGGGAAATGAAGCCAAAGGATTATGGCCTGAATTCTCTCAAACTCTAGATGGTCTGATAAAGAATCTGATATTGAAATTGATGGATTTTTGAACTCCACAACTGTGCCTACTTGGTAGAGAGGCTCAATTATATGTGAAACATCTACTGAACAGTACTGTTTGGGCACTGTGCTAGGAATTTGGGGAAATTGGTAGGGTTTCAAAGAAGAAATATGGTTCTTCCTTTGAAGAGCTTCCATGATACTAGAATAGAAGGATTTTTCTGGGTATTGAACCCGGGGTCTCATGCATGATAGTTAAGCACTCACTCTACCATTACACTCCCTTCCCAGAACAAGGATTTCAGTTTACCATTTGTTCTGCATTGGAGTGACCTTGATGATGGCCATTCCAATGGAGCCATGGGTTCAGAAACCACAATGTAGGCACCAGAGGAAAGGCTGAGAAAATATACAAGAGAATGGGACAAGTAGGTGTGGCCCATTGTTTTAAAATTTGTTGGAGACAATGAAGAGACTTTAAAAGAAATATAAGTCCAAACAAAGGGGTTATATGGAGTGGGAGTGTGTGTGTCTGTGTGTGTGTGTGTGTACATATGTGTTCACATGTGTGTACATTGTGGAGGCTAGAGGACAACATTTAGTATTGTTCCTCAAGTGCTATCTATCTATTTTGAGACATTGTCTCTTATTGGACTAGAACTCTTATAATTAGGCTCGACTGTCTGACCAGCTAGTCCCAGGAATCTGTCTGTGTCTACCTCCTCAATACTGGCATTACAAAAACTTGGGTTCTTATGCTTGTCAGGCAAACACTTGAGTGACTGAGCCATGCCCCAGCCCTGTATTTGAACTTTGAAAGACTTAAAGCATGATAGGCTTTGGGTTCTTGGTGGGTCAGAAGAAGCCAGTTGTACTTGATCACTGTAAGAAGCCATAAAAGGTAAAATGTAAGACAGAAAAAAAAGATAGCAAACTGTACATTAAAGACTGAAGAAAAGAATGAGAGAATACAGGTGGACAAATTGGCACATACCTGATATCCCAGAATTTGGGAGGTGGAAACAAGATGATCTTGAGATGGAGGCCAGCCTGGGTTGAATAGCAAGATCCAGTTCATCTTGGGCTACAGAGGGAGTTTCTCTCTCAAAAAGGAAAGTAAACATATAATATAAACAATGCTTTCAGTCATTCTATTTTGTTGCCTCTCCATCCTCTGTTGTCCTGTCACATTGGAGAGCATTGCAATAATCCAGTCAGTCTGGAGGTACAGTAGACACAAAATCAATATCACAATTTGTGGTAAGGTTCTGCTGTTTCCTTTAATGAACAAAAAAGAATTCAGGAAAAGAAAAGGGTTTATAGAATTGCATTCTCATAGAAGAAATTTAACAAAGAAACCAGGCCCAGATGATCCTCTAAAACACAGTTTCTATTGTATAAGTTTTACCAGGGAGACAGCGTGACCCCTATCTATGCAGCCGCACCCTGCTTTTACGTTATCTGGTTAGTGCAGCCATAGACACAAACACCCCTGAACAAACAGCTCTCTGTTCTACATTTGTACTTTCTTATCACTGATTTACTGTTAAGGAATTTTCTGTTTGTGCTCCAAAATCATGTAAACTTAGAAACTTGTAACCCACCAATAGTATAATGAATTCAAGATGATGTCAGACTGCCTGCTATACTGTCTATACAACCCCTGAGCTGTCAGAGTTTAGTACTCAGGTTTGGAAATTATTCCCCTGAGTCCATATCAACATGTATAAATTTTCTGATTCTCCACTCTATCTCTGGTGCCATCTCTATGTGACTCAATTTCCCATAACAATATATAAAACATGCTGAAAAATATTGATACAAAGCTGCTATTTGAGAATTTGAAGTATGTAAGGTATATTTGGTTCCCTGAATATATAGAAGCATTTGTGTTCAGTCCCTCCTGCTTTCAAGAAGAAGTATGATGAGAATGGAAGAATTTGAGCCCAGATATGATGAGATCTGACAGCCTGTGAGGAATAAAACAGGAATGAAACATTTGAAGGCTTGTTTAGATTTTCTGGTTCAGAGAATAATGGCTCTAAGTCTTAAATTTGCACAGCCCAAGTGTTCATTGCTAGAAATTACTCCAAAAGTGATGTAAGGAATATTTGGAATCAAGGGTAACTTGGGAGACTGAAAACGTGTTGCTCCCTTGCACAGATTTGGGAAATGTCCTGGTGTTAAAGGTGAAAGTGATACATAGGTGTGGTAGTTTGAATATATGGCCCCCAATATATTCAATGTTTTATTACTTTATAGTTTGCAATCTGCAATCACCTTCCTAGAGGCAATGTCACTGGGGGCCGGTGTGGAGGTGGGTTTGAGATTCCATTGTAAAGATATGCAAAGTGTGCCTAGAGGAAGTTCCTGAAGTATGCTGTGGCTTTTTGACTGTAGTTTTTGCTCTGTGTGCTGTGGCTGGTTGGCTTTTTCTCTCTCTGCTTGGCCCTGTGAAGGCAGGCCAGCTTCTTCTGCCATTATTGGAACTTCCCCTGGATCTGTAAGCTTGAATAAATAATATCCCTTCCTCCATAACTGTGCCTGATCTGGAAGTTCATCTCAGCGAACCTGAAGCTGTCTGCTACAATAGGTTTGTCACAATCTAGCCTTGACTGAGTGAAGGATTTTTGTATCTCTCATATGTTTGTCTATTCCAATGACAGGACAGTCCTTGGACCTTCCTGAGTCCCTTTCATGGTTCTGACATTGGGTGAATTGTTTTATCGGCGTGCCCCCTCCTCAAATGCCCCTTTGACTTCAAAGCTTTCATCAACCTTCTTTTCTATCTTGAGATTTCCCCTGGTACCCAAGGGCAATCAGTCAGTCCTTTCTTCCTGTGTTGTCTCTCTCCCTTGAACCCAGTTTTCAAAAGAACTGAAACAGTGTGTGTGATAGCCAGTTTCCTTACTTCTCTTGAGCTCCTTGGGCGCAAGGGAATGCCTCTCACCTTTAACCTCAGCACTAGTAGGATACTTGGCACATAGCAGGATATCCATAGAAGAAATGAATTGTCATATTTAAATAACCTTCAAAAGCCATGCATTTTAAAGTACATTCTCAAATTCCTACCATTCCCTTATTTTTAATTTAAATTTTATCATATATATTAACAGGTTATATATATAACAGATTATACTCTATTATCCCTTTGCCCCTACCACCATTACCCTGGGGCCTTCCTGAATTGGGCTATGGTATTCACTGTGGGGTCATGAAGGCCTCATTCCCATTCCCCATGGTGTAGGGGAGGACCATGCCTCAGGGTATTCCTACCCACCTGTAGCTTTTACAATCTTTCAGCCCCATCTTCTGATCTCTGATTTCATCATCTGCAAACAGAGATAGCAGCATGGACTGCAATTAGCTGCAACTGTGTTGAGTTGCATCCCTGAATTCCAATCACAGAAGTATAGCTAAACCAAGGCTTCTTTTTTCCCACATAAATAACAATACTTAGGTTGAAAAACCAGAAGTTGTGGTTTCATGAAGTCAACAAGAAAGGGACTTAACTGGCTTCAATAAGTGAAACTAAAAGATTTGTGAAAGGCCAGGCCACCAGGTAGGGAACAGAGATGGAGAGGAGAACAAAGGGGTTTAAAATGTTAGTAAGTAAATCTGTAGAATTCTGGTTAAATAGCATGATTGTTAATTGCTTTTTGCTGTTCAACCTGGCTTTGGGATTAAATTATTCCCTAGCTATTTCATATTAATGTCTTCATTATTTCAGGGAGTTTTTTTTTGGGGGGGGGGAGATGGTGGTTCAAGGTAGAGTCTCACTGTAGCCAAGGCTGACCTGGAATTTATTACACAGTCTCAGGCTGGCCTCGAAATCACAATGATCCTCCTACCTCAGCCTTCTGGAATTAAAGGCTTATACCACAACACCAGGCATCAATATTTCTTGAAACTCTCACATTTTTAAAGCATTTTATTTTATATGTATTGTGACAAATTATGCACTGTTATCCCCTCACTCCAATTCCCATTACCCTGGGGACCCTCCTCAGTGGGGTAACAGGATTCACTGAGAGGTCATGAATGCCTCAGTCAGTCTCTATGGGGTACCTGGGAGTACTGCCTCAGGGTATTCCTACTCACTCCTGGGTTCTTACAATCTTACATCTTCTGCAATGTTCCCTGAGCTATGGCAGGACTGTATGAAGTCTGATTTAGTGCTGAGCTCTTTGTAGCCTCTGGATTTCTGCTTGTATAGGTTTTGATTGATCACAGTGTGTGTCACCATCACCCTGGGGCTGGTTGTCAGAGGAGCAGTAAGAGCAGAATTCATGACATTGCTCCTTCTGCAATTTCTCCTGGCAGATGCGAAAGAGGTGGCAAGTCTCATAGTAGTCAGTTGGGTATCTTCTTGCGTTATTGATGGATCTTAGTTCTCCTCCACTTTCTCTGCCATATGTAAAACAAAACAGATTCTGCAACCAAGCATGAGAGCAGTTTGGGTTAAAGGGGGTAAGCAAAATTGTTTGAGAGATTTTTAGTGTGCAAGCCTGCTCTTCTCCAGAGAGCAATGGGGGCTTCTCTCTGAAGTGTGGGTATCCTGAGCATGCAATTCTGACTTAGTTTCAGTGCCAGATATGAGTTCCTTCCCACTGAACAGGCCTCATGTCCAATCACAGAAGAGTTGGTTACCCATAGAGGCTGCATGCCACTATTGCACAAGTGTGTACTTCTTTTCTGGCTCATTGACTTATAGTCTGCAGGATCCTCTAGCTTATTCATGCTGTTGGTGACTGTTGTCCTCCAGCAGCTCCAGTAGGGCTCTACAACACAGTGAGGACTAGCCAGGATGGATTTAGTTTGCCTTCCAACATGGTATTCTGATATCCTATGACCACAGGCTGTGATGTCTTCAGCAATAGGGGCTTGCTTTTTAGCCCTGGCAGGTAATCAAGTGTTTTGACAATTGTTGGGGGACCTCATGGGTCTCCCTAACCAACAGCTCATTGTGAGAGGTAACCTTAGATTTACCAGGCAGGGTCTGTAGTTTTAAGGTTAAGCTTTTTCTACATTGTATTAAGACTGTCACCCCTCCCTCTTTGTTGGTGATTATATCTTATAGAATGTTAATCAGAATGAGGTTTTCCATGGGACTGACTCTTAATGCTATCTCAACTTTTTTGTACATCCCTCCCCACTCCCCACCCATCAAAACCCCTCCCACCTCCAACGTTCAATCTCTTCCCCAAGCCTGTTAGGAAACCTTTCCTCTCCTCCCATCCCATTTCTTTACTCTCCTGGTCTCACTCTGGTTTTTTGCCCATATTTCTGGAGCTAACTACCATTTGCACTTATCTCCAATTTATTCCAGATAGGAGCCTTATATAAGAGATTACATGTGGCATTTGTCTCTGTCTGCATGAGCTAGCTTAGAATGATTTTTGCCAATTCCATCCATTTTCCTGCAAATTTCATTATAACTTTTTTTTTTCCTTACTGCAGAGTAGAATTCCATTGTGTATATGTACCATATATCTTTATCTATTCATCAGTTGATGGGCATCTGGGCTGATTGCAGTTCCTAGCTATTGTGAATACAGCAGTCACAAACAAGGCTGAGCAAGTATCTCTGTAGTAAAAAGTGGAGTCCTTAGGGTATATGGAGCAATACCAGGAGTGGTATTGCTTGATCAAATGGTATGACTATTTTCAACTTTTTCAGGAATCTACCTACTGATTTCCATAGTGGTTGTACAAGTTTTCACTCCCAACAACAGGGGGTACGGGCTTCTCTTTCCCCACAGCCTCATCCACACTTGTTGTTTGACTTTTTGATATATGCCATCCTGACTGGAGTGAGATGAAATCTCAGAGTCAGTTTTACTTGCATTTCTCTGATGGATAAAGATTTTGAACATCTCATGTGTCTAATGCCATTTGTATTTTTTTCCCTTTGAGAAGTCTCTGATCAAATATCTACTCCATTTTTTATTTTTTTTTTTATTTTTTTATTATTTTATTTATTTTTGGAGAGAGACACAGAGAGAAACAGATAAAAGAGGGAGAGGAAGACAGATAGAGATGGGCTCGCCAGCAGTCTCAGCTGCTGTGAATGAAATCCAGATGTGTGCTCCCCTTGTGGTCAAGTGCAGCATTGCGCCCTTGCCTCACTTTGCATCTGGCTAAACATGGGACCTGGAGATTGGAACCAGCGTTCTTAGGCTTAGCAGGCAGGTTCCTTAACGGCTAAGCCATCTCTCCAACCCCTACTCCATTTTTAAATTGGGTTGTTTGATTTTTTTGTTGTTGTTTAGCTTTTTGAGTTATTTGTAGATTCTAGATATTAGACCTTTGTTGGTGGTATAGCGGATGAAAATTTTCTTCCATTCTGTGGGATATCTATTGACTCTGTTAACAGTTTGTGTGTACAGTAGCTTTTTAGTTTCATGAGGTCCAAGTGGTTGAGTGTTGATCTATTCCTGGGCTACGAGGTTCTTATTCAGGAAGTCTTTCCCTACACCTATATCATTGAGTGTTCTCTCTGTTTTTTTTTTTTTTTTTTTTTTCTAGACTTTTTACAGTTTCAAGTTTTATATTGAGGTTCTTAATATATTTGGAATGGACTTTTGGGCAGGCTAAGAGAAGGAGATCTAACTTCATTCTTCTGCATGTGGTTACCCAATTTTTCTATCCCCATTTGTTGAAGATGTAGTCTTTTCTCCTTTGGTATTTTTGACCCCTTTGTCAAACATGAGGTAGCTGCAGTTGTTGGAATTGAGAGATAGGTCTTCTATTCTAGTCCATTAATATGTATGTCTGTTTTGTGCCAATATCATGCTGTTTTATTTATGATGGCTTTGTTAATATAACTTGAAATCAGGTATGGTGATACCTCCAGATGCATTTCTGTTATAGGATACATTTTTGGCTATCCAAGGCCTTCTGTCCTTCCATACAAATTCTGAGACTATTTTTTCTATCTCAGTAAAGAACATTACTGGGATTTATGTTGGAATTGCATTGAATCTGCATGATGCTTTTGATGGAATGGCCTTTTCACAATACTAATTGTTCTTATCCATGAGCATGGGAGATCTTTCCATCTTTCCATCTTCTCATATCCTCCTCAATTTCAGTTTTTGGTGTTTTGTTTGTTTAGTTCTTTCACTTACTTTTTAGTTAGTGTTATTCCAAGGTACTTACTTTTTTGTGGCTATTATAAATCAGATAGATATTGTTATTCAGTTTGATAAATTGATGGGTTTCCTTTCAGACTTATTGAGTAACTCATTGATTGTTTAATAGAGAATTTTTCAGTCTCCAGGAATTGGTGTGTTTCCTGTTGTTACTGTTGTTGATTTCTAGTTTGAATGTATTGTGGTCAGATATAATGCAGGGTATTAAGCCAATTTTTTTCTGAATGTGTGGATATATGCTTTATGCCCTAATATATGGTCTATTTTGGAGAAAGTTTACTGAGATGCTGAGAAGATTGTGTACACAGTAAAATTAGGGCAGAATAAGTACATTTAATCTGTGTTGTTTAGCTCCATTGTTTCTCTAGTTATGTTTTGTTTGGATCATCTATCTATTGATGATAGTGGGGTATTAAAGTCTCCTACTGTTATTGTATTGGGGTTTATATCTGTTTTATTGTCTAGTAGATTTTGATTTATAAAATTAGGTGCTCCTATGTTTGGTGCATATGTTTGTGATTATAATATCCTCCTCTTGTATTGTTCCTATAATGAAAATGAGATGGCCTTATTTACCTCTTTTGATTGTTTTTGGTTTCAAGACTAATTTGTCAAAAATCAGAACAGCTATTCCTGCTTGTTCCCTGTTTCCATTTGATTGGATTATATTTTTCCATCCTTTCGCTCTAAGTTGGAGTTTATCTTTAATTGTAAGGTGGGTTCCTTACAGAAATGGGTCCAGATTTCTGATCTGTATCTTTTGATACGAAAGTTAAGCTCATTAACATTCAGTTATAACTGTGAAATGAAGTGTGAGTTAATCCCTGTCATATTAAAGGTTTTGTAGAATATGGTGGTTTTTTTTTTCTTATTTTGTCCTTGCATGCTTTTATGTCTGTTCAAAATTTTGATTGTTTCTTTTTATCTCCTTGAGCTCATGTTGGTTCATCTCCTGAGTATGGAGTGTTCCACACAGTATTCTCTGTTGGGCTGGCTTGGTGCTCATGAAATCATAAATCTAGTTTATATTATGAAAGGTTTTTGTTCTTTTTTGATTATTTATTTATTTATTTTTATTGACAACTTTTTAAATTATAGACAATATCCCATGGTACTTCCCTCTCTCCCCCCACTTTCCCCTTTGAAACTTCACTCTCCATCATATCCCATCCCCTTCTCAATCAGTCTCTCTTTTCAGTTTGATGTCATCATCTTTCTTTCACCTACTATTATAAGGAATAATTTTGCAGTGTACAGGAGTTTGTTTTGCATTGGCAGTCATGGTCATTTAGCTCTTGAAATTCTCCGTTTGAGTTCTTCTGTCTTTGTTTCCACCAAAAAGTTTGATGTAATTGATAGGATTACCTCTGTATATAAAGAACTGTTTTTCTCTTACAGCTTTCAGTACTCTCTCCTTATTTTCTGTGTTTAGTGTTTTGATTATTATGTGACAGGAGGTGTCTCTTCTCTGGTCCTGTCTATTTGGTGTTCTGTGCACCTTGTGTACCTGGACTGGCTTCTCTTTTGTAAAGTTAGGAAATTTTTCTTCAATAATTTTGTTGAAGGGCCGGAGAGATTGCTTAGTGGTTAACGTGCATGCCTGTGAAGCCTAAGGACCCAAGTTCGATTCTCCAGGTCCCACATAAGCCAGATGCACATGGTGGCACATGTGTCTGGAGATCATTTGTAGTGTCTAGAGGCCCTGGCATGCCCATACTCTCCCTTTCCCTCCCTCCCTCTCTCTCTTTCTCCTCCCTCTCTGTCTCTAATAAATAAATAACTGAAAATGATTTTGTTGAAGGTTATGCTCTATGCTCTTGGTCTTTATTTCTTCCCCTTCTTGTGTGCCTATGGCCTTCTTATTTGGTCTTTTTAAGGTTTACCAAAGTTCCTGCAGGCTCTGTTTGCTCACTTTTTTGAACTTAACAGTGTTTTTGGAATGCCAGTCAAATTCTTCTGTCTTGTCCTCGAATTCTGAAATTATGTCCTCCATGTGGTCTATTCTGCTGATGAAACTTTCTTGGGAGCCTTTTAAGAGGATTTCTGCTTTCTGTTTTTTTTTTTTTCAGCATTTCCATCTCTTGTTTAAATTCCATTTTTATTTCTTGATTTGACCTTAGAGTTCATTCCTGCATTTGAATATGTCCTTGTTGAGCTTGTTCCATTGGCCTATGAATTCATTTATTCATTGATTTTCCTCAAATTCCTTCAGGCTTCTATTGATTCTCTTTTTGATTGTTCTGGATTTTATTAAGCCATCTATGGAGTACTGTTTCCTGATTCTCCTTAGATTCCTTCAGCCACTGACAGAGTTGTTCTTGTTGATTGTCTTCCTTTTCCTTCATCCAGCCTTTGAGTTCTTTTGTTTGCCTGGCTTTCAATTCTTTGAGCCAAACTTTGATTTGTTATCTGAATGCTTTTTTAAATATTTTATTTATTTGAGAGAGAGAAAGAAGGAGAGGGAGAGAGAGAAAGAGAGAGAGAATAGGCACACCATGGCATCTAGCCACTGCAAACAAACTCCAGATGTATGTGCCATGTACAGCTGGCTTACATGGGTCCTGAGGAATTGAATCTGGGTCCTTTGGCTTTGCAAGCAAGTGTCTTAACCATTAAGCCGTCTCTCCAGCCCTGTAATTGGAATTCTTTTTCCAGTGTTATTTCATTTCCTTCAACCATTCTTGGAGCTCCTGTTTGATTACTTTTTGACCAGTTTCTTCCTATTCAAACAACCATTTATTCATAGTCGCATTGGGTTCATTTCAAATGCTAGTTACGATTTGATTTTGAGCTTCTATGTCTTGGGTTTCTTCTAATCTTTCATTATAGGCTTCCATTGTGAGACTAGGTGATCTTGGTGGGGATCCCTGTGCTGGGTGTCAGGTGTTATCTGTTTTGTACCAGGGTTTGCCCATCTCAAGATCAGTCATGTCACTGAATATTCAGCCATAGCATCTCTTGTATAGCCTGTGTTGGCAGGCCTGATCTAAAGTGATCTAAGTGGGTGTAGGATTTAATACTATCCACTAGTTTGGTGTGGGTGCACCTGAGCCTGAGCAGGATCTACTTTGTGTGTGCCACCTCCCAGAAAATTTGAGTAAGACCTTGGAAGGCCTGTTTTTCCTGGCACCCAAACTGGGTGTTTTTCTTCTAGTCTTATTCACTGTCTGGCTTTTTGGAGTGAGATCAGCTCCAAGCTTCTTTTGGGTGCTGGGGCCAGTAAACAATGGCCCCCTTCTTCAGCCTTTCTTCAGATAATTTTTTTGGGGGTTGTGTAAGAGGTGAGTGTGAGAAGTAGAATGTAAGTTGGTTGGTGTATGGAACAATGCAGGTCGGGCCCTAGCCAGACTGCCTGCTGATATGTGTGGCACAGTGCAGATTAGGCCCTAGCCAGGCCGCCAGCTTGGAGGAACCAGGAAGTGGCTTCTGTGGACGTGGCATTCTGCACAGGCCTGGCATGACTACAGCCCTATGCCAACTAAGCAACCTGATCCGCCTGGAGACAGGCTGTCATTGGTCACAAGAAGGGAACCACCCCATACAACGATCAGCCAGCCAAACCCTTAAAAACCCCTGCAGTTCCCTGAATAATCGATTTGCAGCAGCTCACCCTCTGCCTGCTTCCACCCAACTCCCGGTGTCTGTGTCTTGACTCCGGCTTCTCACCCCCTACCCAGCGGAGACCCTGCTTCCCCTCCTGGTCTGGCGCTAGGAGGGACTCCAACAGGTTGGCTGCTTGCAGCTGACCTTCAGCTTTTCTACCCTCCCAGGCAGCAGCCCTGGAATGGAGTCTAGCCTTGGCAGATACTCCAGTGCTCAGCAGACTCACAAACTCCCTTATATGGTTTATTATCTTTGTATAGATACTATATTAAGTTCCTTCTTGTTGTGGACAAATACATAAAAGTGTCAGTCTCAAAGCTCCCTCTTCCTCCCCATTCAAAACTGAACCCTTCTTCAAAGGGTTGCAGTCCCATCTGCCCCACAGGAACCCAGAAAACCTGGCTTCTTGAGCTTGCACCTCTACCAGCCCCCTCCCACTGGCCAGCCTGCCATGCTATGCTCAATGGCAAGGACATGAAAGCCTGCTTCCATTTCCCTGGATTTCTTGCTCTGTTTGCATTTGAGTCCATGTACATATTTCTGTCTACCCCTGCTTTCCCTGCTCACATGAGCCCTTTCTCTTGATTTCATTCTCATTCTCTCTGTCTTTATCCCTCTCTCTGCCCCCTTCCATTTCTTCTTTCCTGTGAGTAGGCAGCTCCTTCTCTCAACGTGCTGTCATGTCCCTGAGGCAGCAATGCTACCACTGGAGCCTCTATGCTTACTGGGAACACCTCAGCAGTGGACAATGGGCCCCTTCCTTTCCTTCACCATCTTTTCTTCTTGGCTTTTCCCCACGCTCACAAGTTCCTCCTTCCCATGGGTGCCTTTCACCAGTGTATTGCTTAGGAAGTTGTCTTGTCTAATCCAAACAGTGGTCTCTGAGCCTCTTATCTCAGACGCAAACACCTGACAAGAAACAACTCAAGAGAAGAGAAGTTTATTTTGGCTCATAATTTGAAAACCAGGGAAGGCAAGGAGGTGGAAGTGACTCACAGATATGGCTGCAGGAGCAGGACAATGGTGCAGAGAAAGGAAAGGAAATGGAGAGTGAGGAATGCCAGTGTTCAATTAGTTCTCTCCTTTCCCCTTTTTTACTCACTACAGATCCAAGCCCATGGGATTTTCCCCATCAGTTAATTCTTTCTGGAAAAACCCTCAGAAATACACCCCAAAATATCCTTCATTAATAGTCTAGGTATTTCTTCATACAAGTAAATTTGCAATTGAAATTATCCATCACAATATTGAAATATTTATATCTTTATTTAAAGGAACTTAAAGTATTATATTATCATTTATCATAATGCCTTCTTACACCAATATCAACTTTGAAATATTGGTACTGTTTTGATATTTCAGTGTTTAAAATTTATTTTTAAAGTATATAAATTATTTGTTCAGTAAAAAAAATATGGCATAATGTATAAGTCTCTAGGACTTATTGACCAACTAAGTCTCACACAAATAGTACTATTTTGGTACTAGACCACTTAATATGGTAATTGTAGGTTATCTCATTCTTTATATAAAATGGTAAAGAAAAAATCTATGTCTCTCGGCAGACAAACTTTTGTCCACAATCCCATAGGCTCAGGCCAAAAGACTGCATTGCTTTTTATTTTTTTTTCACTATTTCTGATATTTCATGCATGTGTATAATGTATTTTCATCTTATTTACTCCAATTACTCACACTAATTCCCATTCCCCTTTCATTAGTTCCCTTCCTTTTCCTGGTTAATCTCTATCTTACTTTTATGCCTACTGGGTTAAATTAGCGTTGCTCACATGATTATGCATAGAAAGGAAGTTGCAATGGAAGGGACAATTTACCAGTGGCTACAGCACTGATGAACATGACCCTCGTCCTAGCAGCCATTAGTTGCCATTAGCAACTATGTTTTCCATAGATTAGTAGTTCTTGTTTCTCATTGCAGATGTTTCTTATTGCAATGGGCCTTGGTTAATGCAGAGATGCATAGCAAAATTGCTATAAGTGACTACTGCTGTGAAATCGGTCTCGAACAGGACATTTAAGCTGGGCATGGGGGTGCACACCTATAAAATATGTTATTTTTATTTATTTATTTGAGAGAAACAGGCAGAGAGAGAGAGAGAGGGAGAAAAATGGGTGCGCCATGGCTTCCAGACACTGCAAACGAACTCCAGATGCATATGCCACCTTGTCAACTGGCTTACTTGGGTTCTGGGGAATCGAACCAAGGTCCTTTGGCTTTGCAGGCAAGCTCCTTAACCATTAAGCCATCTCTCCAGCCCGGGGGTGCACACCTTTAATCTCAGCATTCTACTCAGGAGGCAGAGGTAGGAAGATTGCAGTTTGAGGCCAGCTGGAGACTACATGGTGAATTCCAGGTCAGCCCAGACTACAATGAGATCCTACCTCAGGAAAAAACAAACAAACAAACAAACAAAAAACAGGACATCTATACCACCCATCCAAGGTTCAGGGAACCTTGGGGAAAAGAGGGCAGAAAGAGTGTGAGAGCACAAAAATGCCTAAGAGGGCAGTGAAAGACTATTTCTGGATACAGCCCATTATGCTAATGAGCTCATAGGATCTGTGGTTTCCTGAACTACTGGGCCTGTCAGCACCTCCCTTCAATGGGAGAAAGATGATGAAACATTACACCACAACAGCTAACAGCAGGGACAGTTTCAAACTCAGTTCCAACTTAGCTTCTCTGTGTCCTGAAGAAGAAATGTATGGTGTCTTCACCAATAGGAATTTACCATCTAGTTTTCATTGGCAACCAAGAGCAATGGCAATAGCCTGTATTGTTTTAGGGGCCTCTGTAGCCTATCTCATCAAAAACTCACTGGGACGTATCTCGTCCCTGCACTGAAATTTACAGTTTATAACCTATGGTTGTGGTATCAATCCCCATGTGTGCAACCTTTGATCAAACTGTTTTTTTTTTAATTAATTTATTTATTTTGAGAGAGAGAAAGAGGCAGAGAGAGAGAGAGAGAATGGGCACACCAGGGCCTCCAGCCACTGCAAATGAACTCCAGACACTGCAAATGAACTCCAGACACATGCACCCCCTTGTGCATCTGGCATATGTGGGTCCTGGAGAATCATACTAGGATCTTCTGGCTTTGCAGGCAAGCACCTTAACTGCTAAGCCATCTCTCCAGCACTGATCAAACTGTTTTTGAAGAATTTATATTTTAATTGACTTACTAAAGCATTTTATTTAACAAATTGGCTAGGGAATACAGTGAAATATGTACACACCATCTTACAAATAAGAATTCCTACCACCTATCTGGAGGTCAATTTAGTCTCATCATTATCAATTAGCATCAATTTTAGTATCATTAGGGCTATAACATATTCTTATCCTTACTTTAGTAATTCTACCTTTAGGAATTTGCTCTAATGA
Organism: Orientallactaga sibirica; assembly: GCA_036365145.1. Taxonomy (NCBI): domain Eukaryota; kingdom Metazoa; phylum Chordata; class Mammalia; order Rodentia; family Dipodidae; genus Orientallactaga; species Orientallactaga sibirica. The sequence goes on along the minus strand of JAEOAD010000003.1, from coordinate 77,587,390 downwards.
TCAAGGTCACATGCAACATTGTATTCACATTATTTGTAACACAAAAAGAAACTAAAATGCCAAAGTAAAGGGGAATTATTATGTAACTATGCATATCCCATAATGATCATTTTAAAAATAAAAATAGATGAGCAAATGATCACAATACACTTATAGAAAGAGATAAGCTATAAAACTTTATGTTTGTTGTCCTTTTGGACATATTCTCTAGGCAATAATTCTTTTTTAAAAAAATGTGCAAGTGTGTGTGTGTGTGTGTGTGTGTGTGTGTGTGTGTATTGGCTTACCATAGTCTCTTGCTGCTTCAACTGAATGCTTGTTCAGCTTTATTTGGGTAGCTGGGAAACTGAACCCAGGCCAATGAGCTTTGCAAGTGAGTACCTTTCACTGCTGAGCCATCTTCTCAACCCCTATAGTTTAGGAATCCGCAGACATGTGTCTCTGAGGCTGCCTCTAGGAAGGATGAACTAAAGGAAGAATCCTTCCCCCAGGGGTAAGCCCTTCCCCCAGAGTGGGCGGCCCCTCTTGGAGGAGGGGCCTGGTTGATAAAATGAAGCTCTGGGAAGAAAGGCTCTCTCTCCCCCACCTGGCTGCTGGTGCTGCTAGCTGCTTGCCACTGGGTGCTTGCTGCTTGGTGCTTGCCGCTTGGTACTTGCTGCTTGGCGTTTGCTACTTTCCATTGTGGACTGAAGACCAGGGTGGACTGAAGAGCAGCATCTCTCCAGGAAGCCTCCAGGCCTTCAGTGCTGGATTGGGACTGCTGAGGCCTCCAGCCTCGTGGACTGAGCAGCTACCAGGTTTCTTGACTCTCGAACCTGCAACCTGCTATTGCTGGACTGTGTAAGCTAATCCAATAAATTCCCTTTTAATACAATTCATTCTATCCGTTCTGTTCCTCTAGAGAACCCCAATACATATATGCATATGTATGCACATATAAAATAATGTAATATACACATATACCTTTTTTTCTTCTTTTTCTTCAGACAGGTCCTGCTATGTAGCTGGGGCTGGTCTCCAACTCAAAGTTTTCCTAGCTCTACTTCCCAAATACTGCGGTTTCAAGCATGTGTCACCAAACCTGGCAGATGTATATTTTACCTCAGTAAATATGTTTCTGGTTATCTATTCTGGTTAATTAATCAAAAGATAACAAAACTTTATATTGCATGATAGTTATCAACTTAATATTAAAACTTTTTACAAGAATGAATATTCAAGTAAATCATGATAAAACGCAGCTATCAAAGGGATCAGTGAAGATAATATGATAATATAAAAACTGTTTTTCCATGTGATATGAAAGTAGAGGGGGTACATAGTGGGAGTAGAGTTGTTTGAATGGGGGTGGGGATAGCAGGATAAAGGGAAGTGGGGCAGGTGCACAGGCCTCAAAGCAATGCAAGAAGCTAGTGTCACGATTCTTGACTGCCCACCGGAGGTAGATGGAAAGAGTGTGTTGTTGAGAACACTATACACCTGCATTGCAGAACATTATGAGATCAAGCTGAACTGAACTGGAAGCTATCTCTCTGCTGGCTAGATTCACAGCACAGGAAGGTGCTGTGTAGGCTGCTTGAGAAGAAAAGTCATCAGTGGTCTTACCCAGCTGTGGATCCTGTGTGCTACAATTCCAACCTGACAAGCAAGATGCACCCACTCGAACAGAATGACAGTTATGGAGTAACCATCTGCTTTGTGATTGAATTTGAGGCCTGCTGCACAGGAGAGAATTTATGCCTGGTACTCTAAACTTGAGGAAAAGTCCCTGGTTCACAGGTCACAGGCCCTAAAGGGAAATCTTTCTTTTGCAAAAGGGCCACATTGTCCTTCTCAATATTTATGTCCAAAGCCATATACTAGAGCTGCTGACCTGGAATTCACTATGTAGTCTCAGGGTGGCCTCGAACTCATGGCAATCCTCCTATCTCTGCCTCTCCAATACCGAGATTAAAGGCGTGAGTCACCATACCTGGCTAGAAAAGCTTCTTTTGCAGTAGGTGACTATAAGTGCAGAGACTCGTAACTGATCTAAGTGCTAAGAATAAGTGAAAGCCCAGGAGCATCTCAGAAGAATGAGTGCTATGAACAACTTCAAGACATGTCTTCTGGACATGGCCTGGCCATTACAATTATGAACACGCAACAGTTGTAGCTACCTGCATAAGACTGAGCCTGTCATATTCCATCAGGGTGGGGGAGGAGCTCACGAGACCATACCCTTTCCTGAGCAGTTCTTGCTATTAATACTTGCTCAGGGAGCAGGAGTCATTTTTCTTTAGTTGTACAGCTGACAGTCAGTTACCCATGCCCTAGAAATAACCTCTCGCCCATGCTTATACAAGCACCCCTAATTAAACTCAGAGAGGTCACACCAAAAAGACATGAAAGTAGGAAGGGGACTAGAGGACACTAAGGAACTAGTTGGGAAGGAGAAGGTGGGAGTGGGGAGGAGTTGAGGGGTAAATATCATAAAAATATATTATGGGTATAAAATTTAAAAAAATAATAATAATTTCAAAAAAAATACATTTTTTAAAAGATGTTAGTAACTTATAGCCCTGGGGAGATGGTTCAGTGAATAAAGCATTTGCTACACAATTATGAAGATTAAAGCTTGGATTTCTAACACCCACATGAATGTTGTGACCTGCATGCCTGCCTGTAAACCCAAATGTCTGGAGGCAGAGACAGGGTCTTCCTAGAAGAATCTGGATAACTAGACTGGCTGAGTCAGTGACCTCTGGATTCAGATGAAAAACCCCACCCAAGTAAATAGAGAGCAATGTAGGAACATACTCATTGTCTACCTCTGGATTCATGAACATATACACACATGCATGCACACCTGCACACACGTGCAACCATACTCATGCAAACATGCATACACATATACACACAAAAGAAACAAAACAAGGAAGCAAACCAAAAATGTTAGCAATTTAAAGTAGTCTGGAAAGATGGTTAGCTAATATAACTACAGCTTGAAAACAATGTATACAAAAAATATGAAGCGTGCCAATAGAATAATAAGTGGTAATGCTACAGTGAGATGATATTTGGGTTTTTCTTTTCTTTCGTTTGTTGAACAGTTTTCAAAAATTACAATGAGAAAGTGGTAAGAAGTTTAAGTGAGACATGAAATTACAGAAAAATACATATGATAAGAACCCAGAGGTGAAGTAGCTCTGTGTGGGTCTATGGTAGTTTGAATAGATAGCCCCCAATATATTCAATGTTTTATTAGTTTGTTGTTTGCATCTGCAACCACCTGGCTGGAGGCAATGTCACTGGGCTGATCTTAAGGTGTGATGGTGAGTTTAGGATTTCAATCTAAAGATATGCAAAGTGTGCCTAGCTGGAGTTCCTGAAGTGTGGCTTTTGGCTTGTGTCTTTGCTCTCTTTGTTTGGTCCTGTGAAGGCAGGCCAGCTTCTTCTGCCATTATGGAACTTCCCCTGGGTCTATAAGCTTCAATAAATAAATCCCTTCCTCCATAACTGTGCCTGGTCTGGAAGTTTATCTCAGCAAACCTGAAGCTGTCTGCTGCAGGGTCTCTCTGCTTATGAGTGAGTGGACGAAAGCTCAATGTATGAGCAGGAGTAAGATAAAGGGACCACAAATACCTCCATGATTTGGGCTTCTTACTGAGGGTTGAGTTTGGCCTAGATATGTGGGAGCTGTTCAAAGTCAGAGATCTGGAGATTAGCAAAAGGGAAGAGACTGACTTTAATACTTATAACGCACTTTAGTCAGACTAATGTAGACTTTAACTTCACATAGTATTAATAGGATATAGATCTGTTTTGCAAACTGTAAGAAAAAGGTGATTTCCTGGGGAATATGTAAAATGGGAGATTGAGGACAGCTCCCAAATGAAATCCAAGAGACAGAAAAAAAGTAAAAGACAATTTCACAGTAATCAAAGTTGTAATTTTTGAGCAGATGTAGAGCAAAAGTGCCAATACTATACCATGAAATATGCATTTCCGAGTTACCCAAAGCAGAATGGAGTCTGCCAATCCCTGGGGCTATTGATATCCTGCTTAGTTAGACATGGCCCAGGAGTATCAATAAAACTCATCACCAGAATCATGAAATTTTAACTCTATGTTTATTGAGTTTCACAGATGGCAGAGGCATGCCTTCAATAGTAGGCATGGCCTCATCCTAATAAAACACCATATGTAAAATTTCATGTCACAAAACAAAGCTAAGCAAGTTACACTGAGTCCACAAAGCTATATTCTCATGTGGGAAACATTTCTGAATGTGTTGCTTTACTAGAAGGTCATTGAACACTGAGATCATCTTGAGAATTTTCAGAGAAAACATGGAGACAAGCCAAGATGACAAAGAAGGTAACAATAAGGTCTCCAGGAGCTATTACACTACAAGTCTACCTATGGGTAGATGCAGGTACTCGTTTACACAATGCCTGCCTCAGCGTCAGGTGGAAAAACTTACTGAGTTTCAGCCATATGGGCTGAAGAAGGTGGAACAAGAAAGACGCAAGCATGTCAACTGATGACCTTCCATTCTCTGTGGAAGCTCAGGATGTTCTTGACCTCCACACCAGCTTCAGCGGCCATCCCCAGCACCAGCTGCAGTGGGTAGGAGAAATTCCTGGGGTTATCCAAACAGACACCGGTGATGATCGTCACCATACTGCTGGGACCCGGTGTTTCTGACCTAGATGTGTCCAGCAGACCTTTACAGAAATCAAGAATATTGTAGAGGTCCCAGGCATCTGAGTCTGGCCTGGTCATTCGCGGTCTCAGCAGTCTCTTGGACACAAAGGACTGGCAGAGAATGTACTGGTTTCTCCTCTTCAGCTCATCCTCTAGGAAGGTGATGGCCTCCAAGGCTCTGCGGTCCTCCCATCTCACGATGTACAGCGTGTCAACCACAATCTTCGGTATGATAAGAAAAAACTTACCACTTGTGGCGAGTTGTTGGATGACGAGAAGATGTTCACAGAGGGCTCTGGGGTCAGGGAATAAATAAGGGGTCAAAGCTGACCGAGTCTGGGGACCCCTCAGGGTTTTCTCTAGCAACTCGACCTCACGCTGAAGCCAGAGTTGGATGATGTCCTTGGAAAACCTGATCCTTGCAGTTGCCCTTGGAAACTGCTCCGAGGGGTTTTCTGATCTTTCAGGTGCACTGCTCACAAAGACACCTAGCTTAGAGTCAAACCGCAAGAACTGTCCCGGAAGTCTAGTTGCAAAGTGGCCAAAACATCTAAGGTAACAGATGCGCACAACAGCTTCCTCCTGGATGCTGAGTGAAGGTGGGTCCTGCGCTGAGCCTGAGCTCTCCTGGAAGCCTTTGGATGGTGACTGCTGGAGCACAGCAGTGTCCTCAGGAAGCTGCAGGAATCTGGGAGTATGTGGCTGCTGAAAGCTACGCAATAGGTCCTGCAAATGATGGGACAGGCCGAGCCCAGGTTGCTGAAGGTCTCCCACTGAGGGCAGGAGGTTCAACAGCACACAGAGGTGGTCCCACAGGCTGAGCGAACTCCCAGAGTGTGATGAAAGAAGACCGTGGTTGCTGCGGAGCCAGCCCAGGATCACTTTGATGATGGGCAGCAGCCCCTCGGCAGAGAGGATTTCCAGTCTCCTTTGGATGCTCTGAAGATTACTGTGGCACTGGCCCATGGAGGGCGGCTGCCCCACGCAGGAATGAATACGGAACTCTGTGTCAGGAAAGCCACTCATATCACCCTCAGTGCCAGAACTGCTGAGGTCAGAGCTCAGATCAGACTGGGGAGTCACAACGCTGTGACTAATGACAGGAGCCAAGAGCAAGCCATGTTTACTGTGGAGCTTTTGGCTCAATGGGGCTGGTACGTTGGCGGAAATAGTTGTTTTCAAGATATCTAAGAGACTATTGGGAGGCGTATATGCCTTCAACTTATTCCTGGGGTGAGCAGCTTTCGATTTGGATCTGACCCCACTTTCCTGCATTGCTTCCGGAGTCAGGGAGCTACTCCCTTCTTCATCAGTTGTATCTGAGTATGAAGTTTCACTACTTGTGTCTGAGGGGCCCTGTGAACCTAAGAAAGCGTTTTCCTCTTCCTCTGTCTCATCTGAGTCACAGCAAGAATGAAAACTGGCCTCAGAGTCGTAACCCTCACTAGACACACAAGACCACCTAGGGCTTTGCTGGGGTTTGCTCAGGTGAAGCCTGACATCATGCTTGGCCTCTCCAGTTTCTTTCTTCCAGCATCCATCAGTGTGGGGAGCCACCTCTGCAGCCAACTGCTCCTTCTGGAGCTGAGCGTGGATCCGCGTGTTCACGTGTTGAATGAGATGAGAGAACAGGGTCAAGGTGAACCTGACTGCTGGCTTGTGCTGTTTTGAGCCTGTTTTCCTCAGGCTGTGCACATTCATGAGGCAAAGAACAACCATGTGGAAGATGAGGAAGTCTGGGAGAAAGAGATAGCCTTTGGGGGGTTTCCCTTCTGCGGATGCTTGGCACAAGCCAGATGGGCATGGTCGGTAGGAAAGACAGAGACGAAAGTCTTCTAGAACCAACTGACACAGGGCTATCAACCTTGCGGCTTTGAATTTCCTCTGAGGCTGGAGGAGGCTCTGAAGGTAGAGGAAGCTAACCAGCAGTCTTTTGTTATCCCAACACTGCCTCTGGCTGTGAGACAGTACCCTCCCCTGGTACCTTTTCAGACAGCTGTACCTTTTTCCAGCTTGATCATAGAGACGTTTGAGGTTCCAAGCTGCCCCTTTAAAAGGCACTTCTGAGTGGAGACAGCGTTGATAGAAGTATGTGGCTTCAAGGTCATAGTATTTGCTTCCCACGAGGGCCCCCAACTGGTTGAAAGGCATTCCCATGCGTGGGGCCACAGACAGGGCTCGGTAATAGCATCTCTCTGCCAAGTTCTTGGTGTCCATGTCTAGGAACTCATTCTGGTAGCGGAACAAGTCTCCCAGGTAGAGCAGACAGCGATGGCAGGCCATGCGGGCCCAAGTGGCCTCTTCCTCTGTCGCAGGCCCTGCTTTCTGACAGCCAATCAAGCGGATGGTGCTGTGGGGCCAGTCGATGTAGCTTTGCAGCCTCAGCTCGTAGTGACCCTGAAGGAACAGGAAGAGATGCTCATAGAACTTGAGGCCACCCATCAGATGAGCCTGCAAAGGGCCTCCCCAATGTCTGAATGTGTCCATATGCTTCCTGTTGGCCTTCATGAGCAGCATGAAGGTGTCAGAGTACATTTTCCTCCACAACAGCTCTTCCGCCTTCCGTCCATAGGCCACCGGGTGCAGAAACATGAGCTTAATGCAGGCTTGCTGAACCACTTCTCTGAGCGCCTGGATGTGTGGCTTGAACACTTCTTTGTGGGCATTTGCCCTCCGAAGGAAAAGATCCAGGTGCTGAGCTGCTGAGCAAACCTCCTGGTAGAGGAGTTGGGCCTGCACAGCGTCTCCCTGGCTTCTCTCCATGAGGATGACTGCTCCAGGGTTTCCAGGGATGCTGCGGTGTTTCCTGAGAACACACAGAAACTACCCATCAGCACTCACTGGCCAAGACTGACGTCATGACAACCAGAACAAAAGAGAGATGTATCAAGAAGCCCCCTAGACAAAGCACTAGGAGGTCCTGCTCGCCCTTCTTCCCTCAGTGCAAGCACCCTATCTTCTAGAAAGCTCACCTTCACTCCCTCTGCAAGTTACACTACGTGCCTCTTCCTCACACTGCTTTCACCTTTGGGATTCTGAGATTCAGTTGTCAATTTTTCTTTTGTATCTCCTGCCAGAGCACATGTACTATTACCTATCTTTTTTCTCCTAAATCTCAAGGTTCCCCAAAGATATAATGTGAGCCAACCTCACCATTGCCCCTAATATCTAAGAATGCCTATTTCAAGTGGATACTCAGTAAAGTATAAGGTTATTCCCAATGTGGGTTCCTTGAGAATGATTTTCAACTCCATGTTTATAAGAAAACAAACACTCTATTTTACTAGTTAAGATGTATATCTGAAAAGAAGATAACATGATGGGAATATGGCCACATTATACTATGATCATATATTAAACTTCCCAACATATATCTAAAAGTAAATTTTCTTGTGATTCCCTGTAACTGCAATACAAAACTGTAACACAAAAGAAAACATACTATATCAAAACTTAAATTTAGTGGTGATAATTTTTTTGGAGAATTAAACTTAGAATATAGTTAAATCTATTTATAATGTAAATAAAATAAATATAATAAATGTAATACTATTTAATTAAAAACATGAAATTACTTACCTATGAGTAGTATTTGCTTTTAGAATACAGGATAGAGGGAAAAGTATCTCTATAAAAGAAAATACAAAGAATCAACACAAAAGAAAATATTCTGCTTTCATAATAAATGCAAAACAAAGTAATAGGGCTAAAAGTACAGTTGAGTGATAAGGCATTTGCTTAGCATTCTCAAGGCTCTGGGTTCCATCCCCACACAAGAAGAGGAGGAGGAAGAAGAGGAGGGGAAGAGAGCAAAATAAAGCAAACTTGAGGTAACAAATCCTATCAAAATCACAAAATATGTCTTAAATATTTAATGTTCAAAGCCTTGGCAAAACTTTCATAAACTTACACAGCTGGAAGGATTAAAATTTTTTATTTCACCTATACAGACATTTATGTTCATGTTCTTTTACCTAGCAACCCTATTCATAAGTGAATTTTCTTAGAAACCTCTCCCAAAACCCAAACCTACAGAAGAGGCCCATCTCAAATATATCTCTAATAAAGTTTTTTTTTTAAAGGAACTATGGAGCTGGAGAGGTTGTTTAGTGGTTAAGGTACCTGCCTGCAAGGCTAAGGACCTATGTTTGACTCTTCAGAACCCACATGAGTCAGATGCACAAGGTGACACAAGTGCACAAGCTCACTAATGTGCACAAGGCAGTGCACACGTCTGGAGTTCAATTACAGTGGCTGGAGGCCCTGGCATGCCAATTCTCTCTCTCATTTTCACTCTCTTGCATACAAACAAAGGCCAGTCTGTTGGGCTTACATAAAAAAAAGGAACTATGGAATTGAAATTAAACTAAATATTCTAAAGTAAGTGAATTGTTCATATACATGTATATATGAGAACAATTATTAAAGATAGTAAATTTTATAATTATGTTGATTTATAAAAATAATTACTTGGATAAGAGCAGAATATAAAATAACATATGTACTGGAAAATTACATCTTTAAAAATAGAGCCAGGGATGGTGACGCACGCCTTTAATCCCAGCACTCAGGAGGAAGAGGTAGGAGTATCACCATGAGCTTGAGGCCGGCCTGAGACTACATAGTGAATTCCAGGTCAGACTGGGCTACAGTGAGACTCTACCTCAAAAAGTAAAAATAAAAACAAAAAAATTAAAGTATAATGTCAAAACTAAAAGATGCTAATGAATAAATATGCATTACCCTCCAAAAGAGCTATACTGCTGTCACTAACATAAATTCTACTGAAATTCCTTAGTTTCTATAAAGAATCTTTATCTTTGAATGACTGACACTACAGACAAAAATAATAACTAACCACATGTTCTAAAGCTATGAGGGTTGGACCTGATGCACACATGTAATCCCATTTCCCTACTAGGAAATCTAAGGTATAAGAATCACAAGTTCAAGGCCAGCCAGGGCAATTAAGCAAGACTTTGTTTCAAAATAAAAAGTAAAAAAAGTGCTGGGGGCATAGTTCAGTGCTTTTCTAGCATGTATGAACCCTGGGTCCATCTCCAGCACCTCAAATATTAACACAATAACCAGGTAAATGAAGTTTCAATTGATCAACTAGAATAAATGGCCTTGAGTGTCAATTAAGAAGACTGCATGACTTACAATGCAACTGTCCAGACAGAAATTGGCCTTGATATCCATGACCTTGCAGTGCCTAGCAATACCTTCGTAAGACCCTCATAATAGAAGAAAAAGATGATGACATCAAATTAAAAGAGAGACTAATGGAGAGAGGGAGGGGAGATGACGGAGACTGGAGTCCTAAAGGGGAATGGGAGAGGGGAGGGAAATATCATGCGTTTTTTGTATGTAAGTATAGAAGTTGTCAATAAAAAAAAATTTAAAAAAAGAAAACTGTATGAATAAATGAAGTATCCTTGCAACATGCATGAAGCTAGCACAGCTAGAACCTAGACTTGTCTAGGAAAGTTGAGCGGAAAGAGCAATGTTGGCAGAGGAGGTGGAAGGGATGTGGCAGAAGAGCAATGGAGAGGCAGGACACAAAGCTTTGCCAGCAGTGCAGGAGATGGGAAATCTCTGAAGCACCAGAGCTCTTGCCAGGGCACAGTTAGCCTCGGTTCTCTCAGTTCTGAGAGTATGGACTAGGGAGATGGATAATTGGTAGAATAATTGAATAAGTATCTAGAGAAGATGGGCCTGCCATAAATGAAGAACACACACACACACACACACACACACACACATTTTCTAAAAGAAAATTTAGCTTTTATCAAGCCTTAAGTTCAGAAGCAAGGAGGTACAAGATAAAGAAAGGACATTTTTAAACTTCTAAACCCATTAGAATATTTTGGAGAAACAGACTCTACTGCAAAGCTCTCAGAGAGCTCAGAACTGACCAAATCATTTACTTGCCTTTTCTCCCTTCCCCTATCCTCTCAGGACACCTGTTGACTTCAGGTGACAATGCTCCTTGGTATCTCATCCCAAGCAGCTGAGGTGAATCGATTTTCAAAAGTCATGTGTCCAGAGTTTCCCACCAACGTTTTCTCTAAGTTCACATTGTGCATGGAGATCTCTTCCTCCAACCAACTCTGATACAAGGATCAGATATTTGGACAATTATATAATCTTTATAACCCTGAGGTGGGGTTAAACATGGATATAAATATACTTAGGTTACTCAAAATGCATACATACAAGTTAATCTAGAAAGAAACCCAGTTCTAGGATGTCATCAAATTTTTGACTAAATAACTAACTCTTTAAGAAACATAAAGAAGCCTTAAGTAGAAGTGAAAGACAGGGCTGGAGAGATGGCTTAGTGGTTAAGCCTGTGAAGCCTAAGGACTCCGGTTCGAGACTCCATTTCCCAGTACCCACGTAAGCCAGATGCACAAGGTGGCACATGCATCTGGAGCTCACTTGCAGTGGCTAGAAACACTGGCTCTCTCTCTCTTTATCTCTGTCTGTCTAAAATAAACAAAATTTTTAAAAAAGAAACAATATTCCATTGGCCAAAATAAATAAATAAATAGAAGTGAAAGATTTCTACAACAAAAATATTAAAACACTGAAGAAAGAAATTGAGGCAGACACAAGAAGATGGAAAGAAGCCCACCATGCTCATGGGTTGGAGCTACTAATATCATGAAAATGACTATTCTACCAAAGCTAATATACAGATTCAATGCAATTCCAATCTAAATTCTTACACTCTTGTTCACGGAAATACAAAAGAAATTCTCAAAATTCATATGGAAACATAGAAGACCTAGTATAGCTCAAAGAATCCTCAGCAAAATGAACACTGCTGTTGGTATCACCATGCCTGATTTCAAGATATACTACAAAGCCACAGCAATAAAAACAACATGGTATTTGCACAAAAACAGACACATAGGTCAATGGAATAGAAGAGAAGGCCAAATAAAAATTCAATTAATTACAGTCACCAGATCCTTGACAAAGAGGACAAAAATGTACAGTGGATAAAAGAGCATTTTTAACAAATGATGCTGGAAAAACCAAATAACCACATGTGGAAGAATAAATCTGGACCTGCTTTTCTCACCCTGCACAAAAGTCAATTTCAAATAGAGCAAAGAACTCAATGAAAGACCCCAAACTGTGGAACAACTAGGTGAAAAAGTAGGGAGGACACTCCAAGATATAAACGTAGTGGAAGCCTTTCAGAATAAGACCCCACTAGCCCAGAGAATAAGAAAAACACTCAACCATTGGTATCTTGTGAAAGTATTAGCAAACTCTCAGCAGAGTCAATAGCCAACCTACAGAAGGAAAGAAAATCTTTGCAAGCTATTCATCTCACAGAGGCTTAATATCTAGAATTATCTAGAAAACAAAAACTAAAAAAACTAAGCATTAAAAAATATAATCAACCCATTCAAAAAAATGTGGCAGGGAACTCAACAGAGTTCACAAAGCAAGAAATACAAATGTTCAAAAACACCTAAGAAAATGTTCATCATTTGTAGCCATCAGAGAATGCAAATTAAAACTACTTTGATATTCCATCTCATTCTGGTCAGAATGGTTAATGTCAAAAAAATCAAATGACAATAAATGCTGGTGAAGGTTTTTGGAAAGAGGCACCCTCATTCACTGTTGTTTGGAATACAAACTTGTATAACCACTTTGGAAATAAGTATGACGATTCCTCAAGAATGTAAAAATAGATCTACCATTTGACTCAGCTGTACCTCCTGGGCCGATAACTTAGAGACTCTACTCTTTACTATAGAGACACTTACTCAATCATGCTTCTTGCTGCTCTATTTACAATAGCTTAGGAAATGGAGTCAGTTCAAATGTCCATCAATTGATGAATGGATAATGAAGATTTGGTAAGTCCACACAATAGAGTTCTATTCATCAGTAAAGAAAAATAAAATTACGAAATTTACAGGAAAATGGATGGACCCAGAAAAAATTATATTAAGTGAAGGTTATCCAGGCTCAGAAAGACAAACATCGTATGTTCTCTTTCACATGAAGATCCTAACATGGAATGGTTTGATTTGTTTACAAAGTATGGTAAGCATCAGTGGTTCTGATTAGGGAGCTAAAATGAGGCTAGGAGAGAGGAGAAGAGTGCAGTGATTAGAGGAGGGGATAGCTGACAGGCAAGTGGAGAAACAGAATACATAGGGTGGAAGGGTCTGGGGAGGACAAGGGTAAAAGAGGAAGGGAATGAGGGACATACACAAAACTAAGGTTGGCATGAATAAATACTATAGAAACCTTTAAAAGAGAGATATGGTGAAAGAAAGAAGGAGGAAGAGACAGACACACACACACACACACACACACACACAGAGAGAGAGAGAGAGAGAGAGAGAGAGAGAGATTAGAAGAAGGCACTCTGCAACGGTTGACAGTTACCCTAAACCATAGACTGGTGCTGGCAAATCCCAGTGCCAATATTGGGTTACCCACCCCACACACAGTGAGCTATTGATCAGCAAGGCCTATGAAGCCCCAAAACAAGGCAAGACATTGTCAAAGCACTTGGTTATCCACTAGAACTAAATGGTGAGACCCCATTGCTGGAGACACTGCAGGTTGTAGTCGTAGAACATTAAGAGTTGAAGTTGGAACTGAGATAGAAGTCACCTCCTTACTAGATAGGCCTCATACTGCTGGAGATTGCCATGTAACCTGCTAGTGATAAATGTCAACAACAATGTGGACAGGTAATGGATTCTGCAAGCTACAAAATCAACCAGCCAGGTAAAATGTACCTACTGGTGCAATAGTGGTGGATAGGTTATGAGAGTAATTCACTGCTCTGATATGGTATTAGTCCCATTCTTTGGGAGGGAATGCATGCCTGGTACCAAGAACGAAGTCAGAAGCCATGGTGGTTTGATTAAATGTCCTCCATAAACCCATATATTTTGAATGCTTGGTCCCCAACTGATGGTAGTTTGAAAGACAGGGCTTTGCTGGAGGAGGTATGTTGTTTGGGGTGAGCCTAGGGTTGTCACAGCTAGCTCCCCCCTTGATGAAATCTAGCTTGGTCTCTTGCTTCTGTTTTCCACCCGCTGTGGCAAACAGGTAATGTCCATCTTTTCCCTGCCTCCGTGGAGCTTGCCCTCAAGTCCATAAGTCAAAATAAACAACTTTCCTCCCATGAGCTGCTTTTGATCGGGTCTTTTGAACCAGCAACAAGAAGGTAACTATAACAGAAGCCTATGGTTTAGAAGGTCATAGAACGTAGAGGGAAACTTTCACTGTTCATTGGCTAAAATTAGAGGGGTATGCCAGTCAGAAGTCTTCTGAATGTCTAGATTTATCCCCTTTGATCCCTGCTGTTTTCACTCTTGGTTAGATAATCTGCCAATGAATATCAAGGAGACCAAAGACCTATCAGAATGACATGAAAAGAAAGCTAAGGGCCTAGCACAAGATGAGTCATCTCTATCACACCCACCAGCACCCAGAAAATATTAGAGGAAGAGTCAGATTAAATAAAAGCGTGATGTTCTCATGCTAACCTGAGAACTTTCTCCAGGGAGATGGTGGTGGTTACTGAGAAGACCCAAAAGTCATCAAAACAGAAAGGAAGAGGTTGCTAAGAGCTCAAAACCAAGGAAGATTTAGAATCTGCCTTCCAAGGCTCAGGGAGCATTGCAGAAGAGGCATGGGAAAGAATTTAAGAGGCACAGGGTGGAAAGTATACTCTGAGGCACTGACCCTCTCACAAGAACTGATGGGCACATCCCTGATTCTACAGTGATTACCGAGAATCCCACTGGAGAAGGCCCTCAGTGGAATGAGGACGCGAGTGTATAATGGGGACATTAAGAATATAACCTAAAGGGAATAAGACAAATTTGCAGTAAAAATTACTTCTTTAAAAAAGAAGTCTTACATAGGGGCTGGGGAGATTGCTCAGCTGTTAAAGATACTTGCTTGTAAACCTGTTAGCCTGAGTTCACTTCCCTGGCACCCACATAAAGCCAGATGCAAAATGTGACATAATTCTGTGTTTCCAATGCACCTGCAGAGCCAGAATCTGGAGGCTCAAAGTCAGCTCAACTGGGGAACATGAAGCAGCAAAAACCAAACAACAAGCCTGGAGAGATGACTTAGCAGTTATAGCAGACAGCTTCAGGTTCGCTGAGATGAACTTTCAGACCAGGCACAGTTATGGAGGAAGGGATATTATTTATTGAAGCTTACAGACCCAAGGGAAATTCCATAAGGGCAGGAGAAGCGGCCTGCCTTCACAGAGCCAAGCAGAGAGAGAAAAAGCCAACCAGCCACCACAGCACACAGAGCAAAACTACAGCCAAAAGGCCACACAGCACACTTCAGGAACTCCTGCTAGGCACATTTGCATATCTTTACAATGGAATCTCAAACCCAAACCATTAACACCTTAAGACCAGCCCCCAGTGACATTGCCTCCAGCAAGGTGATTGCAGATGCAAACTATAACTAATAAAACACTGAATATATTGGGGGACATATATTGAAACTATCACAGTGGTTAAGTGCTTGCCTGTGAAGCCTAAGAACCCCAGTTTGAGGTTCGATTCCCCAGTACCCACAGAAGCCATATGCACAAGGTGGTGCATACATCTGGAGTTCGTTTGCAGTGGCTAGAGGCCCTGATGTGCCCATCCCCATTTCTCTCTCTGTCTGTTGCTAATAAATAAAAAAAAAAATTTAAAAAGAAAAACAAAGGAGACCCTGTCTCAAGCAAAATGGAAGAAGAGTAAATACCCACAAGGTGTCCTCGGCCCTCATGCATCTTCCATACACACATATCATACACAGACCACATAGACTAAATCAGAAGCCTTAAGCAACACTCTTATAAGTGACAAAATGTAGAAAAGTTTTTTAATGTAATCTTATCTCATTTAATTTGGGAAAATAATTCTCCAACATGTCCAGAAAACAGAAAACTTACCAGCTTGAATCTAATTTCTCAGTCTTACAAATGAAAATAATACATTTATGAATATTTATATTTTTTTCTAAATTCTGTAAGCAACTACAACGTGCTGTGAAATTGGGTCACTCCACTCCCCAATTTCATCTGCATTATATACAAAACAAAATATCTAGTGCTCTACATATCTGGGCATGAGCCTATGGAGTTAAAATTTATTGCTCAAAAACATTTCCAAATTGGGTAATTACTGAGAAGTACTCATTTTCTCTGTCTGGACAGGAAGATGACCTGGATCCTGCCATATTTAAATCTAATACTGATGTTTCATTTAACTTCTTACTTACTTCTAGAACCTCTTTTCTCCATGGCAGGCTGTAATGACACAAAGATCATATCTGTCCTACTGAAGCCACAGACCAGTCACAGTTCCGTGTTACCTGAAATTTCAGAATCTTATTCATAAAAGAGATAAAATTAAATCCCTTCATTGAGATGAATCCAAACGTGACATTTTTACCCTTCCTTAATGTCACCAAAAGGTGAGCACTTGGAGTTTAGAGCTGCTCAGCCTTCTGATTTCCCAAAGCCCCGGACATCTATTACTATGTCTATATACATGTGTTGGCTCTACATAATTAGCATCAGCTGGGCTCACAGTGGCCAGGCAGTCTGACTCAAAATGCTTACACAGGCAAGTAACACAAGATCAGGCATGATCCTGAATATAGAGAGATATAAGGACATATAAAAAGCAAAAACTGGTGCTGGAGAGATGGCTTAGTGGTTAAGCGCTTGCCTGTGAAGTCTAAGGACCCTGGTTCAAGGCTCAATTCCTCAGTATCCACATAAGCAAGATGCACAAAGCAGCGCATGCATCTGGAGTTTGTTTGCAGTGGCTGGAGGTCCCGGTGTGTCCATTCTCTCTCTCTCTCTCTCTATCTCTCTCTATCACTCTCAAATAAATAAACAAAACTTTTTAAAAATTAGAAAAAAACAGAAAACAAAAAGAGTTATGTAAGTATCCCAGAGCCAGGTATAATGGAGCACACATGTAATCGCATCACTTCAGAGACAAACTCAGGAAGATTGAGCGCCTGAGGCCAGCCTAGGCTATATGCTGAGACTGTGAGCAAACAAAGGGGTAGAGGAAAGAGCATATCACAGAAATTAAAGATCATAAAACTATCATGCTGCACATGGTAGATAATGCAGTTCCTTAAAAATCAGAGCCAATGCCAGGCATGGTGGCAAACGCCTTTAATCCCAGCACTCGGGAGGCAGAGGTAGGAGGATTGCCATGAGTTTGAGGCCACTCTGAGAATACAGAGTGAATTCCAGGTCACCCTGGGCTAGAACGAGACCTTACCTCCCCCTCCCCCCCAAAAAAAATCAGAATCAGAGCCAGCTATTTCCTTATAACCTAAATAGGTGGGAGGCTAGAGGGATTCCTTATAATAGCTCCAACCTTTTCCAACCACCTGAAAGTCATCTTTTCTCCTGGCACTAGCTCTGCTTTGAGGATACTGGTTTCTATTACCTTGGAAGGGCTAGCATGTTGCAGATGCCATAATACCTTCTGTATCTGGTATTTTTTTTTTTTTTTTGCAGCTACCTCTTATTTATTGATCACTGTTTCTGAATAGTAGCAAAGAATAAGTCCCCAACGATACTCCTGTACCATAGCTTAAGTCCAGTGAAAAGAAACCAAGAGCAGATATAGAGATTCCAGAGAGCCCCTCTCAGTAAAGCCACCACAATGAGAATGAGATTAAAGTACATGTAGATCAAAAGTTCCTGCGCTCACCTCACATGTGTCTACGGCAGTGAGATAGAGACTCCACATTCCTAAACTACAGTAGAGGCCACTCCTGGGTAAGAAACACTTTGGAAACAAAAGAGGAATGTACAATTTGCATTAAAAGGTTGATGGAGGGCTGGAGAGGTCTCTCAGCAGTTAAGGTACTTGCTTGCAAAGCCTAACAAACCAGGTTTGATTCTATAATAACCATGTAAAGACAGACACACAGTGGTACATGGATTCATTTGCTAGAGGCCCTGGAATGCCCATTCTCTCTCACTCTGACTCTCTTCCCTCTCTCTGCTTGCAAATAAATAAATAAAAATATTTTTAAATGTTTTTAAAAGGCTTTTGGAAATATCCCTTCTTTATGTATCAATCAAAAATATATTGTAGGGGATGGAGAGATGGCTTAGCAGTTAAGGCACTTGCAGGCAAAGCCAAAGGACCCAGGTTCAGTTCTCCAGTAACCACGTTCAGCTGGATGCACAAAGTGGTGCATGCATCTGGAATTCATTTGCAGTGACTAGAGGCCCTGGCATGTCCATTCACTCTATGTGCCTCTCTCTCTCATAAATAAATTATATTTATGGCTGGATATATGGCTTTGTGTTTAAAAGTGCTGATTGCAAAGTCTGATGCCCTGGGTTTTGGTCCCCAGTATCCACGTAAAGCCAGATGCACAAAGTGATACATGCATCTGGAGTTTGTTTAAAGTGGCAAGAGGCCTGGTATGCCCATATCCACTCTCTCTATTTCTCTCTGTGTGTCTGTACCTCTCTCAAATAAATGAATAAATTAATATATATTATTTAAAATGATATCTTTCTTCATGAAAATAGTAACACAAAAGCTTCCTGTCTACACTTGGCCCAATACAATCACAAAACCAATTCTTTAGTGGTCTGAACAATTATGGGGATCAGAAAATCTTTTTTGTTAATTTTATTTATTTATTTATTTATTTATTTATTTATTTACTTATTTGAGAGAGAGAGAGAGGAAGAAGCAGAAAGAAAGAGATAATGTGCATGCCAGGGCCTCCAGCCATTGCAAACGAACTCCAGATGCATGCACTCCCTTGTGAATCTGGCTTACATGTATCCTGTGGAATTGAACTGGGATCATTAGGCTTCACAGGCAAATGCCTTAACCACTAAGCCATTTCGAAAGCCCCAGAAAACCTTTTTTTTTAATTAATTTATTTTTTATTGACAACTTCCTTAATTGTAGACAATATCCCATGATACTTCCCTCCTTCCCCCCCTTTCCCCTTTGAAACTCCACTCTCCATCATATCCCCAACTCCTCTCCATCAGTCTCTCTTTTCATTTTGATGTCATGATCTTTTCCTGCTATTATGATGGTCTTGCGTAGGTAGTATCAGGCACTGTGAGGTCATGGATATCCAGCCAGAAAATCTTTTAAACCAAGTATCCAAAATAAGACAAGACAAAGCAAACAAGAACTCATGGTCAGAGACCTACTGAACATTAGCATTTCTTCTTATGTTTGGGCCACCCTGTGCAAAGCCTACAGTCATAGAAACTATATTTCCAAAAGAAAAAGATTGATCCACATATATGATAGACTTATATGAGGTTAAGTGAGACCTCTAGGCTAGATTTCTTACTTTTGTAACCAAACTCCATGCAGTTAACTATTGAGAACTCCATTTAAAAAAATATCTAAACTACCAACATAGAATCATTGCTATCACATGGAAAAACAGCAAAATCAATGCAAGAAAAATTAAAATATTTTATAAATATATATTTATATTTTATTTGCATCTATTTTAACAAGTATTAATTTATAACAAGTATTGAATATATTTATAACAAGTGAAGAAATGAATTAATAATTTTTAAATGCTCATAAAGAACACTGCACTCCCAAATACTTCACTAATTCTATCAAATATTTAAAGAATATTCAATGGCAAATCTTCAGAAGCTTTTCCAAGAAATCAAAGTAAGTATTCTTCTCAACTCTCATTCTGAACTCAGTGTTACTCTGATACCAAAATCGCAAGAAACTACAGACAAAAATCTTTATAAAATTATCATGTAAAAATCTTGAGAAAATATTACAAACTGAATCTAACAACTTTGACAATCATTGCATGCCATAACTAATGAAGAAGTATCTAAAAATGCAAGGCTATTGAACATCTGAAAATAAACTAAGATGAGCACATGTATCACTATGAGAAAGCAAGCATGTACTTTTGTCTCAGCAGCGTAGAACAGGCAATGGCAAATCTCAACAAGCACCTAAGATAAAAACGCTCAGTAGAGCAAGGGTAGAAGGAAATGTGCTCAGACTGATAAAGGTACATACCAAAACAGCATCAGCAGTATCATAATTAATAGTGAGGGAATTAAACATGGTAAAGGTGTTCACTTTTACCACTACTATTCAGCATTGTACTGGAAGCTCTAGCCAGGAAAATAGGACAAGGAAAATGACAGAGAACTATTTTCAGATGTCATGATCTTGTATATAGAGCCAATAAATGAGTTCAGCAAGGTTTCAAAACAGAGTCAATTATATCTCTATATCCTAACAGTGCACAATCCAAAAATGAAGTTAAGAAAAGATTCTACATATTCTGGGCATGGTGGTTCACACCTATTAAACTTGGAAGGTAGAAACAAAAAGAACAGAAGGTCAAGGCCTGTCTCAGCTATATATTGGATTGAAGGCCAGCCTGTGTAAAATTCTAAGACCCTGTTTCAAAAACCCAAAAGAAAACACTTTGTTTATAATAGTATAAAAAAGAATAAAATATATGTCAAAAACTTAAAATATGTGTAAATTTGTATTCTAAATATTAAGAACTGTTTAAAAAAAAAAAAAAAGAAGAGGGCTGGAGAGATGGCTTAGGGGTTAAGATGCCTGCCTCCTAAGCCTAAGAAGGTCTGTTCGATTCTCCAGGTCCCACGTTTACCCAGATGCAGTGATGCAAGGGTGCAATGCTGCACTTGCCCACAAGGGAGCACACACATCTGGGGTTCATTCACACCAGCTGAGAGGCTGCTGGCGCACCTATTCTCTCTCTCTCTCTCTCTCTGTTTCTCTCCCCCCAAAAAAAAAATCAAAGAAGAGTGAAATAAATGGAAAGACACTCATACTTATGAACCAAAAGCCTTAATATTTTGAGATGGGGATAATTTCTAAACTTATCTAGAGATTCAATTTAAAATCTCAGCTAATGTTCTTGTAAGAATTCTAAAGCCTACATTACTATCACTACTATCAACATGGAAAGGTTTGAGCAGATAACTCAGTGATATAGCCCTTGATTTGCATGCACAAACTAGATTCACTCCTCATGAACACACATACACAAAGAAAAAAAATAGAGCACTTAAAATTACTGATTTCAAAATGTCTACAAAGCTATGTTTATGAAGGGAGTATGCTAATGAAAAAAGAGAGACATAGATCAACAAAATGGAAGAATGAAGAAATAAATGTTTAAGTGTATAATTAACTATTTTCAATGAGGATGTTAGAAAAAAGTCTGTGAAGAAAGAATCAGCTTTACAACAAAGGGTGAGAAATAACTCAATACCACATGCAAAGGAGTAAATTGAAACCCTTCCTTAGACCAGCCATTTAAATGAATTATAGGCTCAATATTTATATATATTTAAAGCTGAAACACTAAAATTATATTAAGAAAACCAAAAAGAAAATATTTTGGATACATAAACTTTTCTTAGACATTATACAAAATGATAAGGCCATGCCAAAGACGTATCAAGGAAGCTTTCATGAAATTAAAAGGCAATTATATTGTTTTATACCAAGCAAAGATTACTTACTACTATTTTAGTAAAAATATTAAAAATATAGTCCCAATGGCAACACACTATTTTTACATGTTCTAGCTTTCAGTATTACTTCGGAAAATATATACCTAACTGAGGGGTGTCTTTATCTGTGCAATCTTTCCGGAAGGTACTCTGAAAAATCTTGAAATGCCATTCTCTTGCACTCCAGAAATGATTCAGTGCTGGGAAATATAACAATTTTTCTTCAGTTTCTAAGCAGCTAAAATAATATATGAAACATATTAGTATACAAATAGGTTTTATTTTTAAATTTTTATTTATTTATTTGAGACAGAGATAGAGAGGATGGGCATATGAGGACCTCTAGCCAGTGCAAATGAACTTCTGATGCTTGCTCCACCATGTGAATCTGGCTTTACATAGGTACTGGGAAATTGAACCTGGATCCTTTGTCTTTGCAGGCAAGTGCCTTAACCACTAAATCATCTCTCCAGCCCTATAAATAGGTTTTAAATTATAAAGTCTGTTTTCAAACATTGTTACAGAAGTATAATAAATACCAATTATCCCATGTTTAGATGAAGAAATGTGAATTTGGGGGCTGGACAGAAGGCTCAGTGATTAAAGGCACTTGTTTACAAAACCAGATGGCCCTGGTTCAGTTCCCAAGTATCCATGTAAAGCCAGATACACAAAGTGGCACATGTGTCTGGAGTTTGTTTGCAGCAGCAGAAAGCTCTGGTGTGCTCATTCTTTGTCTGTCTGTCTGTCTCTCTGCTTGGAAATAATAAAAATATATCTTAAAAGAAATATGAATAATTTATTTTAGTATTTAATATATGTAAATTTGCCCATATATAATAAAGATGCATTAAAAACATAAAGTAATAAAACTTTTTAGAATATAATAGAAAAGAACATTTTCATGCCTTTAGAATAAAGAAGAAATTTTTAAATGAGTCAATATTCAACATATTCAACTGACAAAAACAAAAAGTAAATATATCCACTTGAACTAAAATAAAGAACTTGAATTAAAAAATATTTAGTATTAGGGGCTGGCAAGATGGCTCATCAGTTAAGGCACTTTCCTGCCAAAGCTAACAAGCCAGGTTCAATTCCCAGTACCCAGGTAAAGCAGATGAACAAAGTGGTCCATGCATCTGGAGTTCATTTGCAGTGGCTAGAGGTTCTGACATGCCCATTCTCTCTCTCTCTCTCTCTCTCTCTCTCTCTCTCTCTCTCTCTCTCTCCTCTCTGCCTCTTCTGTTTAAAAATAAGTTAATTCATTTTTTTAAAAAAAGGAATGTAACTTTTAAAAAGTTCTGTTAGCATGGGATAACTACAATATTCTTAATACTAAATGACTAATATCAAGAATATTATTTTTAAGTTTATGAGTATACAAATGAAAAGGGTAATCTTTTCAGGCATTTCAAAACTAAAAAAGGTTAAATGGCCAATAAATAATGTTCAATCTTACTTGTCAGAGATTTATATTTTCAATCACAATGAAATAAAGGGCATACATACCCTCCAAATGGCAAAGTGTTAAAAATCTGACAAAGCCAAGCATTGGCAAGTAAGAAGGAAATTCATACATTACTGATACAATTTATTTCACAACAGTTGTGCTTTATTTGCTACTGTTAGAAAATCACATACCTTACAATGCAGCACCTGCAGGTTTTGATTTGCATCTGCACATGACTTGACATATGAAAAATATCCCTACCATCATCGTCTGCAATAAACAAAAGCAAAACAAAGAGAAAGCAATAGCTGGAAATTATCTGAATGTGTCAGCAGTCAGTTCCATACATTATAATATGTCAACACAACATTAAATGACCTCACCACCACACACCTCAATATTAATGTGTCATACAAATATAATGGTTTTATCCTCAGAACCCAAATAGGTAAAACTATACAATGTATTCTTTATGGGTGCATACTTAGCCAAACCAGGGCAGGGGAAGTACATAATTGCCACAAAAGTTAAGACCATTTTCCTATAGGTATGCCTTAAATGTTTTTGTATGTGAAATGTGATCATTCATGTAAAAATTCATATGAAAAGAAAATAGTAAGTATATCACAGAGTTTTATTCTTGTATCTTTGGGTAATTTCTGCATTGACTGTTGTGCCTAACTTGAATAAGAACTGATGTTAAATATTAAGTAACTGTTTTCATTAAATAGAGAAACTGATTAATTCTAGCAAAAGTATTCAAAATAGTCAAAACTATTCATCTACAGAGAGTAAGAACTGGGTAAGAACTGGGAATGACGAAGAAATCAAAAGTGCAAGAAAGTAGAAAAGCCTCTCAAAGAATCTTTCAAACTATCATTCCCAGGTAGTGCAGCTGAATTAGGTGTGGTCACACCATTGTGTAATCAGGAGGTGTGATGTGGCAGATTTGTGGTGCAAAACCTTCTGAGCACCCAGGTCTGCCTGTTTTTCTAGCTATATTATATTGAAATTTTTTTCTATTTTCTTCTTCTTTCCCTTTCAGCCGTGCAATTCAGGCTAACCATACATAATACACTAGTTCTGAAGTGTAAAGGATGAGCTTTAATCTACATTAGGTAGTCAATGCCTAATAAGAGCACATAGCTTTATGACAAAGTCTCATAAAATTACATTTAAATGGAGCTCATAAATGAATGTGTCATCATTCAATAATTGTAAGTCCAGGTCTCTTGGAAATATTATGCATCTTTTGGTACATCATGGAGAAGTCCCACATGATAATATACTAAGAGAGGATCCCTAAGTTATTTGTAAAGCCAGAGATGCCAGGACAAATATCACCAGAATATAAAGAGAGTCCATGTGTCTGAGCCATAGTGTTCCTGTCAAAGTGGAAAACATCCGGGAGAGTGTTTGAAATGATTAGACCGGGGCAGCCTAGAGATATTTATTTTAAAGGTGAGAGACCAAGAAGTCTTTTAAAAGGAGAGGAGGTAGATGCCTTCAGACATTTGAAAGGATATGCAAGATAAATACATATATTTCAATAATTCCAAATGGGAGCCAGGAATGACTTCAAAAAAAAAAAAAAACAGAAATTTATTTTGTTTTTAAATTTTTGAGACATGGTCTAATGTAGCCCAGGCTGGCCTTTAACTTATGATCTTTTTCTCTCTCCAGTGCAGGGATTATAGGTGCCCACCAACCGAGTATTTGATTCTATGCCTTTAAGAATGAATGAGCTCTCTGATGAAATGAGGACCTTCCAGCCATGGAGTGGATGAGCTTTGGCTGTGGATAGCAGACTGGCTTAAATGAATGCTAAAAATCTTTTTGTAATTCTGTAATGCCCTCTAAATAATTCCTAGAGATTGTTTATAGGAAGTAGCTCGTATGTAATGGTGGGGTTTTGTAAAGAAATCCACGTAAGGCTCTGTATTAGTCTCAAAGTCTCTGTAGCTAGCAGAGTGAGCAGTTGGGAAGGACAGCTGGACTTGGAGGGAGAGCAAGTATAAGTGGAAATATCATCATATACAAAGAAAAACTAGAGTCAGCAATGTAACAGGAATGCAGACTTATCTCTCACTGCATCTACACATGCATAGCCACAGGAGGAACTAACACCCTCCTCAGCTGACACCCATTTTAAAAATCAAATATTCTCAGGCTTTCTCCCACAATGATTCACTAACCTGTTTTCAGATGCAGCTTACCAAATCACAATGAGTTTATATAAAAAATAAAATCATATTATCTGCACATTCATTTTGACCAATAAGTTAGAAATAAATGTTTTTCTTCTATTGCCTTGCTTCTATTGCACAAATAGTATAACAATCACAGGCAAATCTGGACAAAATGGTTGTGGAGCACAGCATGTGCCTTTTAAAGGAAATCTGCCATCAGTCCCTACAGCCTGGGTGAACAAAGGAAATTGCAATTTCAACCCCAAGGAGAAATGGCAGCAGCAAGCACCAGTGTGTTGACAGCGTCGTGTCTATAATCACTGTCTGAAGGCAAAGGCTTCAGCCAGACATAGCTGCAAGGACAGACTGCTTTTCTTTCACAGTATGAGAATGAAACCTGAACTTCGCTGTCGGTGACAAGGTTAGAGCAGTACACCACCCACACAGAAAATGAATCAGACACAAAGAACCAGATTCTTCCAGAACTTAAAACACTTCTGCAAGCTGCCTTAACTCTTTCAGAATACAGGGGAAACAAAACAAAGTATCTGATAATACATTCACAGCAACTTAAAGCTACTGCTAATGGGACAACGGAAAGAATTTCAAGTGCCCGACAGAAAGAGATAATTAGATAAGTTATAATTTACCCAAGTCCTATGTCATGATCACATTCTACAACCACTAGCCTTGCTATGTATTATAGGTATAAACAAGAAGGTCAATGACAGGGGCTAGGTAAACAATTTTCAACAAGTTCAAAAACTTTATAAGTGAGCGCCGTTAAGAGAAATAAAACTTTGCAAAATATTTTAGAGTGCTTGACCAGATGGCAAACTACCAGCACTGTTGCCTCTATCCTGTGCTTGACAAATCGTTTGCACAAATGAGAGGAAGAATGGCTAATTTTAGAGAACTAAACTGGGAGATGCTCAGTGGAAGTAGAAGTTGGTTATATCCAAGTCAGGAAAGAGAGAGGGAAGGGAAAACATTCTGCATCGTGTAGAAGATGATGTAAAACCATGACCTAGGGAGAACTTCCTTTTGTCTCTTTGATCTTAGCTCAGCAGGTCCTGGGTTAGAATCCACGTGATTGGCAATTGTATGCAACATAACATCAGGAATACTAGCAATGGTCATCCTGAAATAGCCAGGGACATCAGAGTACTGTACCAATAGAGACAAACCTGGAACCAATATGGAACAGCAAAAAATAATAGATGCAGGTAAGAGAGCCAACTATTCACTGGTTCTCATCTTTGTTCCAACGTCCAAATTAGCATTTCCTAACCAGGAGCACCAGAGCCACCTTGCAGCTAGTTAGAAATGCAAATATTCTTTTTCTCTCCAGATTTATTGCATCAAAACTCAGGAGACGGAAGGCCCAGACTTCTGTACTCAGTTAATTGTGCCTGATGATTTGGATGCAAAACAAAGTCTAAGTGATATAGTACAAGGAAACAGAAAGAAACAGGCCCTTTGACAGACACAGACTGGGTTACTCAGAGGCAGAACCAATGACATTGTAGTAATTATTCTCTACTATCAGCTTAATTGGACTTAGAATCACCTAGGAGACAAACCTTTGGACATGTCCGTGAGAGAGTTTGAGATTAGGTTAATTGAGGTGGGAAGACTGACTCTAAGAGTGACACCATATTGTGGGCTTGGGTCCTGGACTGAGTAAAAGGGAGAAGGTTAGCTGATCATGAACATTCATTGCCTTCCACTTCTTTGCTATGGATGGAGTGTGACCTGCTATTTTATGATCTTGCCACTATACCTTCTCTGCCATGATAAACTGTGGTCCCTCAAATTGTAAGCTGAAATAAACTCATCCTGTATTAAATTGCTTTGGGTCAACTATTTTATTAGTAACAAAGAAATCCAACCATCAAGAGGGAAAGAGAAGACAGACAAAAGCAGTAGTCTAGCTCAAATGGTAACAGGGAATTCTCTACCCTTTGATACCTCTTCTTCAAACCTGTCCACAAATTCACCAGGAGAAGCACAAGACCTATAGAAGCACATTGCCCAGCTCAACACCATAGAGGAGGAAGTCAAATTCCTGGACTGAATTAAATAAGGACTTTAAAAAATCATAAAAAGCATATAAGAATCCTCTAAAATTAAGAAAGACTTAGAAATATGAAGGAAGAATAGATATAAGAAGGTAACCTCTGGAAATATTGAGTATGGAAAGTATAACAGTTGAAAAAAGTGAGTTGAATAGCAGAAAGAAGAGTTCTGTAAAGAAAGTGCTTTAAAAATAGAGTGGAAGGAATAAGATCTGTATGTAATCATTTATAAAGCACCAATTAACAAAACAGCACTATAGTTCCACAATGTCTATGAGCAAGTATCTCAATGAGTATAGGTTAAATAATAGTAGAGTGAAAGTATGAAATTGAAGGGATGAAAATGAAGGCAGAAAACATTAAAATTATAAAGAGCTTAATTCAGAGCTCTGATGTAAGCTGTGAGTACTCTGCTGCCTCAGACAACCAAACACAATTGTTTAATTATATATTTTTTTAAAAATTGTAAAAAATGAAATACAAAAATAACAATTGTTGTATTCATATTGGATATATGTGGATATGTTTTTGCATAATTTTATAATTTATTGTAATTTTGTTTGTATAATAATATTCAAGTGAAAAAATGCCTTCCTTCTCAAAGCAGCGTATGTGCTGAGATAATCTGACATTAATCCATTGATACATTTGCAATATTGGACTGATTTTATTCCAGCTGTAAGTCATATGAAAATCAGAACATCTGACAATGTAATGCCATTTTAAGACATTAATCCTCAAGTAACAATACAGGCCTGTCAGTCAGTAAATGTCATCAGGAAAAAAAAAAGGAAAGTTTATCTTCATTTAAATAATCTAAGCTTCTAGAATTTAGTGTGTCAGTTGCTGTATTTTACTCATCAAAAAATCCTATTGTTGTTTCAACCACGGTAATTATGAGCCACCTTTCTATTATATAAATTGCCTGATATTTCTCTCTAGGCATACATTAGGATTAGAATAGCCCTGATTTGCATTTCTAATTCCATGTGCAATTGTGAAATAGTATATTTAAAATGTAAGCTATCATGCCAATATGTTTTGAATTAAGATGAAATTCACATTAGACAAATTAGCCATTTAAATTTATTTTTATATTTTTATTTTTATTTATAAGAGCGAGAAATAATGGATACACCAGGGAACTCTAGACACTGCAAACCTCAGATGCGTGCACCCCCTTGTGCATCTGGGTTATATGGTTCCAGGGGAATTAAACCTGAGTCCTTTGGCTTTACAGGTATGTGCCGTAACTGCTAAGCCACCTCTCCAGCCCCAATTTACCCATTAAAGAAGGCACATGTGGACAGCTTGAGTCTTTCACATCAACTGGCCATCATCATCTCTAGTTCCCACACATCTTCTCCGTCCCTGCAGAGATACCCTGCCCATTAAGAACCCATTCATAGGCCCCTTCCTGCAAGCCTTGGCAACAGCTGAGCTGCTTTTTCTCCCTGAAGATTGACCTAATCTGGATATTTCATATAAATTTAATTATATAATACATTGTGGTTTTTTATATCTTTTTAAAATAAAACCATTATCATTGCTTGAAGTGTTAAATGCCATAACTGGGAAGATCCCAAAGGTTTGATCTATGTTACTTTGCAAGTAAATATACTTGTCCACATCTACAAAGTACCACTTACCACCTGAGATGTTGATAAGCTAAAAATGAGGAAAATACAACCTGTGTACATTCATAACTTCATACTCCTCCAATCCAATCACTCACTAAATTGGGTTCTTGTCAATGCCTGAAATTTCACATATATGTATGTATACACAACATACCTTCTTATCCCTCTATGGCTTTATACACACTGATTCCTGGAATGTATTTTTCCTGTTTGATCACCCTAAATTAAACTAGGTTTGGTGGTTCACACCTATCATTCCAGCCCTTGGGAGGCCGATGAAGGAGGAATGCAAGTCCAAGGCCATTCTAGGCTTTATTAGGATAACGTGTCTACAAAACAAACAAACAAACAAAAACATTAAAAATAAGAAAGAACTGTAAGTAAAAACATTATCCTCATATTTAAAATCCCCCATCTGAAAGCTTTTCTGACACTTCTCCAAACCGCTGCCATCACTCAGCCTGATGTGGGTGTATGTGCCTCTCTTACTCTGCTCACCACCTTGCATTGTAATATGCTCATGTTTACTATATATGGAATACTTCTGTGTCTCGAATGCCTAGCACAATTTCTGTAACTAAGAAATTAATAAAGTATTGAACAGATACAAGTGAAAGAATGGACAAGGTGTCACAAACATTCTGAGGACCACAGCTGTAAACACCTTCATCACAGTGGTTCTCAAATGGTAGACCTGCACTGGCATGAACAACCTCAGAACCTGTTCTAAACACGAACTCCTGGGGCCCAACTCCAGGCCTACTGAGACCCAACAATCTATGTGTTAGCAAGACCTCCAGGGGACTGACACCCACACCCACACACACACAAGTTTGCACACAGTGATCTGAATATGGAAAACAAAGGAACACATGTCAAAGCTTGGCCCCTTGTAAGCCACACTCCCAGGATTTTGTAGGATCAGAGGCTGCTCATTCCAAGAAACCTCTAAGGAACCCTCCTCCACTTTCACACACAGTGCAGGAGAGTCTGGGCTCTTCTGAGCTCTTTTCTGTTTATACTCACTCCATGTGCACATGTACCTTCTGTGTAATGATGGCCCATGCTTATCTCAAACCCCTGTCTCCCTGATGTTACTTCATGCCAATCTGCCTTCTTGGTCTCTCTATTTGGATGTCTGTAACATCTACTCATACTCTCTCCCTTTAAAGTGTGGCTTCTTGAAATGAAAACTTTTTTTCATGCTTCTATGTCCAAAAACTAAAATCACCCCTGATTCCTCTCCTTCTATGAAAACTCACATCTAGTCATTAACACACTTGCCACAGCTACCTTTCCATGACAACCTCCTCTAGGCTTCTTCCTCACTGCTGCCATGCAATCACCCTTTGCCCGAGTTATACTAGACATACTAGACAGATATTCATACCCCACCACATATATTCCATTCTCCACACAGAAGTTAAAATATTAACTGTATTCACTGCATTATTTCATCTCCAATTGTACATTAAAATAAAAATCTCAACTCCTTCCTACACACTGTAAGAAAATATATGATCTTACATCCCAAATCTATGACCATGATTCTCTTTGAAATGCTGATATCCTTGAGTTTTTTCCTAAACACTTGGAAATTCGCCTGTAATTGAACCATGGTTTATACCAGTCTTCACAGAGCTACCAGAAAGGTCCCTCAACACCATCTTCTTCTTAAATTCTTACAAAAATATTATCTATCTTTACCATTCAACATGTCACTGCTTTACTAGCTATCTATTGCCACCTAGCATTGTCCCCAAACTCGAGCTGGAATGCATTTATCTCACAGTTCTGTGGGCCAGGTATCTGGGGTAATACCAAGTACTTCAAGGCTCACATGGGGAAGGATTTACTTCCAAAGCTACTTGGTTATTATCTGTTAAAACATTCCTGCAATGTTGTTGGGTTGAGGTCTTCAGTTCCCTACCACATAGCTTTTTTTTTTTTTTGTTCCCAAAAACAGAGAGAAAGAAAAAGAGGGAGAGGAATCAGCAAGAGGAACAGTGCTGGCAAGATGGAAATCACATTATTCTATAACCTACTCACAGGACAGATATTTGTCAACCTTTTCCAATTCCATGGGTTAGAAGTAAATCATTGTGGCATCCCACAGTTAAGAAAAATCCCATAAGACGATGGATTCCAGGAAGAAGGGTTCATTGAATCCTTCCTACAGGCCACCTATACTCTCCTAGCACATGTCATGTGTGTGAAAATAGTACTATATAAGAGAGCTATTTTCCCATTTTAAGACAAGGCTACTGAGATAAGCAAGGTTCATACATTTCATCAAATGCACCTACCTATTTCGTAAGAGGTTGGCTATAATTTGAATGCTAGTCTTCCAGGTTCCCCTGTAGTCTCAGGGTGGCCTCGAACTCACGGCAATCCACCTACCTCTGCCTCCCAAGTGCTGGGATTAAAGGCGTGCACCACCACGCCCGACATCAGGTTCCCCTGATCTTAATGAGGCCATTAAGATCAATCTTAAGGCAATATGATGCAAGGATAGAGTTGTATTTTAGTTCTAAAAGTTGCAAAGTTTAACATTTTACCTTAAGTTTTACTTTTTGTTGTTTCCGTTAGTCAACCTTATCACTATCTTGATTATTATATAAATATCTATTGCCTGTGATCTCAACAGAAAGGTACCTGGATGTTTGAAAGACACAGCTACATCTTTTCACATCACAGTAACTCAGTCTGAAAGAGTGTTAATCACTGGTATTGTTTAAATGGTTAAATAACATTCAAGTGAATTAAGAAATACTGCTTTTGCCCCCTATCTAAACTCCTCTGGGCTTGTTACATTCATCTGTTATATAAGAGCATTGAACTAGAAGTCCTCATAAGGCCCTTATGTCAGATGACACAGTACCAGGCTAGAGCAAGATTCCACCAAGCCCCTTCCATCTTCACTCTCCTGCTTCTACTAGGGCGGAGGTACATTTAGGCACATTCTCCTCAAGATTTTATGAGGTTATTTACTGAATCAACAGAATTTCAAGCAGATGGTTTCCATATCCTTATGTCCTAGTTTTATTTATTTTTTATTATCTGACATGTGAACAGAACAGGAAGATGAAGTTTAGCTATTTTATTCTCACTTTTCTCTTTCATTCTAGTTCCTGGGGAAATTCCCCTGCCTTTCAATTTCCAGAAGCTATGAGCTGAGGCACTATCATCACCTGGGCCTGCCTTCACCTCCACTCAGACCTCTACTTTTCTGTTTTTTAATTATTATTTTGTTTGTTTATTTGAGAGACAGAGGAAGAAAGGGCAAAAGTCAGAGAGGGAGAATATAGGCACACCAGAGCCTCAAGCCGCTACAAACTCCAGATGCATGCACCACCTTTTGTATCTGGCTAACATGGGCACTGGAGAATTGAACCAGGCCCTTGGGCTTCACAGGCAAGTGTCTTAACCACTAGGCTATTACTCCAGCCCATGACCTCCTCTTTCCTGAGATGCATGTAAGACAAATAAAAATACATAATGAAATAAAAGGAGATAACTACTGCATATGTACATTAACATTTCCTCTATTAAATCTTTTAAAACATTTAGCTCAAAGACCTTATATATGATGATAAGTCCAAAATGGTTATTTGTAGTTAAAAGAAAATCCAATTTTAGTAGGTTGAACTCAGTCTCTTGAAAGTGATATTAATTTCTGATTATCCAAAATAAGTTAGGATTTCTTTCAATTTTATCAACTGCTACATATCTTATTTCTTGAAAGACTTATCCAAAGAAAGATATACATATGATTCCAAATTATTTCAATACAAATAAAGCTATCAAAGTTACTTACATTCACAGAGGAATTTCTGTTCAAATCACCATTACATAATAAGATACAAACAGATGCTTCTGGTGCTTGAATGGCTGCCCACCCAGGCAATTCAGAGAAAACAAAACACTATCTGACTAGAACTTTATGTACATCACAATGAAGAGCAAAGTCAACAATTACAAGTTCTTGCATGCAACAGATGCTTAATGAACATCAAATATGTAGGAGGTAAAAGAAGTTAAGGGCTGGAATGATGGCTTAGCAGTTAAGGTACTTGCCCTTGAAGACTATGGACCCATGTTCAGTTCCCCAGGACCCACATAAACCAGATATACAAGGTGGCACATGCGTCTGAAGTTTGTTTGCAGTGGCTAGAGAACCTGGCACACTTGTTCTCTCTCTCTTTTCTTTCCTATCTGCTTCTCTCTTTCTCTCAAATAAATAACTAAAACATTTTTTACAAAGATGTCAGAAAGAATGACAACTAAGGAATTTAGGATCTGAAGCATTGAGATGATGACTACATGTTTTATTTCCATACATGTTCCTACAGTGCCCACTAATGACCCAGCTCTGAGAAGCAAAGACCCTAAAAGAATGTCAGTCAAAGATGGTGTGCTCAAGTGACTTAGTATTTAAGTGCTATATGGAACACAATGGAAGCTTAGCAGGGAAAGCTAGGCAAGAACTCAGAACTTGAGCCAAGTGAGTTAAGTAATAATTATAATAGAATAAGCAGAAAGGTGGAAAGACATAGTCTAAAAAAATGGACTCTCAATACTAAAGCAGGAAAAAAATGATTAATTGGGACCTTGGCTAGATTCCCCATTATCCTTGTAAAGCCAAATACACAAGGTAGCACATGCATCTGGAGTTTGTTTGCAGTGGCTAGAGGTCCTGGTGTACCCATTCTCCCTCTTTCCTTTCCTTTCCCTCTCTCTTTCTATCTCTATATATCTCATAAATAAATAAATATTTAAAAACAGGATGTGAGAAATAAATTATAGCAACACCAAAGACCAGAGTGTTAAAATTTTCATAACATTTCAAACAGTTGGAGATTTGTTTTGTCCTAAATGTGGGATGGGTAGAAAATGTTCCCTTGAAGAATATCCTCCATAATAGGCAATTCTGATGGAAAAGTATTAAATTTAGTATGTTTGATATGATACAATCTTGCCTAGAATTGC
Organism: Orientallactaga sibirica; assembly: GCA_036365145.1. Taxonomy (NCBI): domain Eukaryota; kingdom Metazoa; phylum Chordata; class Mammalia; order Rodentia; family Dipodidae; genus Orientallactaga; species Orientallactaga sibirica. The sequence goes on along the minus strand of JAEOAD010000003.1, from coordinate 77,553,782 downwards.
CAAAGTAAATAACATCAGATTGGGTGACACATTTTCTCACAATTTTGGAGACTGAGGTTGAATTACAAGGCTAATTTCTTTTAGGGCCTTTCATGCTTCCCCATTGCCATCTTCTCCCTGCATCTTCCTTCAGAGGTCTTTCTTCAGCGGGATCTGTGTCCCAACAAACTGCCTTCTCTTATACATAAAGAGACGCACAGCTGTGGCTCCACTGTATAATACAGTACCCACCATCACATGTGCCTGTAAAAATTTAAATCATGAAACTTTAATGGACTTAAAAACCCAACGTTTCTGTTGTACAGCTACATTTCAAATACTTAACAGCCACATGTGGCTAGAAGTTCCCATCTCGGGCAGTATACATGGAGAATAGTTTTATCATTTTTTTACCAAGTTCTACAAGACACTTACAGTCCAGTATAGTCTAGAAAACAGGCAACTATTTCTTCAAGAAAATTTGGTGGAGCTTAGCTTTATAGCTCTCTTTGATAGCTGCTGCTAGCTCATTTCTACTACAAATGCTGTTATGTATTTATGGTAGAGGGAAGACTCTTTCAAATTTCCCCTTCATATTTCTTTTCAATTTCTTATAGATACATTTATTCAGATGAGGCTAAACTGGGTGTTCAGGCCAGGACAAAAGTTATAGATATATATTCCTGATATAAATCAATATAAAATATTGAATAATTTCAAATGGCTTAGCATTAACTATAAGTTATTTCAAAAGTTCTCCCTTCCCCAAGTAACAATGGGTTCCTTCTCCATTTCTGAAACACTGTGGTCAATTCTGAATGGTATTTCATCTAAATGTTGAATCATCTATAGGACATTCCTCCACCCATATGCACATTTTAAACCAAGAAACTATAAGTGATTGAAACTCCTAAAGTCACACTATATGGTAATAACGAAAACCACCACAACAAATAACCTTATTTTTTAACAAGAACAGAACTTGATAAGGTTGATACAAAGGTCAGTGAATATTATGGGAGGTATTTGGACACTGACAAGCCATGAGAGTATGAGTAGGATTTGACTTAATACCAGGCTCTATACCCAGGTGGCATGCTTCTCAAGGGGTGGTGTGAGCACCCTAAGAAGCACCTGAGAGGGTTTTCTGAAGAGACCCAGAACCCCCCCCCCAATTCATGACGTCAGAGTCTCTGTGGAAATGATATGGAGAACTCCATCTTTATGGCTTTCTTGGCTGATTTTTTCAGTTAATTTTAAGGAATATGAATATCAAAATAAAATAGAAAGCCCATATATTTGAAGAAAATTTGGTAGCAATTACTAGCTGACTGGTGATACAAGTTTTATATCAAGGCATGGAGAAGTAGTGCCTTTTATAAAGCAGCTAGCATTAAGTGTTTTGTTTTTGTCTTGTTTTGAACTGCAATACTGACAGGAGTTTCAATTATAAGTAGAATACTCTTCACTCTGCCCAGGAGCCTCATAGCCTATACACGATTATAAGATACTTGAGGATACACAGGATGGGATAAACAACTTCTGAAGGTCATTTTGAAGGCTGGTGGTTTTCTATTCTGTCTTTTTTAACAGTTCGCCATTTTTTTTTAACTTTAAAAATCAAACTTAAAGACATCTAAGCTGAAAACTATGTCTAAGGAATTGACTATATGAAAAATAATGAGAAATCTTGCTGGAGAGATGCCTCAGCAGTTGAAGGCATTTGATTGCAAAGCCTGATAACCTGGGTTTGATTGCCCAGTATCCACATAAAACCAGACAGCAGAGGCACCTGGAGTTCATTTGCTGCATCAGGAGCCCCTGGCATGTGCGCTCTAGCACTCTCTCTCTCTCTCTCTCTCTCTCTCTCTCTCTTTCACTCTTTCTTTCACAAATAAATAAAATATATTTTAAAAAGAAAGCATCAGAATTTGAAATTGCTTAGCTTGTTTTAAAAAATAAAAGCAAGCTGAGTGGTGGTGCACACCAGCCTGAATGTGGGAGGCTGAGGCAGTAAGATCACTGAAAGCTGAGCACAGTCTGAGCTACCCAGTCAAACTTTATTTGTAAGAAGAAAGAAAGAAAGAAAGAAAGAAAGAAAGAAAGAAAGAAAGAAAGAAAGAAAGAAAGAAAGAAAGAAAGAAAGAAAGAGAAAGAGTGACATTATAAAGGAAAAGAGTAAAATTCATATCATTTGTGCTAACATCTAAAAATATTTCAGATTAATCCATTGATTGTTATCTAATATTTGGCCAAATAGTCAACAGAAACTAAAATGAGTTCATATATCTCCTAACAGTGATTTTGTCCACAGATGACTATCTATTGTATAAAATGTTTTGATTCAAATGAAAACACAGGCTGGAGAGATATCTTAGCAGGTGAAGTACTTGCCTTCAAAGCCAAAGGACCAAGGTTCAATTCCCCAGGATCCACATGAGCCAGATGCACAAGATGGCACATGCATCTGGAATTCGTTTTCAGGGCTGGAGCTGGAGGTGTGCCCCCCCCTCAAATAAATAAATAATTTTAAAAATTCACAAATATATGAATACACATGTATAACACACATAACATGATGACAGAAAGATATATATAGTACATGGCTTTACAAAGTTACACTGTCACCCCCACTCCACATAACTAGTTTTGTTTTCTTTTCAATATGACATCTTTACTACAAATGTCTCTTCTCTTGCTTTGTATAGAAACAACAATTGAGAAAGCAATTTGGAATATGAATGAAGAATTCAGGCAGAACTTTCTACAAAGACTCATTGAACACCTAATGTGTGCTGGGCATCATCTATGTCTTTTGTAAACACTTTTAACACCTCATAAGCTCAGCCAGTGCAAAAATGGACTCCACCTTTTGCCCATAGGTCAGTTCCAACGAACTACCCAGAGAATCACATTTACACCTTGAGATACTGCAGGTGTCTGAGTCACCATTTACTTGCCACAGGGAAGGGGTGGGAAATGCACTTACAAAGTAGTTTCCACCTGCTAAATCATTTTATTTGGCAAGTGTTCTCTGTTGCTGACAGAGCCCAAAGATGTGTGTGAGAAGGAAACTTTTTTCCCTTTTATTTAGGAAACCCAAGCACTCTTCGCTAACCCATAGCTGTCCAAATAAAGTGAAACGATGACCATTGTAGGCCCCAGGGCTCATTCTACTCTTTTTTATCCTGGCAAGAAGATCTATCACCCATCTGAAAGACATCCAGTCCCTGAAAACAAGACCTTAACGCTTCATCAAAGTGTGAGGAAGCCGGAGGATGATTTGGAAGTTAGCCAATTAGGTATATCTGCAGGGCTGCCTGCCCCTCTTTCACTCTCTTCTACCCTTCACTGTCTGAGTTCTTTTATCCTCAGCTAAAGAGCAGCCAATGAGCCTGAGGCAGTAAACAGGATCTGAAACAACTTACACACACATCAAAAGCCAGCTGCTTTACATAGATGGCAAGCCCAGCCTTTATCCTGACTCTGGCCAGTTTGTAACTACACACTATTAAGCCCAACCCTAAGGAAAATGATGAAGATTGTCGGAGAAAACAGATCACTCTCAAGAAGGAAAATTTAACCTCTTGCTGTGTAGAACTATTGAGTTATTTTTCTCTCTCCATGAGCTCTTTAGAGGTGAAAACACCACCTTATTCATGTCTCAAACACAAAGTCTGGCACATAGAAAGCATTTATAAAGTTTAAGAAAAAAGTAAAAGTGAGTTAGTGAGCTCAGACATTTTCCCTTTATTTACCTTTTAGCACCCTGTTTCTGGTTTTATTTTGTTTGTGTGATATTAGAGCCAAGGATGTCAATTTTCATTCCAGTTGATCCCTTGGTGTATCTCTCAATTAGACCGTGGAAATTGACTTCTAGTTAAATGCCCAGTTTTTCTCCTCTTCTGCACTGCTGACGGGCACAGAACTTCTCATACTGTAATATTACTCTAATTGTGTTAATAACCACACACAGAGAGATGCCCTGGCAGACTTCTTCATTCTATGGCAAATGAATTCACCTACCAAGGCAAATTTTTTTGTCTCACCTTCTTTGCTGATTTTGACGATTGTCCTTCCACGCATGCACTGACTTGGCAGCAGTCTGTAAACATGCCCTGAGATGCCCATCCCTCACCTGCTTTCCTTTTCTTAGAAGGACCCTTGTTCCACCTGTTCGTCATGGAGATGCTGGCTCAGGAACCCTCTGGCGCCAGCCTAAAAATAATTTCTTTCTAAACCAGACATTGCCACTAACCTCAAAGTACTTATAGCTTACACTGCTAAACTGAATTCCTGGGAATCTTTGTCTAACCTGCTATAGCAGAAAAGAAATACAGTCCATCTCCATAACATCTGTAGGCTCCTACCTGACATTTTACATATAATTTACACATGTTTGTGGATGGATGAATTAAAAAGATTTTATAGACATACAAAAACATTTAATTTCCTATTTCTTCATACTACTGTCAGGAATGTGAATATATTGGCTTTAAACATGGGATTAAAAGGGAAAGGAAGTACTGTTTTTTTCAAGAAGTGGAGAAAGAAAAGTTACCAGCAAGGTACCTAGATATGGAGAATTAAGAAGAAATACATGGCGATTCAAAAATTGATGGAAGAGACAATAGTCTTATCATTCCCTGGAAAACAATTTGAAGATGTATGCTGACCTGAAGGGAATTAGCGGCTTTATTTCATTCATTCAGTAAGTACTCTTTGGGAACTCTCTAATACAGGGGAATTCTAAATTCTGTTCCAGACAGGTTACATTTTCTCCTTGGCAAACTATATAATAACTAAATGTGGAACTCAGTGAAACCCACTACTTCAATGCTTACTGAAAATTAACTTAAAAAAAATTGTTGAGAAGAAAAAATCTCTACTTTTTCCCCAATCTCACAAGAAATTCACAGATATATTGCCAAGCCTGCCACTAAAACAAATAATAATTTTGGGGGCTTCAGAGGCTGCTCAATCATTAAGGTACTAGCCTGCAAAGCCAAAGGACCTAGGTTCAATTCTCCACAACCCACGTGAGCCACATGTACAATATGGCACATGCATCTGGAATTCAATTGCAGTGGTTGGAGGCCCTGGTGCAAACATCCCTTCTCTCCCTCGCACTGCCTCTTTTTCTATCTCTTTCAAATAAATAAATAAATAAATAAATAAATATAAAATATTTTGAAAATAAAATAATATATATTTTTTAGAGTTTAGAGAGACTTTATGAGTTTAACAGAAGAGGAGATAGCATGAAGAGCTTCTGTCCATGAGAATACTGGAGGCGGTAGAGATCGATTTAAAAAAGAAAAAACAATGTCTGTAAATAACCATTTTGTTTAAGATGGAAAGACTTGTGTGGGGTCATGTGGGACTTTACCCAGGTAAGCATTCTGCCCTTCAAAGCCAGTTACTAAGTCTTAACCCCATTATTTTGAGCTACAGAGGCAAATGAGATGCTAAGCAGTCATATCTGAGACTCATCTGATCTCATGCAAAAGTGGTAGCTCACCCTCTGTAGGAAACAGCTCTAGAGAATGAACCCACCCCACACAACATCTCAGTGCTCTTAAACACACCTGCTTTCACCCACTTTATTTTTTCAGCAACAGAAGTTTGACAAAAGTATATATTTTTAGCAAAGAATTTTATTCCATGTTAGCATTCCTAGAAGCTTCCAAATACTATGTCTTCATTGACAAAATCACATTGTAATTAATGGCATCTCATTGGGGACAGAACCCCAAAGCCCTTTACAAATTAAAGGGTCCTTCTGTATTTACAGACATATATCTCTATGTATTTGTTTCACTGTTTCTAACTTAACGTTTTTACATAATAATTGCTGTAAACAAAGCATTGACAAGTGACTTTCATATATCCAAGGCAATAGAAAATTTGAACAGTTTCTATTCAGGAAGCCAACTGAGAATCAATAAAGATGGAAATCTACATATCTCAGGAAAATGGGAACCCCAAAAATATGAATAGAAATGAAATTCCTAAATATTTTGCACCAAAACATATCCAGTTTCATGATCTGCAACTTTTAAAACCTTGTGCACCAGATGTGAAATTACAACTGTAAGAATAAAGACTCAATAAACAAGAGAATTTTCAATATTGAATCATTCAGCATACTAAATATTGATTAGCAATGAGCACCAGGTATAGCAAACATAAAAGAAGAAATTATAGGGCTAGGGAGATGGCTTAGCGGTTAAGGCGCATGCCTGTAGAGCCTAAGGACCCAGGTTCGTTTCTCCAGGACCCACGTAAGGCAGATGCACATGGTGGCGCATGCATCTGGAGTTCATTTACAGTGGCTAGAGGCCCTGGCATGCCCATTCTCACTCTCTCTCTCTGTCTTAAATAAATAAATAAATAAATTTTTTAAAAAGAAGAAATTATAATCTTTTCTGTATTTTTAACTATTGTTTGTAGATTTAGTACTAGGTGAAAAAAACATGATTCCTCTGAGAAACAACCAAGAGCCATCATAATCACAAGCACTGGTATGCATTAAGAAGAATTTAAGGACCAATGATTTTGCCTAGCAACATCTTCATCTTCAAATCTGTAGCTTTTGGGGGTCTTTGTAAGTAATTTTAAAAGCTCTAGATAGTACATATATTTTCAAATGATAAACAGTGCTGACCAAAATAGAATCAGAGTTTCAATACAGCCTTTATTTGTTGAGTTTCAAAAGGCTCTGAGAAATGTTTATCTACTCAGTTCATTAAGAAAATATTTTTTAAATCCTATTAGTACAGGCATAAGAGTAAAATGTGGTCTGTGTTTTCGACAAGTTTATTATCTGCATGACAATTGTAAACGGGTGTGATAGTAACTGTGGTCATCCTTGAACAATGAGCTTATGGCACAGTAAGACTATGCAACACAGCCCTGTGATTAAAAACATTAGAACCTTCTGTTCTTACTGTCTATGAGAGCCGGGCCATACACTCAACCCTGTGTTCTACTGAATCCCTTCACCTAGAAAATAGAGAAATAAAAACATTTACCTTGTGGGATGATTTTGATGTGGCTATTTTTTAGCACAAAGTACTTTCTCTATGACTAATGGTTGCTGTTGCTGGTAGACGTAGTTTTAGTAGTTGTAGTTATATAGATTGTAGCACTGCAGAAGGAATGCTGGACTCTGAGGAAGGTAGGGATTTCACCTAACTAAAAAGAGAGGGAAAGGTATGTTGAATAAGAAAAACAGCAAGTGAAAAGAGATTTGAAGAGCTATTTATGCAGAAAAAAAATCAATTCACTATTCTCATATCAGGTGCTAATTAAACAGTGGTAAGAAATGAGGTAGGGTTATAAAAATTTTAATTATCATATTCCTTGTCTATCCAGTGCCAAACAGGACTTCTATTCATTAGAATAAGGAAATATTGGTGCCTAGAAAAGTTTCAGAAGTCAAATATTAGCACAGGGTCTTTATTAGAAGTACATATCAAGTCTCTTCCACAAGATGTGAATAAGCTACATTTGAGGAATATTCCTATTGAAATAATTAAAATCTGTTCCAAACTTTTTTAGAATTATCATTACTGCTGCTAAGAAGAGAAAAATGCAAACAAAATCATTTGTGTGATGATGGAACTCTATAGATAAGAGGACTAGCACATTTTTATTTGTATAATTAATATTTCAAAAAAGTCTATACTTCATTTTCAAATTATATCTCATTGCAGTCAGGTTCTCATTGCTGGTATAAATCACCCAACCAAGAGCAATTTTTGGAAAAAGGTGGGTTTATTTTGGCTTATAGACTCGAGAGGAAGCTCCATGATGGCAGGGGGAAACGGCATGAGCAGAAGGTGGACATCACCCCCTGGCCATCCTGAGGTGGACAATAGCAACAGGAGAGTGTGCCAAACACTGGCATGGGGAAACTGGCTATAACACCCATAAACATGCCCCCAACAATCCACCACCTCCAGGAAGCTTTGATTTCCAATACCATCAGCTCGAGAGACTAGCATTCAGAATACCTAAGTTTATGGGGGGCACCCGAATCAAACCACCACACATCTTTATGTCAATGGACTAAAAATATTGGAATCATAAGGGACATGGTGAAGTCTCTTAAGAGTGCCTTCCATTTTCAAAATTGATGTGACCCAGTGGAAACTGGCCAATCTACTCAAAAGCAGGAGTTAAACATATTCAAAACACACGGTTTCTTAGCTGTAATGAGCAGGAAAACCATATTTTCTCCTCTCTTGATAGGTAAGAGAAGAGAGGAATAGCCACGAAGGATCTTTAGTTGTGGGCAATTTAAACAGTTATCCCTAGTGTACGGTGGTAGTCAGACTTAAGCCCGAACTGTTACCGTTTTAGGAAACCTCCGACACATCATCCCTTGTCTTTGTGAATTGTTTCTCCTCAGACCATCTACAACATAGTCACTAGAATGCACATTTAAACCTGAAGATTCATGAGCTCCAACTTGTACTCACTGAATGAAAACATCTGCAGAACAGCTCCCACCCAGGTGAGCTTTAAACACACTATCCTTCATAATCCATATTGATGCAGGAACTTGGGGTGTCTTGGAGAATGATGGAAACATTCGTTGTGGGCTTTTAACTCAGGAGTTAGGTTGCCAGACACTCAGGGAAACACAAAACCTCCAGTGCGTCAGTGGTCTTCAGGTTCTTGTCTTGTGAATTTGATGACTACAATCCACAGAGGGCGAGGCTTAGAAAGATTTTATTACAAAGCTCAAGAGAAGGAAAGACAGAGCTCCTGTACAGCATGAGGGTTCCCTAGAAATGGAACACAGTTAAGGAAAGTGAAGCAGAAAGCTCCAGGGTTGGGAAGGATCGAGGAAAAGTGATCCGCGTTGTAAATAGGCTTGGATTTCTTATAGAACAACACTTTACTGACTGGGGAGGGGGATAAACGGGTCACTTTCGTTCCTGTGCCAGGTGTCTATGCCCCCTTCTCAGGCACATCTTTATGCCCGGTTTCTAGGAGAGAGGAACTCCGTTAGGGAAAATGAGATAAGGGAAAAAGTACTGATCCTCTCTTTTGGCATTTCTGACCTCCAGCAAAGTGGAGACTGCCAAGGACTCTGTTAGTGGAAAACAGATAAGGAAAAATCCAGATCCCTCTTTATAAGCTCAAAGATATCTCTCACTTTTTAGCCAAGACCCCTCCCCCCCAAAAAAGTTCACTTTTGCGGCCCTGTTCTGCTAAACTGCCTAGTCAATTTCTGCCACCTATTCTTCATCAGTGTGAGCACCAAACTGGAGAACAAGCATTTTGAAATCACATTTTCCTAAAGATAAACTATTTTAAGTTAAAAAGGTTCTAGAACATGTACTGTTATTTTAACCTTTGCTAAGTAATAAATGTAATGAGATGCTAGGCACAGTAATTCTTGCCTTTAAGACGATCGTGGAGTATGAGGGTGAAAACCAGGAAGACACATGAGAAATGTACCACTGAGTTGCTGCTATGGATGGGAAACAGCACCAGGCTCTTCCAAGAGGGCCTCATCTGAATAGCTGTACAATAATACTGTAAAGTAGACGTTATAAAGTAAGCCTGGCTCAGGGATCTGTCCTTTTCTCTAGAGGTGATAAAGTAATTCAGTAAGATGGGATGAATTTCAAGAGATAAGAGCAACATAGAGAGTCCTAGAAGAGTTTTCTCCAAAAAATATACACTCCTAGGATTTTTCTCCGAAAAATATACACTCCTAGGATTCTACCTCCTCAGAGAAGGAAGAAATCACTGCAGGGTTCATCACAGCCAGTTTTTAAAAAATAACCATGGATTTCATTCAAGAGGGAAGAACTTTGTGAGAACTCAGACAGAAAGACAACATTAGAAAACCCATGAAAACTTTCTGATTTCCAATGTAAACTCCCAGTTAAAGAAGAGTTGTTTTTTTTTTTTTTTGGGGGGGGGTCTACCATTCCCCTACCTTGGGAGGTTTTCTGATTCCTTTAATCCCATTCAAGAAAAGGGCCCTTCCATTGTGTTCCCATAACATCACATGCTTATATAACTGGCTAGCAACATGGGCTACCATGTTGCAACCAGTATCATAGCAGTCACTGACACCATGGTATCTGTGTATTCTTTACCTTTTCTCCCACTAAACCAAACTTAATTTGTGTGTGTGTGTGTGTGTGTGTGTGTGTTTGTCCAAAACACCTTCAACTTTCATTTCCATCATTGCAATCTTCTAAATTATTTCCCTGTTCCCACCCTCAGCCCATGTGGTGGTTTGAACCATATGTCCTTCGTAAATCCATATGTTTTGAATGCCTGGTCCCCTGTTGGTAGTTATCTGGGTGGTGGAGCCTTGCTGGAGGAGACGTGTTGTTGGTGACAGGCTTAGAGGTATTTTAGTCAGCTTCCCTTTGCTAGAGATCCATTTACTCTCTCAAAACATGGAACATGATAAATACCATTCAATAAACACTTTAGTGAATGAACAAGTAATGATATTAGGAGATATTTATCACTAGCAGAATGATAACAAATGCCAAGATCTTAAATAAGCCAGTAGAGGACATGATATTATCACATTCTACAGGAGCATGGGTCGCTCACCCAAGATCTTTCAGCCTCTACAGAATGAAGTACAAGACACCAAGCTAAGTCTGATAAATTCCACTGTCCATATTTCATTCCTCTATTACTGTCCCCAAATTAGGAGCTACAATGACCAGGTCTAACACCAGGCACTTTACACATGTTATCTCAGTTCACACTCAGACCAACACTATGGGAACAGATGATCAATCGTGTTTTACTTTGGCTGAGAGAATGTACATTTCTTGCCTAACAACCAGCACCTAGCAATCAAGACACTGACTGGTCCAATGAACTAAACAATTACATTCATTGTGTGCGTACTGCTTTCTAGTGTAGACTGAGAGCTACTGGAATAACCTGTTGGGCCCTGAATTCTCTTTTATCAGTGCTCAGGTAGCCTTGAACAGTGAGCTTGTGATCACAGAAATTGCTTCATTTCAAATCTATTCCTCTGGTAATCTGGCAGTAACTAGTATTCAAATTCTACAACCAAGGGCAGGTTTTATTTTTAACCTAGCATGTTTTCCTCTCTCGTTTGTATATTTTTTGTTGGAGTGGGGGCAAAGAGGCACAGACACAAAGACAGGGACATGGAAAGTAAAAGGGAGGAAGGAGAGAGAAGTCACTCTTCCTCTATGCCTTCATTTCCCGCAGTTTCAAAAAATACGACAGCTGGACCACGCAAACCCTTGGCTTACCAACTGGGCTCACTGAGTACCCCCAGGTGGCATGGCTAACCTCTGCAAAGCTCTCTGAAGCCTGCTTTTGAGTGATTGTAGATTAGGGGACAAAGATTCAAATTTTTTGCTTAAGAAAAAAAAAAGAAGTCAAGTCTTCAAAAAGAGAAATGTTTGAGGATAAAAAAATAATACAAATAAATGGAAGAAAGATTTACTGAAAGAACGATGGCTCCAAGGAGAGAGAGCGGAAAGCTCCTCTCCGGAGCACGCTCAGGGTTTGGTGGCATGGCTGTTATCCAAAGCCAGGACTCGTCTGTGAGATTAGTGAAATGGCAGCTCATTTCTCAGTCTGCGGCTGAGCTGTGTCCAGCAGGATTTCTCTATTCACTTTGTCTATCTGGTGGGTTGCGGAGGTGGGTGGGTTTGGTTTGGTTTTGAAGAATAATTTATCTCAGTAGTTGATCCTTATCAAGCAATGCCCTTTGATAAGATCCCAAGAGGGAACATGCCTTGTCAGTGTAGACAGCCCAAGGCAGGCTTGTGCTCTTTCCCTATTGTGAGCTCCTTCCGGCTACTTTCCACCACCTCCCCTCCCCTAGGGCTGCCAGACTGAGAGCCCGGGACAGAAAGCGTAAGTCTTCCTGAGCCTTCATAGCCTCTGAAGCTTGATCCCCAGCTCAAGTACAAAGCAGTTATGAAAGACCTCTTGCATTCAAGAAAATACTTTGTGCATTTTTAGTATCTAAATTACAAGTACATGTGACAGGTTTTCACATCTAATTGTAAAGAAACAGGTAGAGTTATTCAAAATTACATCTGGAAATACAAATACAGTGAGGGATAGAGAGTAGAAAAGTGGAAAAGGGAGGGAGAATGAGCATATAAAATGTGAAGGAAGGGGAGGAAAGGAGAGAAACAAACTTTTTTTAACTCTTAGAAGTCAGCTTATATTTTTGGTTATTCACTCCTGCCATCTAGTGGTTCGTATGTAGTAATGCCTAAATCAGATCTATCTAAAATCACTTTTTATTTCACAAGATATTTTATTGATATATCTTAATTAAATTACTTACTCTCCACCTAGTACTAATCTGTATCAAAACTACTGATGTTTTGAAATTACACAATGGGTGTTAACTGCATATTTTTAATTTATTTTTTACAATTTCATACAACAAGGGAGTCTAAAATCACTTTTTAAAAATTTTTATTTTTATTAGATATGGCTATACTTAGTATGCAAACAACACATATTGGTACCATCGTTTCCCTCATCCCTGACACTTTTCTGAAGATACACACTGGGAACTTTGATATATGAATATACGTGAATTTGATTATACTTTGTCTATTTTCTTTTTTCATTTTTATTCCCTTTCTGCAGCCCCTGAGTACACTACTTCTTGAAGGTAGTCAAAAATGTGATATTCATCTTACCCCAGTCAGAATGGCTATAGTCAAGAACACTGACAACAAATGTTGGTGAGGATGCAGGAAAGAGGAACTCTTATTCAACCATGATAGGGGTGTTAGCTAGTACAACTTTTATAGAAATGTACCTGAGGCTGGGTGTGGTGATATATGCCTTCAATCACAGCACTTAGGAGGCAAAGGTGTGAGGATCGCTGTGAGTTCGAGGTCAGCTTAGAGAAGGAGTTCCAGGTCAGCCTGGGCTAGAGTGAGACTCTGTCTCTCGAAAAAAAAGTTAAAAAGAAAAAGAAAAAAATATATTTGAAGTATCGCAAAAAAAAAATTAGAAGTAGAAAAATATAGAAAAGAAATATGACCCAGGTATACCACACCTGGATGGACACCCTAAGGACTGCACTCTGCTTCCAAAAGAATTGCACATTTTTCTTTATTACTGCTCTATGTACAATAGCTAAGAATAAGAATGAGCCTAGATGCCTATGAATGGATAATAAAAATGTGCTACATTTACACAATGAAATTCTATTTGGCAATATGTGAACATGAAATTTGTAGGAAAATGGACCTGGAGAGAAGTGACCCAAACTCAGAAACAGTAAAACTATGATATGCAGGTCTTAGCTTGTAATCCATGTAGGTGTATATGCATAATGTATACATATATGTATATGCATAAAGGTAGAATTGAAATGACAAGCAAGTATAAAGAGATGAGCTGGAAGGGGTTAGAGAAAGGGGAAAGATATTAGGGAGAAGTTGAAGGCTAAAAATTGAGGAGGAGGGTATAAGAATCAACTAAAACAAATTGTATTCGAAAGTACCAGAATGACACCTCAATCTCTGGATGTCAACTAAAAAAATAAAGATAAAAAAACCATGATGTCAGATACCTGTTTACCATTGTAAAAGCCCCATGTTATTCAGGATCAGATGGATATGACTGTGAGTGTCATTTCTGTTCCCAGAATTTTAATAGGGATTCACAGCTGGAACCTGTGGAATGTATTTTAGGTTAGTGATTGCCCCTCACCAAGCAACAAATTCAGTTCTCAGAAAAGTTGTTTTTTGAAATTCCAGTGTTTCAATAAGTTAATTTCCCTAAATATTGGATGATATTTACATCTGATTCTTGTCAGATTCACTTAAGAGAGGGTTTACAGTAATAAAATAGAATATTAGACTGTAAATACGGATTCAAAACTCAGGGCTAGGAATGCAGTTTAGTCGGTTGATTGCTTGCTTAGCATCCGTTAGGCCCTGGGTTTGAACCACCACATGCAGCCCTGCATAAGCTGAGTTCAGTGGTCCACATCTGTAATCCCAGTAATTGGGAGGTGGAGGCAAGATGATCAGAAGTTCAAGGACATCCTCAAGTACATAAGGATTTAGTGGTCAGTGGGAGATACATGAGACACCATCAAAAAAACATTTTAACGACTCCTTTGCATTTTTAATAGTCTGTCATTTTGTTTTAAATATTTTTAAAGTTTTTTTTAAGTGCCTCTTTCAAAATTGACAGGGTTTTGTTATTTTGCACTCCTGTCCAGCTTCAACCCCCCCCCCACCAAACACATATATCTCTAGTCATTATAGATTATAGATAATTTTGTTGCAAATTCAGCAGACCTGGGTGCTGTGTTGGAGACTCCCGCTGGCATTGTGAAGACCAGACCTTACTATATTGCAACAGTGCTAAAAGGATCAGGAACAAAGCTAGATATAAGATAAGTCCAACAAAAGCTGGACACCTGCAGTGAGGGGTTTGAACTATAAAATCAAACACAGGGTCAATGTTTATGTCATTTTTATTACTTATGAACTTGACTGCATGAACATATGAACATACTGCATGTTGGTCATGCATCTTCCATCCAGTTATACTCTGATTTCCTTCTCCCCTGTCTCCGTTCAACTGAGGGCATCCTCAGTGGAGTTACCAGTATTCAATCTACTCTTTATAGATGTATAGTCTGTACATACATACACACACACACATGCACACACACTCACACACACACGGTCACTGTAGCCCAGGCTGACCTGTAGTCTCAGGGTGGCCTTAAAGTCACTACAATCCTCCTACCTCTGCCTCCAGGATTAAAGGCATGTGCCACCATGCCTGGCTGGGTTTATATTTTTTAAAGCAAGAAAAAAAAAAATCACAGGGGAAGTTCCAAGTAAGAATTAAGGAGCAGCAGGCACGACTGGTTTTCTGGAATTTTTCAGTAGTATAAAACAGAACCAGGTCTAGACATGTGGACAAAAAGAGTCAGGCTGAAACAGAGCTTGGTAGTCTGAATATATGGCCCCCAATATATTCAGTCTTTTATTAGTTTATAGTTTGCATCCTCAGCCACCTTGCTAGAGGCAATGTCACTGGGCATTAAGGTATGATGATGGGTTTGAGATTCCATTGTAAAGATCTGCAAAGTGTGCCTAATAGAGGAGTTCCTGAAGTGTGCTATGACTTTTGGCTATAGTTTTGCTCTGTGTGCTGTGCACCTGGTTGGTTTTTCTCTCTCTGCTTGGCCCTGTGAAGGCAGGCTGCTTCTCCTGCCATTATGGAACTTCCCCTGGATCTGTGAGCTTCAATAAATAATATCCCTTCCTCCATAACTGTGCCTGGTCTGGAAGTTCATCTCAGCCAACCTGAAGCTGTCTGCTATAGTAAAGTGGTACCAAGGAGTGTGGGGTGAGATGAACCTAACTGTGTGGATATTCGTCTTTTGGAACCTTTGTTTTGGAGGAATGGGCATGGACTTGGTGCTTGCAACTGAAGATGCCTTCTGGAGTGGTAAGCCAAGTTTTATGGACTATTCTGATGAGAGTTTGAGAATGCTAAGTGCAGCCAATATTGAACTTAGAGGCTTGGCTTATGAGCTTTCTAAGGGGAAGGAAAGACTGCAGAGGACTTTATTGGAACTGGGCTACTGGCATAAGGGATGGCTGTGTTCCACTATCCAGGCCCAGAAAGTTTGATCAAAGTTAAATTTGTAATGGACTGATGTGCTTGGCTAAAGATACCGGACTGAGAGATTTCTTAAGATTTTAAGTTGGAAAACCTCAAACAAGTTAAAATTAGAGGCACTGAGACTGGTTTTAGGTTACTGGAGCTGCTATTGTCAACACATTAGCAATCTTAACGAAGGTGGAAGGAAGGTAGCCTGACTGCTTTACATTAAAACAATGGAGAGGATGCCTGAGGAAAGACTGTTAGAAATGCAAACTCTTGGAAAGAGTTGACTGGAGAAGGAACCTGCTTTTCAAGGCTATGATTTATTTTGTCCCTGGATTAAGGATATGGCTATGTCCTGCACACCTGGTATTAGTTTTGGAAGCATGAAAAATGCATGGAGAGGTCATGAATTGCACACGGTTCCAGGAGCCGCTGCTGAGATGCAGCATGAGGCAGGGCATGAAAACCCTCAGGAATAGGCTGGAAGAGCCTTTGGGAGATGGACTGTGGTTTGCATGGAGACCTGAAGATGTTTTGGATATACTAGGACTATGCAAGGACTACCATGGAGTGCAGTGTTGGCATGGGATCGAAGTTTTCCCTGGTGACTCTGCTCAGCTGGAGGGGCGGAACTGGAAAATCTGGAGACTGTCAGTCTCTGATTATATTGAACTTGAACTGCAGAAGTTTGATGCCTGCTGATGGTGGTTGAGTTTGCATTGTTCTAGTTTCTCCTTGCTATGCCTTATACCAGTTAAAAATGTTTACTCTGTGGGCTGGAGAGATGGCTTAGTGGTTAAACGCTTGCCTGTGAAGCCTAAGGACCCTGGTTCAAGGCTTGATTCTCCAGGACCCACGTAAGCCAGATGCACAAGGGGGAGTATGCATCTGGAGTTCGTTCTCAGTGGCTGGAGGCCCTGGCTCGCCCATTTTCTCTCTCTCTATCTGCCTATTTCTGTATCTTTCTCTTTCTCTCTCTCTGTCTCTCTCTCTCTCTCTCTCTCTCAAAATAATTAAATAAATAAATAAAAGATTTTTTTAATAAAACAGACCTGACATTATAAAAACAAAAAAAGTTTACTCTATGCCTTTACATGTTGAAAATATTTAACTTGTTTCATTTTACAGGACTCACTATCTTAAGTTGGTCAAGACTGTGAGAACCTTTGAAATTGGATTGAGTACAATTCACAATATGTGATAGTTAAAATCTTTTCAGGGGCAGATGTGTGATAGTTTTTCAAATCTCACTCTGGCCCAGGCTGACCTGGAATTAACTATGTAGTCTCAGGGTGAGAATGTGGTAGTTTGAATATATGTCCCCCAATATATTCAGTGTTTTATTAGTTTATAGTTTGCATCCTCAGCCACCTTGCTAGAGGCAATGTCACTGGGCATTAAGGTGTGATGGTGGGTTTGAGATTCCATTGTAAAGATATGCAAAGTGTGCCTAATAGGAGTTCCTGAAGTGTGCTGTGACTTTTGGCTGTAGTTTTGCTCTGTGTGCTTTGCACCTGGTTGGTTTTTCTCTCTCTGATTGGCCCTGTGAAGGCAGGCCGCTTCTCCTGCCATTATGGAACTTCCCCTGGATCTGTGAGCTTCAATAAATAATATCCCTTCCTCCGTAACTGTGCCTGGTCTGGAAGTTCATCTCAGTGAACCTGAAGCTGTCTGCTACACAGAGAAACCCAGATATGGTTGTAAAAAGAAAGTACAGTGAGGGGAGATAAGATTTAACATAGACCTTTAAAAAACCAGAATGAACTGTTAAAAACAATGTAACTTAGAGGTACAGACACACCTTGCATTTTCTAGTGGAAGAGAAATTGTCATTGATTGGTTGTCTTCCTGAAGTCTCCAGGTCAGTGAGATGAAAAAGTTAGGAATGTGTAACAATGCCATTCTTGTGCGAATACATGGCTGACCAGATCTCCCCAAAAGATCTTCTCCAGAGGCAGGCTGGGCATCATGTCACAAGGTCCCTTTCTGGTGTCCTTCCTTCCTGTCCCTACATTCTGATTGATGACCCTGTGTCTACCACTCTGGCTTCTCTATAATCTTTGTTCTTACTTATTCCTACCTGAGGACCATTGAACCCAGCAATTTTCCTCCATCAGAATATGTATTTTCAATGCTCTGATGCATTTCATTTAATAGCATGTATCTATTTTAATATCATATCTTTTAAAAAGCTTTTCAGGGCTGGAGAAATGGCCTAGCAGTTAAGGCCTGTGAAGCCTAAGGACCCAGATTCCATTCCCCAGTACCCGTATAAGCCAGCTGGAGGCCTTGGCATGCCCGTTCTCTCTCTTTCTCTCTAACTGCCTATTTCTGTATCTCTCTCTCTCTGAAATAAATAAATAATAAAATGCTTTTTAAAAAAGACACATGCTTTCCTGGACGACTCAAAGGAGCTATGCTCGATGACCTGCTAGGAGTAATGTCTGCCTATGCCAGACACTAAGGGGATGATAGAAATCTTTCAGAGAGATCAGATTGTGGGATTTCAAACTGGACAAAGTAAGAATGCATACCTTAGAGGCCGGCATAGGCTGTTCACTCATATTCTATCAGCCTTGTTAGAAGGCTTTGCCATTCCTCAAGGCCTGCACATACACTATCTCATTCAGGTCCCAAATTCACTTTTAGCTGACTTAAGTGTCTTCCCAAGGACACAGAACCTTCAGGGTCAGACACCAGAAAAAGAAAAAAGAAACTTGTGAGAATTAAAATTCCTTTAAGACATGTGAAGTGAGATGAGATGAGGAAGCCTGGAAAGCCAAGACAACCAAGAGTTTTTATCAGTGGTCACTCTGCTCTGTCCCAGCCATTGCCTACTTTGAACCTATTGGTCCTTTGAACCACAGATATTGGTATGAAAACAAAAGTGAAATACCACAAAGGACATAAAAGGAGAAAAAGTCATGGATCTCTGTCACCTGTCTAGATAATTCAAACCCTAAGAAGATGACATCTAAATAAAGCTGCCTTCAGAAATGATTCCTCTCCTTCTTGCACCCTCAATCTTCACCCAAGAATCCATTTTAAGGTGCAAAAACAGTCAATTCCAAGTGACAGCAATCTCCATGAAATACTGAGAAACAGGCCTTTTACTTCTGAAATATTAAATCTGCCCAGATAGAAGAATTCTGACCCACAGGGACCAAGCCACAAAACTGAAAACTTGGTTGTTAACAATTTGTCTTCACCCCTCAGCTTGCAGTCATCCAATTCATCTCTTTCCCTACAACAAGTTCAAATGACATTTCTCATATTCCACTTACAGAGGAAATGTAAGGTGAGCCTTTCTTTTCCCTCTCCTGCTGACTTTTGGCCAACATAAGAAAGCCTGGGCCCAGGCTCTCCTAGGAAACCGTAATGAGACAGGAGACAAGGATGCAACTCCAGTAAAGAGCAGGAATTCCTGGAGATTCATAAAGGCATGGGCATAAGCCATGTGCTCAATTACATTGAAATGTGGTCTTTCAGAGTGCCCTCCATTACCCCCAAACTTCTCACACTCACTAGCCTACACTCTGATCTTGCACACCTCATGTGGGTACCTGAGACTCTTGTCTTTTCAACAGGCATTAGTGAAAACCCACTGACGTGGCTAGTACTGAGAAATGAGAAGACAGCTACTATTCAAATTCATGTTTTGAACTCGAAGGTATAACCGTGGGGACATCATTTAGAATCTTCTTTGGAAAGGGTCCATTGAAAATGTTGCCCCTCTGGGACTGCAACCACTGTTTTGCTTATTCAGTGAGCTCATCTGCAATTAATCTGAAATCCTTACTCCCTTGCTGTCCGGGGAAGTTGAACCGCACACAATAAAACACCTTGAAAACAAATCTTCCTGCTTGATTATTCCAGGGCTGGATTTCATAGCTGATATTCATAGACAAGTCTGTTCTGAGACCAAAGACAATTAAGCAGACAGAAACTTAATTCTGTAGCATATACAACAGAATTAAATGATCTACCTGCAAATGAGCAGATTCATATCATTACTGTTTCCTGTAGGATACAAGTGGAACCTTTGGCTACCTAGTCATCCTAGTTCCTAAATGAGAATGGCAATGGTGTTGCAGACCACGGCCATAGCACGACTGGCCCGAATTAGCCTCTAGCCACGGAGATTGGCAACTGCCTTCGAAGAGTAGATACCTGAACAACTGTCATGGGGTGGCTCACCTATCTGGTGTGGTGGGGTGGCTATAGATGGGATATGGAATTAGGTAACCACAAGTCTCATGTGTTTGTGGGTATGTTTACCCCCAGCCCTCAACTTCTTCATCTGTACGAAGAGGATAATAATAGTGTATAGTTCTCTGGGTAACTGAGAAAAAAGAAAGAACATGTGTAGAATGCATGGTTCAGAGCCACATCAGAGGCATCCATGGAGCCTGTAAACTGCATGTACCCAACATAGTTAAGTGGCACAGCAAGGATGGCTTCTTCTCCACAGAACTTCCCCTGCCTACAGCAAACAGCCCTGATCTTCCCCTTGCACTGTCTGGCTGCTCTTCCCTGCATGGTCCCCACATGGTCTCTCACATCAGCATCTCCGAGGACTTGAGGGGGACCACAATCAGCATAGCCCTGGAGGACTCACCTTGCCCTAGCTCTATGCATCCATTGAGACTTTGATGATATGAGAGAAACAACAGTTTCTGAGAAGTAGGGACCTGCAGGAAACGTGGAAGAAAGCTTGAAGCCTCACTAAAAGCCAAGATTAAGAAGTACACTGGAAGACCAGACTCTATTTCCTACAACATGTCTTGATTCTCTCTCAAAACAACTTTTGTCACTGTAACTATGTCCCTATTGGATGTTCGTGTTCATTTTTGTTTGTGCTCTTCCTCCACCTCATTAGAGTATAAGGTTTTATTAAGTTAATGCATATCAACCCTCCCCTAGAAAAAAAGCACCAATGTTATAGAACCATTAGTGTGTTTCTGTTACATACTGCCAAAAGAATTCTCACTTCCACTATGAGAATAACTGTCACCTTCTTTGTCATTGCTTTAGTTACCCAGTGTACTCCTCACCATCTCACCACAGCAATTTCCTCCTTATATATCTGACCCATATCCATGCCTCAGACAGTTACCCAGCATCCTCCTCTCCACCTGAAGACAGCCCCTTCTAGTCCATCTGTCCCATACTCCTCAGACAGTTACCCAGCATCCTCCTCTCCACCTGAAGACAGCCCCTTCTAGTCCATCTGTCCCATACTCCTCAGACAGTTACCCAGCATCCTCCTCTCCACCTGAGGACAGCCCCTTCCAGTCCATCTGTCCCATATTCCTCAGTTACCCAGCATCCTCCTCTCCACCTGAGGACAGCCCCTTCCAGTCCATCTGTCCCATATGCCTCAGACAGTTACCCAGCATCCTCCTCTCCACCTGAGGACAGCTCCTTCCAGTCCATCTGTCCCATATGCCTCAGACAGTTACCCAGCATCCTCCTCTCCACCTGAGGACAGCCCCTTCCAGTCCATCTGTCCCATATGCCTCAGACAGTTACCCAGCATCCTCCTCTCCACCTGAGGACAGCCCCTTCCAGTCCATCTGTCCCATACGCCTCAGTTACCCAGCATCCTCCTCTCCACCTGAGGACAGCCCCTTATAGTCCATCTGTTCCATACTTCTGTTTCCCAGCATCCTCCTCTCCACCTGAGGACAGCCCCTTCTAGTCCATCTGTCACATACTCCTCAGACAGTTACCCAGCATCCTCCTCTCCACGTGAGGACAGACCCTTCTAGTCCATCCTCAGTTTCCCAGCATCCTCCTCTCCACCTGAGGGCAGCCCCCACTTCTAGTACATCTGTCTCTTCCTCATTCAGGCAGTTACCCAGCTTCCTTCTCCCCACTCAAGCACAGCCCCTTCTAGTGCATCTGTCCCATAGTACTCAGACAGTTACCCAGCATCCTTCTTTCTACCTGAGGACAGACCCTCCCTCTAGCACATCTGACCCTTATCTACTCCTCAAGACAGCTCTCACTGAACCTTCTCTCTGCTTTACCTAGGCAGAGCCATAGTCAGCTATTTTAGAGAGTGGTCCTCAGGCCACTCCTCTCTTTTGTCTCTCCCTCTCTCTCTGCCTTTCTTCCTCTATGTATGAAAATTTAGTAGAGGGTTCTACAGAAAATCAGCTGCAAAACAACAACAAAAACAAACAAACAAAAAAAAACGTAGGAACTGGAACATTCCAAATTCACCCACCATTTCCTTTCTCTTCACCGGATTCCCTACCCTCTCAACATCAATCCTGGGGCTGAGTCCCCCTCACCAGAACTCTGATACCTTCGTACAAACTTCCCAAATCTTATTTTTCATTCGGTATTTTAGAGTTTAGCTTTCCTCTGCCAAAGCAAAATTCCATGTCTCTATTCATTGACACAAAACATCTATCAATGGGCCCTGCTAAACAAAGAGCTTTCTCGTGGTTTGTACCCTGAGCCATCTAGATAAACAGGTATCAGGGATTATTAGATTTCCCTCAGTTATCCATGTACAATGTCTAGGCAGGGCTCCCATCCTTCCTTCCTTTGATATTTATGTCATCCCCTAGCTTCCAGACCTGCCTAGTGCACTAAATTTCCCAGAATGTATTGAATGACGTTTAAAGAAGACACATGAGGCCACATGTCCCAGCTGTGTTCAGGGGGGTCTGAGTCCCTCCCAAGACTGCCTTTGAGAGGCTCTGGAGTACAGTCTGTCCTGAAATGTACCTTCTACCCTCCCATCTTTACTCCTTACCAGTGTGATTTTGGGGAAATTTGCTTTCCTCACTGCCTGGGTAGAGATGGTGACTGATATTTAATACCCTAAACAAACTTTTTCTTTCAAAGAGGTAAGATTTATTTATTTATTTATTTATTTATTTATTTATTTATTTATTATTTATTATTAGAGAGAAAGAGAAGGAGGTAGGTAGAAGGAGAGAGAGTGGGCGGACCAGTCCTTCAGCCACTGCAAATGTACTCCAGAGGCATGTGCCACCATGTGCATGGCTTATGTGGGTATTGGGGAATCAAACCAGGATCCTTAAGCCTTGCAAGCAAACACCTTAACCAGTAAGCCATCTCTCCAGCTCGACACACCTTTTTATAAAGGCTTAATGCTTGTTTATGTACAAAGCCTGGCTGAGGTGAACATGAGAGAAATACTTGCTTGCTTTTGGCCTGGGCCTTCTTCCATCATCCCCTGCTTACTTGACCTTGTTCTTGATCCATTGCTCAGCCTTCTGCCTGGGAATCATATGCTCCACTTATTCCTTCATTTGATATCTAGTCAATCTCAGGTCTCAACTGCTAAATTATATCTTAACAGAATTCCTAGGGCTGGAGAGATAGCTTAGTTGGTAAAGTGCTTACCATAAAATCACAAGGAACTGGAGTGTGTGTGTGTGTGTGTGTGTGTGTGTGTGTGTGTGTGTACACATATGGAGACAGAGGGCACCTGGCATGTTATTCCTCAGTAATATGTTATAAAGCCAGGTATGATGACATGTGCTTATAAACCCAGCACTGGGAAAACAAGCACGTCCCTGGTACTGGCTGGCCAGCTATTTTCACCTACTTGGAGAGTTCTGGACCAATAGAGATGCCCTGTCTCAAAAAGTAGTTGGACAATGTTCCAGAGGAATGATACCTCAAGTTGTTCTTTGGCCTCCATAATCACACAGTTGCACCTGCATGCATGTACACACACACACACACACACACACACACACACACATCACACATGGCAAACATACCAAAGAAGACTTCCCAGACCCTCCACGACCTGAGCACCTTCTGTGTGTTCAGCCAGCCCTGTGCACTCAACATGAATAGTGCACAATTACTTGCAAGTAGCTTCATGTTCTTCTTTGCATTTATCGCGACCGCATCCAACTGCAAATCCTTTGAGAGCAGGAAGTATCTCTCATTCATGCTTTTTCCCTGCATCAGACATAATGCTGACTCCTGGTAGATGTTCCACAAATGTTAAGTATTAAAAATATAGAATGTAAACAAAGGAAAGACAAATTTTACCATTCACACAACTATTCTAATGATGATTTGGGGGTGTTTGTTTGTTTGTTTGGTTGGTTTGGCTTGGTTTGGTTTTTTGACGTAGTGTCTCACTCTATCCCAGGCTGACCTGGAATTTACTATGTAGTCTCAGGGTGGCCTCGAACTCACAGCCATCCTCCTACCTCTGCCTCCTGAGTGCTGGGATTAAAGATGTGCACCACCACACCTGGCCTAACAATGATTTTTCAATCTCTTGTTATTTAATCTCTCAGCAGCAGTCTTTCTACTTTGGCATCTTCGTTTCCCCACCCCTTTCCTTAACACACTCAGATCTCGTTTCCAGCACCTCCACTCCACTGTAACTTCCCCACCAAGATTATCTAGGCTCTCCAGATAGCTAAGATCATGGACACTTCCAACCATCACTATTATTGACCCTTAGCGCATTTGACACAGTGAGGTTGAGATGTTCTTTCCTTGGTCTGTTGCATACATGTCAGCTCCCTTTATGGGTTTTTTTCCTAAACCATTAAGTGTGAGAGTTCTTCCAGACACATTTAGATTTTCTTCTTTCTGTATTTCTCCCACTAAATCTTATTCATGCCCAGTTCTAGATCTATGATTTAAGTTTCTCCCTTTGTCTCTCTTAATCCTTCCTTCCCTCCCTCCATCTCCATCTCTATCTGCCTCATTCTTTTTAAAAAAATGACAACCAGCCGGGCATGGTGGCGCACGCCTTTAATCCCAGCACTCGGGAGGTAGGGGTAGGAGGATCACCGAGAGTTCAAGGCCACCCTGAGACTACATAGTTAATTCCAGGTCAGCCTGGACCAGAGTGAGACCCTACCGCGCAAAACCAAAAAAAAAAAAAGACAACCATCCATGTATTATATTGCAAGAAACCTAAAGTCTTCTTCATATCTTGTTCCTGATGAAATGTTGTTGAATTTTTCTCTAATATCCATGAAATTCACTTTCTGTATCACCTTTACTGGAAAAACCATGCCTACACACAGTATCAATATTACATTTTGTTTGTTTGTTTTGTTTTTCAGTTTTTTGAGGTAGGGTCTCAGCTGGAAGAAAATTCCAGAACCATCCACCATGACCAGTTTTTTTTTTTTTTTTTTTATGTTTTAATCTTTTTGAACAACACCATTTCAAGTGCCGTGTATGTGTGTGTGTGTGTGTGTGTGTGTGTGTGTGTGTGTGTGTGTGTGTGTGTGAGTATGGACACATGTGTGCCATGATGTATGTGTATGGGGAAGTCGGAGGACAGCCTCAGGATGTCAGTCCTAGCCTTCCACTTTGTCTCTTGTTGTCCTGACATTGGGAACACCAGACTAGCTGATTCTGTGAGCTTCAGGATTCTCTGGACTCAGCCTCACATTGTCATATGCACATGGGTGCATGTGCCATTCTTTCTGACTTTACGTAGGTACTGAGGATCCAAGCTCCACTCATCAGGATTAGGCACCTTTAACCACTGAGCCATCTTCCCAACTGTTCAATGAATTTAAGCAGATTATAACATCCCTTACAAGCTCTTAGGGGATTATCATCTCTCATCTGTGGACGAATCCATTGACACTCAGAAGTTAAATGACTTTTCCTGCAAGTCAGATCTCTGAATTCAATTTGCATTGCCTCTCTGCTACGTCATGTAATACTTCTGCTTCCCTGTGCTTGCACTATTTCTCAAAGCACTTCCTGTGCTTCTTCACAACAGCCCTTGAAGGAGAGACTTAACAGAAAGAGCTTCTTCATGTATTAGAGCCAGGATGAGCTGGACACGGGGCTCTGCATGACGTGCTGACTTTTTGCTTGAGACAGCCACTTCATTGCTCTGACCCCTGATTCTCCACATTATAACAATTAAACTAGATAATCCTTAATAGTCCCTTTGGATCAAAAAGAAAATCCCTCAGCCTTTAGCCACATATTTTCTCTCCTTTAAATCATTATTTAAGGTCCATTCTCTTTAAAAAAAAAATGGAGAGAAGAAAAAAGAAAGTTACCTCTGGAGCTGGGGAGATAGCTCCATGGGGAAGAGATCTCACTGTGCAAGAATGAGGGCTTGAGTTTAATCCACAGAACAGATGTAAAAAGTTAAGTATGGCCACAATAACTGTAACCCTGTGCAGAAGGAGGTGGAGACAGGAAGAGCAGCTGGGCTCACTGGTCATCCAGTCTGACAGAAAAACAGGGAGCTCCAGGATTAGTGATGGAATTTTCCTGAGGGAAATAAGGTAGAAGAGTGATACAGGGCTCCTGACACCTTCTACCTTCTACTGGCCTCCACATGATGCTTGCAGGGCATGTATATTCTGCACATACATATGCATATGCATAGCACACACACACGCACACACATTATTTCTGAAGTGATAAAACCAACCCTTTAATGCATTCGAATAAGGGCTTGCCTCCTGTTGCATGTGTCTGCCACAAGGTTACTTTTTAGTTACTATCGTGAATTTCACATTCAACCCATTTCTGTAAATCTGTTCAACAAATACTGTTCATTCATTGTATTTGAAAACAAAATTAATTGGCTAAGAACAACACTATACCAGGTTCACAGAATCTAAAACACTTAAAATCACACAGCATATCATCTCTTTGTTTTCTATAAATGCATACAATTATAATATGTCAATTTACAATAACACAAAAGAAAATAGTAAATTCTTGGGAAATAATCTGTCCTGTAACTCCATAATTTACCACTAGAGGGCAGGGTTGATCCAGTTCTGTGGTTTATCTTTTTTTAATATGTTAAAAAGGATATTCTGATATAGATCAGATGTAATATAAATTAACAATTTTTTTCTCAAAAATAGTAGTTTCTTTTATAAGAATTATAAAAATTTTCATAACATCTTGTCTTGTATTTATAAATGGAATTCTTTTGAAAAGCATGAACAATAAAGAAATAAAAAGCTATATACGAGAAAATAACCCTTATAAAACATTCTAATTATTTTAAAAGTGGAAAAAAATCTAACATTTTAATGTCATATATTCAATTTAACAAATAGATTATAAATCAAGCTTGATTATTGCATATGAATTATCTAAATGATATATTAAGTATTATGTAAGGAATAAAAAAATTCAATTTATTCTGGATGAACTGCATATGAAAATCACAAATATATGTTTAGCATAACAAGAATGAAGTGTAGAAATATGAAAATGCTGCTTTTAGAAAGAAAGACTTTCATTTTTATTTTATTATTATTATTTTATTTATTTATTTATTTATTTTACTTTTTGGTTTTTTAAGGTAGGGTCTCATTCTAGCCCATGCTGGCCTGGAATTCACTATGTAGTCACAGGGTGGCCTTGAACTCACAGCGATCCTCCTACCTCTGCCTCCCAAGTGCTGGGATTAAAGGTGTGCACCACCACGCCTGGCAAAGGAAGACTTTTAGATGAGTTCTTATTTACAGTATGTATCATGCATTTTCAAAAATCCCTTTGCCTAGAACCAGATTCATGGTAGATGTTAATACCCATTTAGAGCCTTATTCAATGCATTCACACTGTATCTATGACACTATAACCCAATTGTAGCATAATCCACAGAGAGAAGTGAGTACTATAGAAAAAAATCACACAAAACAAATGCTACGATCCATCTCATGATAGGGAATCAGCTATCCACAGAGGAATAGGCAAGTTAAGCATGAGTGCTGCTCTCACAGCCAGCCTCACAAGCTGCACAGGAAGATGACGATAAACACTGAGGACACTCCAGATGTACTCAGGCAGAAATTGAGAAACTGTTGAGAGCTCAACACTAAAATAGACTCATAACACACCCACCAAGGCTCAGGAATATTGCAGAAGAAAAGAAAGATTATAAGCACCACAGGGTGGGAAAGAGTATCCAGAGGCATTATCCCCACCCCACAGTGACTGCTACATTCATAAGCCCATGGTGAATCCCAGTGGCCCCCACTGAGGAGGACCCTCAGTGGAATGGGAGTGGAGAAAATGAGAAATAATAGGATAATATGAGGGAAATGGGACCAACACATGATTTGTCCATATAACAAAGTTTGTAAATACTAAAAAACTTAAAATAAAATAAAAATTCTACCATCATCTACTCCTTGTTTCAACCAGCATTTATTGAGGGGCTAAGACACAGGCTCAGGAGCAGAGGCTTAAATACAGAGATCATTGTCCTTATAGACAATAGCGACAGAACCACAGTGACCGCATCACGTGTTCAGGTCTCCTATGCACTCATTTCAAAGGCACCTTCCTGTACATTAGCTTCCCATAACTATAACAAATACTCAAAGCAAATAACTTACAAAGAGAAAGGAATTGATTTCAACTAAAGTCATGTGGTGTTGATTGGTCCACTGTTTTGGGTCTGTTGCTAGGCAATAAATATATCATGGCAGAGCAAGTGTCAGAGCAAAACCCATTCACCTTATGACTCGACAGCAAAAGAGAAAATGGTGGAATGACTTGGGTCTCTTTAATGGCCTGCACTGCTCTTCCTCATCTTTTTCCTATACCGATCGGGTGCTATAACCTTAGCCCTTAACTTTCAGCCCCTCATGCCACTTCTACATCCGAGAACTTCATCATGAAAAGAAGAAATGGATCCAGCTTCCACTATAGTTTTGCCAGAATTCTCTGAGCTCTGTTATAAGCACAGTGAGCCTCGTCACCTTTAAACCCCCGGGATGGTTGGCTGAGATATTTGGTGTGTATACGTTGTGAATTGAATATGAAATGTTTCCCAAAGACTTGTATGTTTGAACACTTGGTCCAAGTTGGTGGCACTCTTTGCAAGAGTGTAGAACTTTTATTTTAGAAGGTGCAGCCTTGCTGGGAGAAGTGAGTCACTTGGAGGGCAAGATGGTGAGGTGATTTTGCTTCTGGGTTTCACCCTAGCTCTCTTCTTTCTGATCCATAAAGACACGAACAAGCCAAGATGTCACAATTTCCCTGCCCTGACAGACAACCCTCTGAACCATGGGTTGAAATAAATCCTTTCTCCCTATAGGTGCTTTGATACAGCCGTGAGAAAAGTAACTCAGTGTCTTGTATCCTTCATCCCTTTCTCTGGACTCATGAGAGTGTACTAGTCTGTGCTGCTCTAGCATCTATGCAGAAAGAAGCAGCCACGTGTGTTTCATCTACTTGGAACATAAGCAAAGCTCACACTTGTGTAGCAGCAGAGACCACTGAGAAAGATTAGTGAAAGTCACTAGCTAAGTGTCTCTGACTTAATGTGGAGAAAAGACTCACAGAACAAAACTACATTCATTTACTCATCATCTCAGCAAATATTCATTGAGACCTACAAAAGGCCAGGAATTGAGGTTGGTATTTTCACAGGTGAAATAAAAGACAAGTCTTAGCCAGGCGTGGCAGCGCATGCCGTTAATCCCATCACTCGGGGGTCGGGGGGGGGCAGAGGTAGGAGGTTCGCCATGAGTTCGAGGCCACCCTGAGAGTAGAGAGTGAATTCCAAGTCAGCCTGGGCTAGAGTGAGATCCTATCTCAAAAAACCAGCAGGGACCAGAACCTTGTGCCCACTGCCCACTGCAACCAAGGAGACTTACAGTGGTAGTACATAAAGGTGCCAAGAAAGCCTTCTCAAAGAAGGATATTTGAGAGTGGCCAACAAAGCAGAGTCTGTGTTATTCTGGAAAAGAAAAGGAAGAGAAGATTTTGAAAGAAAATAGGGCATATGTGAAACTTTGAATATTTAACTAAAACTGAGACAAATGAGACAAATTGGAGTAAGACACAGGGTTGACAGTTGATAGAAACCAAGTTCACATGAATGGCATTCTAAGATGCCTAATTAGTCCTGATAGAGATCAAATGACAATGACATATTTCAAAATAATAATATTAATCATCCATTTTAAAGTGATTGATTAACATTTATTTTGGAGAATGAACTGAAGCAGTAGGCTAGGTGACATTTAAGGTAAAAACTCCAGGCATAGGGGTTTCACACTTAGATATCCATTGCACCAACTTGAGATAATAGGAATGAAAAGCACATAATAGTGTGATGAGAAAAAAAAAAAAAAAAAAAAAAAAAAAAGTGCCCGATTCTTACTCTATTTGGTCCTCCTAACAGCTATTTAAATTGTGATTAGCCCTGTCTTAAAGATGAGGAAACTGGCACTGGAAGTCATCTGATTTATCAAAGGACTCACAGCTAGAAACAACGGAGTCTGAAATAAGAACTGAATTGGTTTAACTGCAAAACCAGAGCACTCTGAACCAACCTCACCATGGTTTCCACTGTCTCTGAACAACTGTCTTGGAATCTGACAATCTACCAGGTAAAGACAGAGATGAAATTCACAGACCTGAGTACAAATATCAACTAAACTGTCAATTTTATGATTCCATTGTTCTCTGGTACAGAGGTGATCCTACAGAACCACAGTTTGACAGCAGAAGGAAAAGAGAAGATGTGGCCCTGCAGGGCCCTGAGATTACTTGATTTCCATTCCCATTAACTGGCAACCTCAGCCACATTATTTAGGATAATTAACTACAAATCTCCCAGGAGTATGCCCATACCTCCTCTCTTGCCTCTCTGATGGGTAGAAAGATGAGTCTAGAAAAGAAGGCAAAATATCTCCGTGAAAAATGAATCCTGTCTGTCTCAGCTCCCTTAATAAGGCCATCTTTAATTTTTTTCTCTCCCATCCCCTAACCTCTTGATAATATCATCGTTTTAATATGATTTCCAAAGCTAGAGCTCTGAGGAACTTGTATTAAGCCATTACCCCAGGGAACAACACATACAAGCTCATGATATTTACTTAAAATTCTCAATTTGGTGGCTATGTCAAGGTCTTTATAAACAAAACTGACTTTTTCAGTGTTAGCAAATTAGCACCGTGTCCAGAATAATCATTTCCACATGGGGAATGACATGTCCTTATATTTCTTCACATTCACTGATGACAAGTGCCATTTCAGGCAAATTTGTAAAATAGATTGTGAAGATTGTATGGCAATAATGTCTAAATTGTTTTCTTACATGATATAAAAATTTCTTCATATGAATAAGTGTTGAAAAGCAAGAAAGAGCAGTAGTAAAGAACTATCTCATTGTGTGATAGTTTGTCACCAAGTCATCTGTGAGGCAATAACATGAGAGAAATATCTGCTATTTGAGTGATCACAGAGACGCCACGGTGGATTCCTATCAGAGGAGGTACATACAGCACTGACTAGGGAACAATGACTTGAGTGGTTCTCTGGTGATTATAAGAAGTAAATTTTTGTTTTCTGGATTTTTTTTGAGGCAGGGTCTCACTCTAGCCTAGGCTAACCTTGAACTCACTCTGTAGTCCCAGGATGGCCTCTAACTCATGACAATCCTCCTACCTCAGCCCTCCAGTGCTGGGATTAAAGACATGTGCCATGCCTGACAAGAAATAATGTAACTCTAAAAAAAGAGGGGACATTCCCAGCACTTCCACTTTTAGTTTCATACCACAAATAATTGAAAGTAAGGATTCAAACAGATATCTGTACATCCATGGTTATTTAAAATACCTAAAAAGAGACAAAAAATGACTTTCCATGGATAGATACACATACAAGTTATGGTACAAATGCAAGTAACTATCCACAGATGAATACTCACACAAGATATGATACAAACATAATGAATATACACACAAGATATGGTACAAACGTAATGAATACACGCACAAGATATGGTACAAACACAATGAATACACACAAGATATGGTACAAACGCGATGAATACACACAGAAGATATGGTACAAATGCGATGAATACACACACAAGATATGGTACAAACACAATGAATACACACACAAGATATGGAACAAACGCAATGAATACACACACAAGATATGGAACAAACGCAATGAATACACACACAAGATATGGTACAAACGCAATGAATACACACACAAGATAAGATACAAACACATTGAATACACACACAAGATATGGTACAAATGTAATGAATACACACACAAGATATGATACAAACACAATGAATACACACACAAGATATGATAAACACAATGAATACACACACAAGATATGGTACAGACGTAATGAATACACACACAAGATATGGTCCAAACGCAATGAATGCACACACAAGATATGATACAAACACATTGAATACACACACAAGATATGATATAAACACATTGAATACACACACAAGATATTGTACAGACGTAATGAATACACACACAAGATATGTTCCAAATGCAATGAATGCACACACAAGATATGGTACAGATGCAATGAATACACACACAAGATATGATACAAACACATTGAATACACACACAAGATATGGTACAAATGTAATGAATACACACACAAGATATGATACAAACACAATGAATACACACACAAGATATAGTACAAACACAATGAATGCACACAAAAGATATGGTACAAGCACAATGAATACACACACAAGATATGGTACAAACACAATGAATACACACACAAGATATGGTACAGACGTAATGAATACACACACAAGCTATGGTATAAATGCAATGAATACACACACAAGATATGATACAAACACATTGAATACACACACAAGATATGGTACAAACACAATGAATGCACACAAAAGATATGGTACAAGCACAATGAATACACACACAAGATATGGTCCAGATGTAAGGAACACACACACAAGATATGATACAAACACAATGAATACACACACAAGATATGATACAAACACAATGAATACACACACAAGATATGGTACAAACACAATGAATGCACACAAAAGATATGGTACAAGCACAATGAATACACACACAAGATATGGTACAAACACAATGAATACACACACAAGATATGGTACAAACGCAATGAATACACACACAAGATATGATACAAACATATTGAATACACACACAAATTATGGTACAAATGTAATGAATACACACACAAGATATGATACAAACACAATGAATACACACACAAGATATAGTACAAACACAATGAATGCACACAAAAGATATGGTACAAGCACAATGAATACACACACAAGATATGGTCCAGATGTAAGGAACACACACACAAGATATGATACAAACACAATGAATACACACACAAGATATGGTACAAATGTAATGAATACACACACAAGATATGGTCCAAAAAAAATGAATACACACACAAGATATGGTACAAACACAATGAATACACACACAAGATATGGTACAAATGTAATGAATACACACACAAAATATGGTACAAATGCAATGAATACACAAATGCAATAACTACACCCACAAGATACTGTATTGCTGGTGAGATGGTTAAAGAGACTTTCTTCCAGTGCCTGCTGTCCAGGTTCGACTCCCCAGTACCTACCTAAAAATCCAGATGCACAAGTGGCACATGCATCTGGAATTCACTTGTAGTAGCAAGAGGCTCCCGTATATGCCTATAACCCCTCTTTCTCTTCATTTCTTTTCCCCATCTCTCCCATTGCAAATAATTAAATGATTTTTTTAAACAAATAATGTGCCTTTGAATACTCTTCTAGAAACCTTGGGGCCTATTTCTGGAGAAGGAAGGACTAGGACAGAATTGATGGTACTTGGAAGCCTCCTCATTAACCATGATTTAGATAGCTAGTCACCCAGGGTGATTTTTATAGTGTGAATGGGCAATGTCCCCGTCGACTCATGTATTTGAACACTTGATGGCCAATTTGTGCTGCTATTGTGGCTGTGGCATGTTGTAAAAACTTTTTGACATAGGCCCCAGCGTGTAGAAATATTGTTATAGGGGTTGGCCTACAGTGTCATAGCCCAGCCTGGTTCTAGCCTGAGCTCTCTGCTTTCTGGTCCATCAAGATGCATAGAGTCCTAGCCAAATGCTCCCACTACCATGAACTCTTGCATGTCTTCCCCTTCCCCTATGGTGGACTATACCACCTTAAACTATGAGCCAAACGAAAACTTCTCCCATTTGTTGTTCTATCAGGCATTCAGTAACTAACACAAGAACAGCAAAAGGATGAGGATTTTCCTGGGTATGATGTCTGACCCCCATCTAGAGAGACATGGGAGCCACAGATGGGATAATGGAACAAAGGGACAACCATACCTCATCCAAACTCTAATGGCATTTGGGTGAGATTTCAGCTTTGTCTGGATCATATGCCTTTCCCACAGCCTAAAATCACAAATGCTGAATGGTGACAAAGTTAATGTAGAAGGAAAAGCTTTATACAAGCCGGGCATGGTGGGCCATGCCTTTAATCTCAGCACTCAGGAGGCAGAGGTAGGAGTTTCACAGTGATATGAGGCTACCCTGAGCCCTGAAACTACTACATAGTGAATTTCAGGTCAGCCTGGGTGAGAACAAGACCCTACCTCAAAAAAAAAAAAAAAAAAAAAAAAAAAAAAAAAAAGCTTTATACATGGTGATGTCATCTCACTACAGTAGTCTTGTTAATAAGCTATTGCATTCAACTTTGGGACTATTTTTGAGTCCTGCCTGCACCCAGCTGTCTTTTTCTTTTTTAAAGGAAAACTTAATAATATCCTTTCTGAGTGAAAAGAGGTTTTGTATCCAGTTGTAATTTGAAGAGGAACAACTAAAATTATATATTTTGGAGGAATGTAGGAAATAAACACCCCATTATTACTTGTTATATTGTTCTATTTTTATGCTACTCATTAATTTACCATTCTCTGTGAATTTTATAGATGGGTAGCATTTTTATGCACTTAGTAGAAATTGATATTTTATAATGTAGGTTAAAATTTTCAACAAGTTTGAAACATTTTAAATAATGATTTTTGTTTCTCAATCCCAACTTATTAAATATTTAGCATAAATATTTGATTTTAGCAAATCAAATGATACAAACATTTTAATGCAAACTATTCTACTGTGTGTCTATTAAATGTACACATCAGCACCTAGAGATGAAAAAGCTAAGAATAATGAAAAGTAAAAATAACTGTATATTTGAACTTTTTAGACAAATAATGGGTCCTTTGAATTTTTTATGAATAGACAGTTTCATAGTCAGATGAGTGGGATTTAGACTAGCCTGGCATCAGTACTTGACCAACCCCAAATCTAAATAAAATCATGTTTTATTCTAAGTACATGTGCACCCTAGCACATAATCTAACAAATTCATCCTGACAGTGGAGTTTTCCATAACAACATCTGCCCCCTGAGGCACAACATCCCATTTTCATTGCCCCACTGATCTCATTGTCCTTTATCTGTATTTAATACTTTCCCTCTTGAATTAAGACAAATGCCAGGGAATATGTGGACCAAGAAGCACTTTCCATCACCAGCCAGGATTAAGAAACTCTATAGCCAGCCAAGAACTGATCTATACAAAGTTAAGATTAGCACCTTTTACTCAAAAAAAAAAAAAGAAGTGTAATTATTTAAAGATGCATTTAATCTCTTTCGTAGATTTATCTGTTTACAATATGATTATCTGCAACTATTTGTCAGAAATTCAATCTGGACTTCTGTCTTTCACTGGTCTGATAAATGATGCAACTGAGTAGTGTAGCAGGAGCGCTGGGTATTTCTCTGCTAAAGTGCCGGGATGAAAGGAGAGTGCAGTTAGATTTCTATAGCCATGGGCTTCATCATGATGGGATTTTCATATTTATTGCACACAACACTGCATCTCCCATTTAGTATAGAAATGTAATATTTCCTTTTTCAATACATTTATCTAAATTAAAATCATGTATATATTAGCACATTTAGTATGTAAACATGACTATAGACACAGTATTATAGCAAAAAATTAGAAAATAAGAATATATTCTCTACAATTATATAAAGTAAGAATAATTGACTGTGCTTAGGTCTGGAAATATAGGCAGGAATTTCTAAAATGGCAAGGACCAGGAAAGTCATTGCAGACAAAGAAAGACCATACAGACTGTGACAGGAATTACATGTGTGACATCCATGAGAACTCCTGAGTTAATATGGCTGGAAAACTGGAGGGTTAAGGAAATTAACAACCTACGAGTTGGGAGGCAGCAGGGAACCAGGTCAGCAAAGGTTTTCTTACTATATTGAACTCTATATAAGCCATGAGAAGGCATCGTGATTTGTCAGTGTTGTAAGCAGAAAGTAGCAAGCTGACTTAGCATCCTGAAAATATAGCACAGGTACCATTTAAGAAATGGTAAGAAAACTGTGAGTGCCTCCTTATGGCAATATGAAGGAAAGTACTGGGAGACATAACTTCATAAAATATCAATGAATTGACAAAGATAGCATAACAAGCATAAAGCATTATTAAAAGTGTTTGGGGATGTACATCAGTGGTAGAGTATGCCTCGTATACACAAGAAATACCTTGACTTAAATCTGATCACCACCAAAAACAGGGAAAAAAAATCAAGAAAATGGAAGGCTGAGTTCAAAAGAAAAAAAATGGACATATACATTACAGCTTTTCATTCATAAAGAACTCTCCCAATTTATTAGCAATACATAAATGTTACTTTAATGATAATTCATGAGCAAAATAGGCAATTTACATTATAAACAAGTGGCTAATGAACATATGAAAATGCTAGGATGTGGGCTGGAGAGATGGCTCAGCGGTTAAGGTGCTTGTCTACAAAGCCTAAGGAACCAAGTTTGATTCCCCAGTACCCACAAAAAGCAAGATGCACAAAGTGGCCCATGCATTTGGCATTTAGTTGCAGTGGCTAAAAGCCATTGTGCACCCATTCTCTCTTGCATGTATGCCATCTGCCTCTTCCTCTCTCTCTTTCTCTTCAATAAATACAATATAAAAAAGGGAATGCTAGAATCTGTTGACATTCAGGAAAATTGGCATTGAAAAAGAATGAAGTACTGCTGGTTTCCACCTTAGATAATATTTAGAATTGTCAACAGTGTGACTAAAAAGACTTTGATATGTTAGTGGAAGTATAAATTGATATTGTGATTTATCTTTGAACTTTAGCTAATTCGTAATTTTTCATATTTTATTCACAAGAATACGTAAGAAGGAAAACAGATGTTATAGAACTGAGTGGTTAACTCAGCATATTAAAAAGTATATTATCAAATTAAAGCTTATACCCTTATCATTTCTACTCTTTTCTCCATAAAACAATAAAAAAGTGGCTACCTGAACTAATGTAATAGAATTACTCTTAGAAAGCAGAACATAGATCTGAGCTTCAAGTAGGTGACAAAATTTATAGAATTTAGTCTCCTACAATGAGAAAGATGACAAGAGGGGGGAAGAATTGATTATGGCTTGATTTTTTTGGAAATGAGATGTCATTTCTTAAGTAGAAAAAAGACAAAAGGTACATTTGTGAATGAAAGTATGAGTTCATCTTGAAACTTGACAGATTTGAGGAACCAAAGATAAATTCACAGAAAAATATCCAACAAGTTGTTGAATATTTGTGTCTGCATACATATTGTATTAAATCACTAAGAGAAGATAAACCCCAAGAAATTGTGAGGGTAAACAAAATTTGTAAGATATTTTGGGCAAATTATTTTTTCATTACTACGAAAAAATCTCCTAAATCATAATTAAAATTTCTATCTTTGGCTATTTAGAAAATGTCCATCTGTAACATCCTTTTCATATTTTTGCAAAACTGTGGTCATATATATGTATATCATGTTACATAATTTCCCCCCATGGCAATATTTTATGACTAACATTAAAGATAATTTTTTTCTCGAAAAAAAGAATAAAAAAAGAAAAGAGAAGCTACCAAAGGGAAAACTTTGGGAAAACCAGTGTGCAAATGGAGGAGAGAGCAAACACAGCAGGGAAGTGTTTGAGGGCTGACCTCCTGGACCTCAACCAGCTGCTCTGGACTCCCAGGCCTGGGCTCTGTTACTGTGGTGGACAGGTGGAAGTCTCAGTCTGTCTGTGCTTACATGACACTCAACACTACTGGGGAAAAAAGGTGGTAGCGAAGGTGAACCAATGCATCTTCTTTGTCTGCCTGAGACAGCCTTGGTCTTGGAGGTATCCTTGTTTCCAGAGGAAAAGGGGCACCACACATAATGAAACGTTTTAGCAGCCATATGGATTCTCAGCCCAGAAACACTTGCTCCCCAAATCTGTATGCAAAGAAACTGGCAGGAGACTAGCCACCCCTCTCTTCTCATGCATTATTGAAGAGTCTATGCCCTTTGCATACACACAAAAATAATCATATTAGTCCAATTGGATTAGTTCAATGCATATCATTTGTAAAGCCCCTGGGAAAAAAATGGAAAATACTTTCCTTTGTTTTCAGAAAATTTGATTCAAGCAGATCATACATATGTTTGCAAAGGATAAAGAGCCAGATTAATTTACACAGGTAAAGCTACAGGGAGCTTTGGTCATGGGCATTATTTGTTAACAAAGACTACCTCAAAAAAAATAAGATAATATGGGTACTTGAGATGCATTAAAATATACTCTAATTGACAGTATTTACATAATAAATCCTAGAGTAAATTTATTTTATAAAATCAAATCCTATTCTACCGTCCTTTGATACTAAATCCCATTGGTAAGTTTAGTTATAAAAGCAAGCACTAGTGTGAAAAAATATATAACCATATTAATATGAAATGTAAAATTAGGAGAAATGAGACTATGTAAGTCAAAAAGGAAAAAAATAATGTTAATCATCCCTTTGTCTAGTCTGCTATTTCTTTCTGATTATAAAAATAAAAATGACATTTTTAAATCCCAAATTCAGCATTTGCTATTAAGTTGACACCATCATTTGCTATTAATTTGACACCAAAAAATAAAATGTGCATATTAAAACTATGCTGAAGCATAGATCCCTGTCCATGAAGTCTAACAGGACAGAACTGTGGAATGCTCATTTGCTGAGTCATTGGACAGGACGGTCTTCTTTCATCACACAGGGATATTTGTTGTGATGCACTTTTATTACCACAGCCCTTATACATTTCAAATCTTCACAAAAGTGAAATTATTCTTTACCTTATAGCAGATAGAAATTCCATGCCCAGTTATATGCTCAGAACACAGATAATATTTTTTACCCTACTAGACCAAAAAACACAATATTACTAAGCCTCAAGAGGTGAAGACAATGGATTTTCATCTACGCCGAATGACATTTAAAATCTCTGTCCTCTATGCCTTCCAAATAAATGTAGTTCACAACATGAAAGGGAGGGATCAGAAAGAAATAAAGGGGGAAAATTGAGGCAGGATGACAGGCTCATTAAAATGTACAGAAAGCATCTCCAACTCCCTCGAGAATGCTCTTATCGCAAAATAATCACATTGATGAACATGGAAAGAGTGGACTCCGGCAGGGGCCTTATATTGCACCCAAGAAGTTGGTGATTATATCCTGGAAATGTGACCCAGTGAAAGGCTGGCTTCTTTGTTGCTTAATAGAGTTCACAGAAAATGCTTGTCTCCAAAATGAGATTTCTCCCCTATTTGCTGTGCAGCATGGGAGTCTTGACAGGATGAGCAGGGGGTCATTTCTCCTAATCAAGGGGGGATGTGAACCCCTGGGGGTGGAAGATTGCAAGCAATCAAGCTCAACTGTTGCAGGAAACAGCATTGCCTTCTGCTCCATTGTCAAGTGGTCATAAAGGAAGGGTTAGGAAGCTGCTAGAATTTGGTAGAAATGAGGATAATAGGTCAGATGGACCCATTTGTCTTAGTAATTATCCATCTCTGGGGCTCAGAAATATTCCCTTGCTACCTGAGCAGCCTATCCACATAGTGTGCTTAGCTCTTAATTAAAATCTTTGTTAGTGTTTTCATTTTATCACCCTGTTAGTGCAAAAATCACAGGCATGCTTTCATATGAAAACATGAACAGGCTCTATAAACTGTAACCAAATAGACAATCTTCCTCTTGCTATAGCAGAACTGTGAGACAATGGGAAAGGCAAGGGTGGGGGATAATGATTTCCAAAGCTTGATCATTTCTGGTTCAAATACAATTAATTTGTATTTTCAAATGAAAAAGCAAATCGTACAAAAGCATACTCTATAATTTCTTTAATGTTTTTAAACTATATATTGGTGTATATTCATGTATATGGACATAAATGCATTAAAATGATTAGAGAAAATGTATATGGATCTAAATGCACTAAAATGATTAGAGCAAATACTCCACTATTGATGTCAGTTTTATAACAGCATCACTGGGATTAGAGGTAGGAATGAAGGAAGGCTAGCTCTTTGTCCAGAATACAGTGTTTTAAGACCATTTACAAAAGAATGTATTCACACATGTTGCAGTCAGCTTCTCATTGCTAGCAGAAAACACCCAACCAAAAGCAGCTTGTGAGAGGAAAGGGTTTATTTTGGCTTACAGACTTGAAGGGAGACTCCATGATGGCAGGGAAAACTGATGGCATTAGCAGAGTCTGGACATCACCTCCTGCCCAACATCTGCCCAATATCAGGTGGACAATAGCAGCAGGAAAGTGTGCCCAACACTGGCAAGGGGAAGCTGGCAATAACACCCATAAGCCTACCCCCACCAATGCATCACCTCCAGGAGGCTCCAATTCCCAAATTTCCACCAGTTGGAGGCCTGCCAAAGCAACAACTAAATCAAACCATCACAACATATTTCTTATTCAAACTAACCTTTAAAAGATGAAAACAGGGCTGGAGAGATGGCTTAGTGGTTAAGGCACCTGCCTCCTAAGCCTAAGAATGCTGGTTCCAATCTCCAGCGGTTCCAATCTCCAGGTCCCACGTTTAGCCAGATGCAAAGTGATGCAAGGGCGCAATGCCGCACTTGACCACAAGGGGCGCACACATCTGGATTTCGTTCTCAGCAGCTGAGAGGCTGTTGGCGTGCCCATCTCTGTCCTCCTCTCCCTCTCTCTCTGTCCCTCTCTGTGTCTCTCTCAAAAAAAAAAAAAAATGAAAACAACATAGTTATTCTATGACTGGATCTGGCTTTGGATGTGAAAGAAAACTGAATCACAGACTCAGAGATTCCAAAACAAGTATACTTAAGGTGAATTTCAAAATTCATATTTACCATCAGGGATTCTATCCCATACAAAGGTTTTCTGAGGTTAGGTCGATTAGGCTTAAATAACTTTCTGTCTTGGATATCTGTTTATCAACATAAACCTCTTTCTCCATACCACAGTTTGGACCTTAAAGGATCACATGACCTCTAAGCCTTGGTCTCCAGCTTGGCACTGCTGATACAGGATGGAAACCTTTAAGAACTGGAGTCTAGGGGAGGTACTGCCATTAGAGGAATTCTCTAAAAAGTCATTTGGGGATCCTGCCCATTTCTGTCTTACTCAGCTCACCACCCAGAATGCGGTGAACAGCTTCCTCCACCATGTGCTCCGTTCATGATGTGCTGCCTCACCACAGGCCTCAAAACCATAAAGCCAACTGACCATGAGCAAGTGAAATTTCCAAACTGTGAGCTAAAATAAACTTTGTTTTTAAGTTTATTATTGTTATTATTATTTTGGTTTCTTGAGGTAGGGTCTCACTCTAGCTCATGCTGACCTGGGATTCATTATGTAATCTCAGGGTAGCCTTGAACTCACAGCAGTCCTCCTACCTCTGCCTCCCAAGTGCTGGGATTAAATGTGTGTGCCACCACGCCTGGCTTATTTTTGGTATTTCATTACAGCAATGAGAAGTTTACGACTAACTAAAACTATATTCCCTAAATTATTCCTGAAGCAAAATTAAAAGAGATATTCAAATCGATTTTGTCTCTGCACACAATATGCCAGTCCTATCAGGATGTAAAAAGCATGGCCCAACCTAGACAATGATTGAGTTACTTCTAGAACGGGTGGGATTTCCATTGTACCTCTACATGTTATCCTATGTATTAGACTTAAGAAAAAAATAACTGAAATGCCAAGTGTTTATAGTAAAATTTCCACAATCTCATTTATTAACACAATGTGCTGAGCAGTTCAGAATGTGAAAATTAAGGTACAAATCACTTCCTAATATAACTAAAACGTGCCTAACAAAACTCTCTAATAAGTTACTTGAAAATGAGAGCTAAAATTCAAGTGAAAATATTTTTAATTATAGATTTTCCAACTGAAATATAACCTGTAGCCTGAAGTCAGACTTCTGGTATATTACTGTTTTTTTGTTTTTTTTTTTGTTTGTTTGTTTTTGTTACAATGAAGACTTCCTGAAATCCCACACACTCAAGTCAATGATGTCTTGGTGACAAATATGTCAGGAAATGTTAACAAGTAAAACCAGGCACAAGACATCTACTTCATGCTCTCTCCAGTTTCACTGAGCAAGTTTATCCCATGTAATGAGCTACTTGTAAGAACAGAGGCCCTAAATTGGCCCAAATGTTGAAAATCTTTAAGCTGAATCCATTTTACTAATAGCTGGTAATTATGGACTGTGTCACATCTAACATGCTTAAATGCTATCACTAAAAGCAATAATTATTAAAAATATTGAGTTGTATAAACTTTTTTCTTATCATGTTAGTTGACAAGACACCTCACTGGTTATAATGCAACCATCAGTCAGAGCTTTGTATATTTGATGTTGAACAGATTATTCTTCACAAATACAAAATGAAGACTCACATCTTCAATCTTGTTTTCCATTCTATTACATTTCTATTTCATAGAATATCTTGGATTTAATTGATGGGGGTAGGGAATCTCTGAAAACCTACAGCAAGAATAACTCCAAAAGAAAAAGGAGGGAATCATAAGACTCTCTTCAGGGCTAGAGAGATGACTCAGAGCTGCAAAGGGCTTGCTGTGCAAGCCTAATGCAAGAGTTCAGACACCCAGAAGCCACTAACTGACTGCAAGTATCATACTTGTCTATAGTTCCAAAGGCACTTATGCAAATAGGATGCAGAGGTGGGAGAAGCCCAAAGCTAGTGCGGCATTTTCAGAGACAAAAAATAAGAAAGACCATGGCTCAAACAAAGTGGAATGAAAGAACAGACATCTCAAGATTTTCTTCTGAACATCAGGTGTGCAATGTGGCACATATGTACCCACACACATGTAGACACCATACACACAAACATATATGCACCCACACATACAAAAAAAAAAAAAAAAAAAGCCTGTCTGCAAAATCGATGGCAGGAAAGTATCTTTTGTGCCTGCATGTCCTCAAAGAGAGATTTCTGAATGTCTGATATTGGAAGAATTGCCTGCAGCAGAAGTGAATTACATTGCAAAAACGCCTGGAATTAAAGCTTTAAGATACTGAAAGAGGTCATATAATGTGACTCACTGTATAAATTTCTATCTAGCTGGACATCAAAGTCCATGTGATTACCCTTAATATTGGGTCACTCATAGCTTTCTGAAGCAAGTCTGCATCCCCATTTCTTCCTCATTGTGAGCCACAACCTGCGGTCTTTCATTTTCATCCCATTTACCCCAACAGGGAAACATATTCTAACTGATTTCAAATGATAACCCTGTTTCATGAAAGCAGAATTTCATAATCTACCTTTAAATTTTTCAACAATTCCATTATTTTATGAAGAATAAGGTAAATTAATTGGTCCTTTCATTTTGCATGATAAGAGTAAGAATTCTATTAGAAAGTTGAGATGATGTCTCATGTATTCCAGAGTCGTCTCTTAACTTGCCTTCCAGCTGAGGATGGAGTTGAACTTCTAACCGTCCTGCCTCCATCTCAAGGTGCTAGGATGATGTGGTGTGTCACCACACCTGTTTTACACAGTGCTTGGATCAAAACCAGAGTTTTGTGCATGCTAGGCAAGCAATCTACCAACTGAACTATATCTCAAGCCCAGAAAGTTTATTATAACTATGAATATATAGTAAACACATGAAGATAACTTATTTGTCTCTATTTATCAACTTGTATTAGTGGTTCTTAATCATGTAAAAAAGTGCTTTCAAGTTATACTGTATGTAGGGCTGGAGAGATGGCTTAGAGGTTAAGGCGCCTGCCTCCTAAACCTAAGAACGCCGGTTCCAATCTCCAGGTCCCACATTTAGTCAGATGCAGTGAAGCAAGGGCACAGTGCAGCACTTGACCACAAGGGGGCACACTCATCTGGATTTCATTCGCACCAGCTGAGAAGCAGCTGGCGCGCCCATCTCTATCTGTCTCCCCCCCTCTTTCTGTGTCTCTCTCCATTAAAAAAAAAAGTTATACTGTATGTAATTTGGAAAAACAATAAATCATGCATTATAGATGAAATTAAAAAAGCCTCTTTCAGTATTAGGAATACTACATAGCAGGTACTGGAGAAATACTGATAACAGTGTATAAAGCCAATCCCCAACTTCAGAGTTTCCAATTCAGGTCTTCAAGGGTGAGATTCTTGCACTGGGGTTTTAAAGTCTCTTAAAGTCTAAAGAGTCTGTCATAGATACACCTGCCTGAGAACACCAATGGTTGGACCATGTGGTTTAACTTGAGTGGACTTCCGGTTTATAAGTGCTCACACAGCAGTATCATTTACACCTATACCTAACAAAGAACCTATATCTAGAATATAGGAAGAATGCCTACAAAATAAATAGAGAGATCCACCACCAAAATGGGTCAAATAAGAAAAAATACTTCCTGAAAGCACAATTCCAAATGAACAGTAAAATAAGGTCGTTGCTATTGTTATTCACTACTGAAATGCATATTGCAATATCCTACAGAACAGTACTGCCAGAAGGGCTCAAAGGAAACCAAGCGGTGACTCAAATGAAAACTAATCACACTCGCAGGTGCAGCTGATGAACAAGTAATCTGCTATGAATGTTTTGGAAGAGTATTTAGAAATTATCAGTTAAGCTGCACATATTCATGCTCTGCAGTGACCCCACTTCCAGGTATTAAGAGGGCTTTGTTCACCAAAACACATGTAGAAAAATATCCGTTGTGCTATTCATAACAGCCCCAAATGAAAAACAGCCACACTATCCCTACACCACGTATTTTCACAAAGAAATATGGTACAGTACTGAGCATGAACAAAAAGTAGCTTCATCCTTAAACATAAACTGGTTTTTCATACTTTTTAAACATGAGGTATGAAGTGTACTGGCTGTGTGATTCTGTCTTATAAATAGGAAAAACAAATCTGTAGTGTTCAAAGTCAAGACAGTGGTTAACCTTGTGGAAAACTTACTGGGACTGGGTAGGTATAAAGGGCCTCTGGGATGTGGGCAATAATTTTGGTTTTGACCTGGGAGCTAGTTTCATGACTTTATTCATTTTGTAAACCTTACATGTTTCTGAATGTAGTCATGCATTGAAAACAGCTAGACCACACAT
Source organism: Orientallactaga sibirica (assembly GCA_036365145.1). NCBI lineage: Eukaryota > Metazoa > Chordata > Mammalia > Rodentia > Dipodidae > Orientallactaga > Orientallactaga sibirica. Next base: position 77,508,804 of record JAEOAD010000003.1, on the reverse strand, counting down.
AAAAGTGAAAACTAATAACCCTTTTATTAGGATAATTTGAAGGCTGTCCTGTTTTATTCATTAATTCACTCACTCATTCATCAGTATTCAGAATATCATATTTCTGTGAGGGACTATGCTAGGTGTTGCAAGAAAGGTTAACAGGATGTGGTGGCTAACCTCTAGGAGCTTAGAGAACTAAACACTTTGAAGACTCATCTGTAGCATAGCTGTGTTGCAACTAAGTTACTGTCTCCAGTGTATCAAGCATTGGACATTACCATCATTCTCCCTGACTTTCTCAACAAAAATCACTCTATTCTAATTAACTCACAAATAAAAACAGCTGCTTAAAAAGGCCACTCAAATACTCATGTAGCCTCAAAATATATATCTCTGAACTTACAAATAGTGAGAATATACTTTTTCATGACCATTCTGAAGTAATGGAGTTATTAATACAAAGAGCTTTAATTTAGAGCTTTATACTTTCACAATCAATTACATTTTTATGCTAAGAAACTTGGTCATCACAGAAGCTTTTCCATTTCTTCAATTTCAACTTCTTGATTAGATTCATCCTAATAAGTGATGTGAATTTTTGCAGGCTCAGCATTACCACCTCCCGTGAAGCCAACGATGAATGACCCAAAGTGTGCCCTTGGCAGAGCCCACAGCCATAGCAACTGCAGCAGATGCTATCTGGACCTGGCTGTGGGGGTATAGCATCAGACGGCTAAGTGCTGATTTGGGTACTACTGCTGTTCTCATCTGGCTGGCTGGAGGAGTCACGAGGGAAGTGCAGCTTTGGATTCCCAGAAGTGTGGCATCCTAAGTGGGTATCCTCTCCTTCCCTAGTGGTGTTAAATATTTGGGGCAGGGGATGGGGTGAGGATTGTTGGTACTAGGGATTATACTTAGGGCCTTATACACACCAGATATAGCAGTTACCTTCTCATTTCTGGGACAAAACACCCAACCAGAAGCAGCTTAATTATAGAAGGAACATGTTTATTATTTCCCACTTACAGTTTTGAGGGGAAGTTTCATCATGGATGGAAAAGCAGGGCAGGAGCAAACCAGATATATCTCCACATCAGCAGGGAGGAAGGAGACAGCATGGGCTAAATGGCACTGGGCTATAAAACCCCAAGGTTGGGCCTCCCAGTGAAACACTTTGCTTTCAGCAAGACTCCACCTCCCAAAGGCCCACCAGCAGGGGATTAAGTATGAGGCTTAATCACAAACACATCAGGTTATTGGAGACATTTTCTGTTCAAACCAGTATACCTGGCAAGTGCTCTACCACTGGGCTACGTGCTCAACTCAACATTGTCTTGCATGAGATAATTTCAAGAAAATAAAGATTTTCATGTGATGTTTAATTTCATTATGAAACACAGCATTATGCAAATGCAAAATAGAATGACAGTTGTGGAAGGAAAGAAATGAAATTCTATTCCAAGTCTTCATCTACAGGGGAGACTATAGAGTCTGACAAGAGCAGTCTTCCATGATTTCATCTGCTTACTCAAGAGCCAGAGAATTTAAACAGACTTCTAAAACAATAGCATATAAGGATGAATTCCAGGACTGGATACATGACTCAGCAGTGAAGGTGTTTGCCGACAAAGCCAAAGGAACCACATCTGATTACTCAGTACCCAGGTAAAGGCAGGTGCAGAAGGTGACACGGGTGTCTGGAGTTTATTTGTAGTGGCTTTAGGCCCTGGCATTTCCTCTCTCTCTCTCTCTCTCTCTCTCTCTCTCTCTCTCACACACACACACACACACACAATACTCTTACTCTCGCAAATAAATAAAAAAGTAAAATAAGTATGAATTCCATACTTATATGTGTCTTAATTTGATATTTCATATAATATCTGAAAAAAAACATGTTCTAGTTTAAATTTATATCCTAAAACCCAAGAAATTTTAGCAATTCAAATAGAATGTCAGCCTAAAAGAAATATGGGAGAAGCCATAAAACAACTGTGAGGATAAAATAATAGGAATATTTCTAGGAAAAAATTTGATGCTTCTGTTTATTAAAATATAGCTTTTATAAATGTGTCAATCCCCTGTGAATCAATGTCAAAGAAGATAAGTGATAATTTATATTATTAGCAGTATTTTATATAAGTGACATATTTGAAAGCATATGGATATATTTTAAACAAAACTACCCCTAAATAACTGACTTTACAGATTCCCAATCCATTAATATTTGTTTGACATATAAGTATCTATTTGTTCTGCAGTGAGAATTCATTGATTTTACCATATGTGGTGGTTTGAATTGGGTGTCCGCATAAACTCATGTGTTCTGAATGCTAAGTCCCCAACTGTTAGCAATTTGGGAATTGGAGCCTTGCTGGAGGTGGTGTGTTGTTAGGGGCAGCCTTAGGAGTGTTACAGCCAGCTTCCTCTTGCCTGTTTAGTTCATTCTAATGCTGCCGTGTTCCACCTACTGTGGCCAAGGTGATATCCAGCCTTTGATAATGCTACATTTTTTTCTGCCATCATGGAGCTTCTCTTCCAGTCTGTAAGCCAAATTAACCCCTTTCCTCCCATCAGCTGTTTTTGGTCAGGTGTTTGTCACAACAATGAAAAGGTAGCTGCAACAGTAAAATTGATATTGAAAGTGGAGTCACTGTTGCTAGAAACTCGACTATGTGGCTTTTGGCCTTTTGGAATTAATTTGTGGGAGGAATGTGGAAAGATTTGAAACCTTGGTCTAAGAGACACCTTACAGTATTGAAGACAGAGTTTCATGGATCATTCTTGTCAGAGTCAAAAGACCTGAAAGCAGTAAGAACTATGGACTGTGAGGTTTGGCTTATGAGGGTGAGAAAGAACATGTCTAGTCTAGAAAGAGAGGCTTGCTGCATTCTGCCTGCCTGTGTCCTGAGAACTTGTGCAGAGTTACTTTGTGTAAAAATGTACTGGTATGAACAGATGGATATGGCATTGAAAGAAATTAAAGTTTCAGGCTGTGAACAGTACCTATTCAACTGCAATTTTTTGAGAGCTCACCACTATGGAGATGGGGCGAGTCATTCTGCTTTGGAACAGTAGGAAGAATCCTCACTCTTTTAACAGTAGGGGTCCTGAATTCTGAACTAGTGTCATTGTTTTCAAAGTAGGCTTTATTCCCCCCTGGATTAACAAATTGGTAGACCACCTGATACTATGAAAGTATAACAAATAAAAAGGAGGGTCATTGCATTTTATTCAATATTTAATTTAATTAACTAATTTATTTATTGGAGAGAGTCAGATAGAATGGGTGCAGCAGGGCCTCCAGCAACTGTAAACAAACTCTAGACTCATGTGACACCTTGTGCATCCGGCTTATGTAGGTCCTGGGGAATCAAACTTGGGCCCTTAAGCTTCACAGGCAAGTGCCTTAACTGCTAAGCCATCTCCCCAGCCCAGTCATTACATTTTCAATGTAATTTTTTTTCTATTTTTTTAATATTTATTTTATTTTATTTATTTGAGAGAGAGAGGGAGGAAGAGGCAGATAGAGAAAAAGAGAGAATGGACACTCCAGGTCCTCTAGCCACTGCAAACAAACTCCAGATGCATGTGCCCCCTTCTGCGTCTGGCTTATGTGGGTCCTCGGGACTCGAACCAGGGTCCTTAGGCTTCACAGGCAAATGCCTTAACCACTAAGCCATTTCCCCAGACCATCAATGAAGTTTTGTTTTATGGAAATGGCCATGGGCAATGTGAGGCAGCGTTGATGGAAGTCCCTGTATGGAGAGGTCCAGTGGAACCATAAGGATGAACCAAGTTGAAGTAGAGACCACAGCCAGGACTATGAGACAGCTGCCAAGAGAGTTGCTGGCTCAGGATGGAGTTTTACCTGGGCTGTGAACAGCCAAGATGGACTTGAAGCTACAGAGACTTAGTCACTGGTTAGAGATGTTGGATTTAAAGCTACAGTATTAGCTGTGTGCCCTGTTTGTTTTAGATCTTGCATTAGTTCAATCTTTCATTGTTATGCCCAATGCCATCTCTTGCAGTGTGAATGTTTGTTCTGTGTCACTATGCTTTTTGGTTTTACAGCTTACAGGTAAGAGATCTTAGACTATGGGGATGTTTGAACAGTGTTGGGATTGATAAAAACTATGGGGATAGTTACAGTTGGACTGAATGCATGGAATTTTACATTATGGATGATTATCAGTTGATGGAGGCCAGGATTAAAATGTGGTGGTTTCAACAAGGTGTTCTCCATAAATTTACGTGTTCTGAGTGCTAAGTCCCTCAACGGTGGCCGTTTGAGAGGTGAAACCTTGATGGAGGCAGTATGTTATTGGAGGTAGGTTTGTAGGTGTTACAGTCAGTTTCCTTTTGTCAATGTTTGGCTCACTGTCATGCTGTAGTGTTCCTCCTGCCATGATAGACGTGATGTCCAGCCTCTTTCCCTTGCCCTCATGGATCTTCTCCTCACATCAATATACCAAAATAAACCCTTTTCATCCATCAGCTGCATTCACTCAGGTGTTGGTTCCAGCAATGCAAGCTAACTGCAACACCATGTATATTCCATTATTAACATTCATGCCTTTTACTATACATTTTTATTTTATTTTATTTATGTGAGAGAGAGAAGCAGAGAAAGAGAGAGACAGAAAGAGAGAGAGAGAGAGATAACGGGCATGCCAGAGCCTCCAGTTGCTGCAAACAAACTCCAGACTCATGTGCTACCTTGTGTATCTGGCTTACGTGGGTCCTAGAGACTTTAACCTGGGTTCTTTGGCTTTGCAGGCAAGCACCTTAACAGCTAAGCCATCCTTCCGGCCCCTCTTTTACTATAAGTTTAATCCATCAAACAAAATAGTGATCAACAAACATTATATTATGAAATTATTAAAGTGGAGATATAGCTCAGGGGTAGAGTACTTGCCTACAATACACAAGATCCTGGGTTCAATTTTCAGCTCTACCACACACCCAAAAGTAAACAAAGACTTTCAATGTAATCATTGGCTTTAACTAAATCTTTCCAGGTACTGTGACTTTCTTCAATAGAGCAACTCAATCATGGTAGGCTGTAATTTGTAAACACCATGCTTTCAAGGAGTGCATTTAAGGCCTATGAAGAACAAATGCAATGTTCAGTACTATGTTCAACTTTAAGAGTTCTGCGAACAAGTGAGACAGGTTTTCTTCCTCAGAAAGTTTCAATCTTTGGGAGTAAGATACACACAAATGCATATCCATGCATTTATGTAGCATTCAAGTATATAAGAGGTATGACTTGAATGCTTTGGGAAGAGAGGGAGCCATGTACTCTGAATGACAGATATTGGAAAGAGAGTAGCTAAATATAAAGAGTATAGGAAAGACATTTACTCTTTTCTTTTTTTTCCTGCTTGGTATCATTTAACAGGGTTGTCAACTCCTACACATGTCTCAGAAAAAAATGCTGTATTCTCTTTCCTTCCACTACACATTCAGCCATGCTTACAGAATTATTGAGTTCTGTAGGATCGCATTATCAGTGTAAGTCTAAGTCTTCTCCCATCTTCAGAAACGCTTGGGAAAGGTTCAAGTGCTCCAGGCTCACCGTGGGAGCACTACATCTCTTGAGCTATCTCATCTGTGGCTAGCTGGTAAGATCAGGGTTGAGGATAATAATTCACACTGCTATTTCAATCTGCCTTATTTATAATAAAGTTCCTTTACTGACTTTTGAATTTAATGAATTAATATGTTCTCAAATGGTTCTCAAACCCAATGCAAAGGCATGCCATTTCTTTTAGTTTGTTGCCTCACAAAAATGGTGGGAAATTCAGCAAGATAATAGAGAAAATAGTGAGAGTGACAGAACTGAAGAGGTAGATGGAAGACAATTTTTTCTAATATTTATTTATTTATTTGAGAGAAAGAGGCAGAGAGAGAGGGAGAGAGAGAGAGAGAGAGAGAGAGAGCGAGCATGTCAGGGCCTCTGGCCACTGCAAATGAATTCCAGATGCATGTGTCCCCAGTGCATCTGGTTTATGTGGGTCCTGGAGAATCTAACCCGGATCCTCTGACTTTTCAGGCAAATGCCTTAACTACTAAGCCATCTCTCCAGCCCCTGGAAAACAAATTTTAAGAGACATTTGGGAAGAGGGAGAGATGATTCAGCAGTTAAAGGTACTTACCTGTAAAGTCAGACAGCATTGGTTCACCTCCCCAGGATCCATATAAAGTGGCACATGTGCCTGGAGTTTGTTTGCAGTGGCAGGAGGCCCTGGCACACCTATATGTGCTATCTCTCTTTCTCTATGTCTGTCTCTGTCTGCCTCTCTATCAAGTAAATAAATTATATATATGTGTGTATGTATGTATATAGTGGCTTGAGAGATGGCTTAGCAGTTAAGGCACATTCCTGCAAAGCCAAAAAACCCAGGTTAGATTCCCAAGGATCCATGTTAGCCAGATGCACAAGGTGGCACATAAATCTGGAGTTAGTTTTCAGTAGTTGGAGGCCCTGGCATATCCAGTTTCTCACACATTCTTTCTCTCTTCCTCCTCTCTTTCTTCCTCCTTTTTCTCTCTCAGATAATAAATAAAATATTAAAAAATTATTAAAAATTGAAAAGAGATATTTTGTACTATAACAAGGAAAATTTATATCAATTCATGGGCAATAAAGAAACTGTAGGAATCCATGAGTAGAATAATTAGATGATAAAATTTTCTATAAACATAGTAACTGTGGTAGCAGACAGCTTCAGGTTCGCTGAGATGAACTTCCAGACCAGGCACAGTTATGGAGGGAGGGATATTATTTATTGAAGCACACAGATCCAGGGAAAGTTCCATAATGGCAAGAGAAGGGGCCTGCTCTCACAGGACCAGGCAAGAGAGAGAAAAAATTCAACCAGCCACACAGCACACAGAGCAAAATTACAGCCAAAACCCACAGCACACTTCAGGAATTCCTATTAGGCACACTTTGCATATCTTTACAATGGAATCTCAAACCATCATCACACCTTAAGACCAGCCCCCAGCGACATTGCCTCTAGCAAGGTGATTGCAGATGCAAACTATAAACTAATAAAACACTGAATATATTGGGGGACATGTATTCAAACTACCACAACTGTCTTATTAAAATGATAAGCTAATAGAGTTACAATACTCTGTATATGGTAGTACAGAAGTCCTGAGATATGGATATGTCATATAGCATAATTTTTAAGAGTAGGAAAGTCTTGGGCTTAAATTCCTATTGTTAAATTATCTCTGTAACCTTTGGTTGGAAATTTAACTTCTTTCTAACTTTTTTTACTTAAGTTTAATCATCCTCTGAAAGTATAGTATCTACTTGGTATTGATTTGAAATGTAATTAAATGAGAAATGAGAGGTAGAGAACTTAGCATCATGTACACAGATAATAGTAGCTATTGAATTTGACTAGTCCTTTTGCATGTGATGTTCTCATGGTTATATCTAATGTAAAACACTTCAGTAGTCATTATTTGAGCAATGACTTGTGAGCCACGCTGCCCATACAAATGCATCAAGAAACTTTTGAAAATACATTTGCCAAGATCCCTATGGATGTCTCGTAAGGCCCACATATCTGTATTCACTTTAGGCTGAGATAATTATGATATACAATCACAATTGAGAATACTGAGTGTCAGCAGTAAAGAAAAATGAAATAATAAATTTTTCAGGAAAATGGATAAGCTAGTAAAAAAATAATTCTAAGTGAGATCACATGGGCTCCAAAAGACAAATGCCACATGCTATCTCTTGTATGCAGTTCCTAGCAGATCAGCTTGAGTTGAGTGTACACAGTAGTGAGCTTTAGGAATACTGGCATCAAGCTAGATTGAGACTGGAGAAAGTGGAATTAGAGAGGGATGAGAGGAGGGGATACTTGACAAGCTAGGTGAGGGACACAAGAGGTGGAAGGGCCTTGAGAGGTAGGAAGAAGGGAGGATGGGTGGAATTAAACAAAACTAATAACAGCATTAATCAGTGCCATAGAAATCTTCGTCCTGCATAGCATTCTTCAAGATATAACCCTTAGTAAGAGTGAAGGTGGGGTGGATGCAGGGAATGGTCCAGACAGAAGTTTCCTAGAAGGTAAAGAAAGCTTAATCCTAAACCTATGGGCTCTTATTGGTAAATTCCAGGGCCAGAATTGGTTTATCCACAACAGTGATCTGTTGGTTAAGGAGACCCATGACGTCCTCAAAAAAATGCAGACCATTGATAAAGCACTTGGTTACCTGCCAGAGCTAAAAGGTAAGACCCTATTTCTGAAGACACCACAGGTTGTGGTCACATGACATTGAGAGACCACACTGGGACTGAGAGGGAAGCCAGTTCCTTCCTGGTTAACCTTCATAGTGCTGTACAATACTATGAGATCTTCTGTGGGATAATGGTCATCAACAGTATGAACACACAGGAGATCCTGCAAGCTACAAAATCAAGAAGTCCACACCTGTGCAATGGTGGCATATAGCCTTTGCCAGTAAACTAACTATTCTCAGATTGGGTATGCAGTCTGCTCAGTGGGAGAGAACGTATACCTGGTACTGGGAATCAAGTTAGAATCCTATGGCTAGGAAACTAATAGACTCCGGAGAGAAGCCCCCACTGCTCTTTGGCTAAGAAGAGTGGATACACTGTGTGGTTTGAACATGAATGCATGCCACCCATAGCCTGAGGTATTTTTGATTAAACCTGGAACTTGAGTCTCCAGTGGGTGCAGCCAGGCTGGAGAGAAGGTTCACTGGGGGGCGAGGGGGGGCATACAGATCTTGTGGTCCATCACTAGTAGGTAAAGAGAGTAGTTTGAGCTCTGTTGGTGCTTCCTAGCTGTTTAATTGTGTCTGTGTGCTATGGCTTTGTGGAAGTAAGCCAGTTTCTTCTGCCGTGATCAAACTTCCCCTGGATTCAGTAAGCTAAAAATAAACCTTCTCCTCCCATAAGATGCTTCTGGTTGCATGTTTGTCCCAGCAATAAGAGAAAGTAACTGCAACATATATACATCAAAAATATCTCTCAAATGACATGCTTATTTTCCCTTTGATCCAAGCTGTTCTCATTCATGGTTGGAGAATCCATCTTATTTTACAGGAGAAATCCAAGATCTATCAACATGACAAAAAGAGAGATTCAAGACCCTGTCATAAGATATGTCACCTCTATCACATCTGCCAGGGCCCAGGAGACATTGCAGACAAAGCGGGAATTTTAACATGAGTACTGCTCTCACTGCTAGTCTGACAACCGGTTCTAGAAAGATAGTGGCAGACACTGTGTTCATTCAAAATTCATCAAAGCAGAAATCCAGTATTTGCACAGAGCTCAACACTAAATCAGACTTCTAATATATGTGCCAAGGCTTAGAGAATATTGTAGAAGAAGGGATAGAAATATTGTAAGAGCCATAGGGTGGATAGGAATATTGTGAGGCATTACATACCCCCCCCAAACAGAGTCTGACTGAGGCCATTAAGATCCCACAGTGAATACCAATAACCCCACTGAAAAGGAGCGTCAGTGGAATGAGGTGGGGAAGAGGGGATACAAGAGTATAACCTTTTAAAAGAAATTTTTAAAAATACTTATAGCATATTAAACACTTTTCAGATTCATTAGAGGACATTTTGTTTCTATTCCATAAAAAGTACAATAGTTGACTTGGAGTTTATAAATCTCTGAACCTCAATTTCTATGATCATGGAAAAAGAAATAGTGTGCTGGTTCAAAAGAAACAATATGACAGAATCAGGCTCATGGACAAAGATGATAATAACTAGGTGAAGTGATATAATAGTAACCAGACTGCATACTCCATAACTCAAACATGCAAATCAGTCGAAGTTCATGATGTTGTAATCATAAACTAAGAAATGGAAAAATCAATGACTCCATGGAAGGTGTGGTGGTTTGAATGTAAATGTCTCCCAGAGGCCCATGTATCCTTAATTAAGCTTCCTGTTAAGTCTCCAGCAGGTGGAGCCCTGCTGAAGAGCTGTGTCACAGGGAGCAGATTTTGAGTCAAACCTACTGTGTGTTGAGAGCCAGCTGGAGCTCTGACTGCAGTTCCCTCTCCACTGTGGATGTGTGATGAAATGACCCAGCTTCCTCCGTCATAATGAAGCTCCCTGTGGAACCTGCAAGCCTGAAAGAAATCCTTCTCTCCCCACAAGCGGCTTCCGCTTGGGTGTTTGTCCCAGCAATGAGAAGCTGACAGCAGCAGAAGGGCAGAACAAAAAGCAGATGAGTGAGGAACAACAGGAAGACAGAAATGAATTGGATGTTCCCAAAGCTGAAAGGCAAGGCAGATGGTCAAAAACCAAGGAAGATCAGCAGGAACCAGGCGGTCCATAAGTAAGGTGAGCAGAGCCAGTATCAGCAAGAGAGTAAACATGATTCCAAGGCAATCTTCAGTTCCTAGCATGCAGTTTTTTGCATACTTCCTGTTGTAGCAGGAACCAATCTAGGACTGTAGGTGGAAGCAGGTAAATGCATGAAAATGGAGAAGGCAGAGCTCGTGGGAGCAGGAGTAGCACAAGATCTCTGGTGAAAATGCTAAACAGCCAGCAAGATACAAACCCATACTAAAACAGAGGCTTCTGAGCAATACATTATGAAACGTGCTAAAGCATGCTAGAAAAATGTATTTTTAAAATAAAAGTGGAATACAGAGAGTGGTTTCATTCATGCATTCATTCATTTATTTAAGTAACAACTCTTTGACTCCTTTGGCATGTCAAGTCCCATGGTAGACATTAGGTATAGCAAGATGAACAGACGGTCCCCACTGATCATACTATCTAATGGTGCTAACAAAGATAGTTTTAGCACAAAAGCAGCAAATCTTATGATGCATTTAACATTAGGGTGCCAGGAAGACACCTGGTGAAAAACAGAAGGTGAAGAACTTGAAAGCTTTAATTAGGGGACATTTGATCCACTGTGGATGACCAGCATGAACAAGGACAAGGTGATGAGGGTAGGTATTTGGGCTTCAGTGTGAAATGTCTCTTAACCTCATGTTTGTGATTAAGCCTCACAATCCCTAGCTGGTGGAGCCTTTGGAGAGGCGACTTGCTGGAGGAGCTGTGTCACTGGTGGAGACTTCAACATTTACTAGTCCAGTCCTATTGAGTGTTTATTACCTTACTTACTCTTGTGACGACTACCCAGCTGACGTGTGACAAAACGTGATGCCCAGCCTCTGCTTTGTCATTATTTCCTACCACGATGAAACTTCCTTTTAGGACTGTAAGATGCAATAAACTCTTTCCTTCCATAAGCTGCTTCTGGCCAGGTGTTTTGTCCCCAAAACAAGAAGGTAACTGCTGTAGTTGGAGTAGCATTTCGGAGGATTTGGAAGTAATTCAAGATGAGTAGAGCCTATGTCACATGGTCAAGACAAATGAAAGGTTGAGGCTTGAGACAAACTAATGAAAGGACTTGCTAAAATGTCTGGATTTTATTCAAAATGCAATTTTCTCTGACTTTAAAATGTTTTAAGTAGTGCATTTAAGACTCTGCAACATAAAATAAAAGATAAAACAGAATACCAAAGGACATATGAATTAAGTGATAAGACATGCACTTATCCAGGCAAAGTCAGTCAGTTCTGGTTAAAAATAAACTGGTCCAGATCCAGTCCTGAAAATACAAAAGATTTCCTGTTTGGATAAGAGTTCCAAATATTTGCATAAAATATATTTTGTCTGCTCCAGGCTATAATGTTAATAAATAATGTCAAGAAAAACTAAAAGGTCAGATCAAGAATTCTAGACAAAGCCAGGTGTGCTGGCACCGTTAATCCCAACACTTAGGAGGCAGAGGTAGGAGAATCGCTGTAGTTCGAGGCCACTCTGAGACTACATAGTGAATGCCAGGTCAGCCTAAGCTAAAGTGAGAGCCTATCTTAAAAGAAAAAAAAAATCTAGACAAACTTTTATACTATATTCATTTAAAAAATATATATGTATATAACCTGTGCAAATCTTTGCAAGGAGGGTGGGTAGGACAGTTCCACATCAAGCAAGATAATATTATATTGATAAAACTATAAAGTAAGGATGACTGTTCCTTAGTTGCTGGGTCCTCTCACTGATGATAATGATGTCAGTTTATGCAGTCAATTAAAAAGTACTTAAGGATTTTATACCTTCTCTACCCACCTATCCACCTATTCTGCTTTCTTTCTAACCCCCCCCCCATTCTTAGCATGTTGGGAAAATTTTACAACTGATCCATTTCAAGACATGATCAATTTAAACTCTGCAACCTCAGCCATGCTCCCAGGCCTGTTAGCACCCAGTGTTCAGCAAATTGTCATTTCCCTCATGAGCTTTCTCACCTTTTAACCCAGGTCTCACTCCATCTTTTCAGGAAAGTACCTGTTCACTGGGTATAAGGACTGATTATGAAAGATTACATCCACAGATGCTCAAATATGATGAAACCAGCACACTGATGGTGTTTGGCCCTTAAAGAAGACTGCAAAAGGAAAGAACAGAAAATGAGGAGGTAGCCAACGGGTGTGCATTACAAAATCTAAGAAAGCAAGCATTTTAAGGAGGAAGTAGAAAATCGAAGCCAATGCCGCAGAGAGTTCTAGTAAGTTAAAGGTCAGAAGAGTGCACTGTATATGATCATGTGATGATTGTAGCAAGTAGTGCTTTTATGACAGGTAAATTCAATTAAGTGATGAGAATAGAAAGCAGATAGTACCTGGCCCAGCAACAAATGATAGTGAAAGAGGGACAGGGAAACAAGGGCACATTTTTCTGTAGGAAGATTATGTGAAATAGGGAGGTGCCATGTCTGCCTTAAAAGGTAGAAGCCAGGGACAGTTTCATTATGGTTATGTCAACCTGATGATGGTGGTAAAGCTGATAGAGGAAGTAGTAAAGGTAATGGTGGAGACTGAAAAGATGGGGTGTTGTTAGTGGTGGTAGTCCTGGAGTTGGTAGGGGTGGTGGTGATGTAGGTAGTGGAAGTGGTAGAATTGATTGTGGAGGAACTGGCATCAGTGGAGGTGACAATATGATGACACAGGGAGTGGTGGTAGTTAAGGTGAAGGAAGTGATGTGGTGATGATGGCAGTAGTGACAACAATGTAAGTACAGTTTTAAGTGTAGGAAACACTGAAGCATGCTTGTGGTAGTTTGAATATATGTCCCCCAATATATTCAGTGTTTTACTAGTTATAGTTTGCATCTGCAATCACCTTGCTAGAGGCAAGGTCACTGGGGGCAGGTCTTAAGGTGTGGGTTTGAGATTCCATTGTAAAGATATGCAAACTGTGCCTAGCAGGAGTTCCTGAAGTGTGCTGTGTGACCTTTTGGCTGTAGTTTTGCTCTGTGTGCTGTGGTGGCTGGTTGGCTTTTGCTCTCTCTGCTTGGCCCTGTGGAGAGCAGGCCGCTTCTTCTGCTATTATGGAACTTCCCCTGGATCTGTAAGCTTCAATAAATAATATCCCTTCCTCCATAACTGTGCCCGGTCTGGAAGTTCATCTCAGCGAACCTGAAGCTGTCTGCTACAGTAAAGTGGTACTGAGGAGGGTGGGGTGAGATGAACCTGACCATGTGGATATTCGTCTTTTGGAACCTTTGTTTTGGAGGAATGGGCATGGACTTGGTGCTTGCAACTGAAGATGCCTTCTGGAGTGGTAAGCCAAGTTTTATGGACTATTCTGATGAGAGTTTGAGAATGCTAAGTGCAGATAGTACTGAACTTCGAGGCTTGGCTTATGAGGTTTCTAAGGGGAAGGAAAGACTGCAGAGGACTTTGTTGGAACTGGGCTACTGGCATAAGGGATGGCTACATTCCGCTATCCAGGCCCAGAGTGTTTGATCAAGGTTAAATTTGTAATGGACTGATGTGCTTGGCTAAAGATATCGGACTGAGATTTTAAGATTTTAAGTTGGAAAACCTGAAGAAAGTTAAAAGTAGAGGCATTGAGACTGGTTGAGCTGCTATTGTCAACGCATTAGCAATCTTAAGGAAGGTGGAAGGAAGGTGGCCTGACTGCTTCTACATTAAAACAATGGAGAGGATGCCTGAGGAAAGACTATTAGAAATGCAAACTCTTGGAAAGAGTTGACTGGAGAAGAAACCTCCTTTTCAAGGCTATGATTTATTTCATTCCTGGATTAAGAATATGGCTGTGTCCTGCACACCTGGTATTAGTTTTGGAAGCATGAAAAATGCATGGAGTGGTCATGAATTGCACACAGTTCCAGGAGCTGCTGCTGAGATGCGGCATGAGGCAGGGCATGAAGTCCCTGAGGAACAGGCTGGAAGAGCCTTTTGGAAGATGGACCGTGGTTTGCATGGAGACCTGAAGATGTTTTGGATATACCAGGACAGTGCAAAAGGGCTACCATGGAGTGCAGTGTTGGCATGGGATGAAAGTTTTCCCTGGCTACTCTGCCCAGCTGGAGGGGTGGAATTGGAAAACCTGGAGACTGTCAGTCTCTGGTTATATTGAACTTGAACTGCAGAAGTTTGATGACGGCTGATGGTGGTTGAGTTTGCATTGTTCTAGTCTCTCCTTGCTATTCCTTATACAGTTAAAATGTTTACTCTGTGCCTTTACATGTTGAAAGTATTTAACTTGTTTGATTTTACAGGACTCACTATCTTAAGTTGATCAAGACTGTGAGAACCTTTGAAATTGGACTGAGTACAATTTACAATGTGTGATAGTTATAAATCTATTGGGGGCCAGGAGCTAAATATATTGGGGGCCAGGGGTGGAATGTGGTAGTTTGAATATATGTCCCCCAATATATTCAGTGTTTTACTAGTTATAGTTTGCATCTGCAATCACCTTGCTAGAGGCAATGTCACCGGGGGCAGGTCTTAAGGTGTGGGTTTGAGATTCCATTGTAAAGATACGCAAACTGTGCCTAGCAGGAGTTCCTGAAGTGTGCTGTGTGACCTTTTGGCTGTAGTTTTGCTCTGTGTGCTGTGGTGGCTGGTTGGCTTTTGCTCTCTCTGCTTGGCCCTGTGGAGAGCAGGCCGCTTCTTCTGCCATTATGGAACTTCCCCTGGATCTGTAAGCTTCAATAAATAATATCCCTTCCTCCAAAACTGTGCCTGGTCTGGAAGTTCATCTCAGCGAACCTGAAGCTTTCTGCTACAATGCTTAATTATTAAGGTGAGAGACAATAAAGAAGAAAGGGATGATAAATGTTGGTCCCAGAGGAAAGCAGAGAAGGAGGATAGAGTACTAATAGAAAACTAAACTGCAAAACTGTCTTCCATGCTGAAAATGCCCATGCTAAACTACCCTCAGTTCTGCTTGGGTGCCAAGGAGTTTTGTGTCTACCTCTCCTTTTTTGTACTGCAGTACACCCTCTGCCCACCCCCACTCCAAATCCTTCCCCCTCTCATTATAAGCTTAATTTCTATTGCATTTCAAACCAGGACTCAGAATGCACTTCTTCCACAAAGCCTTTTCTAGTCTTTTCTCCTACTCTGATTACAGTAACATTCTCTGGGCTTCCAGAATACACTGCCCAAGATCTTTTATGCCATTGTAATTATTTTCTCCACTACAATGTAAGACCCAAGAGTGAAGGCTGACAGTATACTTTCATTTCTTCACCCAAAAAAATGAAAATATCATTACCCCGACAGTAAAAAAAAAAAAAAAAAAAAAAAAATCTATTGAAGCTAAGTGTGATAGTGCACACCTACGAGTACAGGGCTAAGGCAACTGAGACAGGGGGCCTGTGAGTTCCAGGCCAACCAAGCTACACAGTGAGACCTTGTCTCAAAATAAACAAATAAAAAAATCTAAGCACTTATAAGCAAAATAGGAAATTTTCAACTCATCACCTGTTTTTTTTTTTGTTTGGTTTTCTGCTCTTCTTTACTTTTATTTTTTATTTGCAAGCAGACAGAGAGATAGAAGAGAGGCAGAGAGAGAGAGAGAGAATGGGCATGCCAGGGCCTTTAGCCACTGCAAACGAACTCCAAATGCATGTGCCCCTTGTGCATCTGCCTTACATGGGCCCTGGAGAATCAAACTGGGATCCTTTGGCTTCGCAGGCAAACACCTTAACCACTAAGCCATTTCTCCAGCCCTCATCACCTGCTTTTGTTATTAAAGTTGTATTGGAACATGGCCAATGGCCATCTATGCATTTTCCTATTGTCTACAGTTGCCTTTACACTATGTAAAGTGATTATTTGTATTAGAGACAATGCAGGCCACAGATCCTAAGTGATTATTATCTCAACTTTTTATAGAAAAAAGTAGGAACCCCTACATCAAACAATACAGACACAGTAATTCAATCCCATAAGACCTTGAACTTCAGTGGGAAATACTAGCAACTATAGCATAATATTATATGCATTTTGTAGTGAGAATTAGAAGTGCTATTGGAGCATACAGGAGAACTATTTAGCCTATGTTTGGGAAGATTAGGTGCCTTTCTGTGTACAGCATTGTGATATTTGAATGTAATGTCCCCATAGCCGTAGGCATTTTTGCTCAGATTAAGCTTCCTATGTAGTCTTCAAGAGGCAGAGCTCTGCTGCAGAAGGCGTGTCATTGGGGGGCGGATCTTGAGTCCAGCTCTACTAGATGTGTTTAGAGTTAGTTCATGCTGCCTGTTGTCTCTTTGCTGTGGATATATGTTAAAGAGAGCTAGCTTCTTCCACCTTGAGGATGTTTCCCCTGGAATCTGTAAAACATCAATAAACCCTCTGCTCTCTGTCTCTGGTCTGGGCTATGCCCTAGCAGTGTAAAGATAACTTCAATAAGCATCTAGCATAGACTAGAACATTAGTGGATATTTTACTAGTGAGTCATTTTTTTTTCCCCCGGCGGGGAAGAATTCATTTAGAACATGAAATGCTTGAGTAAGACTCTAAGACCTATGGCCAAACCACAATTCCAAAGAACTACAAATTTTTTCACCACAAGGGAACTAAATTAAGGTCTCATGTACTTATAATATCCAGTTAATTGTAAAGCTAATCATCCAACCTTTCAGGCTCTTCTCCTGTCCCAAAAAGATAAGACTCCAGGTTGGAGCTTCCAATAAGTAAAACAGTGACTGAATCTACTGCCTGACCTGAGAGGCTAACCTGAATGCTTACTTAAAACTAGAGGACCTGTGTCATATTCATATTATTCTTTAACCTCTCCAGAAGACTTCATTGTGAATTCTGTTTTTAATATATTTTATTTATTTATTTATTCATTTATTTGTGAGAAAGAGGCAGAGAGAGAGAGAGACAGAGAGAGAGGGAGAGAATGGGTGTGCCCGGGCCTCCAGCCACTGCAAACGAACTCCAGATGCATGCGCCCCCTTGTGCATTTGGCTTATGTAGGTCCTGGAGAATCAAACCAGGATCCTTTGGCTTTGCGGGCAAGCGCCTTAACTGCTAAACCATCTCTCCAGCCTTCATTTTGAATGCTTAATGACAAAGGCTGGCCTCATAATATGACTTCAGTATTCCCTTTTTTTAAAAAAAATCTTATACATTTACTTTCATACATGCCTGCACACACATACACATGCACACATGCACATACAGTTTTACAACGAATATCATCTCCTACATAATGCATTCATCCCTGTGCATACACAGTCCACATATCCTCATATCTTTAGAAAATATGTACTTAACTTAAATGCAGTCCATGTATACTTAATGAGAGATGGCAAATAGGTCTGACTGAAGGGTAGACACAATCAGCCCCAGGTCCTACCCATGACCCCCTATGAAGGAAACCTGGGAAACTTTCTTTGAGCTCGAGATCTAGGACTAATGTTCCCTTTTCCATAGTATTATTAGCTTTGGATACAAGGATTAGAGGTGGTGGACAGAGTGAACTTCTCTGACATCCTGTCCTTAGGAACTTTACACATTGAAGATTTCTTAAGTTACTTTTGTCCCAGGCTTACCACAGATAAATGGACAATTATCAGCTCTCCCAAGAATAGAGGCTGATGGAAGTTTTTGGTGGGGACAACCTTTCTAGGGCGAATAAAATAATAGATTAGACTTGGAGAGTATTTCACTGATCTTAAAGTATCATCATGGGTTCTATCTCATAGGCCTTTGCAACATATTTTATTTTAAACTTTTTTATAGTTTTATTTTTATTTATTTATTTGAGAGAAAGAGGCAGAGGAGAGAGAGAGAATGGGCAGTCCAGGGCCACCAGCCACTGCAGACGAACTCCAGATGCATGCGCAACCTTGTGCATCTGGCTTATGTGGGTTCTGGGGAATCAAACCAAGGTCCTTAGGCTTTGCAAGCAAACATCTTACCTGCTAAGCCATCTCTCCAGCCCAACTTATTTTATTTTAGATCTGAGAAACTTATCCATAGTCATGTGGAACTTTTAGCAAATAAAATACAGAGAGTCTTCCCTTGACTGTGACACCCTAAGGGACAGAAGGCGGCTTCTGAGGACTGCCGGTAGCATTACCATGGTAAGAATGTGTAGATGTTATCACAATTACTTTTACTCGTTGAAGCAATCAGTAGTCATTTGCTAACCTACTGTTTTTACGACACAATCACAGACGTAATATGGATTATCTGAAAGTTGTCGGTGCATTAGAGAAAAAAAAATGTTATATTGAAAAATAGGGTACTTTATTGCACTCAAATAGTCAGTATGGTAAATACATAACATTACATTTTGCAGGCGGATACAGTGCTAGGTAGCAGACAAAAATGAGAAAAAAAAAAAAAAACCAACTTGTAGCTTGTCAGACAAGTGCCTTAACCACTAAGCCATTTCTCTAGCCCTTTAATTTTTTTTTCAATTTTTTTGTTTAATTATTTTGAGAGAGAAACAAGGAGAGAGAGATCTTAATTCTCTTTTCTTCCCAGATTCCACATAAGAACCTCCAGTAAAGCTTGGCTGTTCTACATGGAATCCATCTGAAATATTTTTACTTCTCATCACATTCCCCACTGAAGTTGCTGCTAGCTACTTGCTGAGGTTGAAATTCAGCTAGCACTTAGGGATGATACCAAGGTTGTAGTCTCACTACATTTCCTCATTTAACAACTTTAAAACAGTGGCTAGGAGCTGGAAAGATGGGTTAGCCGTTAAGGTACTTGCCTGTGAAGCATGAGGATCCAAGTTCAATTTTCCCAGTACCCACATAAGCCAGATGCACAAGGTGGCACATGCACCTGGAGTTTGTTTGCAGTGGCTGGATGCCCTGGTATGCCTATTCTCTCTCTCTCCCTTGTAAATAAATAAAATATTGAAAATATTTGAATTATATACATTAGAAAACAGTGGTTGGTGCATTATGCACAGAGACTTGGCCTATCCTCCACAACTCTTGACTACCCCCCCACAATGCATGACCCACACTCCCCATTGATGAGGGTCCCTTTGGAAGAGGGAGGACAGGGAGGAGGATAATGGAGTCACCATTATGAATGTAAAATTAGAATAATATAAATTAAAAAATAAATTTAAAAAAAGAAAAAAGAAAAAAAAACAGTGGCTGAAATGAATTTTTCTCTTCCCATTTCTCTAACCTCCCTCTCTTCATAAGAGTTTTAAGAGTTCTAAAACATCCTGACATATCATATCTACTCAATAAATACATTCTGATTCTGCCCATTCCCATGGTGTCATGTCATTACTTTAGAATTTTCAACAATGTTGTTAAGGATGTGTTATGACTTCAGACAATGTATTCTTAATGTTTATCTATGTCTTCATTTAATATATGGGAAAAATTGAAGAATTTGTAAATCCCTTATCCCTGCTAAAGTTTCATGTCTGTGTCTGTGCAAAGCTGACCTGAATTACAAAATATCCCTTTTCTACTCAATTCACAATGTGTTCTCCACTTGTCTCTTTTGATGACTATAAATAACAATGAATGTGTCCTTACAGTTCAAAAGCACTTGCCTTTGCATTGTTTCCTTTGACATTCACCTCAACCTCTTAGTGGATTATGTTTAGTATTTCTATTTCACACATGAGGATCTGCAGGTTTAGAGAGGATATGAGTGAGAATTGTTTAAGTTCTTCTACATTATGTGCCTTAGATAACTAAATTATGAATATGAGTTACTAGGTAGTATTTTAAGTTTTTTATGATCATGGTGTAGTCCTAGGACTTGTCCAAAATGTAATTTCAACTAATATTAATCATCCTATAAGTGGCTTAAGGTGTTCTAACACTGTTTCCAAGTCTTCATAAGGGTTTTAACGAGATGCTAGGCCAACCCTTTCTTAAGAGCGGCTACTGCATGATTGTATTGAGTACTGCGATGGTTAATCTTCATTGTCGACTTGACTAAATCAGATTCACCACAGAGACACCCCTCTGAGCATCACTGAGGGTGCTTCCACAGAGACTTAACTAAGAACCAAAGATGCACACAGACTGCGGGTGGAACCATCTCACAGGCTGGGATCTTTTTTTTTTTTTTTTTTTTTTTTTTTTTGAGAGAGAGACAGAGAGAGAGAGAGGGAGAGGGAGACAGATAGAGATGGGCGCACCAGCAGTCTCTCAGCTGCTGTGAACAAAATCCAGATGTGTGCACCCCTTGTGGTCAAGTGAGGCATTGCACCCTTGCGTCACTTTGCATCTGGCTAAATGTGGGACCTGGAGATTGGAAGTGCTGGAGATTGGAACCAGTGTTCTTAGGCTTAGGAGGCAGGCGCCTTAACTGCTAAGCCATCTCTCCAGCCCATAGGCTGGGATCTTTTGAGTGCATAAAAAAGAAAAAAAGAGAGAGAAAACAAATACAGGACAAACATTCATGTCTCTTTGCTTCTGGATTGTGGACACATGCGAGCCACTTCCTCAGATTGCACCAGGATGGATTGTATCCCCTTAAACTATGAGCCAAAATGAACCTTTCCTTTCTTACGCTTCCTTTGTTAGGTATTTTGTCACAGAAATGAGAAAAAGTAACTAAAACAAATACCCAAAAGACCCACAGAACCAAATCTAACCCCTGTCACCCAGCAAGACCACTGCCTACTCCCATCTGTGAATTGCTTCATATAAATGCATTGGTGCTGGGAAGCCTCTGGAGTAAATAGGAATACAGAATCATCGAACAAATTGAGCTTCAAGCCACCCTGATGGCACAGGCCTGCAATGCCCGTTATTTGGGAGGTTGAGGCAGAGTTTTGTAAGTTCAAGGTCTGCCTTTGCTGCAAGGTCTGTTTGGGTAATTTAACAAGACCCTGTCTCAAAATAAAAAATTAAAAGCTGGGCTAGAAATATTGGTCACTGTTAAGAGAACTTAGTCAGCATTCATGAGGCCTCAGGTTCAATCCCTACTACCACTAAGAAAATGTTTAGTTTCAAATCACCACTGCAGAATTTATTGACTTCATGATGTGAACAAGTTATGAGCCCCCTTTTTGTCATCAGCAAAGTTTATGGAGATAACTACATCTTCAGAAAAATTGTACTAATTATGACAGACCATGTAAAATATGGTCTGGTATGCAGCATGCACTTGGGTAGTGTGAATGCCCCCCCCCATCCCATCATCTTGAAGAAAGAATACATAGATCCTTGACCTAATCACACTTTACCGAACAATTCTTAAGGAAAATAGGAAAATACAAGACAAGTTTGGAATAAGGCACTGGATCCATATTGCTGAATGAGGAACTTAAAGACAGATACTAGCTATACATGTTTTTTGATAACACAATGATGAAATGAAATTTAAATAGTCTTTATTATTAGTTAAGGACATACTCCGTATGTAAATAGCACATGTTGGTACCATTCTTACTTTCACTTATTTTTTTTTCCTTCAACTTCCGCTTTTTTGCAAGACAATATGGCTCTGAACATGATTCAAACTCTCCAATGTGTGAACTCCTTACTTAACACCCTTTGAAGACATAAAAAGGTCAAAAGGGAATTTTCTGCAGTCTAATTCTAATCTAGAACATAAAAAGAAACAAGAAGATAGGAAAGATGGTTTGACTGGTTGGTTGGTTGGTTGATGCTATTCTGGTAGATGTGTACAATGAGTCCAGTCTTGGATACATAATATATTTTGAGGAAAGGTTGATCAAGCAAAGAACCCAAGAACTGAGGAAACGATTGATGTAATATCTCAAAATAAAGTTAAGGTAATCTTTCAAGTGCTTGTATACTCCAAGATTCTATAACTCCTCTGACTGATACTTTCCTCCTACATGGATCCAACAGCTTGCACCATCACCCTGTGTTCTTGCAGTTAAGTGTATCTAAGTCTGAGTCCAGTGGTTGGTGTTTTGATATTTATGTACAGATCTTTATTAAATTCTTCATTTTGCAGGTCCTCTTGTAGATGACGTCATTGAGGCGGGAGGAACATAGCTCTGGAGGGAGCTTCTGCTCGGGTTGCACCACACAATGGCCGGTGATGGAAACCATATTGTCTTTCTCTTCTTCCCATCCTGTGTCTGCCTGACCCTCCACACTTTAGTGCTGCCTATCTGCATATTTATACCTTCCTTCTTATCTTATTACAGCCTTCATCCCCAACTCTTCTACCTCATTTCCCCCAACACATGCTGGTTTTTGAGGATTCAGCCTTTGGCATATCTGGTAGATTGAATATAAAATGTCCCCATAGGCTCATGTGTTTCTGTACTTAATCCACAGTTGTTGACAGTTTCTTAAAGGTTGTGGAACCTTTAGGATATAGAGCCTTGTTGGAGGAAGTACACCACTGGGGGTGAGCCTTGTGATTTTATAGCCACACTTGCTGTTCTCTTTCTCCTTCCCTCTCCCTCTCTCTCTCTCTCTCTCTCTCTCTCTCTCTCTCTCATTCTTCCTGCTGATGTGATGATGTGACAATGATTTTCTGCTCCTGCCATGCTTTCTCCACCATGATGGACTCTACTCTCTGGAACTGTAAGCCAAAATAAACTTTTTCTTTAAGATGCTTCTGCTCAGGTATTTTGTTCCAGCAACAAGAACGTAGCAGATACATGTAAAAACCTAATGACATTCCCTTCTAAGTAAGGGGAAATCTCTGTTGTAAAGGAAACTGTACAATGCAAGGGCAGAGCTGGTTGGCTTTGAAACAATAATCTTATTATACTTTTGTAGCTCTATAATGTCCTTTGAAGAGCTACTAAGGAGTTCGATGATGCAAAGGTCCTAAAAGCCTAAATGGTGGAAAGCACAAAAGGAGGAAGCCAAATTTCTAGGGCACAGTCCAAAGAGAAGCCAAGGTGACCAAGGAAATTTTGGACAACCAGCACTTTGGGCCAAAAGCCATGGAGGTAGGGGAACATGCATCCAATAAAAGCTAAGAAAGGATGAAACTCAACCGTTGGCTCCTGAAGAGAGATGCTGGAGGGAGCACAAAGTACTGTCAACATTTAAAAGGACAGGAGGAAGGAAGGGTCCATTTTATCCTAAACTAACTGTGCACAGAACTCTTGTGAACATATGAACAGGAAACAGAGTAAGGGGAGGCAAAGTAGAGGTCAGAACAGGACTCTGCTCTCCACAAGCAGTCCTAGGAACCCAAGGATTCCTGGAGGGGCACAGATATTGATTAATCTAAGAGTCAGCAAGTGACAGCAAAAGACTTGTGTGGAAGAGTCTTTAACTAGCTGGGGTGGCTGGTGTTGACCTCTTGGCTTACATGGGGATTAGCAACAAGCCTAAGCACACATACAAAGTTCCTGCAGACTTAAATTTCTTGATGGGGTCACCTGGAAGAACATCTGAGAGAAGTAAACAACGGCCCATCAATCTCTTCTGAAATGCCTTTTCTTTCCTCTCTTTGCTTATGATCTCTTAAGATCTAGAAAATGAATGATCACATTTATTATAGGTAAAAAGTCAGGGCTCGGAAGATGGCTAAGTGGTTAAAGGCACTTGCTTGGAACGCCTCATGTCTGGGGTTCAACTCCCCAGTATCCACACAAAGCCAAATGCACAAAGTGGCTCATGTGCCTGGAGTTCATTTGCAATGGCAAGAGACCCTGGTGCGCTCATTCTCTTTCCCCCCTCTCTCTTCTTTTCCCCTTCCCTTGCAAATGATTTTTTTTTTTTTTAATCAGAAAACTCAGACACCTTGTTAGGAGGACGTATCTCAGATGTTTTGGTGAAGTTAGAAAGGGCTGTTGCTGGAGGTGTGTCCTCAGTTTGGAGTGGCCTCCTTAGTGCTTCCAGGCAGAGTGTGATGTAGACAGGAATTTTCTCCACCCCAGGGAATAGACTGTAATGAAGGTCACCTTAAGTTCACACTTGGCGCTTCTCTCTAGTGCGGGGGTGGGGGGTCCGTGTACTCCTATGCTCAGGTAAGAACCGCAAATCTAGCCGGACTTCCGGCCCCAGACCTGCAGCCGCCCCCAGGGCTTTGCGCAGGGTTGTGCAACGCAGACCCCCGCCCTAGATGAGGCTCCCCCAACTGGTGGGAGCACAGAGCCACTGCAGTGCGACACCCGCCAGGAAGGGCTTCTGGAGCCTGCCCGCCCGGTGACAGCATCCAGCATCTAGGCCTTCAAGTCGGGAGCCTGCGAGCGAGCGAGCGGGACCCGGGGACTCCTCGGCCCTCCCAGCGCGCGTCTGCATCGCTGCGCCCCCACCTACCGGTGCCGGCCTCGGGTCTCCTGGTTGTCCCCACGTGGTCCGCAGTCCCAGCCGCCGCCGCCGAGCTGGCTCCAGAAGCCAAGGGGCATAGGAGACTGGCGCGGACCGGTTGCCGCGGCACCACGTGTCCCAACCGGGCTGGCGCTGTTGGAGCGCGCGGGGCTCGGTTCCCGCAGCCTGAGCGCAAACCAGCCACCACGCGGGGTCTTGCGGGCCCGCGGCCCAGCGGAGCTCCGGCCTCCCCGGCGCGCCTGGGCGCTTTGCAGACTGAGCGATGGACCCGGTGCGCCACGAGAGAAAGGGTAAGATGCGCGCATCCCATCCGTGTCAGTTAGTGTCAGAGGACAACCAACGTCCTGGGTCCAAAGTGATTGGAGAGGAACAAGGACCCCAAGCCACCCCTTCCACAGAGGGAGACTTCTAGGGTGCTCAGGACCAGCCCCAAAAGCTCTTGGGTAAAGGGCATCTGGGAGAGCTTTGCAGAGGGTTGCTGAGGGGGTCTGCGTCCCCTTTTGATTGGTTATGGATCGGCTGGACTTTGCAAGGCTGGCTGTTTTCTGGCTTTTCTGTCCTGACTGTCCTCATAGCCAAGCTTGAGAATGGCACCTTTTCAAAAGGAGGGTTCGATAAAGAGCAGGTCTCTCCAAAAGGCCTGGTGGATCTTTCCATATCCTTTGAGAGTCCCAAGTACCCAGAGGACACCCTTCAAATTTGTGTTTCATAATGATGATCTGAGGAGAACAAGGTGAATACATATGTTGTTGATCAGCCCAAGGCGACCTGTATTCTTAAGAGCTGGTGTCAACAGGTTTGAATTTGAAACAGGCGTGGTAGAACAGAACTGCAGAGAAATGTAAGCTTAAATTGGCACATGGAAAAAAATTTCTCATAGTGTAAGTAATGAAGTCCATTGGGGAACGCTGCTGTCCAGGTGTTACCCCAGCGATATGGAGCCATTAGTGAGATCAAGGAAATCCACACCAGGGACTCCACTGATGACCTCCCAGCTTGCGCTTCCAGCCCCTGATTCTCCCTTCCCAGGGAAAGACCAAATTTGAACCCCACAGTCCAGAATCACCTTGAAGATTCTGTTGCTGCACTGCCAGCTTAGATACCTGGTCAGACACATTGCTCATTATACCTTCTTCCAGCCCAACGGGCATTCTTGGGACAAACGGAGTCAAGCACTCTCTGTGCCAGATTTCCTCCATATGACATTGGAAAGCACAGCACACTTGGCACTTTGAGAGCTGTGAAATCATTGTTGTTTTTTTTTTTTTTAAACATGATTCAGATATTGGAGCAACAATGTATTATTGTAATGCAAGTTTTGGCTGTTTAATGTGTTTGAGAATGGCATAATTTTAATGAAAATTCAGGTAAAGTTCGCTGTCCAAGCCATAGTGCTCTCCACAATTTTAAGCTGTACTTTATTAGCTTCATTTGGACTTCACAGTCTTCAGTATTAAAATGGAAGCTAAAAAGTCAGATGTAGCCGGGCTTAGTGGTGCACGCCTTTAATCCAAGCACTTGGGAGGCAGAGGTAGAAGGATGGCTGCGCGTTCAAGGCAAGCCTGAGACTACATAGTGAATTTCAGGTCAGCCTTGACTAGAGACCCTATCTTGAAAAACAAGCAAACAAAAATCAGATGTGTTCTTAAGGTAAATTACCACCCTGCAATGTATTTGGTCTCAAACTTCATTTTGTGGGTTAGTAGAACCCATTGTCCAAAGGTGGGAGTAACTAGCCAGTTGCAAAGGCAGAACCAGTTATCTTCTGAGACTCAGTCATGGGAAGTGTTTCATATTTAATGAATAATTTTTCAAACTAGTTATTGGTATAACTTACACATAGGTTGAGAGAAATGTGACTATACAGTTATAGGTAGCATAAAGGAGACCTCTGTGATGATGGCAGGGTAGGCATCTTGACTGTGGTAAACAGGATAAAATACCAAAGCTTTACACACATTACATAAGTGTCATTTTAATGTCATACATAAAATATGATCATTGTGGGATACTTGGTGGAAGGTCACAGGAACTCTCTGTACTATCTTTGCTAGTTTCTATAAATCTGTAATTATTTCACAATCAAAATCTTTCTTTAACAGCATTTTATAAATGCTTTAAATTCCAACATTGCCTATTTTCTAAATCTAAATGTACACAAATGCCTTACTTTATTATACATGTTATCTTAAATAGTTAGTGCATACTTACATACTTGTTCTGCAAACTAATATTTACATATCAAGTATTTACCTTTTAAAACACATTTAAAAGGTAATACATACATTTAACATATTACCATTCAACGAAGAATGCCAATGTAACCCAATCATACATGGCACTAAGTATTAATTCCAGTTTTGTGTGTAAATTTTGAGGCATAAAGGAGAAAGCAATTCCCTTACACTTATTGTGATAAACTAAGTCCATGTTTATTGAACCTGTTTTTTTTTTTTTTGCGTGACACTATTAAGTCTACAATTACTCTTTCTTTTGATTAATGGGATGCATTCTATGCTTCAGGTGATGAACCATGCCATCGTCTAGCAAAAGCAACAGGAGAGGATAGGCTTTTAATAGAAAGAAACTAATATTCATAAATACTTCTCTCTTTGAAAGAAATCTGAAATATAAATTCAATATCTGAAAAGTCTCTTCTGGACTTTGAGAACTATCTTGTTAGGAATTTCCTCTTTGAAAGTTTTTTAATGTTTGCTCTCTTTACTGGGGTAAGGTGGAATGGCCACCAATGGAAGAAGCCACACAATCTTTAAATGTAATCCCCATGGAAACAAGAAACTAAATCTTTGGTCCCATCAGTTGAGGTCCTAGCCCATACACATTTTTGTTCAAAGAAGATCCATGTAGGAATACTGTATTTGCAAAACTTCAAATCCACTAGTATACAAGCATTTTGACAATCTCTGAATTTAAGCTACACTGCTATTTGTTTAAAATTACTTAAGCAAATTATTTTTTCATTTAGACTTTATACCCACAAAATATCAAGCTTTATATGTTTATTACAATTTGTGTGTGTGTGTGTGTGTGTGTGTGTGTGTGTGTGTAGTTTTAAAGAGAATTGTCTGGCAATTACCTAAAATCTTCTGTGAACTACGAGTTTTGCACTTAGAACACTGTGAGACTTTTTCAAGTTTGGGGCATGCTCCAGGGAATGAGAGAAGAATGCCTACTTACCCAGAAAAACTAGAGAACAATTGATATTAACTTTAAAGATAGACACCTCGTGCTTTACCATCTATGGTCCTGTAAAATGCCTAAATGTAGAGTACTTTAGTGCTGGGGCAGCCATCATTAGATCCAATTACCATTATATTGAGATGAGATATGAACTCACATAATTGCAGCATCTCTACTTTTATGCAGCTCAAAATCATCCATTATAACTTCCTGTGAACACTTACCAGATGCCTTGCTGAAGGACATATGCTCTGCCATATTTCCCAAGCTGACAGCTTATGGGCTGACTTCATTTTACAGATGTATTTTACTTTGTTTTAACAATCAGAGTAATATTCATTTATAAAAGATAGATTTTGTTTTAATCAGAATTCACACACTTAAAAACCCAACTTTCTAGTCTCCTTGGGAGAATAACATGGGCTGAACTGACAAGTTCTAACTGGGGCGCATGCTTTCTACTGATGGCAACATTGTAACTTTATTTGATGGTACATTGACCACTTGGATCATTTGTGTTAACTGTCTTAAATAAGCATCCAAAGCATCTCACCTCTGTCCTAACTATTTTTTTCAGATTTACTAGTCCTAACTTTATCTGTAAATAAATAAATAAATAAATAAATAAATAAATAAATAAATAAATAGTAAGGTTAGGCTTTTTTGAACTATTCTTTTGAACCTAATTTAATATTTAAGCTCCATTGTTTTCTAAACGCTCAGAAAGTTTCTTTTTAATTCATCTGGGCCAAAGTACTGCCTAACTATTCATTTATATCTCAACAATCTGTTTTAAAGGTTTATTGTGTTGGTTTTTGAAAAGCTGAACTTTTCGAAAACTAAATAAATAGTTGTTTCCTTTCTAGATTTCCATCTTCATATATTTGCACCAGAGTACATCAAACACATTCGCAAGCTAAGAGCACTATTTGTCTTAGGTTTTATGTTCCATTATCATTGTTATTCTGATTTGTTTTTACTTTTGATATTTACACATGATGGAGAAAGACAAGAGTTCTTATTCTTGTAGTCACTTTTCTGTATTAAATAAACTGAGACCAGTACTGAAATTATAATTTGTTTTTTGTTCTTTCCAAGCATAAAATGAAAATTTTGTCTAGTATTATTTTTGCAAATTTAATATTAGATTTTAATTTTCCTGACACACTGAAATGAAGTGATGTTCCTGAAACCAAAACCATGGATATTTAATTATTTGTATTAAAAGTACTAATGGTAAAAATATTTGTCATAATATCTATTCAAAACTTTAAAATAACTATATGCATGGCTGGAGAGATGGCTTAGCAGTTGAGGTGCTTGCCTGCAAAGCCTATGGATCCAGGTTCAACTCCCCAGTGCCCACATAAAGCCAGAGCAGAAGGTAGTGCATGTGTCTAGAGTTCATTTGCAGTTGCTGGAGGCCCTGATGCACCCATTCCCTCTCTCTGTCTGCCTTCCTCTCTCTCCCCATAAGTAAATAAATAAAATATTAACAAAATAACTGTATGCCATTATAAAATGTGGCAAACAGTGAGATAGAAATGACAAAATAATAACATACTGAATGGCTGCCTAAGTTGAATATGCAAGTGGAACAGGCAGAGTAATAGAAATATACAAGAAGTTATCTACTTCTCTGAACATCTGAATATGTAAAATATGAATATAATTTCAAAAGAGGACATTTTTTCTCATTCCCTAAAGAAAATGATGAACTCTTGATGACCCAACCAGAGACAGTTTTCTGAATTGAACCATAAAAATCAATTTAAGTTCAACCTACTAAAGTGAGCATTTCTTTCCTGGGACCAAGATGACATATTTTGTAGCATAGGTGAAGAATGTGGTAGAAGGTAATATTAACCAGTCTTTCCCTTTCTTTCTTGATTTAACCTGTGCTCAGGGGGAGTCAATTTGTGATTTCATCAATTTTACACCATTAATACACACTAAATTAACTTTAAAAGGGATGGAATGATAGTCTAAGTGAGCAGGCACTATTAACCCTAATGACACTTAAATGCACGTATTAAAGTGATGTGTGTCTTTGAAGAGGATAGAGGTATAAAATTTTTATTATCTAGCTCAGAATTATTTATTAAGCTGATTCTTAGTAAATTTAAATGAAAATGGCTGTTATGAAGTTATTATTTAACTTTAACTTAGGGGCATCCCTACCTATAGTCCCCAAGCAAAAGCCAGTCTTGAGGGTTTTGTCCATGGTGCTGAACGTGGCTCTTCCTCAGTGACGCCACTGCAACGATAGGTTCTAAAGGGGAAAAGATTGGTATTCCTTCTGGTTAATAACTTATAAGAACACAAATACTGACTTGGAAACTCACATGTTATTGAACTTTGTAATCAGTTATAGCAAGAGAATTTGCAAACATTAATTTGCGTATTTGAGTGACTTGGAGGATAAATTGCAAATGTTTGTTTTGCATTTATTTGAAGTTCTACTTTGGAGTTTTCAACTATCTACTCTTGCAGTTCCTTTCATCATTAAATTGGAATACAGCAGTAATAACAAATGGCTGTTGACTTCTCTCTGTTTGTTATATTGGATCTTTCAAAGAACATCCTTTGAACATTCTTCATACAATTTCAAACAGGGAAAAGTTTTATATTTCCAAATAATGAAGTATAGTTTACATTCCTTTTCTGTATGCATAGAGTACTTGATATCAGTTTCAAATTAAATCAGGTGGAATGTAATACATATAATTCTGAGCATTGAAAAACATCTTGACATATGATAATTGCCCTGAGAGTCTAAAATTTAATAATTATTACATAAATATAGCACAAAGCAGTATATTTCACTAGAATTTAAGATCACTGAGGGACTGGACCTGTTTAGCACTTTCATTAATTTTTCTGCAATCTGTACCACAGTTCCTTAATTGGAATCTGAATGAATACAGCGAGCAGGAAGTAGGCTGGAGAGATGGCATAGCAATTAAGCGCTTGCCTGTGAAGCCTAAGGACCCCAGTTAGAGGCTTGATTCCCCAGGACCCACATAAGCCAGATGCATAAAGTGGTGTATGTATCTGGAGTTCGTTTGTGGTGGCTGGAGGCCCCGGTTTGCCCATTCTCTTTCTATCTATCTGCCTCTTTCTCTCTCTGTCTGTCACTCTCAAGTAAATAAATAAATAAACAAAAAAAATTAAAAAGAGCAAGAACTGTTGATTGCTCATATGTTTATCACTTACAGCTATCCCCTATAGAAGGGGCATGTGTTCTCCAGTCTCCCTGTCACAGAACTTGATACACATTTTTGTTTTCTTTGATGTACTAAATTATCAAAACCAGATAAGTAGTATTCAGCAGTGTGCATTAAGTATTAAGCATTGGGGGATTGCCTGTACTGCTCCATCTAATGATCATGCAACTATTGTCATTCTACAAAATGAGGGAAGTTAAGAGAATTTCTTAAGTAACCCAGTTAGTAAGTAAGAATTTAAAATGTTTAACAAATGCCTAATCTTGAGTTTTGAAACCATTGTTATTCCAAAATCCAAGCCAAGTCTTGACCTCCTAAGTGCATTTTTAGTTTTCATATCATTATATAAATAAAAACTCTTCTATAAATCTTCCTCTCTTGACCTATTTACTGAAGTTTTATATGTAGACAAAATTTCTTTCCAAGCTAACACTAAAGATTCATTTTTGCCCTTTCCATAACTGGAAAAATGAAGGATAAAGCAAATCAAGACAAGAACCAGAGATAACCTTTGGATTTAGATGGGTGGAGGAGAAAGAAAGTGATACCGGAAAATGAATATGTAATCCTCTCTACTGTCTACTTTCAGATAGAAATGCTTTCTGAGGCTGTGCAGCAGTGGCAATTCTCCAACTGTTAGCGTGTTCTCTTTCATTTCTTTTCTTAAATTTACTTACTTATTTATTTGAGAGTGAGAGAAAGAGAGAGAGACAGAGAGAGAAGGAAGAGAGAGAGGGAGAGAATGGGCACACCAGGGCCTCTAGCCACTGCAAATTAATTCCAGACACATGCACCACCTTGTGCATCTGGCTTAAGTGGGTCCTGGGGGATTGAACATGGGTGCTTTGGCTTTTCAGACAAGTGCCTTAACTGTTAAGCCATCTCTCCAGCCCTCTCTTATTTTTTCTTGGGGTGAAATAGCTATATCATGATGTCTAGCCAAAGACTTAGGGAAAATGTTCCAGATGAGGAAGCAATAACAAAACCAGCATCAAATAGTTGGACATGTAGATCAGTTATCCATTATATATTCAACTCATTCACAGAAGTATCATTAACAAACCTACAAACGCATCCTCTCAGCTTGATTAATATTGCTTGTCTTTATGTTCATTTTTTGACACCAAAACTTTCAAATCTAGCATCTATTTTTAGCTTCACCATTAATCAACACTGAAGTTATGCAGAAAAGTCATCAATCATCTTAACCTCAACTCAATTGGTCATTTCTCCTTAAAAAGTACTGGAAGAAAATGAATTGGTACAGTAGTTATATTTAACAGGTAAAATTCTTAGCATTCATAAATTTGCATTCTGTCATCCAATTAAGGAATTCCAAAATAGAATGTTAAGTCTGAGAGTGCTAAAAGACTTCACATACAAACAATAACTAAACACTTATTTTCCTCAGTGGAAAAGGCAAGAGGTGATCTGATTTTACTTACTAAAATGATGAGGAAGTTATGAATTATATGAAGTGACTGACATGTTAGTTCTGTATATTATAGGAAATATCTATAGAGACTTACTTGTAAATTTCACATATGATGTTGTCTTGTTCAATTGCTCTAAAGTTATTTCCTGGTTATTGAATTATATATTTTGTTATCCAATTATTTCATATAAGGATAGAACAATAAATATCAGTTTTACAGACACTGGAGGTAGAAAAGCACATAAACCATTAAAAACCTCTTCTTAAAAACATGGGACTTAAAAATGGTACCTTGTTTTCTGTTCCCTGAACATAATTTAAAAATCATTAAATGACTTGAAATTAAACTTACCTACTTAGAAATGCATCATGTTAACATATAAAGAATTGTATGGCATGTTTTCTTTTAAAGCCCTAATTTTGTCACAGCATTTTCCATTCCATTATGCTGTTTGTAGCTCAATACTATAAAGAATGTGTTTCCTTTTACCCTGACTGTTTTTACACATACTAATGAAAAATTTACACACCAAGGAGGAGAAAATGGCATGAAAATTTAAAGAGACTTTCCTAAATATTTAAAATAAATCCAATTTTTATAATGTTTAATATATGTTTGATTTCTAACTGAAACTAGTGATAATATGATCACAAATCTTTAATTGCCTGGCTTCATCCACTCATCTATGGCTCATTTTACTGGTACCCAAGGTGGTCTCATCTTCTAAGATTAATTGCCCAAATCAGGATATTTTAGCTGAAAAATTTGTCATACTACATTGGTGTTCTCTAAGCAAGCAGGAATGCAAATTGCAAATTTAGCATTAATATTCTACTTAGAACAAAGAGTGGCTCCAGAAGCACTATACACCAGGACAGATTTCTCTGATTTCCATTTACAGAGTAGGCATAGCCACCTGACTCTTACTCTATTTAAACAACTCTTATCCCTTGCTCTAGAATTAAAGCCTCCTGTGTTCTTCCTGTTTGCCTGAGAAGTCATATTTGATAACATCTTCCAAATACATTTGTTTGCTTGTGATGACAAATGAGGAAATTTGTTTTGCTAGGGGGTTATACTCTTGCAGAGATTTGTCATAATACATAAGAATATTAAGGAAGATAGGTTAGCTAAGCCACCTCTTGTAAAATGTTGCTAATTCTCAAAAATCTAGTTTTTTTTTTTTTTTTTTTTTTTTTTTTTTTTTTTTTTTTTTCGAGGTAGGGTTTCACTCTAGTCCAAGCTGACCTGGAATTCACTATGTAGTCTCAGGATGGCCTTGAACTCACAGTGATCCTCCTACCTCTGCTTCCCAACTGCTGGGATTAAAGGTGTGTGCCACCACACCTGGCTTGACAATCTAGTTTTGTTTTGTTTTTGTTTTTGTTTTTTTGGAGAGAGACACAGAGAGAGGGAGAGGAAGACAGAGAGAGATGAGTGTGAAATCCAGATGCGTGCACCACCTTGTGGTCAAGTGCAGCATTGCGATATTGCGCCCTTGAGTCACTTTGCATCTGACTAAACGTGGGACCTGGAGATTGCAACAGCTGGAGATTGGAACCAGTGTTCTTAAGCTTAGGAGGCAGGCGCCTTAACCACTAAACCATCTTTCCAGCCCAACAATCTAGTTTTTGAGTAAGAGTCTGGAGAAAATTTTAAATTTCAGTTATGCAGTTAACAGTGAGGAATTTTTATTGTCTAGCTTGTGACTCCTGCAATAATAATAATAATAATAATAATAATAATAATAATAAAAAGCAGAGCCGGGCATGCTGGTGTGCCTTTAATACCAGCGCTAGGGAGGCAGAGGTAGGAGGATTACCATGAGTGTGAGGCCACCCTGAGACTACTTAGTGAATTCCAGGTCAGCCTGGGCTACAGTGAAACCCTTCCTTGAAAAACCAAAAAGAAAACAAAGTTATAAAGCACATACCTTAACTTTTGTTAGAGTGAAAAGTACCTTTATTTTCATCAAATTATTCAAGCTACATTATGTGCTTTTCACTATGAGTATCTGTGAGCTGATTGACAGGAGAGAACTGCTAACTATGGTGGCGTGTAGCTCTTCCCACGCTTGCCAGATTGAGAGCAGTCGAGGGACTGAATTTCAATGAGTATTTATTCTGAGTTTATTCCAGGTCATATGATTTTATGCTACAAGCTTTGGCTTAGAAAGTAAATGAGAATTAATGCTATTTATGTAAAATCATTACCATGCATTAAGTCCAGTGTGACATATTGGCTGCTTTTAGGTTGTATAAAATATATTTCTATAGCATATGGGAGTTTATACATATTCTCCTGGTTGGAAGCTAGTACAAACGAGGATTAAGGAGACACATCAGCTCCTAAGTAGAAGTGCTATACTATTTATTTAATTATATACTTTGTAAATTGCAAAAATAGCTAACACAAATATCATAGTCTACATCTTTTTTGCATTCTTGAAGGCAAGTTGGATTTATATATAGCTGTTCTATTTATAGGTTCCAATCCTACTTGGCATTAGACTCCTGCCTTAAAAAGGAAGAAATGTTATTGGCCAATATCCTAGGGCAATTAAAATTTCAGTAAGTCTTATGGTTTTGTAAATGTGCATGTCTGTCTGTGCATGATTGCGCATGCAAGTGCACATGTCCATGTGTGCACTGCATGTGAAGGTCAGAGGATAACATTGGGTGTTATCCTCAGAAATGCCCCCTTCTTTGATACAGGGTTTCTCATTGGCCTGAAAATCACCAATTAGGCCAGACTAGCTGGACAGTGAACCCCAAGAATCCTCCTGTCTCCACCTCTCTAATACTTGGATTACAGGCACATCCCATGACAGCTGGCATTTTATGTGGGAGCTGGGGATCAAACTCAGATGCTTATGCTTACAAGTTAAGTCCCTTGCTGACTGAGCTGTGTCCTCAGTCACCCCTTCCTCACAGGCTTCTGTTTGACTAGAAGTACAGCAAAATACTCTGGTGATGGTGATGACCGTTACTGTCAGTTATGCCATTCCTAATTATAGACAGAGCCATCAAAAGAGTGGCTGTGTTTAATTCCTAACAACCACTTGATACGTCAAACCTCATCTCATTTGAGGCCCATGGATCCACTGACTGAGCATTCATAAGACTAGTGTGCTAGCTGCAGGGAGAAACAAAGTAATGTATTCAAAACTTAGCTGTACAGGAGAATCAGCATCACATAGTGTGCCCCTGGCATTGACCTTTTCAAAAAGTTCAACCAAGTAATTTTAAGATGTAGACAAAGTAAGGATGGAAAGATGGCTTAGCAGTTAAGACATTTGCCTGCAAAGCCAAAGGATCCAGGTCCGATTCTCCAGGACCCACGTAAGCCAGATGCCCAAGGGGCACATGCATCTCTAGTTCATTTTCGCGGCTGGAGGCCCTGGCACGCCTTTCTCTCTCTCTCTCTCTCTCTGCCACTTTCTCTCAATAAATAAACAAATAAATAAATAAATAAATAAATAAATAAATAAATAAATAAATAAATAAATGAATGAATAAAAGATGTAGCCAAAGGAAAGAACCATTCCATGAGAGAATCACTTCCCTCTGTAATCTTTTTTTTAGAATTTATTTTTATTTATATTATTCTGAGTTTACATTCATGGCTCCATTATCCTCCTCCCTGTCATCCCTCTTCCAAAGGGACCCTCATCAATGGGGAATGTGGGTCATGCATTGTGGGGGTAGTCAAGAGTTCTGGAGGATAGGCCAAGTCTCTGTGCATAATGACCCAACTTGTGGTTCTAACATTCTTTCCACCCCTTCTTCCGCGAATTTCCCTGAGCCACATTGGGGTCATTTTAGCTTTTCAAAATGTTCTTCCTTTATACCTCATACAGCAGAATCAGGCACCAAGTAATTTATAAGACAACATAGGGAGTGGCGTTTCATGATCAATCCATCCATCAAGTCACAGGGCATGGAGGACAAGCCTATTGGTGTACACATGCATTGAGCTCTGAGAATACAACAGAGGTTGTTTCCTCTAAGAGTTTATGTATTTGGAGTCAGGTCTTGAAACAAATGTTTTTAAGTTGAACTTGCTGGGTATGGCGGTGCACGCCTTTAATCCCAGCACTTGCAAGGCAGAGGTAGGAGGATCACCATGAGTTCAAGGTCACCCTGAGACTATATAGTGAATTCCAGGTCAGCCTGAGCTAGAGTGAGACCCTACCTCGAAAAACCAAAATAAATAAATAAATAAATAAATAAATAAATAAATAAATAAATAAATAAAATTAAGTTGAAAGGGTATTTAATTTTACTTTTTAAAATCTAAATATTTCTATATCTAAATATAAAAAGTGGGCTGGAGAGATGGCTTATCAGTTAACGGACATGCCTATGAAGCCTAAGGACCCCAGTTCAATTCTCTAGTTACCACGTAAGCCAGATGCACAAGGTGGAACATGTGTCTGGAGTTAGTTTGCAGTGGCTAGATGCCCTGGCATGCTCATTCTCTCTCTCTCTCAAATAAATAAATAAATAAATAAATAAATAAATATAAATATAAAAAGTAATATTTGAGCCATTCTACATGTTTATCACACTACTGTCTCTGAGACTCATTTCAGTCTGCAGTTTGGAAAATGTTCAAGCCATCTTCCCCATGTAGTTAACAAAAAAAGATAGATTTACTATGACTTCATTTACAAGGTTTTTGTAAGAAGCTGAGATGTCACCCATTAAAAGTTCTAGTATGGGCTGGAGAAATGGCTTAGCAGTTAAGGAACTTACCTGTGAAACCTAATGACCTAGGTTTGATTCTCCAGGACCTACGTAAGCAAGATGCACAAGGTGGCACATGCATCTGGAGTGCGTTTGCAATGGCTGGAGGCCCTCATGTGCCCTCTTTCTCTCTCTTTCTCTCTCTCTGTCTCTTTCTCTCAAATAAATAAATAAATAAATAAATTTTTTTAATGTTCTAGTATTATGCCTGATACACCAGTGGGCACCTAATCTGAGCTAGTTTTTACCTTTGTTCTTCAGCTTATTAACCTTAACATTAACATATCCCAAGTCAGGTATAAGCATTGGGTGTGGAAGATTCTTCTTTATTAAAGTACATAATTTGGAGTTGGAGACATAGCTCATTAAAATTCCTGCATGGTGAGCATAAGACCCTAAGTTTGAGGCTGGAGAGATGGCTTAGGGGTTAAGGCGCCTGCCTCCTAAGCTTAAGAATGCTGGTTCCAATCTCCAGCGGTTCCAATCTCCAGGTCCCACATTTAGCCAGATGCAAAGTGATGCAAGGGCGCAATGCCACACTTGACCACAAGGGGAGCATACGCATCTGGATTTCGTTTGCAGCAGCTGAGAGGCTGCTGGCCCACTCATCTCTGTCTTCTTCCTCTCCCTCTCTCTCTCTGTCTCTCTCTCAAAAAAAAAATAAAGAAAGAAAGAACCTAAGTTTGATGCTCAGAACTGATGTAAAATACCAGCCATGAAGGCAAGTGTTTATAATCCAAAGGCTGCAGAGGTGGAGACAAGAGGATCCTTCAGGCTCTCTGGCCAACTAGTCTAGCTAATTGATAAGCTGCAGACCATGAAAGAACCTGTTTCTAAAAATGTGGCTATCACTCCGTAGTATGAAACCCAGTGTTGTCCTCTGGCCTCCACACATGCATAGATATACCACACATAAAAAAAATAAAAGTAGATTAACTCAAAGTGTTTCCTAGGACATTTGTATTTCTTTGTAGTTTTTTTCAAAATAATGGATAGAATTTAAAGTTACTAAGTTATTAACATCTAAATGTTAAGATAAGAAAATGTCTCTTATTTTGGTTATTGACATTTTTAAGGAAAATGGCTCCAGGAATTAATTTGTAATTATAATCATCATCATCATGATGGTTTTTTGAAGTATGATCTCACTCTAGCCAAGGCTGACCTGAAATTCACTACGTAGTCTCAGGGTGGCCTCAAACTCAAAATAATCCTTCTACCTCTGCCTTCCAAATGCTGGATGTATATATTATTTTTAAGTGTCCCAAATTTTCAGAGGTTTGTGAGAATGACCATCTAATTGGCATCTACTGGCATCATTTCTTTAAAAGCATTTAATGGAATTATAATTCATGTGAACTCTATTTGTCTCTATCTAACCAAGGGCATATTTCTAGCTCTTTTCTCCTATAATTTCCCTAACAGAGAGAGGGTTATCCCCATAATATATCCTCTCGTAGCAGTGTTCTACCTGCATCCCATGTGCTGCCTGAATCCCAGTATAGCTATGCATGTGGCTCAATAGATTTAGGTTTTAGTGGATTTAAACAGCTAAGCTTAATAATGGGACCTCATATTCCAAGTTGGCATAGTTTATTAAATATACAACAACCTTA